>OZ024742.1:348020772-348620772 GCA_964016885.1 Eledone cirrhosa
ACAACGATTAACTAAACAGCCTCCTCGTGAAATTAATGTGTATATGGCAAAGTATTCCACGGAAACGTCCCCCTTTTACGTAATCAGAGAGAATTAGGGACTTCAGCATGTGATAGTGTTGGGACCTTTGAGTTACAGGAACGATCAATGCAACAGCAATTATGGTTTTTTATATAGGCACAAGGCCTTCAATTTTGGTGGGGCGAGGAGAAAGTTGATTAAATCGACCCCAGTCAATCCCGTAATGATGAAAGGCAAAGCTATAACCTTGGCGGGATTTGAACTGAGAATGTAAAGGGCCGAAACTATATGCCGTAAAGCATGTTGTCCGATGCTCTACCTATTAATACCAATCCACCTCCCTGAAATGTACTAATAACGATTTGTATTTTAGGCACAAGGCCAGCAATTCTTTTTTTTGTGATGGTGGTGGTGGGGAGTCGATTAGATCGACCCCAGTGCCTTATTGATACTTTATTTTATCGACCTCGAAATGATGAAAGGCAAAGCCAACCTCGGCGGGATTTGAACTTACACCACCCTCTTAAATGTACTATTAATAATAACAATAATCATATAAAAATGATTTCTTTATTAACCACACAGGGCTCACATTAAGGAAATATTAAAGACGGTACAGGACCATACAGTGTGGGGGTGTTTTTGTGTAAAATAAAATTTATAACAGAGACTAAGAAAATATACATTTTAAAAAAGAAATAACAATAATAATATCTTAAGGTCAATTTCCCTGATTTACTAGGAAGCTATTTAAGTATATTTATTTACACGGCCCAATAACATCTTCACTGATTAAGGGTTAATTCATAGTGTAAATAAAGAGGGGGCGGACTGATTGCTGAGTAGAATTGATTCGAAACCGAGATTCGTCTTGTCGTATTTCTTACATACGTAGAAAACACATCACTTGAGAAAAATGCAAAGCTGTGATGTTCATGCTTTGCTTTGTGTTGTATGAAATGGTTATTTGTCGTCCGAATAAGTTAAGTAAAATGAATAATTTATTTGTTTATCTACTTTATAATATGTGTGGAAAGAAAGGAAGAAAAAAATAACATGACAGCGTGACAGCCATTTATAAGTAACATATGTTTGTTTAACAGACAAGCCTGTTACTAATTTAAGTTAATCATCCTTCCTCTTAAGATTATAGATAACTTACGGTAATTTCCGTGAATGAAAATGACAATTAAAAAAGAAAATTTTATAAATATAATCGTAATTTACACCTTCGAAAATGTATCTCTACAAAATATGCATTATTAAGAAAGTTATGAGGAAAATAAAGTCAGATAGGAACCCTAGACTATAGTTATGTCGTCTTGTGTATGTATAGACCCGCATTTTTTAGTGGACATTCGACGTGATTTGGGCATTTTAAACCTAACAGGGCCCATCTCTTCTTGGAGTCTGAAAACAACCGATTTCTTTCAAAGCAGAGGAGAGAGAGTGAAAAAGAGGGGGAAGGGTCGACCCAGTACTGGGCTGGTACTTTTTTTTTTTTTTTACCTCGGCCAGATTTGAACCCGCAGCGCAGAGATCTACAATATCATAAAGCATTCTATGTGATGTTCATTTCGCTGCTTTCTTATGTGTATATATATATATATATATATATATATATATATATATATATATATATATATATATATATATATTTTAATATAGAAATGGTTTCTACAGGACTAGAACTGTTTCATTCGTATGAAATCACTGGGAATGTTTTCACTACTAATGTATTGAGTAGCTTATTTACTCTTACATACACACACACACACACATATATATATATATATATATATATATATATATAATGTGTGTGTATGTATATATAACTACACTTTCGTGTCTCCACCCAGCTGTTTCTCCGTAACTTTCTTAATAATGCGTATTTTTTAGAGATACATTTTCAAAAGTGTAGACTTCGATCATATTTATAAAATAAAAAAAAAAATCTAAAGAATTACCTCATAAAAATTACCGAAAGTTGTCTGTGAAAACGAAAGATTACCATAACATATGTTTGATTGTCAAAGATAGTAGAATGCCAGGCTAGCCTGTTTCTTAAAGTTATATCAAACATTTGATATTAGAAATGAATCAACTTGATCCCTGTTTGCTAACGTTGGTCCCCTTATATATATATATATATATATATGTGTGTGTGTGTGTGTGTGTCAACAAGAAGGGCGCTCTCAATGAATAAATACCTAATTTATTCGTAGATGTACATTTTCGTGTGTATAAATCACTATATATACACACACACACTTATATATATAAGGTTGAATAGTGAGTCTTGATACTCTGGAGTTTCACCTGTTTATTTGGATAAACAGGTGTTTATTTGGATAAACAGGTGAAACTCCAGAGTAACAAGACTCACTATTCGACCTTAATAAAATGAATATTAAAACTACTTCGTTACTGAGTACTCTTTTCTCTCATCCCCCAATACATTTATATACACACACGCGCATATATATATATATATATATATATATATATACATACATAGAGGGTGTCCCAGAAACGTATACACACTTCAATATATATATATATAAGGTTTTACGAGATAAGGTCTCTTTTAATAACATTTTATAGAAAAGGTATTTTTTAAATATGAATAAACTCTCTTTGGAACTATTTCAATTCTTTGGGATTATTTCAATTAACCCTTTCTATACCATATTTCTAATGAAAGACACCGTCTATAGTTTTTAAGTTATTTTGAAAATAATCAAGAATTTGGATGAGTTCAGATAATATAATTAACTTTCTCATTATCAAGCTAGTATTTAAAGTATAACTTAACAATGGTTCTTAAATAAAATTTGATGGAAGGTTTTTAGATAAACACTTTAAAATAAAGTGTTGGGTGGTAGTGTCTGTAAACTAGTGTGGATTCTGTGACCATTTTGAAAATCGTATAAGGGTTACCTCAACAATAAATATGGGAATCACTGGTCTAGAATGGGTTCTTTACAAAAAATCAAAACAAAACAAACAAATAAATAAACCCCACCGGCTAAAATCCCCTATTATAAAAAATACCGCCGGTCAAAATCCCCTAAGTCAAAAACCTCACTCTTACCAGAAGAAAAAACCCACATTAGTGAAAATAACTTAAAAATGAAAATTTAAATAAGGTCGAATAATCTAATTTTAGTTATTTTATCAGCTATTAAAAACTATAAATAGATTTTGTTTTATATGTTAGTTTCAGTTTTTACTATGTGTGTGTGTATGGGGGGGGGGGGGTTTGGTAGGGGTGGCAATTTTATCTTGAGGTGGGTAGGGTGCTCTGTGATTTTTGTACGGTGGAGATTTTGTCCGTATCTGACTAGATAATTCTTTAGATATTGTCTTTAATTAACAACACAAGGTAGGTGGAGCCACAGTGAAACATGTAATTAAAAACTGCACGTACACACATATGCGTTCGTAAATAAAACCAAATCACACACCAAGTTTAAAATTTTTTCAAATTTATGAGGGAAAACAAAGATATTTTGTTTGTTTTTATTTCTTACAAAAACAAAGAAATTTATTTTATTTAATTATATATATTTTCATGATACACTTCACAAGCTTCTTCACTAAAATGCCTTGCTGTTTAGACATACCTCTCACCTGCCTAGCTGACTGATCATCATTTCATCGTCATCAATATTCCATCTGTCTGCCTCTCTGTCAATCTACCTACTTGTCTGTTTGTCTATCTGTATCTATGTGCATGCTTGTCCATCTACCCGTCTGTCTGGGCCCCTGTCTCTATTGCCTGTCTGTTGGCCCCCTGTCTCTGTTGTCTGTCTGTTAACACCCATTAATCTGCCTACCGACCAGTGATGCCAATATGAGGGTTACTCACACTCCATGGTGTGCCTACTCTTAAGCAGAAATTGTTTGGTTGGTCTGTTGTGTTCAATAGTCGATGTGACCATTAGTTTGTGATGTGTGATTGAAGTGATCGATGTTGATGTCAGATTGATGTGGGTAAAGCATTTTCCCCAAAGCATTGGCCAGACTAACAATGATACAAAACTGCTAATTATATCATCATCATCATCATCATCAGGTTTAGCGTCCGTGTTCCACGCTTGCATGGGTTTGGACGGGGGTTTTCCCACTTGAGACAAGAGTGGTTGTCTTGCTCGCATAGGACTGTCTGGCGGGTTTTCTACAGTTGGATGCCCTTCCTAACACCAACCACATTTACAGTGTGGGGCTGGGAGGTTTTTACCGTGTTGCCTACACGGCCACATTACAGCGTGGACTGTCTGGCGGGTTTTCTACAGCTGGATGCCCTTCCTAACACCAACCACATTTACAGTGTGGGGCTGGGAGGTTTTTACCGTGTTGCCTACACGGCCACATTTACAGCGTGGACTGTGTGTTTTTTTGTCGTGACACCTACACGATCTCATTTGTTTCGGCCTGGATGTTGTGGGACCAACATAACTGTACATTGAAAGGGGCGGTGTGGATGGGGTGGAGGTGGTGGGACGGGGGGGTGTTTTGATAGAGATGCCTACTGACTGTAGTAGGTTTTTACTTTGTATTTAGGTAAGGCGGGTCTTCTCTATTACTGAGTACCGCCAAAGGTCTCGGTCCAGTGACATTGTCTTGGAGAGGTGTAAGCGTGTGAGGTCGGAATTTATCAGCTCGTCCCATGTTTTTCTGGGTCTGCCTACTCCGTGGCTACCGTCTATCTTTATTGCCCTGCACTTTGTTATACAGCTGTCGTCTTTCATGCGCATCACGTGACCGTACCAACGTAGCCTTCTCTCGAGTAAACAACATCTGATCCTCTTATTTCTAATTTTTTCCTTAGTTCGTTTATGCTTTGCCGTTCACGTATATTACTATTGCACATCCAGCGGAGCATGCAAGCTTCGTTCCTCTCTAGTCTGCGTATATCCTCTGCACACAATGCCCAGGTCTCACTGCCATGCAGCATTGCTGTTCGTATGCAGGCATCGTATAACCTGCCTTTCATTTTTAGGGAGAACCCTCTAGCGGCTAATAGTGGTATAAGCTCTCTGAACTTTTTCCATCCAGTTCTGACTCTAGCTAGTGTACTTTCAGAGCACCCTCCCCACTGCTGATTTTGTCACCCAGGTAACGGAAGCTGTCCACTATTTCTATAGAACCCTCTGCGCAGTTGAAGGAGCTAGTATTTTGTGGGCACTTGCTGCTACTTATTGCACCAGAGCACCGGCCACATGTAAAATCTATGTTCTTAGTTAGCTTACCTGTGATCCCACTACATCTTTTATGCACCCATACTTTGCATTTGGGACATAAAATGGAGTTTCTACCTACGCCTTTCCTACACACTGAGCATGGCCATTTCCCAGATGGGACTGCCGCCATATTTTCTTTCCTACAAACTAGAACTTTTGTCTTAGCCAGGTTAATTTTAAGGCCTTTTGATTCTAGGCCGTGCTTCCATGTTTGGAATTTCTTCTCTAGTTCGGTCATTGATTCAGCTATGAGCGTTTCTGCCATGGAATTTAACAACACCCTGTAACAAACAATAACACAACAGGAATATACAAAACTTTGATATAACAAGTATGTTTTCATTAACACATTGTTAGAATGTAGAGTTCACAGAGGAGAGTATTTTGTTGTGAAGTACATGTATTTAGGTGTAGTGGAACTTGTAAACAAGGTGTATTAGAGAGAGAGAGAGCGTAGAGATGCAGTTTACTAGCCAGATGGAATGACTTGGCTGTAGCATTACTATAGCTGTTGAGTCTATGAGAAAGAGCCTTTGGTGCTCTGTGTGTTGTCATAGTTATTTTTGTCAGTTAACATATATGGCATATAATATGAAAATATGCCAACATGTTGCACTTTCATTCCATAGCAAATTTAACCAAGGTCTTTACAACAGTATACATTCTTCTGTTTGTGTTGCAAATGGTACTTCAGTCAATGGTGTGGCTTGTTTTGATTGTTCAACTTGAAGCCATTCAAATTCATGGCAGACAAGAGACATGAGGCTGGAGAGTAATGAGTCTTCATGATATTCTGGTAGGAAACAACTAGTGAATTTGAAGATTGGCTTTTCTGGCTATTGCAGTAGCTTCTGCAGAGCCCAGTAATTATTGGACTCAGGATCATAAGGTTGTCAGTTTAATAGCAGGACAGGTCAGTGCATAGTGTTCTTGAGTAAGACATTTCATTTTATATTGCTTGCAGACCTGCCAACTTCTAAAAACCCAAACGAGGAGTTCCATGAAAAAAAGGGCCCCAAACGGGGGAGAAATGAGGAAAAATGGGGAGATTTTACATAATGAAAGCTATATCCATTTTCACAAGAGAAGACATCTCTCATCCATCCCCAAGTGGGTGGGAGATCTCCTTGTTGGACGGGGAGAGTTGACAGGTCTGTGCTTGTCATGATAAGACTGGGTCCCTTGTCGTTAAAACACCAGATGCAACCTCATAAACATGCATTGGTGTGAACTGCAAATTTCATTTTTTTCTATTTTCATTTTGAAACTGGTATTTTTGTTTATCTCAAATTTCCATCATCATTTTATGTAAGAACCTTTCTTAAGTTATGTTCCTAACACCAGCTTAATAATGAGAAAGTTTATTATATTACTAAATCCCTCCAAATTCTTGAAATTACTTGAAATATATTGGTAGTATATTTCATTAGAAATATGGTTATTGTTGGACTTCTATCATTTCCAATGGCAAATGCTCCAGTTGATCTAATTAACAGAACTTCCTGATCATGAAATTCATGTGTAAGTAACTGAGCATTCCACAAACATGTGCACAATTAACATAGTTCTCAGGGAGATTCAGCATGATACAACATTTGATAAGGTTGGTCCTTTGAATTACAGGTACAACTCATTTTTGCCAGCTGAGTTGACTGGAGCAACATGAAATAAAGTGTCTTGCTGAAGGACACAATATGCTGTCTAGTCTGGTAATCAAACTCAAGACTTTATATATATATGAAGTATGATATAACAAAGTTTCACTTTAAAATGTTTTTAATGTATATCGACTGTTACATATGTTTCACAGATGAATGGCTCAAGATTCTCATTGATCTGATAGACCTAACTCCTGCATCAATCTGCTCCTCAGATGTGTGAACTCAATCAAAACAATTACATCTCGATATATATACACACATGTATAGCCTATGGGGGTCGGATGCCCTAGAGATGAGAATGATTGAATCCATATATTTGAGGGGCAGATCAATGCTGGAGTTAGGTCTATCACATTGGACCTCTGGCCAGTCAATCATCTGTAACACATATGTAACAGTCGATATATAGTAAAACCGTTTTAAAATGAATCTTTGTTATATATACACTCTGCTTTAGTATTGAGTGCTTACATTGGTGTCACCTCCAGTAATCAACAAAATTATTGAATAACCTACACACACGAGTGTGTATGTGTGTGTTATGTTTATGTTTAGTAAATTAACAGTTTGATAAAAAAAGTTGATAAAATAAGTATCGAACTTGATATGATAGACTAAATGAAGGTGGTGCTCCAGCATGGTCGCAGTCTCATGACTGAAACCAGTAAAAAGATAGAATATAGAATATTGTTTACAGTTATTTAATGTTGGATAAGAACATTATATTTAACATTGTCTGTTTTGTTTTTAATTCTATTTCTACAACATTTAATGTCTTACTATCAGTTGAAAAATGGAAGGTTTTAAGGTGGAAATCATTGTTAGACTCTGCTTAGGATCATTGTTAGACTCTGCTTAGGGCATCAGTTGGCTTTAATCCAGCCCTCTGTACATACCTATATGCCTGTCTGCCTGTCTGTCTGTCTGTCTATCTATCTAGATGTCTATCTATCTATCTGTCTATCTATCTAGGATCAAACCGCCAGCCTCTTTCAAAAACGAAAGAGAGGCGGTTTTCCTCTGTACAGTGGCTATGGTGAAAGAGGTTATATGGTGGACGAGATTGAGAGGACTGAGGACAGATGCCTTTCTCTCCGGAGAACAATTGATTCCCTTCTTTAAGTATCACTTTAGAAGGAGAATCAGAGTGGAGGGAGAGGCACTGCACCCCAGTAAATTTACTGAAAGGTGGGTGAATGTGGAAAAAATGGCCCGAGTGATTGGGCCTTCTCTGTTTATAAGCCTGTAGGTTAAAGAAGAGAGCAAAAGGAAGAAAGGAGCACTTGCACAGCACGCTCCTGAAGTTGAGGGTTGTTCTATCGACGGGGTATTAAACAACCCATTTGTGGCGCTTCCCCCTATTGGGGATTTCGATTGTTATAATTGTTTGTTTTATATTTTTTACACGACTATGTAAAATCCCCGGCATGTCTTTGTATTGTCCCCTTTTCTTGTGCGCCCTTGTGGCAAATAAAGAAATTTATCTATCTAGCTGTCTATCTGTCTTAATGTTAAAGTTATTTTTATGTAAAACCCCCGCCGTCACATCTTGTAATGTCCCATTTTTGTACGCCCCTGTGGCAAATATAGAAAGATATCTATCTAGCTGTCTATCTATCTAGCTTTCTAGGTTGAAAGGGCTGAGGTCAGACACCTTTCTCTCCGGGCAACAACTGATTCTTTTTTTCAAATACCACTTTGGAAGAAGAATCAGGATGGAGAGAGAGGTGCTGTACCCCAGCAAGTTTTATGAAAGGTGGGTGAAAGTGGCGAGAATGGCCCGAGTGAATGGGCCTTCTCTCTATATCAGCCTGTAGGTTGAGGAAAAGGAGGAGGAGAGGAAAGGAGTACAAGCTCTTCGTACTCCTGGAGATGAGGGTTGCACATTTTTTTTCGGGGGTATGTGTTACCCATATAAACTGTCTCCCTCTATTGGGGAAAATCGACTAACTTTTAAATTCCATCTGTGATAACATTTTACACGTTTTTATTGTATGTAAACTTCCCCCTTTGTATTTGTCCCCTTCTTTTGTGCCCCTGTGGCTAATAAAGAAATATATCTATCTAGCTTTCTATCTATCTAGCTTTCTATCTATCTAGCTTTCTATCTATCTAGCTTTCTATCTAACTAGCTTTCTATCTGTTTATCTAGCTGTCTATCTATCTGTCTAATCCCGACCAGGTCCATACACAACAACCTCCACCTCATGCGATACATCGTAGAGAGAGTAGGGTGTGAACCCGGCTTCGGTGGGGCACTGATAAATTTGGATCAGTCTAAGGCATTCGATAGAGTCGACCATTGTTACCTGGATGCGGTGCTCGCAGTGGCAGGCTTCGGACCCGTGTTCAGGGGCTGGATTGCTGCCATGCACAGCAGCAACATCTGCTCAAGGGTCAAGGTGAATGGCTACCTCTCGGAGCCATTCCAAATCGCGTGATCCATCCGACAGGGATGCCCTCTCTCCTCCCTTCTGTACGTACTGACTCTTGAGCCACTACTGCGGAAGTTGGAGTTACTGCAGGGCATCCCATTGGAACCGGGACTGCGAAGAGCGGCGTCGGCCTACGCCGACGGCGTGACAGTAATGGTGTCGAGCACCTCACAAATCGGGGAGGTCGGCAACTTACTGAAGGAATACAAAAGGTTCACAGGAGCGAAGCTAAACTGGGACAAGTCCGTCGGTTTGCAACTCGGATTGTGGAGAAGCAACCCGATGCCTTCCGACGGCGTTGTCGGACGCTGGACGGAAGGACTGGTGAAGCTGCTCAGGGTCTGGTTCGGACCGGACCTCTAGGTGGAGAAAAACTGGAACGAGGTGACGGCCAAGGTGTTTGCGCTCGCCCAGAAGTGGGCCGAGTGCAAACTATCCCTGAAAGGTTGAGCGGAGGTGGTGAACACTTTCATAGCGTCTGTCATCTACTATCGCTTGACCGTCGTGCCTTGTCCAGGTAAAACACTTGCCAAAAATGGAGCGCGTGCTCTTCCAATTCCTTTGGAAAAAGTGGGCTCCTTTGGTGAGAAGGACCATCTGCTGTCAACACCCTTCAAACGGAGGGCTGGGGATGCCGTGGCTGACGATGCGCAAACACGCACTCAGGCTGCGTCACCTCCACGTATTCCTCACCGAACAACTGGTGTGGGCCCTGTTCGTGAGGCGAGCCTTCCCGCGACTCGTCTCGCTGACGGAGCTGTAGTCCTGGGCCACTGGCACATCGAATGTGCTCAGGCACTCACAGTCGTCTGGCAAGTGGTCCCGGCGATCAGTGGAGACTCCACCTTGTCATTCTATAGAGGGTTGGTGCGCAGCAAGTGTGACGACACTCTCGGGGAAACTCTAGGAAGACGAACTGGCCAGTCTGTTCGGTCGGACATTCTGCCCGGGACCGATGGACAACTTCCAAAAGTCCCTGGCCTGGCAGTGCTACCGAGGAGCTCTACTCGTTCGAGACAAGCTCTACAGACACGGACACCCGGGCAGGGATCCCTCGAAAAAGATCTGTCCAAGATCCGTGCGAGACGAGGAAACTGTCGCGCACACATTCGTACACTGCCCGGACGTTACCAACCTGTGGAGCTATGCAGAATGGCTACTGTCGCGGGTGAGACAAATCCGGTTGACCACCGAGTCCATCATCACGATGAAACCGCCACCCTCCTTCAAAATCGAAGGAGAGGCGGTTTTCCTCTGTGTAATGGATATGGTGAAAGAGGTTGTATGGTGGACGAGGCTGAAAGGGCTGAGGTCAGACACCTTTCTCTCCGGCGAACAACTGGTTCGCTTCTTCAAATATCACTTTGGAAGAAGAATCGGAGTAGAGAGAGGTGCTGCATCCCAGCAAATTTTACGAAAGGTGGGTGAAAGTGGCAAGAATGGCTCGAGTGGTTGGGCCTTCTGTCTATGTTAACCTGTAGGTTGAGGAAAAAGAGAAAGAGAGGAAAGGAGCACTCGCTCTTCATGCTCCTGGAGATGAGAGTTGTACACTTTTTCGGGGTGTGTACAACCCATGTGTAACGCCTCTGCCCTATTGAGGATTTCAATTGTTATTTGTTATTTATTTACTAGTTCTATTTTTATACGCTTGTATTTAAACTCCCCACTTTGTATTTGTCCCCATCTTTTGTGCCCCTGTGGCATATAAAGAAATATATCTATCTGTCTATCTAGCTATCTACCTGTCTGTCTGTCTGTCTACTTCTTCACCATTAAGGAAAATAAGTGCATGCTGAGGATCCCAAATAGAGTGAGTGTGTGTGGGGAGGGGCGGTCTATAGTTAATTTTTCATGGGTGTGTCATAATCTTTTCAGTGCTTAAGACATTGTCTTAATACAGCCCTGTGTCTCTATTCACTATGTATATATTAAAAAGAGTTGGGGGCCTGATGGCTGAGCTCATGCCTTTTCAACAACTAATTCCCTATGTATATATTGACAATCACAATATGTCTGTGTTTTGTTATAAAGTTTCTGTCTATGACTAATAATTGTTTCTACTTTTGGCACAAGGCCAGTAATATCACCAGTGTATTACTGGTACTTTATTTTTTCGACCCCATAAGGATGAAAGGCAAAGTTAACCTCGGCGGGATTTGAACTAATAATTGCTTATATGAGCAAACTGTTTAAATTCATTAAAAAAATGTGTGTATGTGATGAAATTTACACCAATATCCAGCTGGTATTTATTTTATTGACATCTGGAAAATTAAATCAAAATCAACTTAAAACAAGTGCGTACTGAGTGCATTTTAACATTGTACCATCACTACCACTTTACAGAGTGTACTGGGTGCATTTTAATGTTGCACCAGCACTACCACTTGACAGTGTACTGAGTGCATTTTAACATTGCACCAACACTACCACTTTACAGAGTGTACTGGGTGCATTTTAATGTTGCACTACCACTTGACAGTGTACTGAGTGCATTTTAACATTACACCAACACTACCACATTACAGAGTGTACTGGGTGCATTTTATCATGGCACCACCACTACCACTTTACAGTGTATACTGGGTGTGTTTTTTCATGACATCACTGCTAATACTTTACAGTGTACTGGGTGCATTTTAACATGGCACCAACAATATTACTTTACAGAGTGTACTGGATGTGTTTTTTCATGACATCACTACTACCACTTTACAGAGTGAACTGGGTGTATTTTATTATGACACTTTTTTCTGTAACATTCTCTATGTGTATGTGTTTGTAATGCCACTTCTCTGGAGAATTGATCTTTATAACTAATTTACTTTTACAGGTATTGAACTGATATTTCTTTAGCTGCCTCGCTGAAAAGGCTCTTATCAAAGTAATTATGATCCTGGTTCTGTCAGACTCCTCCTGTTCCCTGCTATCTGTCTTGTTGTTAGTTCTGGTTGGCACCATCTTAAATACCATTAGTACTCAGGCACTCACAGACAAGTACACCTGTCTAGACCCAGCAACAAGGAAGGTGAATAACTATGAGGATTTAGATCTACAGACAATGACAATCAGTATGCCTGGAGCGAAACCTTCTGTGGTAAGTTTGATTTCTCTCATTCTGTTGCTATGTATGGACCTGTACCTCCTGACATTCGTAGAGGCACTGTGGTGACATACAGCATGTTTTGGGCATTTTAAACCTGGCAGAGCCCATCATTTCTCCAGATCTGAACGTAGCTAATTTTTTTCCAAAAAAGGAGTGGGAAAGATAGATAGAGAGGAAGTGAGAAAGAGATATTGAGGAAGATTCGACCCCTGCACTAGACTGCTACTTTTTTTTTTATTGATCTCAAAAGGATTAAAGGCAAAGTTGAGCATGGGAGGTTTTGAACTCATCACACTGAGTGTAGGAACAAGTCTCACAAAGCATTCTATCTAACTTGTTGAAATTTATTTATTTACTAGCAGAAATACCACCCTTAAAGCAGTTCTCTGCTAGTGTAAGAGTGTGTGCGTATGTTTTGTAACACATCTATCAATATATACAAATACTGAGCTGTAGAAATCTTGCAAACAAAAGGTTGGGAGGACCCTCAGATGTGTCAAAGTCATGATAACTTTTCCTGAGCACTTGGAGTGTGAGACTGTACATAAGTGAGACACAGGTCCTTGGCTTGCCTGGGAGATCAGTGACTCTACTTCAGTACTGACTTGGTCTATATGGACCCGTCCAACCCTTGCTAGCAGGGAAAGCGGATGTTAAAATGATGATGTTGTATGAAAAGGGAAAACCACATTTTTGACATGCAGATTATATGAACTCACAACAACATCCTGTGGTTAATTTAATTTAATTTATTGTAATGACATGTATACTATTCAGAATTGTGATGCCACTCCCACAACTTAGTTAAGTAAAGATAGGATAACGAACCAGTAATAAACATAGGCATAGATGCAACAACACAGTACCTTCAATGAGATTTGACCCCTAGCTGATTTTTTAGTAATACTCCACAGCCTCTAGGAGACTGCAGTGTAGAGAAAATGTCTTTGATGATGGGAAAACAATATAAACTAACAGCTACATATTTGATTTTACAGTTTATTTACTTATATTTACTGAACCCAGAAGGCCATGTGGACAGAAATTCAAATTTATTATTATGGATTGTTTTTACTGGCTAGTCAGAGAGTTTTCTTAACAACAATTCAACTGAGACATTTAACCATTTTCATACCAAATTACCTGAAACTGACATTGGTTCTACTATACAAAATTGTTTATATTAAAGTGTATATCATCATCATCACATTTGTCTATTTTCCATTCTTGCATGGGTTAGATAGGTTGTCATATTATGATGTTAGACAGGTCTGGTAACCACGTCTGCTCTGACAATCCGTTTTGGCCTGGATGCCCTTCCTAATGCCAACCACGTTATTAGGTTGACCAGGGGCTTTTTTTGTTGTCACCAGTACAACCACCTTACAGGGAGAACTGGGTGCTTTTTTATCATGGCACCAGCATAACCACCTTACATGATGGAGTGGGTTTTTTTCACTGTGGCAATCACTCTACCACTGTACAGGGTGGGCTAGGTGTTTTTTATTGTGGCATCAGCACTGTGAGAGATCAAACAACTTGTCATGGGATTATATATATATATACATATTCTCATCATCACCATTTAACATCTATTTTCCATGCTTATATAGTTTAGAAGGGTTGACATGTATTGAGACTAGGCAGGACAAGCTATGTCTCCCTCATATTTTCCATTTTGAGCCTTGTTCCATTCTGTCCTTCTATAATGAGTAAGTACTTTTGTTATGTTCCAAACAACAGCTTTTATAGGGAAAATGGTCTTGAAATGTTTGTTTTATTTCTTGTTTTATCTTTAAATTCTCCTGTTATTTAAGGAGTCTTTCCTTTAGATTTTCCTATTGTAGGGTCCATTAATAATATTTGCTTTTTATTTTAGGATGATGAATACTTATGTACCAGTATCAACTTGCCCAAGGAGACCAATTATATTGGTAAAGAGTTATTTTACATTTATTTTATTCATAGATCTGTCTATCCATTTGTCCACCCATCTATCTACCCACCCATCTATCTACCAGTCCATCTAGCTGTACATACATCTATATTTCCATCTACCCAGCCATATATCTATGTCTATCTATTTAAAAAAAAACAATACAGTGTAAAATGTAAACTGTTTTAAACAAGTTTGACATTTGTACCTATTCTTTGTCTCATTCCATTTCCACCTCCTACACTGTTTTTATGCTTTAATTCTGTTTCTGTTTCTTGCAACAATTACACAACCTATATAAATATATTACTTGAGGTACACCAACACATTATATATATAAATACATTAAGGCATTAGTTCTTGCACCATTACAAAAACACCCAGTTTGCACCATTACAAAAAACACCCAGTTTGCACCATTACAAAAACACCCAGTTTTCTACCAAATTTATATTTTATATCTTATATTTCTTTCAGTTCAGTTTGAGTCACTCTCAGATGCTGCTATTGCTCATCATATCATCCTGTTTGGTTGTCAAAAACCATTAAGACTTGGTGGCATTTGGTAAGTTGTTTTGTTATATAAGCTAATCTAGTGCTTTCTGGGTGTGTATATATATATATTAAACATCCAGCCCACACTGTAAAGTGGTTGTGTAGGTGTCACGATAAAAAGTATCCAGCACACACTGTAAATGTGGTTGACACTAGGAAGGACATCCAGCCGTAGAAAACCAGCTAGAAATAGTCCTATATGAGCGAGACATGGTCACTTGACCCAACTTGCCTCTAAATGGGACAAACCTGTCTAACCCATGCTAGCATGGAAGATGGACATTAAACGATGATGATGGTGATATATATATATATGTCACAACAAAAACCACCAAGCCCACTCTGTAAAGTGATTGTGTTGGTGTCTCGACAAAAAGCACGCAGTTCACACTGTAAAGTGGTTGTGTAGATATCATAATAATAAGTGCCCAGCCTACACTATAAAATGGTTGTGTAGGTGTCATGATAAAAAGTGCCCAGCCGACTCTATAAAGTAGTCTTGTTGGGAACGTGACAAAAAGCATCCTGTCCACACTGTAAAGTGGTCATGTAGGGGACACGATAAAAAGTGCCCAGCCCACACTGTAAATGTGGTTGTTTTGTTGTCATGATAAAAAGCACCCAGTACCCACTGTAAATGTGATTGGTTTAAGGAAGGGCATTCAGCCGTAGAAAGCAAGCCAGAATCATCTCTGTATGAGCAAGACACGGTTATCTGATCTGGCTTATCTGACAACAGGACAACTTGTCTAACCTATGCTAGTGTGGAAAACTGGATGTTAAACGGTGATGATGATGATACATATATATATATATATATATATATATATATATATATGTGTGTGTGTTTGTGTGTGGTTAATATTAGGGATAACATCCAGCCATAGAAAGCAAGCCAAAAAGGAATGTCATGGTCACCCTGCTAAAAAATAGCATCATCATCATCATCATCATTTAACACCCACTTTTCCTGCTAGTAAGGGTTGGACAGGTTTTCACTGTCGGTATTCAAGAAGGGCTACTGACCTCCCAGACAAACCAGGGGTTCGCATCTCACTTTCTGTGACTAGATGCCCTTCGAAAGGTCAGCTTCTTTATTGGATGTACTTGGTGTATATTTTGTGACTTCTGTATTATCACTTATAGGGTAGACTAGGTGTATTTTATCAAGGTACCAACACTAATATTTTACTGGGCATACTTTTATCATGCACCAGTATGCCAGTAGGTCAGATTGAAAAGCCCCCTCAGACCCTATGTTGTTTTTATTTGATTGCCAAATGCTGTAGCTTCTGGTCTCTTACTACATTTACTTTTAATGTCACAGTGGTAGACAGGTATTTTCTATTATGACATACCACCAGTCAACTTGGTCTTGTGTCATATCCTTTGTAAGGTTCAGTTTCTTGAGGTCTTTCTTCACAACTTCGTCCCATGTTTTATTTAGTCTCAAATATATTGCAGCCTTCATTTCATGCTACAAAAACTGGCGATGGGCTTGCGACCTGTCCTGGGAGGCGAGGGATGGATGCACAAAGATTGCATATCCCAAGACCCCAAAGAGGGTCTGGAAGGGAGCAAACCTTGACAATTGGAGTTTCTTGAGGTCATTCTTCACAACTTTGTTCCATGTTTTCTTTAGTCCCATATTAAGTGCTCTGCACTTTTTTCAATACAACACTTAATCTCTTTATGCATCATAAGCCTTTACCAGCACAAATGTCTCTTTTGCACACTACATTAAATTGCTTTTATACTGAACTTTTCTCTCAGTATACTTGTGCTCTGTCATTCACATTTACCAGCATTTCACATCCCTATGAAAATATGGAAGGTTCTTTTCTTGTGGGAAAAAGCTGTTAAAATACAGGTAAGTATAAATAGTAGTTGAATAAGTTGGGCAAAGTATACCTGGAGAGGGAATCACCTGTGGGCATCAAACTATGTATCTCTCAGAGGTGTATAGTTCTGTTCCTTCTGGTGTCTCTGTCTATGGCAAATGTAAAATTCTGATGGACAGTTTTCTTTTTTTTCTTTTAGGTCATGTAGCACCATATGTGGCGACGGTGAAGCTCAGATCCTTTTCGCATGGGCTAAGAATGCTGACCCAGCTAAGTTACCATGTGGTAAATATTCAGTTCTATAATTAATTTTAATCTTGCTACTAATTACTGTGAATGTGTCAATTGACAGTCATTAGAATGTTGGCTAGAATGTTTTGCTGTATTTGTTGTGGCTGTCTTCACTCTCGAGCTTTAAAACATGTGGAGATCAACTTTACCTTTTATCTATTGGTGGAATTGTTAAATGTTTAGTTGGGATACCTTTTACTCTCGGGTCTCGAATACTTATTAATTTTCCAGTTTTTTCCCACCGCCCACTCATATCCCTAACCCCACTCTTATTAAATTTTACTAATCTATCTCCAGTGAAATTTTATTGGTAGCATACCTGTGATAATTACTTTTCTTTAGACATTAAATAAACATTATTCATGACAAAAAGTACATTACAAGAAATCCCATAAGTTATAAAATAAATAGGATGGGTTGGGGGTCTCAATATGTAAACTAAATGACTCTTTTTGGTTTTTTAAAAATCAACAGAGACAACCTAGGAAAATGACCCCCACCCCCCACGCACACACTTATTTGGGATCTGAAAGTAGACTCTATGCCAACTGTTTATATTCTGAGTTTAAATCTAAAGATCAACCTTTTTTTTAACTAAACCAACTAATGTTTCAAGTTTATTACTGGTTAACTAAACCAACTAATATTTGAAATTATTTCTACTGGTTAATTAAACCAACTAATATTTGAAATTATTTCTACTGGTTAATTACTGGTTAATTTCTTCTTTTCTTTATAGATGTTGGTTTCCACATTGGGAAAGGAACAAATATTTCATCTTTGGTCTTGCAAGTACATTACAAAAATAAATTTACAGGTAATGTAAACCCTCTCATTGGTTTGGTAGTGACTACAGTGGCGGTGGTGGTGGTGGTGGGGGCTTATTGTTGAACCTATTTTAATTATCCAGCAGCAGAAGCACTATTGTCACCATCACCACTACTACAGTCATCACCATCATCATTGCTACCACCACCTCTGCCATCACTGCTGCCACCTCCACCACAATCATCACCATCACTGTTGCCACCACCACCACTAGTCATCACCATCACTGCTGCCACCACCACCACCACCACCCCTACAATTATCCATATTACCACCACCATCACTTGCCACCACCACAACTTGCCATCACCACCCCTACAATTATCCATATTACCACCACCATCACTTGCCACCACCACAACTTGCCATCACCACCACCACCCCTACAATTATCCATATTACCACCACCATCACCACCACCACCCCTACAATTATCCATATTACCACCACCATCGCTTGCCACCACCACAACTCGCCATCACCACCACCACCACTACAATCATCATCACCATCACTGCTACCACCACCAGCAACACTGCTGCTGTCACTACAATCATCCCAGCACCTCCACCACTACAATCACCACCATCTCCACTACTACCACCACCACCACCACCACCACTACTACCACCACCACCACCACCACCACCATCACCAAGTAGATAAATAAATGATTCTGTTAGATGCCAACATTTGATAGTTGAAGTATGTTTGAATATTAACGCCTTCACATTACAGATAACAACACTTCACTGTATTATTGTCTTGAAGCCTTTTCATAACAAACTGTCTCAGTCCCCTTCCCTGCTTTTATTATACAAAACTATTTATTTTGAAAGTGTTTGAGGCTAGAGGCTCGGCTGACCAAGATACTCTCATGGAATGACCAAATGAGGTTTATTTTTTAATATAGCCCCTAAAAAGAACCAATGCAGTTATTAAGAAGAGTTGAAATTAATGCATGCAAGATTTCACAGCTCTAACATCATTCTTTCATAGGCATGTGTCTAACACACGTGGACATGCCTACAAGATCAGAAAACAGCACAGCTCCCATGACTTTCGTAGACATTTTTTCACGCTCAGAGTTGCTGAAGCATGGAACAAACTGCCTGCGTCAATTGTTAGCTGCCGAGACACTGCATCCTTTTAGACACTCATGCTTCCCAAAATACGCCAAAACTACACCTGATGTACCCCTTCCATACACATGCACACGTGTGTATCATGACTCGTGCACTGTTCATTTTACTGATGTTTGTGCATTGCCCTATGTACTGTACATGCACTTTTTTGATGAGTTGTGGTGCACCTGGGCACTGTACACAATATTTCATTATTGTTATTATTATTATATCATGACTCATACACTGTTCATTTTCCTGACATTTGTACATTATTCTATGTACTATACATACACCTTTGATGAGTTGTAGTGCACCTGAGCACTGTACACAATAATTTCATTATTATTATACTCTCATGGAATGACCAAATGAGGTTTATTTTTCAATATAGTCCCTAAAAAGAACCAATGCAGTTATTAAGAAGAAGAGTTGAAATTAATGCATGCAAGATTTCACAGCTCTAGCATCACTCTTTCATAGTCAGCCTATAAACTTTTTAACACCCTCGTATTTATCTAAAAGGCAGTGAAGAATCGATAGAATGTCAGACAGAATACTTTGCGGTATTTGTTCTGACTTTCTCTACGCTCTGAGTTCCACTCTCACAGCAGTCAACTTTCATCTTTCAAAGTCAATAAAAAAGTACCAGACTAGTATAGGGGCAGAATCTTCTTCTCTACCTCTTTCTCATTTCCTCTCTATCACTCTCTCCTTCTTTGGAAGAAATTAGCTGTGTTCAGATCTGGAGATGGGATTGGCAGAAGTGATAGAATGTCAGATAGAATGCTTGTGCCCCTATGACTCCAGGAATTATGGGTCCATAATATTTACATATTTAAAAACCTTTAATCATAATTGTATCTAAGAAGCTTATGTTTCTAATAAACACTCTGTAGAATGGTTGGTGATAGGAAGGGCATCCAGCCCTAGAAAACTTGCCAGTTATACATTACTTATAAATAAGATTATAAGAATATTTAGTAGATAAATTATATAGTATTCATTCATGATTTATTCAAAGTAACCCAACTTATTTTTATAAAGTGTTCAGAAAAAATATTCTTGACGCTGTCCCACAGTCCTCCCATCATTATATATTAGATTCAGGTGTGACACACGTGCTACAGAGTTGAGTCAGATCAGTACCGATTGAACCTTGAGCTGATCAATATCGAAACTCGTGTCACACCTGAATAAACTTGATAATACTCGTTCCTACTTATTTTTAATTATATGTATGTGTGTGTGTACATATATATATATATATATATATATCATCATCACTATTGTTTAACATCTATCTTCTATGCTAGCATGGACTAGATGGGTTTGTCCCATTTGAGGCAAGTTGGGTCAAGTGACCGTATCTTGCTCACATAGGATTTTTTCATGCTGGTTTTCTACGTGTATATATATATATATATATATATATATATATACAAACACGCATGCTACATTATTATATTTGATCAATAGTTAATTACTATGTTGTGAGAAAGTTAGAGTTAAACTATTGATTATGCAAACCAATGACCTGATTTCAACCCTTGTAAACATTTCACCTTATCTTACTTGAAGACAATTCCATTTTCTTACTGATTTAAATAATTTGGCATGGTTTCTGCAGCTAGATTCCCTTTCTGATCCCAACCATCTGTCTTAATGCTTTTCTAATGAAAGCCTCTGCCTATGTATTTCAGTTAATTTTGAAAAGAATTTGGAAAGATTTAATAAAATGACTAACTGTCTTATTATTTTGTTGGTATTTGGTACATTTAAGAAAAAATTCTTACACAGAATTATAATGGTAAGCTTAAATTTAAGTATGAACACTTTAAAAAACAAGCAGTATTTAATCACAGAATCAAAGGCAGTTTCAGGCAGTTTGGTATTAAAAAAGGTTTTTAAATATTTACAAAGATGCTGGCGAAGATGTTGGTGTCTGTTCCTGTAGTATTATTGACTCTTAGCAATGACCCAACCATCTTATTCCATTTCTCTTCACAACATTCATCACTGGCTCTATTCTTCTCACCTAGTCACTTTCATCCTTCCTCAACATATGACCTAACCATCTAACACCATTTATCTTTACACCATTCATCACTGGCTCTATTCCTCTCAATAGATAAATGGAGGATATATGTTTAAGATGTTTTGTATTTTGCCAGAAGCAGAAATAACAACTAAAAAGATTGCAAGTGTGAGGTGTCAAATGGTTGAGGTAACCATGGTATTTATTGTCATCATCATCATCATCATTGTTTAACGTCTATCTTAAATGATGATGATGACAATAAATACCATGGTTACCTCAACCATTTGACACCTCACACTTGCATTCTTTTTAGTTGTTATTTCTGCTTCTGGCAAAATACAAAATATCTTAAACATATATCCTCCATTTATCTATTGAGAGGAATAGAGCCAGTGATGAATGGTGTAAAGATAAATGGTGCTAGATGGTTAGGTGAGAATAAAAATACAATGGTCTTTTGTTTTTGTACATTACAGATACACAGTCTGCCGATAAATCAGGATTATCTTTATACATGACAAAACAAAAGTAAGTTTGAAATAGTAATATTATGTGTGTAAACATCCTTTAGTCATCCCAATGTAGATAACTATAGTAATAACTGATCACTATTAACAATAATTCTAAAGAATATGATTGTGAATACAAGCAGCTGAAATGGGGTTCCTCCAAAGGGTCTTTGGAGTAATATAATAATAATGAAATTATTGTGTAGAGTGCTCAGGTGCACTACAACTCGTCAAAGGTGCATGTATAGTACATAGAATAATATACAAATGTCAGGGAAGTGAATAGTGTATGAGTCATGATATACATGTGTGCGTGTGTATGAAGGGGGAAGTATTAGGTGTAGTGTTGGCGAATCTCAGGAAGCATGGAGGTTTTAAAGGATGCAGTGTCTCGGCTGCTAACAACTGATGCAGGTAGTTTGTTCCATGCCTCAGCAACTCTAAGCATGAAAAAATGTTTCCGAAAGTCATGGAGAGTGCATAACTCTGAGATCAGAGAATCACTCTAGGTAGAGCCGCTACTTCTCCGAGTTGAGAGATCACAGCTGCGATACTATGGGCAGGTGGTTAGAATGTCTCGGGAAAGAATCTCTGGATAGATTTTACGGGCATTACCAATCGGCAGGAGACTCAGGGGGTAGGTCCTAAGCAAGATGGTTGGATAACATCCATGAGCTTGGCTGACCTCACTTGAGTATCCAGCTGGATCAGTTGGGAAATGCTCTTGGTATATAGGAGATTCATGATTTAATTCCTCGCAAGCATCTCTGTCCACTTTTATTACAATCCAAGTATACTTTAACTGATTTTTTTTCATCTATTTTTTTTATAGTGATTAGCTATTATTAGAGTTATCTGTGTTGGGACAACTACATTTTCAAATTGTAGAATAATATAGTTCTGTCTTGCCTTCATTTGATGTCTGATTTTCCATATTGGTTCAGGTATTGATGTGAAGATTTGTTAAATCTGTGTTTTTATTTTCCTATTTTTCAGACAGAAGTATACTGCAGGAATCTTTCTTCTTGATTCTGATAATGGTTTCATTCCAAAATTAACTCCAGGTAGGGATAAATTATATATTATGACATTGTTCATCACTTGTAACTAGCTTCCCAGCTTTTTAACAGCATACAAACAACAACACATTTTAAGGCAATTGTCCTGGCTAAAGCATAACAAATTTCTTCATTTTGCCCTATTAGCTGCATCTTCCTTCACCAACTCACTGTCTTTCTTTCCTCCTTCATCATCCCTAGCCATGTCTTTCTTGGTCTTTTCCTTTCTCTACTTCATTTCACATTCATCTCTATCACTCCTTTCATCCTTCCTCAACACATGACTTAACCATCTCATTCCATTTCTCTTCACAACATCTATCACTGGCTCTATTCTCATCATTCTCTGCAATTCATTATTTATCTTTCTCTCTCCATCAGTGATACTCCACTTATCCACTGGACCATTCTCTATCCAATCTTTCCTATCTTCTCTACTTCCCTATTCTCACTGAATGGATATATTTTATTCAACAACAAACACATTTATATATATTTTCCTTCAATGATGTAACAAGCTGTTACATAAAGACATGTGAAATTATTTCTTTTGTGAATATAATGAATACTGGCTGTTGTATGTAACCTCAAAACAAGGCCTGGGCTGATCTAGCATTTACATTTATAGGTATATATACACACACAGATACACACAGACATGGACACACACCGACACACACACACAGGCACATACACCAACACACACACAATACAATGAAGATATCTGTATAAGCAAAGCATGGTCATCTGACCTAGCATTGCTCACAACAGGACAACTCGTCTGACCATGCTAGCATTGAAGAATGGATGTAAAATGGTGATGATGATTTATATATATATATACTAGCAGAGTGGCCCGGCGTTGCTCGGGATTTGCTCTAGGGTTCTTATATATTTGATATATATTTATCCTTCACGAGCCTCGTGAAGTAAATACGTTTGTTTATATTTTGTTATTGTGTATGCAAAAATATCTGTACACGAATATATAAATAAAGAAGTACGGAATACCTCGGCCTCGGGTTGGTGTCTACATTTTGTGTTTATAAAAAAAGTTTGTCGTACATTACCAGGGTTTTTTTCCGTTCGAAGAAAATCAATACTTTATCGCAAAATAAATACTTTTGTTTATATGTGTATGCAAAAATATCTGTACACGAATATATAATTATATATATATAATATATATATATATATATTAAAATAACAGATTAAAGTTTAAGCAAAGAATCGCTGCTTTCACTCTTAATGGGATCTTCTGAAACTAAAATAATAAATCTGTGAACGCAGAAGTAAATATTTCGAAAAACGTTACACACTATATATACATACACACACACACACTGTGTCATAATGCCGTTATGCAGACAGACAGGCATACAG
This sequence comes from Eledone cirrhosa, assembly GCA_964016885.1. Classification (NCBI taxonomy): domain Eukaryota; kingdom Metazoa; phylum Mollusca; class Cephalopoda; order Octopoda; family Eledonidae; genus Eledone; species Eledone cirrhosa. The sequence goes on from OZ024742.1 coordinate 348,044,808, forward strand.
ACAGATATTATAAGGGTGCAACGTAATATCTATGTATCTATCTAAAAAGAGAAAGTCTAAGAGAGAGAGAGAAAGAGATCGCCTAATGCGGTCCCTAGGCATTGAAAATTTGAAATATTTTTGCTCAGAACACTCAATAGAACCATAAGTATTACATGTGTAAAGTTTGAAAACAATCGGTTGGGTGGTTCTCGAGTTTTAGTGATTCTACAGACAGAGACAGACATTCTCTGTTTTAGTAATTTAGATAAAGCAACCATGTTCTGTTGGATGTGGAATGTAAGCGTGAGAGAAAGGCTTGGATAAGTTGAGGGAGAAGCTGGGTTTAAGAGGAATTCAAGGTAGTGTGCAAAAGAGAAGACTCCGTTGGTTTGGACATGTGATGTACATGGATGATGATTGCTGGCTGAAGAAGAGCCAGGAAATGCCAGTTATAGGGAAGCTGTGGTAGATGTAGACCAAGAAAGACCTGGGCAGATGTAGTGAGAGCTGACCTCAAATCACAGAGAGTCATGGCGACGACAAAAGATTGAGACGTTTGGAGTGATGCTGTGCTGAAAAGGATCCATACAACCCATGCAAGCATGGAAAAGTGGATGTAAAAACGATGATGATGATACAAATATATAAGTGGTCATGTAGGTAACATGACAAAAAGCACCCAATCCACACTGTAAAGAGGTGGTATAAGAGATATGACAAAAAGCACCCAGCCCACACTGTAAATGTGGTTGGCATTAGGAAGGGCATCCAGCCAAAGAAAACCAGTCAGAAACAGTCCTATACGAGCAAGGCATGGTCACCTAACCAAACTTGCCTCAAATGGGACAAATCCATCTAACCCATGTTAGTGTGGAAGATAGACGTTAAACGACGATGATGACACACACACACACACACATAAATGCACGCGCGCGCGCGCACACACACACACACGTCTTATTTGCAACAGGTGTGTTTTCAATTATCTAGTGACTGACCTAACAACTCTTCATTTTATCAAATACTTTTTATTTACTTGAGGATTATCAACATGAGACTAGCCTTTTAGTTTCAGTTACTGTTAAAACACACCTGAATGGCAACAGGTGGTAGAATCAGTAGAATACTTTGTAGTAGTCAACTATGGTCCTTAATGTACACACTTCAAACCCCACTAGGATCATCTACTTTGTTACCATATTTCTAATGAAATACACAGCCCTTATGTTTCAAGTAACTTTGAAAACAATCAAGAATTTGAAGCTCACATTCTCATTATTAAGCTGATATTTGAAGTATAACTTAATACACTGTTCACTCCCCTGACATTTATACATTATTCTATGTACCATATATGCACCTTTGATGAGTTGTAGTGCACCTGAGCACTGTACACAATAATTTCATTATTATTATTATTAACAAAGGTTCTTACACTAAATTTAGGCTGGAATCGTTTTCAGATAAAAACCTTTGTATCATATATTTCAGGGTGTTTGGAACAATATAAACAAAAGGCTCTTACATAAAATAATTGTTTCTACTTTTGGCACAAGGCCAGAAATTACCCAGTGCATTACTGGTAATTTATTTTATCGACCCCGTAAGGATGAAAGGCAAAGTTAACCTCGGCGGGATTTGAACTCAGAATGGCAAGGGCCATAACTCTATGCGTCAAAGCATGGTGTCCGATCCTCTACCGATACTGCCAATCCACCGCCATAAAATAATAATAATAATAATACTGTGTACAGTGTTCAGGTGCATTACAACTCATCATAGAATAATGTACAAATGCCAGGAGAATGAAAAGTGTATGAGTCATGATATACACACAGATGAATGCGTGTGTGTGTGTGTGTGAAGGTGGAAAAGCAAACAGTACAGTGAAGAAATATATTAGTTTAACGCTTGAAATAATAGGAAAAAAATCTGAATGTTTTAGACACTAGTCCTTCATCAGAATATCGTATTAGAAATAAAAGATGAAATGGAAAGATAGAGAGTGAGAAGAGGATGGAATGGAGAAAAATTTGAGAAAAAAAAAGGCACACATGTACATATTCAGTCAGACATACTGACACAGACACAGACACACACTGACATAGACAGACATACACTGACACAGACAGACACACACTGACATAGACAGACATACACTGACACAGACAGACACACACTGACACAGACACAGACACACACTGACATAGACAGACATACACTGACACAGACAGACATACACTGACACAGACAGACATACACTGACACAGACAGACATACACAGACAGACATACACTGACACAGACAGACATACACTGACAGACAGACATACACAGACAGACATACACAGACAGACATACACAGACAGACATACACAGACACATGCACTGACACAGACACATGCCATGCACTGACACAGACACATAGACTGACACAGACAGACATATACAGACAGACATACACTGACAGAGACAGACATACACTGACACAGACAGACACACACTGACACAGACACAGACACACACTGACATAGACAGACATACACTGACACAGACAGACATACACTGACACAGACAGACATACACTGACACAGACAGACATACACAGACAGACATACACTGACACAGACAGACATACACTGACGGACAGACATACACAGACAGACATACACAGACAGACATACACAGACAGACATACACAGACACATGCACTGACACAGACACATGCACTGACACAGACACAGACTGACACAGACAGACATATACAGACAGACATACACTGACAGAGACAGACATACAGTGACACAGACAGACATACACTGACACAGACAGACATACACTGACACAGACAGACATACACTGACACAGACAGACATACACTGACACAGACAGACATACACAGACAGACATACACTGACACAGACAGACATACACTGACAGACAGACATACACTGACACAGACAGACATACACAGACAGACATACACTGACAGACAGACATACAGTGACACAGACAGACATACACTGACACAGACAGACAGACATACACTGACACAGACATACACTGACACAGACATACACTGACACAGACAGTCAGACACTGACACAGACAGACATACACTGACACAGATAGACATACACTGACAGACATACACACACTGACACAGACAGACATACACTGACAGACAGACAGACACTGACACAGATAGACATACACTGACAGACATACACACACTGACACAGACAGACATACACTGACAGACAGACATACACTGACACAGACAGACGTACACTGACACTGACAGACATACACTGACAGACAGACAGACACTGACACAGACAGACATACACTGACATAGACAGACATACACTAACACAGACAGACATACACTGACACAGATAGACATACACTGACAGACATACACACACTGACACAGACAGACATACACTGACAGACAGACATACAGTGACACAGACAGACATACACTGACACAGACAGACAGACACTGACACTGCCATACATACACTGACACTGCCATACATACACTGACACTGACAGACAGACATACAGTGACACAGACAGACATACACTGACACAGACAGACATACACTGACACAGACAGACAGACACTGACACAGACAGACAGACACTGATACAGACAGACAGACACTGACACAGACAGACAGACACTGACACAGACAGACAGACACTGACACATACAGACAGACACTGATACAGACAGACATACACTGACTCAGACAGACACACTGACACAGACAGACAGACACTGACACATACAGACAGACACTGACACAGACATACACACACTGACACAGACAAACACTGACACAGACAGACATACACTGACACTGACAGACATACTGACAGACAGACATACAGTGACACAGACAGACATACACTGACACAGACAGACATACACTGACAGAGACATACACACACTGACACAGACAGACATACACTGACAGACAGACATACACAGACACAGATATACACTGACACAGACAGACATACACTGACACAGACATACACTGACACAGACATACAGTGACACAGACAGACATACACTGACACAGACAGACATACACTGATACAGACATACACTGACACAGACAGACATACACTGACACAGACAGACATACACTAACAGACAGACATACACTGACACAGACAGACATACACTGACACAGACAGACATACACTGACACAGACAGACATACACTGACAGACAGACATACACAGACACAGATATACACTGACACAGACAGACATACACTGACACAGACATACACTGACACAGACATACAGTGACACAGACAGACATACACTGACACAGACAGACATACACTGATACAGACATACACTAACACAGACAGACATACACTGACACAGACAGACATACACTGACAGACAGACATACACTGACACAGACAGACATACACTGACAGAGACATACATACACTGACAGACAGACATACACTGACACAGACAGACATACACTGACACAGACAGACATACACTGACAGAGACAGACATACACTGACAGAGACAGACATACACTGACACAGACAGACATACACTGACACAGACAGACATACACTGACACAGACATACACTGACACAGACAGACATACACTGACACAGACAGACATACACTGACACAGACAGACATACACTGACACAGACAGATATACACTGACACAGACAGACATACACTGACACAGACAGACATACAGTGACACAGACAGATAAACACAGATACATACACTGACACAGACAGACATACACTGACACAGACAGTCATACACTGACACAGACAGACATACACTGACACAGACAGTCATACACTGACACAGACAGACATACATTGACACAGACAGACATACACTAACACAGACACACACACTGACACAGACAGACACACAGTGACACAGATAGACATACACTGACACAGACAGACATACACTGACACAGACAGATATACACTGACACAGACAGACATACACTGACACAGACAGACATACAGTGACACAGACAGATAAACACAGATACATACACTGACACAGACAGACATACACTGACACAGACAGTCATACACTGACACAGACAGACATACATTGACACAGACAGACATACACTAACACAGACACACACACTGACACAGACAGACACACAGTGACACAGATAGACATACACTGACACAGACAGACATACACTGACCCAGACAGACATACACTGACCCAGACAGACATACACTGACACTGACAGACATACACTAACACAGACAGACATACACTGACACACACAGACATACACAGACAGACATACACTGACACAGACAGACATACACTGACACAGACAGACATACACTGACACAGACAGACATACACTGACCCAGACAGACATACACTGACAGAGACAGACGTACACTGACACAGACAGACGTACACTGACCCAGACAGACATACACTGACACAGACAGACGTACACTGACCCAGACAGACGTACACTGACACAGACAGACATACACTGACACAGACAGACGTACACTGACACAGACAGACATACACTGACACAGACAGACGTACACTGACACAGACAGACATACACTGACACTGACAGACATACACTGACACTGACAGACATACACTGACACAGACAGACACTGACACAGACAGACAGACACTGACACAGACGGACATACACTGACACTGACAGACATACACTGACACAGACAGACACTGACACAGACATACATACACTGACACAGACAGACATACACTGACACAGACAGACGTACACTGACACAGACAGACATACACTGACACAGACAGACATACACTGACACAGACAGACGTACACTGACCCAGACAGACATACACTGACCCAGACAGACGTACACTGACCCAGACAGACGTACACTGACACAGACAGACATACACTGACACAGACAGACGTACACTGACACAGACAGACGTACACTGACACAGACAGACATACACTGACACAGACAGACGTACACTGACACAGACAGACACTGACACAGACAGACAGACGCTGACACAGACGGACATACACTGACACTGACAGACATACACTGACACTGACAGACGTACACTGACACAGACAGACGTACACTGACACAGACAGACGTACACTGACACAGACAGACGTACACTGACACAGACAGACATACACTGACCCAGACAGACGTACACTGACACAGACAGACGTATACTGACACAGACAGACATACACTGACACAGACAGACGTACACTGACACAGACAGACATACACTGACACAGACAGACGTACACTGACACAGACAGACATACACTGACACAGACGGACGTACACTGACCCAGACAGACGTACACTGACACAGACAGACATACACTGACACAGACAGACGTACACTGACACACAGACATACACTGACACAGACAGACGTACACTGACACAGACAGACATACACTGACACAGACAGACGTACACTGACACAGACAGACATACACTGACACAGACAGACGTACACTGACACAGACAGACATACACTGACACAGACAGACGTACACTGACACAGACAGACATACACTGACACAGACAGACGTACACTGACACAGACAGACATACACTGACACAGACAGACGTACGCTGACACATACAGACATACACTGACAGACAGACATACACTGACACTGACAGACATACACTGACACAGACAGACGTACACTGACACAGACAGACATACACTGACACAGACAGACGTACACTGACACAGATAGACATACACTGACAGACAGACATACACTGACACTGACAGACATACACTGACACAGACAGACAGACACTGACACAGACGGACATACACTGACTACTGACAGACATACACTGACACAGACAGACGTACACTGACACAGACAGACATACACTGACCCAGACAGACATACACTGACACAGACAGACATACACTGACACAGACAGACATACACTGACACAGACAGACGTACACTGACACAGACAGACATACACTGACACAGACAGACATACACTGACCCAGACAGACATACACTGACCCAGACAGACGTACACTGACCCAGACAGACGTACACTGACCCAGACAGACGTACACTGACCCAGACAGACGTACACTGACACAGACAGACGTACACTGACACAGACAGACGTACACTGACACAGACAGACATACACTGACACAGACAGACGTACACTGACACAGACAGACATACACTGACACTGACAGACATACACTGACACAGACAGACACTGACACAGACAGACAGACGCTGACACAGACGGACATACACTGACACTGACAGACATACACTGACACTGACAGACGTACACTGACACAGACAGACGTACACTGACACAGACAGACGTACACTGACACAGACAGACATACACTGACACAGACAGACGTACACTGACACAGACAGACATACACTGACAGACAGACATACACTGACACTGACAGACATACACTGACACAGACAGACGTACACTGACACAGACAGACATACACTGACACAGACAGACGTACACTGACACAGACAGACATACACTGACAGACAGACATACACTGACACTGACAGACATACACTGACACAGACAGACGTACACTCACACAGACAGACGTACACTGACACAGACAGACGTACACTGACACAGACAGACAGACACTGACAGAGACAGACATACACTGACACAGACAGACATACACAGACAGACATACACTGACACAGACAGACGTACACTGAGACAGGCAGATGTACACTGACACAGACAGACAGACACTGACAGAGACAGACATACACTGACACAGACAGACATACACTGACACTGACAGACATACACTGACACTGACAGACATACACTGACACAGACAGACATACACTGACACAGACAGACATACACTGACACAGACAGACATACACTGACACTGACAGACATACACTGACACAGACAGACGTACACTGACACAGACAGACATACACTGACACAGACAGACATACACTGACACACATACACTGACACAGACAGACATACACTGACACAGACAGACATACTCTGGCAGAGACAGACATACAGTGACACAGACATACATACAGTGACACAGACAGACATACACTGACAGACATACACTGACACAGACAGACATACACTGACACAGACAGACATACACTGACACAGACAGACATACACTGACACAGACAGACATACACTGGCAGAGACAGACATACAGTGACACAGACATACAGTGACACAGACAGACATACAGTGACACAGACAGACATACACAGACACAGACAGACATACACTGACACAGACAGACATACACTGACACAGACAGACATACACTGACACTGACAGACATACACTGACACAGACATACACAGACACATACACTGACACAGACAGACATACACTGACACAGACACACACACTGACACAGACAGACACACAGTGACACAGATAGACATACACTGACACAGACAGACATACACTGACCCAGACAGACATACACTGACACTGACAGACATACACTGACACAGACAGACATACACTGACACAGACAGACATACACTGACACAGACAGACATACACTGACACAGACATACATACACTGACACAGACATACATACACTGACACTGACAGACATACACTGACACTGACAGACATACACTGACACTGACAGACATACACTGACACAGACAGACACTGACACAGACAGACAGACACTGACACAGACGGACATACACTGACACTGACAGACATACACTGACACAGACAGACGTACACTGACACAGACAGACGTACACTCACACAGACAGACATACACTGACACAGACAAACATACACTGACACAGACAAACATACACTGACACAAACAGACATACACTGACACAGAAAGACATACACTGACACAGAGAGACGTACACTGACACAGACAGACGTACACTGACACAGACAGACGTACACTGACACAGACAGACGTACACTGACACAGACAGACGTACACTGACACAGACAGACATACACTGACACTGACAGACATACTGACAGACAGACATACAGTGACACAGACAGACATACACTGACACAGACAGACATACACTGACAGAGACATACACACACTGACACAGACAGACATACACTGACAGACAGACATACACAGACACAGATATACACTGACACAGACAGACATACACTGACACAGACATACACTGACACAGACATACAGTGACACAGACAGACATACACTGACACAGACAGACATACACTGATACAGACATACACTGACACAGACAGACATACACTGACACAGACAGACATACACTAACAGACAGACATACACTGACACAGACAGACATACACTGACACAGACAGACATACACTGACACAGACAGACATACACTGACAGACAGACATACACTGACAGACAGACATACACAGACACAGATATACACTGACACAGACAGACATACACTGACACAGACATACACTGACACAGACATACAGTGACACAGACAGACATACACTGACACAGACAGACATACACTGATACAGACATACACTAACACAGACAGACATACACTGACACAGACAGACATACACTGACAGACAGACATACACTGACACAGACAGACATACACTGACAGAGACATACATACACTGACAGACAGACATACACTGACACAGACAGACATACACTGACACAGACAGACATACACTGACAGAGACAGACATACACTGACAGAGACAGACATACACTGACACAGACAGACATACACTGACACAGACAGACATACACTGACACAGACAGATATACACTGACACAGACAGACATACACTGACACAGACAGACATACACTGACACAGACAGACATACACTGACACAGACAGACATACACTGACACAGACAGATATACACTGACACAGACAGACATACACTGACACAGACAGACATACAGTGACACAGACAGATAAACACAGATACATACACTGACACAGACAGACATACACTGACACAGACAGTCATACACTGACACAGACAGACATACATTGACACAGACAGACATACACTAACACAGACACACACACTGACACAGACAGACACACAGTGACACAGATAGACATACACTGACACAGACAGACATACACTGACACAGACAGATATACACTGACACAGACAGACATACACTGACACAGACAGACATACAGTGACACAGACAGTCATACACTGACACAGACAGACATACATTGACACAGACAGACATACACTAACACAGACACACACACTGACACAGACAGACACACAGTGAGACAGATAGACATACACTGACACAGACAGACATACACTGACCCAGACAGACATACACTGACCCAGGCAGACATACACTGACACTGACAGACATACACTAACACAGACAGACATACACTGACACACACAGACATACACTGACACAGACAGACATACACTGACACAGACAGACATACACTGACACAGACAGACATACACTGACACAGACAGACATACACTGACCCAGACAGACATACACTGACAGAGACAGACGTACACTGACACAGACAGACGTACACTGACCCAGACAGACATACACTGACACAGACAGACGTACACTGACCCAGACAGACGTACACTGACACAGACAGACATACACTGACACAGACAGACGTACACTGACACAGACAGACATACACTGACACAGACAGACGTACACTGACACAGACAGACATACACTGACACTGACAGACATACACTGACACTGACAGACATACACTGACACAGACAGACACTGACACAGACAGACAGACACTGACACAGACGGACATACACTGACACTGACAGACATACACTGACACAGACAGACACTGACACAGACATACATACACTGACACAGACAGACATACACTGACACAGACAGATGTACACTGACACAGACAGACATACACTGACACAGACAGACATACACTGACACAGACAGACGTACACTGACCCAGACAGACATACACTGACCCAGACAGACGTACACTGACCCAGACAGACGTACACTGACACAGACAGACATACACTGACACAGACAGACGTACACTGACACAGACAGACGTACACTGACACAGACAGACATACACTGACACAGACAGACGTACACTGACACAGACAGACATACACTGACACTGACAGACATACACTGACACAGACAGACACTGACACAGACAGACAGACGCTGACACAGACGGACATACACTGACACTGACAGACATACACTGACACTGACAGACGTACACTGACACAGACAGACGTACACTGACACAGACAGACGTACACTGACACAGACAGACGTACACTGACACAGACAGACATACACTGACCCAGACAGACGTACACTGACACAGACAGACGTATACTGACACAGACAGACATACACTGACACAGACAGACGTACACTGACACAGACAGACATACACTGACACAGACAGACGTACACTGACACAGACAGACATACACTGACACAGACGGACGTACACTGACCCAGACAGACGTACACTGACACAGACAGAGATACACTGACACAGACAGACGTACACTGACACACAGACATACACTGACACAGACAGACGTACACTGACACAGACAGACATACACTGACACAGACAGACGTACACTGACACAGACAGACATACACTGACACAGACAGACGTACACTGACACAGACAGACATACACTGACACAGACAGACGTACACTGACACAGACAGACATACACTGACACAGACAGACGTACACTGACACAGACAGACATACACTGACACAGACAGACGTACGCTGACACATACAGACATACACTGACAGACAGACATACACTGACACTGACAGACATACACTGACACAGACAGACGTACACTGACACAGACAGACATACACTGACACAGACAGACGTACACTGACACAGATAGACATACACTGACAGACAGACATACACTGACACTGACAGACATACACTGACACAGACAGACAGACACTGACACAGACGGACATACACTGACTACTGACAGACATACACTGACACAGACAGACGTACACTGACACAGACAGACATACACTGACCCAGACAGACATCCACTGACACAGACAGACATACACTGACACAGACAGACATACACTGACACAGACAGACGTACACTGACACAGACAGACATACACTGACACAGACAGACATACACTGACACAGACAGACGTACACTGACCCAGACAGACATACACTGACCCAGACAGACGTACACTGACCCAGACAGACGTACACTGACACAGACAGACATACACTGACACAGACAGACGTACACTGACACAGACAGACGTACACTGACACAGACAGACATACACTGACACAGACAGACGTACACTGACACAGACAGACATACACTGACACTGACAGACATACACTGACACAGACAGACACTGACACAGACAGACAGACGCTGACACAGACGGACATACACTGACACTGACAGACATACACTGACACTGACAGACGTACACTGACACAGACAGACGTACACTGACACAGACAGACGTACACTGACACAGACAGACATACACTGACACAGACAGACGTACACTGACACAGACAGACATACACTGACAGACAGACATACACTGACACTGACAGACATACACTGACACAGACAGACGTACACTGACACAGACAGACATACACTGACACAGACAGACGTACACTGACACAGACAGACATACACTGACAGACAGACATACACTGACACTGACAGACATACACTGACACAGACAGACGTACACTGACACAGACAGACGTACACTGACACAGACAGACGTACACTGACACAGACAGACAGACACTGACAGAGACAGACATACACTGACACAGACAGACATACACAGACAGACATACACTGACACAGACAGACGTACACTGAGACAGACAGATGTACACTGACACAGACAGACAGACACTGACAGAGACAGACATACACTGACACAGACAGACATACACTGACACAGACAGACATACACTGACACTGACAGACATACACTGACACAGACAGACGTACACTGACACAGACAGACATACACTGACACAGACAGACATACACTGACACACATACACTGACACAGACAGACATACACTGACACAGACAGACATACTCTGGCAGAGACAGACATACAGTGACACAGACATACATACAGTGACACAGACAGACATACACTGACAGACATACACTGACAGACATACACTGACACAGACAGACATACACTGACACAGACAGACATACACTGGCAGAGACAGACATACAGTGACACAGACATACAGTGACACAGACAGACATACAGTGACACAGACAGACATACACAGACACAGACAGACATACACTGACACAGACAGACATACACTGACACAGACAGACATACACTGACACTGACAGACATACACTGACACAGACAGATATACACTGACACAGACAGACATACACTGACACAGACACACACACTGACACAGACAGACACAGTGACACAGATAGACATACACTGACACAGACAGACATACACTGACCCAGACAGACATACACTGACACTGACAGACATACACTGACACAGACAGACATACACTGACACAGACAGACATACACTGACACAGACAGACATACACTGACACAGACAGACATACACTGACACAGACAGACATACACTGACACAGACAGACATATACTGACCCAGACAGACATACACTGACCCAGACAGACATACACTGACCCAGACAGACATACACTGACAGAGACAGACATACACTGACACAGACATACATACACTGACACAGACATACATACACTGACACAGACATACATACACTGACACTGACAGACATACACTGACACTGACAGACATACACTGACACTGACAGACATACACTGACACAGACAGACACTGACACAGACAGACAGACACTGACACAGACGGACATACACTGACACTGACAGACATACACTGACACAGACAGACGTACACTGACACAGACAGACGTACACTCACACAGACAGACATACACTGACACAGACAAACATACACTGACACAGACAAACATACACTGACACAAACAGACATACACTGACACAGAAAGACATACACTGACACAGAGAGACGTACACTGACACAGACAGACATACACTGACACAGACAGACGTACACTGACACAGACAGACGTACACTGACACAGACAGACGTACACTGACACAGACAGACATACACTGACACAGACAGACATACACTGACACTGACAGACATACACAGACAGACATACACTGACACAGACAGACGTACACTGACACAGACAGATGTACACTGACACAGACAGACACTGACAGAGACAGACATACACTGATACAGACAGACATACACTGACACTGACAGACATACACTGACACAGACAGACATACACTGACACAGACAGACATACACTGACACAGACAGACATACACTGACACTGACAGACATACACTGACACAGACAGACGTACACTGACACAGACAGACATACACTGACACAGACAGACATACACTGACACACATACACTGACACAGACAGACATACACTGACACAGACAGACATACACTGGCAGAGACAGACATACAGTGACACAGACATACATACAGTGACACAGACAGACATACACTGACACAGACAGACATACACTGACACAGACAGACATACACTGACACAGACAGACATACACTGGCAGAGACAGACATACAGTGACACAGACATACAGTGACACAGACAGACATACAGTGACACAGACAGACATACACAGACACAGACAGACATACACTGACACAGACAGACATACACTGACACTGACAGACATACACTGACACAGACAGACATACACTGACACAGACAGACATACACTGACACAGACAGACATACACTGACACAGACAGACATACACTGACACAGACAGACATACACTGACACAGACAGACATACACTGACCCAGACAGACATACACTGACCCAGACAGACATACACTGACCCAGACAGACATACACTGACACAGACATACACAGACACATACACTGACACATACAGTCATACACTGACACAGACAGACATACACTGACACAGACACACACACTGACACAGACAGACACACAGTGACACAGATAGACATACACTGACACAGACAGACATACACTGACCCAGACAGACATACACTGACACTGACAGACATACACTGACACAGACAGACATACACTGACACAGACAGACATACACTGACACAGACAGACATACACTGACACAGACAGACATACACTGACACAGACAGACATACACTGACCCAGACAGACATACACTGACACAGACATACACAGACACATACACTGACACATACAGTCATACACTGACACAGACAGACGTACACTGACACAGACACACACACTGACACAGACAGACACACAGTGACACAGATAGACATACACTGACACAGACAGACATACACTGACCCAGACAGACATACACTGACACTGACAGACATACACTGGCACAGACAGACATACACTGACACAGACAGACATACACTGACACAGACAGACATACACTGACACAGACAGACATACACTGACACAGACAGACATACACTGACACAGACAGACATACACTGACCCAGACAGACATACACTGACCCAGACAGACATACACTGTCAGACAGACATACACTGACAGAGACAGACATACACTGACACAGACAGACATACACTGACACAGACATACATACACTGACACAGACATACATACACTGACACAGACAGACGTACACTGACACAGACAGACATACACTGACACTGACATACATACACTGACACAGACAGACACTGACACAGACAGACAGACGCTGACACAGACAGACATACACTGACACTGACAGACATACACTGACACTGACAGACGTACACTGACACAGACAGACGTACACTGACACAGACAGACGTACACTGACACAGACAGACGTACATTGACACAGACAGACATACACTGACAGACAGACATACACTGACACTGACAGACATACACTGACACAGACAGACGTACACTGACACAGACAGATATACACTGACACAGACAGACGTACACTGACACAGACAGACATACACTGACAGACAGACATACACTGACACTGACAGACATACACTGACACAGACAGACGTACACTCACACAGACAGACGTACACTCACACAGACAGACGTACAGTGACACAGACAGACAGACACTGACAGAGACAGACATACACTGACACAGACAGACATACACAGACAGACATACACTGACACAGACAGACGTACACTGAGACAGACAGATGTACACTGACACAGACAGACAGACACTGACAGAGACAGACATACACTGACACAGACAGACATACACTGACACTGACAGACATACACTGACACTGACAGACATACACTGACACAGACAGACATACACTGACACAGACAGACATACACTGACACAGACAGACATACACTGACACTGACAGACATACACTGACACAGACAGACGTACACTGACACAGACAGACATACACTGACACAGACAGACATACACTGACACACATACACTGACACAGACAGACATACACTGACCCAGACAGACATACACTGACCCAGACAGACATACACTGTCAGACAGACATACACTGACAGAGACAGACATACACTGACACAGACAGACATACACTGACACAGACATACATACACTGACACAGACATACATACACTGACACAGACAGACGTACACTGACACAGACAGACATACACTGACACTGACATACATACACTGACACAGACAGACACTGACACAGACAGACAGACGCTGACACAGACAGACATACACTGACACTGACAGACATACACTGAC
This sequence comes from Eledone cirrhosa, assembly GCA_964016885.1. Classification (NCBI taxonomy): domain Eukaryota; kingdom Metazoa; phylum Mollusca; class Cephalopoda; order Octopoda; family Eledonidae; genus Eledone; species Eledone cirrhosa. Next base: position 348,061,799 of record OZ024742.1, read on the forward strand.
ACTGACAGACGTACACTGACACAGACAGACGTACACTGACACAGACAGACGTACACTGACACAGACAGACATACACTGACACAGACAGACGTACACTGACACAGACAGACATACACTGACAGACAGACATACACTGACACTGACAGACATACACTGACACAGACAGACGTACACTGACACAGACAGATATACACTGACACAGACAGACGTACACTGACACAGACAGACATACACTGACAGACAGACATACACTGACACTGACAGACATACACTGACACAGACAGACGTACACTCACACAGACAGACGTACACTGACACAGACAGACGTACAGTGACACAGACAGACAGACACTGACAGAGACAGACATACACTGACACAGACAGACATACACAGACAGACATACACTGACACAGACAGACGTACACTGAGACAGACAGATGTACACTGACACAGACAGACAGACACTGACAGAGACAGACATACACTGACACAGACAGACATACACTGACAGACATACACTGACACTGACAGACATACACTGACACAGACAGACATACACTGACACAGACAGACATACACTGACACAGACAGACATACACTGACACTGACAGACATACACTGACACAGACAGACGTACACTGACACAGACAGACATACACTGACACAGACAGACATACACTGACACACATACACTGACACAGACAGACATACACTGACACAGACAGACATACTCTGGCAGAGACAGACATACAGTGACACAGACATACATACAGTGACACAGACAGACATACACTGACAGACATACACTGACACAGACAGACATACACAGACACAGACAGACATACACTGACACAGACAGACATACACTGACACAGACAGACATACACTGACACAGACACACACACTGACACAGACAGACACACAGTGACACAGATAGACATACACTGACACAGACAGACATACACTGACCCAGACAGACATACACTGACACTGACAGACATACACTGACACAGACAGACATACACTGACACAGACAGACATACACTGACACAGACAGACATACACTGACACAGACAGACATACACTGACACAGACAGACATATACTGACCCAGACAGACTTACACTGACCCAGACAGACATACACTGACCCAGACAGACATACACTGACAGAGACAGACATACACTGACACAGACATACATACACTGACACAGACATACATACACTGACACAGACATACATACACTGACACTGACAGACATACACTGACACTGACAGACATACACTGACACTGACAGACATACACTGACACAGACAGACACTGACACAGACAGACAGACACTGACACAGACGGACATACACTGACACTGACAGACATACACTGACACAGACAGACGTACACTGACACAGACAGACGTACACTCACACAGACAGACATACACTGACACAGACAAACATACACTGACACAGACAAACATACACTGACACAAACAGACATACACTGACACAGAAAGACATACACTGACACAGAGAGACGTACACTGACACAGACAGACATACACTGACACAGACAGACGTACACTGACACAGACAGACGTACACTGATACAGACAGACGTACACTGACACAGACAGACATACACTGACAGAGACAGACATACACTGACACAGACAGACATACACAGACAGACATACACTGACACAGACAGACGTACACTGACACAGACAGATGTACACTGACACAGACAGACACTGACAGAGACAGACATACACTGATACAGACAGACATACACTGACACTGACAGACATACACTGACACAGACAGACATACACTGACACAGACAGACATACACTGACACAGACAGACATACACTGACACTGACAGACATACACTGACACAGACAGACGTACACTGACACAGACAGACATACACTGACACAGACAGACATACACTGACACACATACACTGACACAGACAGACATACACTGACACAGACAGACATACACTGGCAGAGACAGACATACAGTGACACAGACATACATACAGTGACACAGACAGACATACACTGACACAGACAGACATACACTGACACAGACAGACATACACTGACACAGACAGACATACACTGGCAGAGACAGACATACAGTGACACAGACATACAGTGACACAGACAGACATACAGTGACACAGACAGACATACACAGACACAGACAGACATACACTGACACAGACAGACATACACTGACACTGACAGACATACACTGACACAGACAGACATACACTGACACAGACAGACATACACTGACACAGACAGACATACACTGACACAGACAGACATACACTGACACAGACAGACATACACTGACACAGACAGACATACACTGACCCAGACAGACATACACTGACCCAGACAGACATACACTGACCCAGACAGACATACACTGACACAGACATACACAGACACATACACTGACACATACAGTCATACACTGACACAGACAGACATACACTGACACAGACACACACACTGACACAGACAGACACACAGTGACACAGATAGACATACACTGACACAGACAGACATACACTGACCCAGACAGACATACACTGACACTGACAGACATACACTGACACAGACAGACATACACTGACACAGACAGACATACACTGACACAGACAGACATACACTGACACAGACAGACATACACTGACACAGACAGACATACACTGACCCAGACAGACATACACTGACACAGACATACACAGACACATACACTGACACATACAGTCATACACTGACACAGACAGACATACACTGACACAGACACACACACTGACACAGACAGACACACAGTGACACAGATAGACATACACTGACACAGACAGACATACACTGACCCAGACAGACATACACTGACACTGACAGACATACATACACTGACACTGACAGACATACACTGACACAGACAGACATACACTGACACAGACAGACATACACTGACACAGACAGACATACACTGACACAGACAGACATACACTGACACAGACAGACATACACTGACACAGACAGACATACACTGACCCAGACAGACATACACTGACCCAGACAGACATACACTGACCCAGACAGACATACACTGACAGAGACAGACATACACTGACACAGACAGACATACACTGACACAGACATACATACACTGACACAGACATACATACACTGACACAGACATACATACACTGACACTGACAGACATACACTGACACAGACAGACGTACACTCACACAGATAGACGTACAATGACACAGACAGACATACACTGACACAGACAGACATACACTGACACAGACAGACATACACTGACATAGACAGACATACACTGACACAGACAGACATACACTGACACAGACAGACGTACACTGACACAGACAGACATACACTGACACAGACAGACACACACTGACACAGACAGACATACACTGACACAGACAGACATACACTCACACAGACAGACGTACACTGAGACAGTCAGACATACACTGACACAGACAGACATACACTGACACAGACAAACATACACTGACACAGACAGACATACACTGACACAGACAGACATACACTGACACAGACAGACATACACAGACAGACATACACTGACACAGACATACACTGACACTGACAGACATACACTGACACTGACAGACATACACTGACACAGACAGACGTACACTCACACAGACAGACGTACACTGACACAGACAGACATACACTAAAACAGACACAGACAGACATACACAGACAGACATACACTGACACAGACATACACTGACACTGACAGACGTACATTGACACAGATAGACATACACTGACACAGACAGACATACACTGACACAGACAGACATACACTGACACAGACAGACATACACTGACACAGACAGACATACACTGACACAGACAGACATACACTGACACAGACAGACATACACTGACACAGATAGACGTACACTGACACAGACAGACACACTGACAGACATACACTGACACAGACAGACATACACTGACCCAGACAGACATACACTGACCCAGACAGACATACACTGACCCAGACAGACATACACAGACAGACATACACTGACACAGACAGACATACACTGACAGAGACAGACATACACTGACAGACAGACATACACAGACAGACATACACAGACAGACATACACAGACACAGACATACTGACACAGACAGACATACTGACACAGACATACACTGGCACAGACATACTGACACAGACAGACATACTGACACAGACAGACATACACTGACACAGACAGACATACACTGACACAGACAGACATACACTGACACAGACAGACATACACTGACACAGACAGACATACACTGACACAGACACAGACATACACAGACACAGACATACTGTGACACAGACATACAGTGACACAGACATACACAGACAGACATACAGTGACACACAGACATACAGTGACACAGACAGACATACACTGACTCAGACAGACATACACTGACACAGACAGACATACACAGACAGACATACACTGACACAGACAGACATACACTGACACAGACAGACATACACAGACAGACATACACTGACACAGACAGACATACACAGACAGACATACACTGACACAGACAGACATACACAGACATACACAGACAGACATACACTGACACAGACAGACATACACAGACATACACAGACAGAGGGCTGGATTAACCATTAATCAAAATAAACTTTTCCTTAGGGCATTAATAGAAGTAGGGCACCATTTTATTCAAACCAAATGTATTTTTCATTCCCCTCCCAAATATATTTTGGAGACTTTATATATGGGGGTGGGTGGGATAATCTTTTTATGAGCTCAGGGCCTCAAAAGGACTTAATCCGGCCATATATATATATATCATCATCATCAACATCATCACCATTTTACGTCCATTCTTCCACGCTAGCATGGGTTAGATGGGTAATATATATATATATATATATATATATATATATATATATATATATATATATATATATATATATAGAAGGCCGGAGACGTTAAACGATGATGACGATGATATAGACATCATATGTGCAAAGTTAACCTACAGTCAGTAGGCCCTTCCAAACCAAACATACATCCAAATCCACAACACCTACTCCACCTTTTCCCTATAAAGTTATATTGGTACCACAACATCCAGTCCAAACTAATGAGATCATGTAGGTATCACGACAAAAAAACAACACAGTCCACGCTGTAATGTGGTTGTGTAGGTGTCACAACAACAACAAAAAAAAAGGAAAGAGAGAAGGGAAAAAGAAAAGGGAGAAAAAACAGTCCACGCTGTAATGTGGCTTGTAGGTAACAGGGTAAAAAGCTCCCAGTCCACACTTTAAATGTGGTTGATGTTAGGAAGGGCATCCAACCATAGAAAAACTGCCAGATAGTCCTATATGAGCGAGATGCGGCCACCTGACCAATCTTGCCTCAAGTGGGACAACACCCGTTTGACCCATGCTAGCGTGGGAGATAGACGTTAAACGATGATGATAATATATATATCATCATCATCATCTCTGTTTAATGTCTATTTTTCCACGCTGGCCTGAGTTAGATGAGTTATCCTGTTGAGAGTAATGCCAGGTCAGGTGACCATATCTTGCTCGTACAGAACCGATTTTGGCTTGGTTTCTGCAGCTGGATGCTCTTTCTAGTGCCAACCTCATTTGCAGTGAGTGCTGGGTGTTTTTTTATTGTCACACCACAAACATATATAAGCATCTCTATTTAATGTCTATTTTCCATGCTTGCATGGGATAGATGGGCTGTCATGTACTGGGGTTAGACTGGTCAGGTGACTATGTCCTGCTCATAAACTCCAGAGGTCTGCAATTACATATAGCTCCATGTTCTACCGAGTGCATTTTATCATGGCATCAGCATTAAGGAGGTTCAGCAGTCCATGCATGCTAGGCTCCCCTCTCCACACCACCAATGTTGTCCAAGGGAAAGGCAAAGGCCAATGCAGCTTAGCACCAGTGACATTGCAACTTATTTCTACACACACACACATATATGTGTGTGTTTGTAGAAATATTTACTTCTGCATCTACATATGTGTGTGTGTATGTATGTGTGTGTGTGTGACTGCACCTATACTGTGATAAGACTGTGCCTATATGCAATTATCATTATCTATAAAAGGCAGATTTTTGTGTCTGTATGTATGTTTCAATTTTATACATTTACACGATTCCAAAAATATTGAATGAATAATTAAGCAGAATGTTTACAAATATTCTAACTTGGGTCATGGGCGAACTTATTGGGTAAAAAATGCCCCAATTACGGAAAAATCGATTTATTTCAACAATCGATGATTTCTCTCTCATATGATATACGTTTCCTATATCTACTCCCTTCATCACCTCCCCTTAAAATTGCTACCTTCTCTTATAAGTGTTTGTGAAAAAGAGAAACATTGAAAAAAAACATATACACACATATATGTGGGTGCATACACACACATATATGTTGGTATGGTTACGATTGACGTCATAGAAACAGGAACGCGGGAATTTCAATCAATCAACGCATACACAGTTTGTTTTAGAAATAACAATAGCATATTATGATAAAGAGGGAAAGAGAAACAAACAGACACACTAAAAGACGGATATATGTGTGTGTGTTTGTATTAGCGCGTTCAAACTCCATTTCGAAGCTGACTTTCATTTACTAAATTGTAAGTTTTTCAATCGGCCTTACACTTTCAAACTATATTTTTCTGTATAAGTAACTTTAACCCTTTCTTTTCAACATAAAAATACACACATACATACAAATACCTGTAAATTTTTTTTTGGGGGCCTTTCTTATCAATCTTTTTACATTCAATTATCAGCCTTATACTTTCAAAGTCAATTTTTATGTTGAAGTAACTTTCACCCTTTATTTTTCGATACCCATTTACTTACTAACATTTGTATCACAACAACAATAACAATATTCATAAACAGACAGTAGACTTTCAAAGTCAATTTTTCTGTAGAAGTAACTTTCACCCTTTCTTTTGGACATAAAATGCCACCTAAAAAGAGAAGTCGCCTCAGTCAACATACCGCGTCAGCAGTGGCGCAAAAGGCTACTATAGCAAACGAGTCCTCTGAGGAAAATGCTTCAAGACTTTCACAGACAGCCTTACATTCAGCAGAATGTCGAGCCGCTGAAAGTTTCCAACAGCGCACCGCACGCCTAGCCAAAATGGCTTCATACCAGGCTTCTTCCAGGGCTTCAGAGAGCCATGAACAAAGATCGAAGCGCCTGGCTAGAAACGCTGCAACTAATGCTGCTTCCAGGTCTTTGGAACGTTTAAAACAACAGACGGTTCGCCTTCCTACGAACGCTGCGGCTATGACTACTTCCATGGCTTCTGAAGATGCAGATGGGCGGTCCATTAGCATTGCAAATGTTGCTTCTGCTATTGCTGCCAGACCTTCCCACCAACCACATGACCAATGTTCTACGTTCAAGCGTAACAGTCGACGGCGAGAAGCTGCACGCGGTGTGACGAGCCCCAACAGCCCTTACTGGCACCTACGGGCTTTCAAGTATGAGCAAAACGTTAATTACTCGATGCGCTCTGACATAAATATAGGCGAGATGCGCTTCAATTGCCAATTCTGCAATGCTACAAAGTGGGCTGGGGAGCCACCTGCAATGTGCTGCTTAAACGGTAAGGTCACCTTGCCCCCTCTTCCGGAACCGCCAGAGCCTTTGAAGGAACTACTGACTGGTTATACCTCAAGGTAAAAAACAAAAACCCCTGATCCCCCCAATAAAAAACGATCCTGGGGGTACCGGAAAAACTTTTGTAACGAATTTGATTCTCGCTAAGATTCGTAAGGAGAAAAAAGTTGCGTTGTCCGTTGCATCGTCCGGGATCGCTGCTACTTTGCTGCCGGGAGGCAGGACAGCACATTCAACTTTTAAACTCCCTTTGGATTTAGTAAAAACTGAGACACCAACATGCAATATCAGCAAGAGTTCACACAAAGCTATGGTTCTCAAAATATGTTGCCTCATTGTTTGGGATGAGTGCACAATGGAACACAAGGGTGCCCTTGAGGCATTGGACAAGGCCCGGAAAGACATTAGGGATTCTACGGCTCCTATGGGTGGCGTAACCCTTCTGCTATCAGGGGATTTTCGGAAAACGCTGCCTGTCATCCCCAAATGAACAAGAGCTGATGAAGTGTGTGCCTGTCTTAAGTCGTCCATGTTGTGGCTCCAGGTGAATAGTTTGTACCTGAGCACAAATATGCGTGCTCATTTGCATGGTGACAACATGTCTGCAGCACAGAACATTTTAGCACTTGGTGAGGGCAAGATCCCTGCGGATGACAAGGGCGGCATAGCAATCGACACCCTGTGCAACATTGTGAGCAGCCCTTCTGACCTTTGGGAAGCAGTTTTTCCTAATGTCTCATCTAACTTTAAAAACTTCGATTGGCTCAGCGAAAGAGCCATCCTTGCTCCGAAAAATACCATGGTTAATTTTATTAACGAGCAGCTGATTGAGAAGATTCCCGGTAAAGAGCACATCTTCAAATCAGAGCCCGACGATATCGTTAATTATCCGGTTGAGTTATTAAATCTCCTTGAGCCCCCAGGGCTCCCACCTCACATTACTAAGCTTAGGGTTGGCTGTACCATTATGCTAATAAGGAACTTGCGTCCACCAAAGCAGTGCAACGGTACTCGCATGGTCGTCAAGTCACTGACACCCACTTGATTGAGGCCACCATTGTAACGGGGTATGGAAGAGGGGAGAATGTTTTCATTCCAAGGATGAACCTTTTCCCCTCGGTGTCAGATATCCCGTTCGATTTCCGGCGATCACAATTCCCGGTCTACTAAATTCGCTATTGGAAGATTATTAACCCATCATTGATTGACCAAAATGCTAATTGGATCGTAACTTTTAATAACCGGTTCAACTGCTTTATGCACTTAATTGATAAGCTTATTCGCTTTCAAACCACGTTTACCTGTATGTAACTTTTCATAGCAAATGAACAAACCCGAGCAACGCCGGGCTAAACTGCTAGTGCCTTGATAAAAAGTTTGAGGAATTTAAAAATGTAGGAAGAAGAGTAGGAGGAGATAACTAGGTATGAAGTTGGGGGAAGAGTAGGAGGAGACAGGGAAGTATGAAGTAGGAGGATATAGGGGAGTTATGAAGTAGTAGGAGGAGTTGGGGAGATATGGGAGAGGTATGAAGTAGGTCAATGGTCTAAGTGACAAAATATTTAAAACAGTAAGGGTGGTGGTGAAGGGAAAGTTTAGAAGAAACTATACCTGCACTGTATCCCTTCACCACCAGCACTAATATCATCATGATACAATTGTGTTTTTCATACTGGAAAGGTTTGGATAGGTCCCATAATATCTTGTTGCCCTTCATCAATCTTCATCAGGTGGCACACACATGTTTATACCAAATAAAAATCATGGTGGTTTGTAGTGTGGGCCAAAATCAGTTATTCAAACTTGATAAAAGTATGTACAGTTAGCTAATTGGTTTTTGTTTACAAACACTAACGTGTTGAAATGTGGTAATTCTGGTGCCACAATAAAATGTCCTCGGCATTCAATCCACACTGGAAGGTCGAATTGCTGGAGTCATGATAAAATGCACCTAGTCCACACTGTAAATCATTAGTGCTGGTGCCATGAAAAAAAGCACCTAGTCCACCCTGTCGGGTGTTAGAGGAGGTATCACAAGAAAACCAGCTCAGTACATGTAGAAACTGCCAAAAGGGAACATATGTGCAAGATATAGTCGTCTACCCTGCCTTCTGGCCATAGTATGTGACAACCTGTGTAACCTAAGCAAGCCTGGAAAATAGATATAGTGTGGTTGATGATGATAATCTCTAATATAAAATACCTAATAGGTTGATTGGGCTAGTGTCATACTTGGCAACATATAGAGAGAAAGAGGGGGATAGAGGAGAAAGAATTAACATGGGTTGAAGGAAGAGTATACATACTGACCAAAGTGATAGGTAAAAGAAAGACAAACAAATGCTAAAGCGAGAGCAATTGTGCATACACACACACGCATGCACGCACATGTAATTGTCACTTGCTAATCTAACTACAAATACTTATAGTATTTGTGTGAAGTTTAGGTTTTCTGTTCACCTTTATTTTTGTTCTGTTTGACAAATGAAATGTACATATGCAAGATATTTCTTTTCTTAATTTAAATTTCTAGTTTCTATATAGGAACCATTTTCATTTCAGTTGTACTGCTAATTTCTTCAGTCAAGGTCTAAATGTGTCACCCCTTAGAATTCTGAGCTTTTCACCTAATGCAAAAAACAATCAATGATTTTTTTTTTAAAGGTGTATTGCTCAAAGAAAGCAATGAATTGGCAGAGTCATTATAGTATCAGATTAACCTTTAACACACTGAATTTTTTATGAATTGCTTCCCTTGACACTGTATTGTGTATTAAGCGGAGATTACTCTATTGGCGACATAAGGTGCCTGGAGCATGCTGAAGGTTAAAACTACCTTGGTATTTGTTCTAACTTATCACTGCGCTCTGAATTTAAATGCTACCAAGGTCAACTTTGCTTTTCATCCTTTTAGGGATCTGTAAATAAAATATGAGTGCAGTACTGGGCTGGTTCTTCCTCCATTCTCTCTCTCTTTCTATTGAAACCTTGGAAAGGGATGGGTTCCACCATGTATAAAATTCCCAAGACATGCTGTGTGTCAGGGCAATATTCTTATAATTCCATCAAGAGTTAAGGGCCCTTATTTTACTTTGCTATATTAGTAAAGTGGAACTGTGTGGCCTAGTGTTAAGGCTGTTGACTTACAATCATAGTGTCAGGTGTTCAATTCCTGGACTGGGTTGTGTGTTATGTTCTTGAGCAAAACACTTCATTTTACGTTGCTCCAGTATACTCAGCTGAAAATTCGTACCAGCAGTAGCTGGGAGTTTAGCCCTGTGATGGACTGGTGTCTTGACCAGAAGGGGAGTTTTGTACTCTCAGTTGATTCACACCACAGAAACCAGGATAACACTGGCTTGATGAACTTCCAAGCTAGAGACAGACTTTAGACTTTTAGATTGGTAAAATGTACTTCAAATTGACAGAGCCGTTAGCGCGACAGATAGAATGTTTTGTGGTATTCATTTCAGCTCCTTTTTTTATGCAATATTAAACAATATTATATTGTTTGGGAAGATCAGTATTGTTGTTTTTCAGTCCCTGGTGGTCACTGATCAAGCAGTTCGGCTGCATTTTTATAGCAGATGGAGCAACCACAATGGCGCTCTCTCTTTAGGATAGACTTCTCAAACACAAGGATTCAAAAGTGCCATTACATCCTGGGGTAGAAGCACAGTGAGTCAACGGTGAAATGAGGGGTGAGCATGTTTTCCACCAGTTATAATGTTAATCTGCAATATAGCTGATAAGCTGCTATTTTTTTTTTTTATCAAAATAAATATACATATGATAGTAAGTGGGATGTGTGAATTGGTACAAAATGTAGGGGAACAAATTTTCTGTTTAAACTTTTCTTTAAAAATCCATATATACTCCTACATACTTAAGGGACAAATTACCAAGCTTCTGGAAAATATAGTCTCAAAAATTATTCAACTGAACCCTTCATGTTTTACAGTTCACAACATTGATGTCAGCTGCATGTTTCCAAGAAGAGCTATCTATCCATTTGCATTTCGAACCCATGCACATAGTCTTGGTAAGTTGATGTTTTACCTTATTTGACTATTAACCCTTTCATTATCATATTTCTAATGAAAGACACTACCTATGTCATTAACCCTTTCATTACCATATTTCTTATAAAAGACACTACCTATGTCATTAACCCTTTCATTACCATATTTCTTATAAAAGACACTACCTATGTCATTAACCCTTTCATTACCATATTTCTAATGAAAGACACTACCTATGTCATTAACCCTTTCATTATCATATTTCTAATGAAAGACACTACCTATGTCATTAACCCTTTCATTACCATATTTCTTATAAAAGACACTACCTATGTCATTAACCCTTTCATTATAAATATTTCTTATAAAAGACACTGCCTATGTCATTAACCCGTTCATTATCATATTTCTAATGAAAGACACTACCTATGTTATTAACCCTTTCATTATCATATTTCTAATGAAAGACACTGCCTATGATTTTCAAATCATTAAAAAATAATTAAGAATAGTAATATTATTAAGCTCAGGAACATTTCTTAACCCTTTTGGTACCAACCCTCCCACCCGAAACCATCTTGGTTTTATGATACAAAATTTAGTGAAATAATCAACTTTGGCATTATTGATTTTGTGTTTATAACATAAGTTCTTATATGAAATTATTATGGGAGGTTGTGATATATATATAAACACTATAAAGACATTGATATTATGGCAGGTTGTGATATATATATATAAACACTATAAAGACATTGATATTATGGCAGGTTGTGATATATATATATAAACACTATAAAGACATTGATATTATGGCAGGTTGTGATATATATATAGAAGACCCGCCTTACCTAAATACAAAGTAAAAACCTACTACAGTCAGTAGGCATCTCTATCAAAACACACCCCCGTCCCACCACCTCCACCCCACCCACACCGCCCCTTTCAATGTAAAGTTATGTTGGTCCCACAACATCCAGGCCGAAACAAATGAGATCGTGTAGGTGTCACGACAAAAAACACACAGTCCACGCTGTAAATGTGGCCGTGTAGGCAACACGGTAAAAACCTCCCAGCCCCACACTGTAAATGTGGTTGGTGTTAGGAAGGGCATCCAACTGTAGAAAACCCGCCAGACAGTCCACGCTGTAATGTGGCCGTGTAGGCAACACGGTAAAAACCTCCCAGCCCCACACTGTAAATGTGGTTGGTGTTAGGAAGGGCATCCAACTGTAGAAAACCCGCCAGACAGTCCTATGCGAGCAAGACAACCACTCTTGCCTCAAGTGGGAAAACCCCCGTCCAAACCCATGCAAGCGTGGAACACGGACGCTAAACCTGATGATGATGATGATGAAACACTATAAAGACATTGATATTATGGCAGGTTGTGATATATATATATATATATATAAACACTATAAAAACATTGATATTATGGCAGGTTGTGATATATATATAAACACTATAAAGACATTGATATTATGGCAGGTTGTGATATATATATATAAACACTATAAAGACATTGATATTATGGCAGGTTGTGATATATATATATAAACACTATAAAGACATTGATATTATGGCACGTTGTGATATATATATATATAAACACTATAAAGACATTGATATTATGGCAGGTTGTGATATATATATATAAACACTATAAAGACATTGATATTATGGCAGGTTGTGATATATATATAAACACTATAAAGACATTGATATTATGGCAGGTTGTGATATATATATATAAACACTATAAAGACATTGATATTATGGCAGGTTGTGATATATATATATAAACACTATAAAGACATTGATATTATGGCAGGTTGTGATATATATATAAACACTATAAAGACATTGATATTATGGCACGTTGTGATATATATATATAAACACTATAAAGACATTGATATTATGGCAGGTTGTGATATATATATATATATATATAAACACTATAAAAACATTGATATTATGGCAGGTTGTGATATATATATAAACACTATAAAGACATTGATATTATGGCAGGTTGTGATATATATATATAAACACTATAAAGACATTGATATTATGGCAGGTTGTGATATATATATATAAACACTATAAAGACATTGATATTATGGCACGTTGTGATATATATATATATAAACACTATAAAGACATTGATATTATGGCAGGTTGTGATATATATATATAAACACTATAAAGACATTGATATTATGGCAGGTTGTGATATATATATAAACACTATAAAGACATTGATATTATGGCAGGTTGTGATATATATATATAAACACTATAAAGACATTGATATTATGGCAGGTTGTGATATATATATATAAACACTATAAAGACATTGATATTATGGCAGGTTGTGATATATATATAAACACTATAAAGACATTGATATTATGGCACGTTGTGATATATATATATAAACACTATAAAGACATTGATATTATGGCAGGTTGTGATATATATATATAAACACTATAAAGACATTGATATTATGGCAGGTTGTGATATATATATATAAACACTATAAAAACATTGATATTATGGCAGGTTGTGATATATATATAAACACTATAAAGACATTGATATTATGGCAGGTTGTGATATATATATAAACACTATAAAGACATTGATATTATGGCAGGTTGTGATATATATATAAACACTATAAAGACATTGATATTTGTATGTTAGTGATGTCAGTGTCTTGATGTGTACTTTAATGTGAGGGTCTTTACATAAACATTGGGGGATCTCTGTGAGGACAACTCTCTGTCTCATAGCAAAAACAATGACCCCTACTGATGACATGGATAGATGGAATAATAATGTCACGTTGAAGGAAGGTATGAGATGATCAATAAAATCCAGACTACATCAATTGTCATAGCAACAGGAATTGAAAGTGTTACTATTTTCTATTTTCTTTGGGGGTGGGGGTGCGGGGTGGGTGGGTGGGTTGTTTTTCTTTTATTCTTTTCAGAATTAAGAAACTCCATATGCTCGGAAACCTTCTTGGGAGACAGATTTCGAAAATAAAATCCGTTTTTCTCTTGGACACACCGTTTCAGAGCCTTCTGGTGAAATACACACAAACACTATCAAATATATTGTAGATTATTCAAAACCATAGGCAATGTCGTTCATTAGAAATATAAGATTACAAAAAGGTTAATATATATAAATAGTAAAATAGAAATATTGTTGACTGTTGCAGCCAGTGTGGTGAGTGCTTATAAATATAATGGAAGTTGGACATTAATTGGGAAAAGTAACCCTCAGTGGCCTCAGGTAAGATTCATTTCTTTTTTCTTTTAACTCCCTCTTATTACTAAAAAAATGTGTTTTTATAGAATCTTTGAAGTAACTTCTGAACTCGGGTTTTTATTATATATATATATATATATATTAGGTAATTCTGAGTAAAAAGCAAAGGCAAAGAGAGTGCTCTATGTATAGAACAGAGCTATTTAATTAGAAATTGAAGAACACAATTATTATCGTCGGTGATCCAGAAACCTTTGGTAATGGAGTAGTTATATTTTGTGTTCCTCAATTTCTAATTAAATATATATATATATATATATCATCATCATCATCATCATCATCAACGTTTAACGTCCGTGTTCCATGCTTGCATGGGTTTGGACGGGGGTAGTCCCACTTGAGGCAAGAGTGATTGTCTTGCTCGCATAGGACTGTCTGGCAGGTTTTCTACAGTTGGATGCCCTTCCTAACACCAACCACATTTACAGTGTGGGGCTGGGAGGTTTTTACCGTGTTGCCTACACGGCCACATTACAGCGTGGACTGTGTGTTTTTTTGTCGTGACACCTACACGATCTCATTTGTTTCGGCCTGGATGGCGCGGCACCAACATAACTTTACATAGAACGGGGTGGTGTGGATGGGGTGGGGGTGGTGGCGGGACGGGGTGTATTTTGTTAGAGATGCCTACTGGCAAGGCGGGTCTTCTCTGTTACTGAGTACCGCCAAAGGTCTCGGTCCAGTGACATTGTCTTGGAGAGGTGTAAGTGTGTGAGGTCGGAGTTTATCAGCTCATCCCAGGTTTTTCTAGGTCTGCCTATTCCGTGGCTACCGTCTATCTTTATTGCCCTGCACTTTGTTATATTATCTAACCTATGCTAGCGTGGAAAATTGGACGTTAAATGATGATGATATATGTGTGTGTGTGTGTTCTGTTTACGGACTATGAAATGGCACTGTAAGGAAAATAATAGCTTTTCTATCTTGAAGTATGTACTATATATATATGTGTACAAAAAAAAAAAAATGAGATCGTGTAGGTGTCACGACAAAAAAACACACAGTCCACGCTGTAATGTGGCCGTGTAGGCAACACGGTAAAAACCTCCCAGACCCACACTGTAAATGTGGTTGGTGTTAGGAAGGGCATCCAACTGTAGAAAACCTGCCAGACAGTCCTATGCGAGCAAGACAATCACTCTTGCCTCAAGTGGGAAAACCCCCGTCCAAACCCATGCAAGCGTGGAACACGGACGTTAAACGTTGATGATGATGATGATAATATTGTATTTTTCAAACGATCTCCCCCCCCCCCCCCACACACACATATAATTTAACTTGAATTATTGATGCTCCGGGTTAAGATCCATCACTAAGCTTTTTTTTTTATTGAAAAACATAATCATCAAACATATTATGTTTGTATACCTTAAGATAATATATATATGTATCACACACGACACCTTGGGTCACATGGTACCATGGGCCCAGCACTATGTGTCAATAATTGTCACAAGTGTAGTGTTTCTACCAGAGTTTTCAAGTCGCTGGCTGGACTAAAAAGCCACACTCGTTTAGCGCATCGGTAGGGGTTCTCCTACATGGATATAAAGTAGTGGCTGTACTCGAAAACGAGTTGGCAGCCACCATATATTTATATCTTTGTTTAACGTTCATCTTCCACGCTAGCATGGGTTAGACATCTTCACTTTCACAAGTGACTGAACAGTCCAGTAGGTGAATGGTAATCTCTACTGCATCTCCTGCAGATAAACAACGATAACCTGTTGCGGCTGTCATTGTCACTCCTTCCTTCTCACCCTTATCTCACCATCACACACACACACATATATGTAATAAATAAACACACATCAATTTAACATCATATACATATTTTATTCACTCATGACGTGTGTTTCACAATTGATCAGCTCAAGGTATGATCAATCATGACTGGGCCTGACTGGGATCAATAGCTCATCATACTAGTGGAATTCATGATATCATCATCATTATCATGGCTGATGACTGCTGGGTGAAGAAGTGCCAAGTAATCCCAGTGGAAGGAAAATGCAGTAGTGGAAGACCATGGAACACATGGGTAGAGGTGGTGAGAGGTGACCTTAGATTGCTGAAACTCACAGAATAGATGATGGACTGAGATGAATGGAGAGATGTTGTGCTGAAGAGGACCAGTCCCACCCTTACAAGCAGGGAAAAGCAGATGTAAAATGATGATGATTGTTTATTGTCTACTCTCCCTGCTAGCAAGGGTTGAAGGATTGTCAACAGATCAGGTTGGTACTCAAAGCAGTGGCACTGACCCCATAGTGGACCTGGAGCCAGCATCTTACATTTCTGCATCTACTAAGTGCTCAGGTAGACTGGTGGCCTGAAACTTGCTTACATACATTCTCACACACTATAAGGGAGGTTATCATGTCTATGGCACAATTGAAGAACTATGATAACCTCCTGAGTGTTGGTGATATATATATCATCATCATCAGCAGCAGCAACATCGTTTTATGTCTGTTTTTTCCATGCTTGCATGGGTTGGAGGGGTCCTCTCTAACACAGTCTCCCACCATTTATTGCGTTCCTTCGATATCTCTGCTGCGAGTCTCACTGATTTGAGATTAGCTCTCAACTTCTGCATAGGTCTTCCTTGGTCTTCTTCTACTGCCACTACTTTCCACTGGGATTTCCTAGCAGTTCGTCATCCAAAAATCATCATCCATACATATCACATATTGATACCAGCACATCATCCATACATATCACATATTGATACCAGCGAGGCAGTGTGTCAGAGAGAATTGTGATGTCATTGGAGAGAAGTGTATCCGGAATGATAAAGGTGAGCTTGCCCTCACAAGTGCTGAGAAGAAAGATGCATGGAAGAGTCATTATGATAGATTACTAAATGAGGAGAATGCATGGGAAGAAGAGACCCTACCCCAAGTAGACCCTATAGAGGGGCCAGCAGTACAAGTCAGCAGCAGCGTAGTAAGTAAGGCAATCAAAGATATGAAGATGGGGAAGGCAACCGGTTCATCGGGTATAGCTGCCGAGATGCTGAAGGCATCTGGGTCTGTAGGTCACACTATAACCACACGTATTGTTAACCAGGTAATACTAGAAGGTGTCATACCAAAAGATTGGTGCAGTAGCATCATTGTCAACTGCTACAAAGGTAAAGGTGATGCACTCGATAGAGGAAACTATAGAGGTATAAAGCTGATGGACCAGGTCGTGAAAGTAACAAAGAGTTATAGCACAGTTGATTAGGGACCGGGTGAAACTAGATGAGATGCAATTTGGGTTTGTACCAGGAAGAGGCACCACTGAGGCCCTCTTCCTTGTGAGGCAGTTACAGGAAAAGTACCTAGCTAAAAGTAAGCCACTCTACCTGGCATTCGTCGATCTCGAGAAAGCCTTTGACAGAGTTCCACGTGCTGTAATCTGGTGGGCTCTTAGAAAACTAGGAGTAGATGAATGGGTAGTGAAAGCTGTATAAGCCATGTATAGGGGAGCAGTCAGCAAAGTTAGAATTAGCAATGAGTATAGCGAGGAATTTAGCGTACAGGTTGGTGTCCACCAGGGCTCTGTTCTTAGCCCTCTCCTGTTCATCATAGTCCTGCAGGCAATAATGGAGGAGTTTAAGACCGGATGCCCATGGGAACTCCTGTATGCTGATGACCTCGCACTTATAGCTGAATCTATGGTAGAACTAAAGAAATTCCAAACTTGGAAGCAGGGACTAGAAAGAAAGGGTCTCAAAGTCAACATGACAAAGACTAAGGTCCTTGTAAGTAGATGAGAAAAAGAACCCAGATCCCCTCAGGGAAATGGCCTTGCTCATTTTTTAGAAAGGTGTAGGTAGGAACTCCATTCTCTGCCCCAAATGCAAACAATGGGTACACAAGAGATGTAGCGGGATCTCAGGAAGCTTAATTAAGAATGTAGGCTTCACATGCAGCAGCTGTACTGGGACAGCAAGCAGCAAACAGCCACAGGAAACAAGTACCACCAATCTCTGGGAGGGATCTGTAGAGACAGTAGACAGCTTCTGCTACCTAGGTGACCGAATTAGCAGTGGAGGTGGGTGTTCAGAAAGTGCAATAACTAGGGTAAGAACGGGATGGAAGAAGTTCAGTGAACTACTGCCACTGCTAGCTGCAAAAGGCTTCTCCCTCAAAATGAAAGGCAGTCTGTATGATGCGTGTATCCGAACAGCAATGTTACATGGTAGTGAGACCTGGGCGCTGAAGGTGGAAGACTTATGTAGATGAGAGAGAAACGAAGCCTGCATGCTCCGATGGATGTGTAACAGTAATATACGCGAACGACAAAGCATAAATGAATTGAGAGAGAGACTGAGCATAAGAGGAATCAAATGCTGTGTGCAGGAGAGGCGGTTGCGTTGGTATGGACATGTGATGCGTATGAAGGATGACAGCTGCATAAAAAGGTGCAGGGCACTAGAAGTCGATGGAAACCGCGGAGTGGGGAGACCCAAGATGACCTGGGATGAGGTGATAAAAGCCGACCCTACCCAATTGCACCTCTCAAAGGCGATGACACACGACCGTGACCTCTGGCGTCACGCAGTAATACAGAGTACCCGACCTCCCATGGGTACAAGCTGAAGCATATAGACAATATGCCCCCACACCCCCCACTGCAAGGTGGACGTGTAGGCGCACAAAAAAGCACCCAGCACTCACTGTAAATGTGGTTGGTGTTAGGAAGAGCATCCAGCTGTAGAAATCAAGCCAAATCAGTTCCTGTATGAGCAAGGCATGGTCAGCCGACCAGACACTGCCCACAACAGGACAACCCGTCTAACCCATGCTAGCGTGGAAGAACAGACGTAAAACGGTGATGATGATGACACTATTGTCTCTTGCACATTACATCTGATTCCTCTTAAACCCAGTTTTTCTCTCAGTTCACCCATGCTTCATCATTCATGCACATTAACATTGTAAAAGCATCAGGGCATGCTTGATTCATTTCTTTCTAGCCTTTACATATATCCTCTACATTCACAGCCCATGTTTCTCTACTGTGCAACATCAAATATATGCAGGCATCATTGTTTGTAGAGCAAAGCCTGTTGTTAGCGGAGGTAGTAACTCATTGAACTTTTTCCATCCTGTTCTTATTCTAGCTAAATTTTAAATAACATCAAATAGCTATACATCAAATTTATTACTAACATTTTACACCAGTTTCTTTAGAATAGTATGGAGTTTAATAAAGCTATAAAGTCAAACATTTACATATAATATAATGTTGGAATTCTTTTAACAACAGGTTTATATTCTTTTTGTATCAACTTCCTAACCAGGCCATAGCAGCATAATCTGCTGTTATACTCAACTTAGTTGATTGAGGCAAGTAAAATTGTGACTGTTGTCCAGTGTTAACACTTAGAAATCCTCCACTCCTACACTACCACCCATCCTCTGCACTACTGTATACCATGGAGCTAGTTAGTGTATAGACGTGTAGATCTGACTTGGTAAACACCCACAAAATTGTTAACCATCTTGCCAACAACAACCCTGAGTACCTTTTTGAGTTCCATGTGTCTAACACACGTGGACATGCCCACAAAGTCAGAAAACAGCACAGTTCCCATGACTTTCGGAAACATTTTTTCACGCGCAGAGTTGCTGAAGCATGGAACAAACTACCTGCATCAGTTGTTAGCTGTGGAGACACTGCATCCTTTAAAACCTCCGTGCTTCCCGAGATACGCCAACACTACACTTAATTTTCCCCCTCCATACACATACACACATGTATATCATGACTCATACACTATTCACTTCCCTTACATTTGTATATTATTCTATGTACTATACATGCACCTTTGACGAGTTGTAGTGTACCTGAGCACTTTACACAATAATTTCATTATTATTATTATTATATATGTGTGTGTGATTGTGTGTGTATGTGTGATTATATGTGTATGGTAGTTGCTTTCATTCCTCAGCATTGATCTGGTTAATCAGTTTATTCTTTTGTATTAAACACAACCATTCCCTCAACATTACCATATAGTATAGCATTATATTCTTATATTAAGTTTTAATGATACTCCTTTAGACACACAATTTAAAATTCAATAAGACCAAGAATTATTATTATTTATTTATACATGATCGTGAATTGGCAGTATCAGTAGAGGGTCGGATGGCATGCTTTCCAGCATAGTTACGTCCCTTTACGGTCCGAGTTCAAATCCCGTCAAGGTTAACTTTCATCCTTACGGGGCCGATAAAATAATGCACCAGTAATGGACTGGGTAATTGCTAGCCTTGTGCCAAAAGTAGAAACAATTATTTATTTATACAACTAGCGCTCTTATAATATGTCTCTGTATGTCTGACTATCTACATTAGATAACGTTTTTCGAAATATTTACTTCTGCGTTCACGGACTGATTTTTTTTTAGTTTCAGAAGAACCCGTTAAGGGTGAAAGCAGCGATTCTTTGCTTAAACTTTAATCTGTTATTTTAATATATATATTCGTGTACAGATATTTTTGCATACACAAAAACAAAAACCTATTTATTTCACGAAAGCACAGACGGCTTATCGTCATTGTTACTGTTCGAGGTTAGAGGACCACAGTCTTTCCAAGATCTGAGAGCCATCAATGGCCATCAATGTTCCACTTACCATTTGGCTTGCCAGATGCGTGTTATGTTGCACGATGACAGCCATTGGCACCTCACCCTGCAAGAAGCAGCAACTGCTAAAGTCCCTTCTCAGCTGCAAAAACCTTTTGCTATTATTCTGCACAACTACGATCTCGCCGACCCTCTCGCAATGTGGAACAACCACCGCAAAAGTCTAGCTGAGGACATCCTCCACCGCACACGCAGACACAATCCTAACGTAACATACGCTGTCGTTTTCAATGAGGCGCTCATTTGTCTTAAAAACAGTGTCCTGGAGATTGGTGGTAGGCCTCTCAGTCACTACAGCTTACCTGCTCCTGACAGGAGTGTCTAGAGGTCAATGTCTACAGAGCTTCTCCGCGAGACGAGCTACGAGATCAGTGATTCTCTCAATTGTATGTAGGATGCTCTAGGGTGAGCTCACCAAACAATCTCTTCATCTTTGCTCCGGAGGGCCGAACAAAAAATATTGTATACTCTGAGGCTCTAACAGTGTAATTTAAATAGTTTCTGTTACTTGGAATTTCCATTATGGTTGTACAAATTATTGTTTGTTAAAAAATGTGTTCTCTGTTCAGCCTTTATTGTTGTAACTATCAATTTTCTTTAACGTACTGGCTGCTGAACTGGGGAATCCTAAAAACTATTCAAACTCAACATCAGAGCACGTTAACCCCCCCCCCCTCCTCTCGCTAACTTGAGAGGGCGTGCGGTATCTTTGCACTAGAATGTAGGAGGGGATTCCTCTACCCCTCTCCAACCCATCAATCTCTCTCAGATTACACCATAACATCGTTATATCATCATCACTCATTCATCACTTTACGTCCACTTTTCCCTGCTTGCAAGGGTGCGACGAGAACTGATTCTGGCTTGATTTCTACAGCTGGATGCCCTTCCTAACACCAACCTCATTTACAGTGAGTGCTGGGTGTTTTTTTGCCGTGGCACCTCCACGACCACTTTGCAGTGGAATGATATGGACCCCAGTCCCTATCATCTCATTTCTACAGCTGAGTAAACTGGAGCAATGTGAAATAAAGTGTCTTGCTCAAGGAAACAACACATCACCCGGTCTGAGAATTGAACTCACAACCTTTCGATTGCAAGGCCAATGCTCTAACCACTAAGCCATGTGCCTCCATATATATATATATATGACGATGTTATGGTGTAATATAAACATACACACATCACCATCATCTTCGTTTAACGTCCATCTTCCATCATCCATCTACATATATATATATATATATATAAAGTAAAAAGATGAATATCTCCGAAAACCAAAAAAACAAACAAAAACAAAAAACTGCTACGGGATGGTCTCGGCTGGAACGACTCCTTTGATCCTGTCTACTTGATGGGGTTTCAAGTTGTAAACCAGTATTGTATTACAAGATTAACAAACTATAACTTACAGATCGACGTCTTCAGATATTTTTAGAGGGAGTCCAACAGGGTTTTCTCCTGATCACACGGTTTATTCTGTCTAATCTCTCTGATGTATTAGAAAAAAAGGAAAAGAAAATGCTGACAAATTTTTTCCCTGGTGCATGTGTGTGCATGTCTGTATGTGTGTGTCTATGTAAATGTTCCTCTTTATTAGTCATTGTGTCAACTTGAAACAGGTGCAGTATTTACTGTGTGTGTATGTCCATGTGTGTATGTGTCAATGCACACGCATCTTTATCAGTTATTGTGTATGTCTGAACTAGGTGCAGTATATTTACCCAGTGTTTGTGTGTCTCTTTCTCTCTCTGTCTCTCTGTGTATCTCAGTAAATATATATCATCATCATCATACGTCCGCTTTTCCCTGCTTGCAAGGGTGGGACGGGAACTGATTCTGTCTAGATTTCTACAGCTGGATGCCCTTCCTAATACCAACCTCATTTACAGTGAGTGCTGGGTGCTTTTCTGCCGTGGCACCTACACGACCACTTTGCAGTGGAATGATAGGGACCCCACTCCCTATCATCTCATTTCTACAGCTGAGTAAACAATGTGAAATAAAGTGTCTTGCTCAAGGAAACAACACATCACCCGGTCTGAGAATTGAACTCACAACCTTTCGATTGCACGACCAATGCTCTAACCACTAAGCGATGTGCCTCCATATATATATAACTAACCCGTCTAACCCATGCTAGCGTGGAAAATGGACGTTAAACGAAGATGATGATGATATATATATATGTAGATAAATCTACCAAAATATACGGTAGTGTCCAATCCGTATGAAGAACTCAATGTAATCCAAATATCATGAAAAGAGAAGATGTATTCAAACATTTTTTCGATGAAAATCACAGGAAAACAGAGTCAAGATAAATTAATAAAAACAAAGAAACAGTTCCTTATATTAAAAAATTCATCATTTTACGATCATTTCTAGGATATATATATGTGTGTGTTGGTATGTATATCATATAGATCTATGTAAAAATTTTACAAACTATCAGAGGAAATATACATAACTACACATATATATGCTGTCTTCAGAAATATTATTTCTGAAGACAGCATATATATGTGTAGGTATGTATATTTCCTCTGATAGTTTGTAAAATTTTTACATAGATCTATATGATATACATACCAACACACACATATATATATCCTAGAAACGATCGTAAAATGATGAATTTTTTAATATAAGGAACTGTTTCTTTGTTTTTATTCATTGTTTTTATTAATTTATATATATATATAAAATTGCACTCAAATACACACACACACACTGATATAAGAACCTTTGTGAAGTTATTTTCCAAACACAAGCTTAGTAATCTATATATCTAAAACAGAGAATGTCTGTCTGTCTGTCTGACTCCCTAAAACTCGAGAACCACCCAACCGATTGTTTTCAAACTTTACACATGTAATACTTATGGTCCTGTGAGTGTTTTGAGCAAAAAGAAATTCAAATTTTCAATGCCCTAGGGACTGCATTAGGCGATTTAGCGATCTCTCTCTATAATTCTTAGTCTTTCTTTTTAGATAGATACATAGCTATAACGTTGCACCCTTATAATATGTCTGTATGTCTGGCTGTCTGCATTACAACAGTATTACGTCGCTATCTGTGTGTGTGTGTATATATTATATAGTGTGTGTGTATATATATATATATATATATATATATATATATATAAATTATTAAAAAAATAATGAATAAACAAAGAAACAGTTCCTTATATTAAACAAAAAAAGTTCATTATTTTACGATCGTTTCTAGGACATATATGTGTTAGAATTGGTATGCATATTCAAAAGATCTATGTACAAAATTATACAAACTATCAGAGAGAATATACATACCTTCACATATATATGCTGTCTTCAGAAATAATGATGCTTGTTTATTGATAATAACGACAATTCAAAATAATAGGTCTGTTTGGGAACAGATTTTGAATAGACCAATGAAATAAGGATTGAGATACATAAAAATTTATCAAGAAAATACAGTTAGGCTCACAGATGTGCATAAAAGTGTATGCTCATATGTATACGTATATTGAAAAAGTGTATGTAAATATAAAAATTTAGGGCTAATGTATCTGTATGTCTATAATCAACAGACAGAATATATATATATACACACATATATATATATATATATATACACATATATATATATATTATTATTATAAATATATGGATATTGAGGCGCTCACATAAACAGGCCCACACACACTTACATTTAGATGTGGAAGTAAAAGAGGTAAGGGAGTATAGTAATTAAAGGAAAGTGTCAATCTCGACATACTTATAAAAGTGTATCAATAAATTAGAAATAAAAAATTTTTTTTTATAGAAGGAAAAACTCAAAAAAAAAGACAAAAAAGACAAAAAAAGGGGGGTGGTGGTGGTACGTACATACACAGACACGCATGTCTCACAAAAGAAATATAAAAAAACATAAAAGAGAGACATAAAATATACATGCTTATATACACACGCACATTTACACATCCATACGTTCGATACATACATACGTACACACATACACATACTTACACTCACGCATATTGACCTGTTTGTATGCACACACATAAAAATAAGTAAAACATATACCCATACATATAAATATACACCCATATATATATATATATATATATATACACACACATACCCATGTATATATACACAACCACACACACACACACTCAGACATACATATATATAGAGACATACACACACATATATACACAGTCAGACACATATACACATATATACACATACATACACACCTCTACACATACATACACATATATACATACACATATATATAAATATATACATATATATATACATATACATGCGCACATATGTATTTTTATACTCACATACAAACACACAAACATACATACACACTTACATACACATACACACATCCACGCTTACAAATACTTATAATTATTGGGGGGGGGGGGGATTTAATTTATTAGTGGGAAATAATAAATATATAGGTTTCAAGGAACATAGAATACTAATCTGCCGTTAAATCATTATATGTGTTTACTTAGTGGTATCAGTTTTAGGAAATGGTATTTGTAAGAAGGAAGGCTAAATTATGTATTTTAATATAAGTAGAATATTAATTATAGGTTAACTAAAATAAAAATAGTTAATATATTAATTTCTAAGGTGTATACTAATTAGGTTTATAATATTTAAAGCGGAATTTTGAAGTTAAACAGTAGTAGAGTATTAATTATAGCATAACTAAATTTAAAATAATTACAAATATTTACATGATGGTATCAATTTTAGGAAATGAAATTTGTAAGAGGGAAAAATTATGTATTTTAATATAAGTAGAATATTAATTATAGGTTAACTAAAATAAAAATAGTTAATATATTAATTTCTAAGGTGTATACTAATTAGGTTTATAATATTTAAAGCGGAATATTGAAGTTAAACAGTAGTAGAGTATTAATTATAGCATAACTAAATTAAAAATAATTACATATATTTACATGATGGTATCAATTTTAGGAAATGAATTTTGTAAGAGGGAAAGCCAAATTAAGTATTTCATCGGTAGTAGATTATTAATTATAGGTTAACTAAATTAAAAATTATATATTAATTTCTATAGTATATGTTAATTAGGTTTATAATAATTAAAGCAAAATTTTGTATTTTATCTATAGTAGAATTTTAATTATAGGTTAACTAAATTAAAATTAATCTATATATTAATTTGTAAAGTGTATATTAATTAGGTATATATTTAAAAGTTTTTCTCAGTTTATGATTACACGATATTTTGCATTTCATCTGTATTAGAATTTTAATTATAAGTTAACTAAATTAAAATTATATGTTAACTAAATTAAAATTAGTTTATATATTAATTTCTAAATTGTATATTAATTAGGTTTATAATATTAAAAAGTATTTCTCCGTTTTTAATTACACAATATTTGGTTGTATTTCATCTGTAAAAGAATTTTAATAATAGGTTAAATAAACTAAAATTAATCTATATATTAATTTCCAAAGTATATATTAATTAGGTTAATAATATTTAAATGTTTTTCTCAGTTTATGATTATACGATATTTTTTAATTTCATCTGTATTAGAATTTTAATATACCTTCTACCAATAACACTATAAACATACAACCTAATATTACCAATAAACACCAAATGAAACGTACACACCTAAATGCCACTCACACTATACCCCAAAATACCAACATAAAACCAAATCTCTCTAACTCCTCTAATATAAAGTATAGTAACTCTCAAAAAAACTACTCATAATACAACTCTAATAAATGTTAATAATAAAACTCCTAATAAACAAGCTAAAACACCTAAATCAATAAATCTAACTAAAAACGTGCGTGGAGAGGTCATTAACAATAATCCTCCTAGTAAACATCATGATGCATCCTATAAAAACAATAAACAACATAGAAACCGTAATAGACGAGTTACTTGGTATAATGCTCCATTTAATTTACAAATTAAGGATAATATACCTAAAAAAATTTTTTAATATCCTAGAGAAAAACTTCCCGCCAAACCACAAATACCATCAAATCTTAAATAGATCAACAGTTAAATTCTCATACTCAACAACCAAAAACATAAAACAAAATATAAGTGCCTATAATGCATATATAAATGTAAAAAAACCATAAGTATACCACCAGTACATCAAACTAGCCATAATATCTCCTCAAATACAGAATTAACGAAAGGTTGTAACTGTAGAAACAAGGCAAACTGCCCATTAAAAGGAAATTGTCTTGTTAACAACATAGTATATAAATGTAAAGTTAAAACTAAGGATTCTATTTGCTCATATATAGGAGCTACTTCTAACAATTTTAAGGTAAGATTTAATACCCACAAACATAGTTTTAAAAATGCCGCACTGGCTAATACAACATCTCTAGCAGAAAAAATTAATAGTTATAGAAATAGGAATATAGAATATGATATGACCTGGAGTGTGCTCAAAAGAGCCACCCCTTATCAAAATAATAGAAATGAATGTAGATTGTGTTCCCAAGAACTATTTGAAATAATGAAATCTAAGGATATCCTATTAAATAAGCGACAGGAATTAATAATATCGTGTAATCATAAACTGAGAAAAACATTTAAATATTATAAACCTAATTAATAATAATATATATTTTAGAAATTAATATATAAATTAATTTTAATGTAGTTAACCTATAATTTTAATTTAATTAAAATTCTAATACAGATGAAATTAAAAAATATCGTATAATCATAAACTGAGAAAAACATTTAAATATTATTAACCTAATTAATATATACTTTGGAAATTAATATATAGATTAATTTTAGTTTATTTAACCTATTATTAAAATTCTTTTACAGATGAAATACAACAAAATATTGTGTAATTAAAAACGGAGAAATACTTTTTAATATTATAAACCTAATTAATATACAATTTAGAAATTAATATATAAACTAATTTTAATTTAGTTAACATATAATTTTAATTTAGTTAACTTATAATTAAAATTCTAATACAGATGAAATGCAAAATATCGTGTAATCATAAACTGAGAAAAACTTTTAAATATATACCTAATTAATATACACTTTACAAATTAATATATAGATTAATTTTAATTTAGTTAACCTATAATTAAAATTCTACTATAGATAAAATACAAAATTTTGCTTTAATTATTATAAACCTAATTAACATATACTATAGAAATTAATATATAATTTTTAATTTAGTTAACCTATAATTAATAATCTACTACTGATGAAATACTTAATTTGGCTTTCCCTCTTACAAAATTCATTTCCTAAAATTGATACCATCATGTAAATATATGTAATTATTTTAAATTTAGTTATGCTATAATTAATACTCTACTACTGTTTAACTTCAATATTCCGCTTTAAATATTATAAACCTAATTAGTATACACCTTAGAAATTAATATATTAACTATTTTTATTTCAGTTAACCTATAATTAATATTCTACTTATATTAAAATACATAATTTTTCCCTCTTACAAATTTCATTTCCTAAAATTGATACCATCATGTAAATATTTGTAATTATTTTAAATTTAGTTATGCTATAATTAATACTCTACTACTGTTTAACTTCAAAATTCTGCTTTAAATATTATAAACCTAATTAGTATACACCTTAGAAATTAATATATTAACTATTTTTATTTTAGTTAACCTATAATTAATATTCTACTTATATTAAAATACATAATTTAGCCTTCCTTCTTACAAATACCATTTCCTAAAACTGATACCACTAAGTAAACACATATAATGATTTAACGGCAGATTAGTATTCTATGTTCCTTGAAACCTATATATTTACTATTTCCCACTAATAAATTAAATCCCCCCCCCCCAATAATTATATGTATTTGTAAGCGTGGATGTGTGTATGTGTATGTAAGTGTGTATGTATGTTTGTGTGTTTGTATGTGAGTATAAAAATACATATGTGCGCATGTATATGTATATATATGTATATATTTATATATATGTGTATGTATATATGTGTATGTATGTGTATGTGTAGAGATGTGTGTATGTATGTGTATATATGTGTATATGTGTCTGACTGTGTATATATGTGTGTGTATGTCTCTATATATATGTATGTCTGAGTGTGTGTGTGTGTGGTTGTGTATATATACATGGGTATGTGTGTGTATATATATATATATATATATATATATATATATGGGTGTATATTTATATGTATGGGTATATGTTTTACTTATTTTTATGTGTGTGCATACAAACAGGTCAATATGCGTGAGTGTAAGTATGTGTATGTGTGTGTACGTATGTATGTATCGAACGTATGGATGTGTAAATGTGCGTGTGTATATAAGCATGTATATTTTATGTCTCTCTTTTATGTTTTTTTATATTTCTTTTGTGAGACATGCGTGTCTGTGTATGTACGTACAACCCACCCCCTTTTTTTGTCTTTTTTTGTCTTCTTTTTTTGAGTTTTTCCTTCTATAAAAATTTTTTTTTTATTTCTAATTTATTGATACACTTTTATAAGTATGTCGAGATTGACACTTTCCTTTAATTACTATACTCCCTTACCTCTTTTACTTCCGCATCTAAATGTAAGTGTGTGTGGGCGTGTTTATGTGAGCGCCTCAATATCCATATATTTATAATAATAATATATATATATATATGTATATATATATATATATATATATGTGTATATATATATATTCAGTCTGTTGATTATAGACATACAGATACATTAGCCCTAAATTTTTATATTTACATACACTTTTTCAATATACGTATACATATGAGCATACATTTTTATGCACATCTGTGAGCGTATTTACATACATATACACACACCTAACTGTATTTTCTTGATAAATTTTTATGTATCTCAATCCTTATTTCATTGGTCTATTCAAAATCTGTTCCCAAACAGACCTATTATTTTGAATTGTTGTTATTATCAATAAACAAGCATCATTATTTCTGAAGACAGCATATATATGTGAAGGTATGTATATTCTCTCTGATAGTTTGTATAATTTTGTACATAGATCTTTTGAATATGCATACCAATTCTAACACATATATGTCCTAGAAAGAATCGTAAAATAATGAACTTTTTTTGTTTAATGTAAGGAACTGTTTCTTTGTTTATTCATTATTTTTTTAATAATTTATCTTGACTCTGTTTTCCGTTTATCTTTCACCGAAAGTGATTTTTGAATGCATCTCTTCTTTTCATGATATCCGGATTACATTGAGTTCTTCATACGGATTGGACACTACCGTAAACTTTTGGTAGATTTATCTATATATATATATATATATATATATATATATATATATATATAGTGTGTAATGTTTTTCGAAATATTTACTTCTGCGTTCACAGATTGATTTTTATTTTAGTTTCAGAAGATCCCGTTAAGGGTGAAAGCAGCGATTCTTTGCTTAAACTTTAATCTGTTATTTTAATATATATATATAATTATATATTCGTGTACAGATATTTTTGCATATACAATAACAAAATATAAACAAACATATTTATTTCACGAGGCTCGATAAGGATAAATATATATCAAATATATAAGAACCCTAGAGCAAATCCCGAGCAACGCTGGGCCATTCTGCTAATTCTTACTAAATCCTTCCAAATTCTTGATTAGTTTAAATCTATCTAATCCCTATTGTCTCATATTTTAAAGACCTTGTATTACAGTTTAAATCTATCTAACCCTTATCATTTCTTATTTTACAGGCTTTTTATCCTATTGAGAAAAGAATCAAAATTGAAAGAAATGACACTGTGGTAATTATAGCTGTCTTTTCTAATCAGTGACAATGATAGATTTGTTATTTTAGGACATTGTTTGTAAAGTAGTTTGGATGGCCAAATGGCAGTCATTAGAATGTCAGAATGTTTTGTGGGATGTGTACTAGCTCCCTGCTTTCTCAGTTCAAATACCACCGAGATCAACTTTGTCTTCCATCCTTTCAAAGTTGATATATAAAGTACCAGTTTAATACTGGAGTCAATTCTCCCTCGCCTCTCCCTCTCTCTCATCAACTGTGTTCCGTCAGTAGTTGGGTCTATAGCATGTCAAACAAATTAGATTAGTACAAAGAGCAAGGACTGGCCTGTTGCTGTTTAAAGCCATCCTAGATAAAGTTAGGGCAAGGCAGATACTGACATAGGGGTAGAAGCAGACTGAGTTTTAAAACTTGCTCTCTAAGGGCCTTTAAGATTGGTGTTAGAGGGATGAAAGAACCCAAGACCTATAGAATATCCACAAGCTCAGAGGTGTATTTTATTGATAGGGTGGGGTCTGGGTGTGGAATTCTTGATCTACTGCACAAATTTTGTGGCTACATCACTGCTCAGGCTAGAAACATGGTCCAAAGGATTTACAACAGAGTGAACACCTTTACAGACCCCATTCTTCCTTTGGTACCATATGGTGGTGGTGTTGATGTAGCTACAGTCCACCTGACAGACTTACATGCAGTTTCTGTCTACCCAATTTCACACAAAAGGCTTTGGTTGGCCCAAGGTTACAGTAGGAAACACTTGCCTAAGATACTATAAAGTGCTATCAAACTCAGAACCTCATGGTTGCTAAGAAAACCACTTGACAGGGTTAAATTATTGCATCCAAATTATTACTGAACTGTGTGTATCTGGTTTAGAATAGGTACACTGTATCCTAAGTGATGTAAGAGTTAACTAAAACAGTTAGAAGAGCATTTGGTTGTAAAATATTGCATCAAAAAGGACCCCATGATGAGTATGAAGCCTGACATGGCACTTGCAGGATTAACTCCTGTTTTAGCAGGGGAAATGGTTTTAAAACACTTGTGTTGTTGTTGTAGGAGAGGTCTTTACATCAGCTTATTGTCTATTCTCTTTTCTACACCATTTGTATCTGGTTTAGAATAGGTACACTGTATCCCCGACTGACATAAGAGGTTACTAAAAGGGTTGGTTTAGAATAGGTACACTGTATCCCTGTCTGTTGTAAGAGGTTACTAAAAGGGTTGGTTTAGAATAGGTACACTGTATCCCTGTGTGTCATAAGAGGTTACTAAAAGGGTTGGTTTAGAATAGGTACACTGTATCCCTGTGTGTCATAAGAGGTTACTAAAAGGGCTGGCACTAGGAAGGGCATTCAGCTGTAAAACATTGCTTCAAAACATTGCTTCAAAACAAGGGACCACATGATGAGCCTGATTGTTATTGGACCTCTGTTGATTCCAAAATCACATGTTTTAGTTGTTTGATCAGCAGAACAGCCTGTTTGGAAAATTAACATGCAAGTGACTGATCATTCCACAGACATGTGTACTCTTAACATAGTTCTCAGGGAAACGCGGACGTAAAATGATGATGATGATGATGATGATTCAGCAGCATGACACAGTATGTGACAAGGCTTTCCCTTTGAATTACAGGTACAACTCATTTTTTCCAGCTGAGTGAACTGGAGCAACAATATAAAGTATCTTGCTTCAAGACACAGTATTGGGAATTAAGCTCACAACCTTACGATTGTGAGCTGATCACTCTAACCACTAGGCCATGTGTCTTTATGATGAGCATCATTACATATTGATTATTCTGTTTTCTATGAAAGGTTTATATCATCATCCTCATCATCACTGTTTAATATATATTTTCCATGCTTGCATGGGTTAGACAGGTTGTCACAGATGGTTTCTATGCCTGGATGCCCTTCGTAACACCAACCACTTCACGGTGTGTACTGAGAGCATGGTTTCTATGGCTGGATGCCCTTCCTAACACCAACCACATTACAGTGTGTACTGAGAGCATGGTTTCTATGGCTGGATGCCCTTCCCAACACCAACCACATTACAGTGTGTACTGAGAGCATTGTTTCTATGGCTGGATGCCCTTCCTAACACCAACCACATTACAGTGTGTACTGGGAGCATGGTTTCTATGGCTGGATGCCCTTCCTAACACCAACCACATTACAGTGTGTACTGAGAGCATGGTTTCTATGGCTGGATGCCCTTCCTAACACCAACTACATTACAGTGTGTGCTGAGAGCATGGTTTCTATGGCTGGATGCCCTTCCTAACACCAACTACATTACAGTGTGTGCTGAGAGCATGGTTTCTATGGCTGGATGCCCTTCCTAACACCAACCACATTACAGTGTGTACTGAGAGCATGGTTTCTATGGCTGGATGCCCTTCCTAACACCAACTACATTACAGTGTGTGCTGAGAGCATGGTTTCTATGGCTGGATGCCCTTCCTAACACCAACTACATTACAGTGTGTGCTGAGAGCATGGTTTCTATGGCTGGATGCCCTTCCTAACACCAACTACATTACAGTGTGTGCTGAGAGCATGGTTTCTATGGCTGGATGCCCTTCCTAACACCAACTACATTACAGTGTGTGCTGAGAGCATGGTTTCTATGGCTGGATGCCCTTCCTAACACCAACCACATTACAGTGTGTGCTGAGAGCATGGTTTCTATGGCTGGATGTCCTTCCTAACACCAACTACATTACAGTGTGTGCTGAGAGCATGGTTTCTATGGCCGGATGCCCTTCCTAACACCAACCACATTACAGTGTGTACTGGGAGCATGGTTTCTATGGCTGGATGCCCTTCCTAACACCAACTACATTACAGTGTGTGCTGAGAGCATGGTTTCTATGGCTGGATGCCCTTCCTAACACCAACCACTACAGGGCATGTTCGTATGAGTTGTATTTTATCGTGGCACCATTACTACTACCTTCTATTAAAATATAACATCTCTTGTCCTGCTAGGTTGCTCGCTGTACCTACAACTCAACAGGTCGAAATAGAACCACATTGATGGGGTAGGTATCAACATTTGATAATCTCACCTCATCTACATAATGTTTAATGTTTCACCTGGCAAAATTCCTCTCATAATATCATATCTGAATCTACTCTCTCTCTCTCTCTTCTGCTCATACACCACACATACACACTCTCTTCCCACCTCTCTCTCTCTCTCCTCTTCCTCTCTCATCTCACTCTTCCACTCATACACCACACTCTCTCTCTCTTTCACTCATACACCACACTCGCTCTCACTGTCACTTATACACCACACTCGCTCTCACTGTCACTCTCTCTCTCTCACTGATATACCACACTCTCTCTCTCTCACACACACACCTCTCACATATTCAGACATACTTTATCTCTCTCACACACACACACCCCTCACACATATTCACACATACTCTCTCTCACACACACACACACACACACACACACACACACACACACACACACACACACACACACACACACACACACACACACACACACCTTTCTCCGACACACATTTTCATAATGTGGAAACATGAATAAATCTGTCTTTCCAATTTCTTCCATTTCGCAGCCCTACCCACACTGATGAGATGTGCAACTTCTACATGATGTACTACTTCCAAAGTAGCGACCACACACCCAGCTTTATGGAATGTATTAACAATAATTTCCCGACAATCGCGAAACATATTCCAGCTTCATCTATGGATCAGCTGCCTTATAATCCATATTTAGAAAAGAAAGCATCACAATCTATAGCACACCCCAGTGAAACTGCCATTCACCAGTCATTAGATAAGAAAGAGAAAGCTGAGGAAGGTGGTCCTGCTCAACTGTTTCAAGGTAGGCGCTATAGCAATGAGAACAAACATTATAATTATCCTGTCTTTCATCCCCACAGTCATAAGTTTTCACTGCAGACTTCTTCTGGCGATTACAAAAGAACCAATCAATACAAACACTTTAATCAACAGTTTGATTTTTACGATAACAAGGTACCTGGATACTTTGGTGATCGCAGGCTGGAACAGCAGCACCAAAAGGCAAAGAATCGCAATAGAAATAAAGCGTTCCAGCTTCTCAATGAACAAATGTTGTCTGATTCTCAGAGAAATCACCTGAGTAACAATTACATATGGCAGAATAAGAATCCATTTGAAAGATTGCATTTGTTAAAGAAAGAAGAAAATTCTCAGCTTGCTACCAGCACCTCGTTAGATACAGGTACAGCACCTCACCAGGCAACAGTGCTTCCAGCAACATCTGCTGGAGGTCCACTTAAGAAAACAGCTGCCCCAAATGCCGTGAAAGCATATTCAGTCAGTAAGCGATCACTTTTGTGTGTTCAAAGCTACTGTTATCTGTCTTGTCGCTATGTCTGATTGTTAACAACCAAGCTATTTTAATATTTAATTATCTTAGTGTTAATTGGCTTTTCCTTTTTAATATGCACCCACCTAAAACTCCAACTGGTTCTATGATAAAATTGTCCATTTTAAAGTATTCATATTTAAATTAATACCTACCCTCATAATTTTATCTAAGAACTTACTGTTCTAAAATAAAACAACTTTATGAAAAGGTTATATCATTAAATCCTTACAAATCCTTGATTATTTTCAAAATGAATAGAAATGCAATCAATATATTTCATGAGAAATACAGTTATGAAAGGATTAAAATATTCTCTTTGCCAAAATTAACTATTTTTTGTTTCCATGTTTCTAATGAAAGACACTGCTCATGATTTTGGAGGGATTTAGTAGTATTATTAAGCATTATTCAGCTGGTGGTTAGGACATAACTTGACATTTTTTAAATTAAAATTATAATGAAAATTGTTTAGATAAATATAAACATTTTGTATCATTGAACCAGGAGTGGTTTCAGGCAGTTTGGTATCAAAAGTGTTAATAATAATAATAATGATAATGAAAAATGTTTGTGTACAGTGCTCAGGTGCACTACAACTCATCAAAGGTGCATGTATAGTACGGAGAATAATGTACAAATGTCAGGAAAGTGAACAGTATATGAGTCATGATATACACACAGATACAAGCGTGCGTGTGTATGGAGGGAGAATATCAGGTGTAGTGTTGGTGAATTTCTTGAAGCATGGAAGTTTTGAAGGATGCAGTGTCTCACAACTGATGCAGGTAGTTTGTTCCATGCTTCAGTAACTCTGAGCGTGAAAAAATGTTTCCGAAAGTCATGGGAACTGTGCTGTTTTCTGACTTTGTAGACATGCCTACGTGTGTTAGACACATGGAATTCAAAACGGTTCTCAGGGTTGTTGTTGGCAAGATGGTTAATAATTTTGTGGGTGTTTACCAAGTCAGTTGCCAGACGTTGGAGCTTTAATGTATCCATGCCCAGAGAAGCAAGGTGTTCAGAGTATGGTAGATGCCTGATGGAGGGTACTTGCTTGTTTGCACGTTTCTGAACAGTTTCCAGATCAATATTGTTAGCAAGATAGGGGTTCCAGGCGGATATAGACTCCTTTGTTTAAAAGGATATACATGTGTGTTTGTATGTATATCATCATCATCATCATTGTTTAATGTCTATCTTCCACGCTAGCATGGGTTTAGATGGGAATATCAGGTGTATATTATAATATATATATTATAATTTCATTGACAGAGACTTCAAAGTCTTACTAGCCATGGCTTGTATGTGTGCGTATATCATCACCATCACTGTTTTATGTCTTTTTTAGGCACTTGCATGGGTTAGACAGGTGTTACACTCTGAGGTTAGACAAGCAGGTCAGATGACTGCTTTGTTCATAGATTCCACTTTAGCATGGTTTTTATTGTTAGATGCCCTTCCTAACACCAGCCACTTAACAGTGTGTACTTTGTTTTCTTGGTGGTATCATCACTACCACTTTACAGAGTGGACTAGGTGCATTTTATTGTGACACCAATACTCTCACCTTTCAGTGTGGGCTGAGCATATATACATCATCATCATTGTTTAATATCTATCTTCCATGCTAACATGGGTTACATGCCTTTGTCCCATTTAGAGGCAAGTTGGGTCGGGTGACCGTGTTTCACTCAAATAGGACTGTTTCTGGCTGGTTTTCTACGGGTGAATTCCCTTCCTAGTGCCAACTCCATTTACAGTGTGTGCTGGGTACTTTTTGTCGTGACACCTACACAACCACTTTATAGTGTGGGCTGGATTTTTGAGGTACCAACATAACATACATATATGATAATGATGATGATGATCCACACACATATATATATATATACTTGTGCATATATGCATATATTATCATCATCACCACTGTTTTACGTCCATTTTCCATGCCAGCATGGGTTAGCCAAGTTGTTCTGTTGTGGGCAATGCTAGGTCAGGTGACCATGTCTTGCTCTTAAAGGATTGATTCTGGCTTGGTTTCCACAGCTAGGTGCCCTTCCTAACACCAACCTCATTTACAGTGAGTACTGGGTGCTTTTTGTCATGATGCCTACACGACCACTTTACAGTGTGGGCTGGGGGCTTCACTAGATGTATTTACTTTGGCCTGTTCTCATGGAGGTATATGGGAGGGTGCGTTGGGGCATACCGTATGTATGCTTCAGTTTGTGCACGTGGTAAGTCAGGTTTTTATATTACTGTGTATCACCAGAGATCTCGGTCCTGTGTCATCGCTTTTGAGAGGTGCAATTGAGCAAGGCCAGGTTTTATCGCCTCATCTCAAGTCTTCCTCGGTCTCCCCTCTCCAAAGCTTCCATCGACTTTGAGCGCTCTGTACCTTTTTATGCAGCTGTCACCCTTCATATGCATCAAATGTCCATACCAATGTAATCACCTCTCCTGCACACAGCATTTGATTCCTCTTACGCCTAGTTTCTCTCTCAGTTCATTTATGCTTCACTGTTCTCGTATATTACTATTACACATCCATCAGAGCATGCAAGCTTCATTTCTTTCCAATTTATGCAAGTCTTCTGCACACAGCGTCCAAGTCTCACCACCATGCAACATTGCTGTCCATATACACGCATACAGTCTGCCATTCATTCTGAGGAAAGAGCCTTTTGAAGCCTGCAGTGGTAGTAGCTCCCTGAACTTTTTCCATCCGTTCTTACCCTGGTTACTGTACTTTCAGAACACCCACTTCTGCTGCGAATTCGGTCACCTAGGTAGCAGAAGCTGTCTACTGTTTCTACAGAGCCCTCCCAGAATTTGGTAGTGCTTGTTTCCTGCAGTCATTTGCTGCTTACTGTCCCAGTGCAACTGCTACATGTAAAGCCTAGATTCTTAGCTAAACTTCCTGAGATTCCACTACATCTCTTGTGTACCCATAGTTTGAATATAGGGCAGAGGATGGAGTTTCTACTTACACCTTTCCTACATACTGAGCAAGGCCATTTCCCTGCAGGGATCTAGGTTCTGTTTTCTCTTCTTACTTGGACCTTAGTCTTTGTGACCCCTTCTTTCTAGGCCCTGCTTCCATGTTTGGAATTTCTTCTATAGTTCTTCCATAGATTCAGTTATGAGTGTAAGATTATCCACGTACAGAAGTTCTCATGGTCAGCTGGTCTTCCGTTATAGCCTAAAAAATGATAATAAACAGAAGGCTAAGAACAAAGCCCTGGTGGACGCCAACCTGTATGCTAAATTCTTCGCTATAGTCATTGTTAATCCTGACTTTACTGACTGCTCCTCTATATATGGCTTGTATAGCCTTCACAAACCACTCATCTACTCCTAGTTTTCTAAGAGCTCACCAGATTATGACACGGGGCACTCTGAAGTAGAGTTTAAATATTTATTATGGCTAAGTAGTGGGTCTTGTTACTGTGGAGTTTCACAGGATCATCAGACAAGACTTGTCTGATGATCCTGTGAGTGCACGGGTGAAACTTGGCAGTAACAAGACTCACTACTTAACCATAGTAAATGAATATTATATATATATATATATCTATCTAACCCATGCTAGGATAAGCACTGGCCTGATGAGACTCTGGAGTCTAGATAGACTTTAGACTTTAGAATCATTATACTGTATAGTTGTGCTTTTCAAGAATGTCTGGCTAATGTGGTTTCATATACTACACAATGTTAAGAGTTAATTGCTGCAGTGAAATTTCTATCAATCACATACTTTAGGTTGTATCTTACATTCAACATGATTTTGGTAAAGAAACAAAATGCAATACCTTCCTTTTAATGAGAAATTTTGAAGACCTCCCTCCCTCCTTCCCTTGCTTCTATTGTTTTTGCTTGTTTTGTATAGTTATCCCTTTTGTAATATGTGTATTGTGCATTTGTTAACTCTTTCACTACTGATTTAAAAAAATAATATTTTGTTTTTAATTGAAAATGGTTAATTTTAATCCAATTAAACCAGTAATATGTATTCTTATGTAGATTGTTCTTTTTTCCTTTTTCTTTTCTCAGAACTATGCATATGGGACAGTTGTCCCAACACTGTTATAAATGGGGACATTTTCCCCAACAATGTTATAAATGGGGACATTTGTCCCAACAGTGTTACAAATAGGGACAACTTTATACCAGTAGCATCAGCATGACTCAATATGATTAATAATGGTTTCTTATATAGGCACAAGGCCAGTAATTTGGGGGGAGGGGAAAGTTGATTAAATCGACCCCAGTGCGTGACTGGTACTTTATTTTATCGACCCCATAAGGATGAAAGCAAAGTTAACCTCGGCGGGATTTGAACTCAGATCATAAAGAGCCGTAACTCTATGCTGCAAAGCATGGCGTCCGACTGTCTGCTGATACTGCTAATAATAAAAATAAGAAAATTAACTTTTTACTAAATTATGATAAATAATAACAAAAGAATTCAGTAGAATGTAAACTGTATTTTCAAATGTACACGACCCTACTTTATGTAGTGCACCTGAGATCTGTACACAATAATTTTCATTATCATTATTAATTTATTGAAAGGGTCACTTTCAGCATGTCTTTCTTTTCACCATCCTCAAAGAATACAAAAAATACCAGGCGTTAAATGTTGCTAGCCCTAACATAAACATTTAATAATTCTAGATGTGATGTTGTATATGAATATTACCCTCACCACCAAAGACAACCTCTCTAGTGTTGGCGTCACAATAAAATGCTCCCAGTGCACTCTGTAGAGTGGTTGGTGGTTGGAAAGGCATCCAACTGTAGACACGAGTGAGAGAGAGAGAAAATCAACTCCAGTTTTGGTATTTGAATTATAGATCTCAAAAGGATGGAAAGTAAAATTGATCTGGAGAAGGTATGAATTCAGAGTGTGTTAACCCTTTTGTTATCAAAACCTGGTCAAAACTGGCTCTGATTCGATGAAATAAAACCACCTATTTTAAAGGTTCCCAAATTTAAATGAAAATCTTTCAACATAATTTTATATAAGAACTTTACATTAAGTATCTTAGTAACGAAATAAATTATAATTTAGACAAATCCCTCAAAATTCTTCATTAATTAATTGAAACAGAGTGTAATTTATTAGAGATGCAGTCCTGAAAGGGTTAAGCCAAAATAAATATCGAGGTATTTAATCTGACATTCTAACGACTCTGCCAATTCAAGGGAAACAACTCTGACAGAATTATTGGAATGTAGAGCCTTGCAAGTGATTTCTTGTCAAATCTTGCCAAGCTCTCACCTCAAACTCTCCTGGTGGTATGTCTTGCCTCTAGATCCATATGGTTTGGAGTGAGAATGTGTGGCCAATGATGGGCAGGTTGTCTTCACTTAAAACAAGGTCATGGGCAAATTCTGATTTTCAATCCTAATGAAACAAATTTTTATTAAATTTTATAAAACTTTTTTATACCAAACCAGCTCTGATTCTATGAAACAAAACCGCCTATTTTAAAGAGTTCCTATTTTAATTGAAACCTTTCAATATAATTTTATATAAGAATCACATATTAAGGTACTATTTTAGTAAACCTTACTTATGGTCATAAATTTTTGGTAGTGACCAAAAGAATACAATTGTGAATACAAGCAGCCAGAATGGGGTTCCTCCAAAGGGTCTTTGGAGTACTGTTACTCGATAGAGTGCATAGCTCAGAGATCAGAGAGTCACTCCTGGTAGATCCACTACTTCTCTGAATTGGGAGATCACAGCTCCGATACTATGGGCATGTGGTTAGAATGACTCAGGAAAGAATCGCTGAACAGATTTTATGGTCAAAACCAACTGGCAGGAGACCCAGGAGTAGACCCTGAGTAAGATGGTTGGATAACATCCATGAGCTTGGCTGCTCTTGCTTGGGGATCCAGCTGGATCAGTTGGAGATGGTTGCTCCTGACAGGACCTGCTGGAAGGAGTATTTGATGACTGTCTCCACGACCTTCTCAAAAATGAGTGGGTAAATAATGTATTTTATTAAAAATACTATCATAATTTACTATTGGTTACTCTAAGTATTAGAAATACTATCATAATTTACTATTGGTTACTCTAAGTATTAGAAATACTATTATAATTTACTATTGGTTTCTCTAAGTATTTTCTGGACCCAACGTAATTACTTTACAATAGTTTTCCATATGTATCTAAACCCTTCCTCCTCTTCATATATCTTCTAGTGTGATATTTGTTGTTGTTGTTATTTGAATTGAAATGTTACTGTTTCTCTAATGTAGAATTATACTTTATATACCTACTTTATATTATACTTTATATACCTACTATTTACTTCATTATTTTCTTCAAGCAATGACCTATGTACCTAATTGGCCAGCTAAGAATGGATTAACTCTCGGTCATGTGAGTGGTGTTAGTGTAGGACCTGATGGCAGCGTGCATGTTTTTCATCGAGGAACACAAATCTGGAATACTCGGTGAGATCTGTTTTGTTTGTTTGTTTTATTTCATTTATACTTCATTGACAGGAAATAGTCTGAATCAGAGTGTTGGATGGAATGCTCGTAGAACTCCTTTTGGTTCTCTGTGCTCTGAGTTCAAATCCCGCTGAGGTCAACTTTGCCTTTCATCCTTTTGAGGTTGCAAACACTAGTCAAGCACTAGGGTAAATTTCTCCCATCTCTCTTTCTCTCTCTCTCTCTCTCTCTCTGAATCAGTTACTCTCAAGTCTCAAAATAATAGGGGTGGGTGGAATAAGGGGCGAAGGCGTGGTGGTGGTGGAAAATCAGTAATTTTTCTAAGTTGTCTTTGTTGATTTAAAAAAAAAACAGAATTAGTAGTTTAGTTTACATATTGAGACCTACAACCCATCCTATTTATTTTATAATGTATTCTAGTAATATACTTTTTTTGTCATGTATAATGTTTTTTAATGTCTAAAGAAAATTAATTGTCACAGGTATGCTACCACTTTCGATGGAGATAGACTAGCAAAATTTAATAAGACTAGCTGAATTTAATATGTTGGGGGGGGGACTATTATTCAAGACCTGAGGTCATGTGAAGAGGCAAAGAATGGAGCTTTCACATTACATCTCCAATGATCCTTTCACCACACACTGTGTATATAAAAAGATTTTTGCTAAGCACTTTAGTTACCATATTTTTAATGCATGTGATTTGCAGATATTTTGAAAAATATTCAAAAAT
Organism: Eledone cirrhosa; assembly: GCA_964016885.1. Taxonomy (NCBI): domain Eukaryota; kingdom Metazoa; phylum Mollusca; class Cephalopoda; order Octopoda; family Eledonidae; genus Eledone; species Eledone cirrhosa. Next base: position 348,105,059 of record OZ024742.1, read on the forward strand.
TTAGATGGATTTAGTATGCTAAGTAACTTTCTCATTATTAAGCTGGAATTTAGAAGATGGCGGATTGGCAGTATCGGTAGAGCATCGGATAACATGCTTTGCGGCATAGTTACGTCCCTTTAGATTCTGATTTTAAATCTTGATTCATGTTAAATATTTTCTTTCATTTTTTTTTTTTAATTTGAGCATGTATGTACCTAGTATTCCTTTCTTTCCATGTTTGTTTCTTTATTCTTCATATATTTTTCATTTTAGATCCTTCAATAAAAGTAACATTTTCCAGGATCAAAACAAACCAATTTTAGTTCCAACAGTTGTAGTCTTCAGTAAAGAAGGCAAGGTACTACACCAATGGGGTAACAATATGTAAGTTAGAACTTTCTATATTTTACTTCTTTTCTCTGGGTAGTTCTTGTTGTTGTTTGCTTTCAGAAAATGAATTTAACTCTTAACGTCCTGTACCAGAAGAAACTACATTTGCAAGACATAAAAGTATAAAACAACAATGTATCATGGACTGGCAACTCAAGTAGGCTGTGGGCAATTTTACCACCATGCATTTTATAATAATAATAATAATGAAATTATTGTGTACAGTGCTCAGGTGCACTACAACTCATCAAAGGTGCATGTATAGTACATAGAATAATGTACAAATGTTAGGAAAATGAACAGTGTATGAGTCATGATATAATAATAACAATAATGAAATATTGTGTACAGTGCCCAGGTGCACCACAACTCATCAAAAAAGTGCATGTACAGTACATAGGGCAATGCACAAACATCAGTAAAATGAACAGTGCACGAGTCATGATACACACGTGTGCATGTATATGGAAGGAGTACATTAGGTGTAGTTTTGGCGTATTTCGGGAAGCATGAGTGTCTTAAAGGATGCAGTGTCTCGGCAGCTAACAACTGACGCAGGCAGTTTGTTCCATGCTTCAGCAACTCTGAGCGTGAAAAAATGTCTACGAAAGTCATGGGAGCTGTGCTGTTTTCTGATCTTGTAGGCATGTCCACGTGTGTTAGACACATGGAGATCAAAGAGGCGCTCAGGGTTGCAATTGGTGAGATGGTTAAAAACTTTGTGGGTATTCACCAAGTCCATTGCCAGACGTCGGAGCTTCAATGAATCCATGCCCAGGGAAGCAAGGCGTTCAGAGTATGGTAGGTGTCTGATGGAGGGTATGCGCTTGGTTGCACGTCTCTGAACAGTTTCCAGGAGGTTGATGTTCTGAGCAAGATAGGGGTTCCAGACTGATGATGCGAATTCCAAGTATGGTCGTACCATAGCTGTATACAGTTTTAAATAGATGGCTGGAGAGCAGCTAACAAAGGTCTTGCTGAGTGATGCCAAGACACCCTCGGCCTTCTTGACAATCTTAGAGACATGCTTTGTCCAACGCAAATTGTTGCTGACAGTAATGCCCAGGTCGCGTTCACAAGAGGACTTTTTGATATCAGTGTTGTGGAGGGAGTATGTGGACGCTGGATTTTTCCTTCCAAAATGCATGGTGGTACACTTGTCCACAGCCAGCTTCAGTTGCCAGTCTGTGATCCATTGCTGCATTGTGTCCAGGTCTGATTGTAGGAAAGAGTTGTAAATTTCAGGATCAGTCCTTTTGATTTCAAGGTACAGCTTGATGTCATCTGCATATTTCAGTACCGTGGCATTCTGTAAGTTGGCATCTATGTCATTAATATATGCCACAAACAAAAGGGGACCAAGAACAGAGCCCTGTGGTACACCAGATGACATCTCATATGGTGAAGAATGCTGTCCTAGAACCGTGACTACTTCTTTTCGGCTGAGAATGAAGGATTTCAACCAGTCGAAAAGATCATCCCTCACACCCATTGCAGAGAGTTTTGCCATAAGTCTTTTGTGTGACACAGAATTAAAAACCTTAGCAAAGTCAAGGTAAACAACATCCACCCATGAGCCGCTGTCAGTGATCCGGGTGATGTCCTCAAGGAACTCGATAAGCTGATCACAGCAGCTGGAGTTAGGGATAAATCCAAACTGTGAGGGCCAGATGAGGCTGTGAGAGCTCCAGAAGTTCCAAAGTGTTTCTCTGACACAGGATTCCATCAGTTTGGCCATACAGCTAGTAAGACTGACTGGACGATAGTTGACAGGTGACATGCGGTTGCCCTTTTTGAACAGGGGAATGACACTGGCAGTTTTCCACTGCTCCGGAGTAGCACCATTGTTGAGACAGTATTGAAAGAAGAAAGAAAGCTGGCGCAAAAGGAAATACCCGCCACGTTTGAGAAGCAGGTATGTCACACCATCAAGACCAGGGGAGGCATAGTTGCGCTTATTCTTAAGGTGACGTCGCAACATTGCAGGTGTAAATTCCATAGTTGTTATGGAATTTGATGTTAGAGATGGTGGAGATGGTACATTCTGGTTTTCAACAGTAAAAATACTTGCATAGCACTCAGCAATAAGTTCTGCGCATTCCTTGGGATCGTCAGTGATCTGGCTTGTGTGGGGATTGCAAAGAGGACCAACTGGAGAGTGAGGTCTCTGCTTTGAATGAATATATTTCCAGAACACCTTACTGTCAGGATTGGTTGGAGGATTTTGGGAGGAAAAACCCAGTATCCACATACTCCCTCCACAACACTAATATCAAGAAGTCTTCTTGTGAACGTGACCTGGGCATTACTGTCAGCAGTGATTTGCATTGCACAAAGCACGTCTCTAAAATTGTCAAGAAGGCTGAGGGTGTTCTGGCATCACTCAGCAAGATCTTTGTCAGCTGCTCTCTAGCTATCTATTTAAAGCTGTATATAACTATGGTATGGCCACACTTAGAATTTGCATCACCAGTCTGGAACCCCTATCTTGCTCAGAACATTGACCTCCTGGAAACTGTTCAGAGACGTGCAACCAAGCAAATACCCTCCATCAGGCATCTACCATACTCTGAACACCTTGCTTCCCTGGACATGGATACATTGAAGCTCCAACATCTGGTAACTGACTTGGTAAACACCCACAAAATTATCAACCATCTTGCCAACAACAACCCTGGGCACCTTTTTGAGTTCCAATGGGCATGCCTACAAAGTCAGAAAACAGCATAGCTCCCATGACTTTCAGAAACATTTTTCATGCTCAGAGTTGCTGAAGCATGGAACAAACTATCCGCGTCAGTTGTTAGCAGCCGAGACACTGCATCCTTTAAAACTTCCATGCTTCCTGAAATTTGCCAACACACCTGCTATTCCTCCTCCATACACACACACACATGTATATCCTGACTCATACACTGTTCACTTTCCTGACATTTGTACATTATTCTATGTACTATACATGCACCTTTAATGAGTTGTAGTGTAACTGAGCACTGTACACAGTAATTTCATTTCGCAGAATCAGTAGAGGGTCGGACACCATGCTTTGCAGCTTAGAGTTACATCCCTTTATTATTTGAGTTCAACCCCCCCCCCCCCGTTAACTTTGCCTTTCATCCTTACGGGGTTGATAAAATAATGCACCAATAATACACTGGGATAATTGCTGGCCTTGTGCCAAAAGTAGAAACAATTATTATTATTATTAACACTATGACTGCATCATATTAACTCTTAACGTCCTGTACCCCATGAAACCACATTAGCAAGACATTAAAAATGAAAGTCTTTAATTTAATGGCAATTTCACAATGATTTGTCCACTAGTTATGATACTACAAACATTTAAATTAATAAGCCCGTTTATAGATATTTTGGCTAAATTATTACATGTTAAACAGTGATATTTTAGAGCTGTATAATAGTTATTGCCTCCAGTTGCTATACAAATAATTATTTTCAGAAAACAACAGCAATCATGTTTTAGGCCATTTACTTTGCTAAAGAAGGGGTTAGCCTTGCTGACCCTATGTCAAGCTTCTCCATTTTGTCCTATTATCTGCACCCCTTCTCACCAAACCCTGGCTTTCATTTCCTCTTCCATCATCTTTAACCATGTTTTTTTTATCTTCCCCTTCTACTTCTTTCTACATGAATTTCCTTTCCACATACCACCAAGTCACTTTCACCCTTCCTCAACACATGACCTAGCCATCACATTCATCACTGGCACTATTCCTCACATCCAGTCATTTTCATCTTTCCTCAACACATAACCCAGCCATCACATTCCATTTCATTTCATAACATTCATCACTGGCTCTCTTCCTATCATCATTTACAATTCGTTGTTTGTCAGACCTGGAGAGGAGATGGGCTCCGTCAGATTTTAAAAAATGCCCAAGAAACGCTGTATATCACTACAGAGCCGCTACGGCCCTATCAGGAATTATGGGTACATAAGTTATATAGATAGTTATTACCTGCATAGGTTATATAGATAGTTATTACCTCCATAGGTTATATAGATAGTTATTACCTCCATAGGTTATATAGATAGTTATTACCTCCATAGGTTATATAGATAGTTATTACCTCCATAGGTTATATAGATAGTTATTACCTCCATAGGTTATATAGATAGTTATTACCTCCATAGGTTATATAGATAGTTATTACCTCCATAGGTTATATAGATAGTTATTACCTCCATAGGTTATATAGATAGTTATTACCTCCATAAGCTGTAATGATAGTTATTACCTCCATAGGTTATATAGATAGTTATTACCTCCATAGGTTATATAGATAGTTATTACCTCCATAGGTTATATAGATAGTTATTACCTCCATAAGCTGTAATGATAGTTATTACCTCCATAGGTTATATAGATAGTTATTATCTCTTTAGGTTATATAGATAGTTATTACCTCCATAAGTTATATAGATAGTTATTACCTCCATAGGTTATATAGATAGTTATTATCTCTTTAGGTTATATAGATAGTTATTACCTCCATAAGTTATATAGATAGTTATTACCTCCATAGGTTATATAGATAGTTATTACCTCCATAGGTTATATAAATAGTTATTACCTCCATAAGCTGTAATGATAGTTATTACCTCCATAGGTTATATAGATAGTTATTACCTCCATAGGTTATATAGATAGTTATTACCTCCATAGGTTATATAGATAGTTATTACCTCCATAGGTTATATAAATAGTTATTACCTCCATAAGCTGTAATGATAGTTATTACCTCCATAGGTTATATAGATAGTTATTACCTCCATAGGTTATATAGATAGTTATTACCTCCATAGGTTATATAGATAGTTATTACCTCCATAGGTTATATAGATAGTTATTACCTCCATAGGTTATATAAATAGTTATTACCTCCATAAGCTGTAATGATAGTTATTACCTCCATAGGTTATATAGATAGTTATTACCTCCATAGGTTATATAGATAGTTATTACCTCCATAGGTTATATAGATAGTTATTACCTCCATAAGCTGTAATGATAGTTATTACCTCCATAGGTTATATAGATAGTTATTATCTCTTTAGGTTATATAGATAGTTATTACCTCCATAAGTTATATAGATAGTTATTACCTCCATAGGTTATATAGATAGTTATTACCTCCATAGGTTATATAGATAGTTATTACCTCCATAAGCTGTAATGATAGTTATTACCTCCATAGGTTATATAGATAGTTATTATCTCTTTAGGTTATATAGATAGTTATTACCTCCATAAGTTATATAGATAGTTATTACCTCCATAGGTTATATAGATAGTTATTACCTCCATAGGTTATATAGATAGTTATTACCTCCATAAGCTGTAATGATAGTTATTACCTCCATAGGTTATATAGATAGTTATTATCTCTTTAGGTTATATAGATAGTTATTACCTCCATAAGTTATATAGATAGTTATTACCTCCATAGGTTATATAGATAGTTATTACCTCCATAGGTTATATAGATAGTTATTATCTCTTTAGGTTATATAGATAGTTATTACCTCCATAGGTTATATAGATAGTTATTACCTCCATAGGTTATATAGATAGTTATTATCTCTTTAGGTTATATAGATAGTTATTACCTCCATAAGTTATATAGATAGTTATTACCTCCATAGGTTATATAGATAGTTATTACCTCCATAGGTTATATAGATAGTTATTATCTCTTTAGGTTATATAGATAGTTATTACCTCCATAAGTTATATAGATAGTTATTAGCTCCATAGGTTATATAGATAGTTATTACCTCCATAAGCTGTAATGATAGTTATTATCTTGTTTTCTTTCATTTCCTTTTTTCATAGTTGCATTTTTTATTTCTTTTTTTGCAGGTTTTTTATGCCCCATGGAATAACAGTTGATAAAAATGGTTCCGTTTGGTTGACTGATGTCGCTTTACATCAGGTAAAGATTGAACTTGCTATAGTTTCATGATTAACCACGATAATATATCCTATGTGTTTCTATATTTATATGCATCTTTATAATCCTTTAACATTTATACACACACATAGACACTCATACATTCAAACACAATCAATGGATTTTTAAGTTCAGTCATGTTGCTACAATAAGAAGTTCACTTTTTAATTACAAGGTCCTGTGTTTGAGTCTCAACTTACTAGCTCAAGTCTCAATATATCATCTGAAGTTTAAACCTATTAACTAAGAGTTGAACTTCTTAGTTAAGGTTTAACCTATTAACTAAGAGTTGAATCACTTAACTAAGGTTTAACCTATTAAGATCTGAACTTCTTAGCTAAGGTTTAACCTATTAACTAAGAGTTGAACCACTTAGCTAAGGTTTAATCTATTAACTAAGAGTTGAACTTCTTCTTCAGTAATGTTTACACACTCGGTGCTGACATAAAATAAGTTGATAGTTTATATAGATTTTTTTCAAATAATACAAATATAGAGATGTTCATTTGCATATAGTGCTTGATGGGGTAGTATTAGTTAGCAGTAGCACTAACACAGAGTGGTTCAGAATAGAGATGTATATGAAAGCATATACAGTATGTATAATAAACATACATAAATCTCACTGTAGGTATTTATTAAGTTTGAAATATTGAATTGTATAAGTGTAACTTAGAGAAGAACAGGCTTTGTTAAATTGTATTAACTAGTTGAAGCCTTATTAGTATGTTTAAATTATAATTTTAGAAAAGTAATCTTGTTCTTAGAGTGTCACTTACATGTACGTATATACTCTCAGGTCTCGGATAATCGTTTATTCTCCTCTTGCTTATTAATTTTTCAGGGTTGGGGTCTCAATATGTAAACTAAACAACTAATTATGGTTTTTCAAAAGCATCAATGGAGACAACCTAGAAAAATTACCCCCACCCCAACCTTGCTTATTCCAACCCCTCCTTTTTATTGGGACCTGAGAGTATGGTCTTGTAACTCATAGAGGAGTCATAGGGGTGCTGTAGTGACATAGTGTTTCTTGGGCATTTAAAACCTGGCAGAGATCATTGACTTTCCAGGTCTGAAAACACTTATTTCTTCTGGAGAAAGAGAAAGTGTTAATGAGAGAGGGAATGTGATAAAGAGATATAGAGAAAGAATGAAGCTCAGTACTGAACTGGTACTTTTTTTTATTGACCTTGAGAGGGTGAAAGACAAAGTTATCCTCAGTGGGATTTGAGCTCAGAGCACATAGAGCCAGAAAGAATATCACAAAGCATTCTATCTGACATTCTACCGATTCTGCCAATTTACTTCCTCATATACTCATACTCTAGTTTAAGTGGAACAATCTGGTGACATTATAAATAGTGGATGTGTATGAGGATGTTTCAGGCTGTGGGGAGGTGTGTGGCCTAGTGGTAAGGGTGTTGGACTTACAATCATAATGTGGGTTTGATTCCTGGACTGGGTTGTGTGTTGTGTTCTTGAGCAAAACATTTCAAAACAGCACAGCTCTCATGAATTTCAGAAACATTTTTTCACGCTCAGAGCTGCTGAAGCATGGAACAAACTACCTGCATCAGTTGTTAGCTGTCGAGACACTGCATCCTTTAAACCTTCCATGGAATAAACTACCTGCATCAGTTGTTAGCTGTCGAGACACTGCATCCTTTAAACCTTCCATGGAACAAACTACCTGCATCAGTTGTTAGCTGTCGAGACACTGCATCCTTTAAACCTTCCATGGAACAAACTACCTGCATCAGTTGTTAGCTGTCGAGACACTGCATCCTTTAAAATCTCCATGGAACAAACTACCTGCATCAGTTGTTAGCTGTCGAGACACTGCATCCTTTAAACCTTCCATGGAACAAACTACCTGCATCAGTTGTTAGCTGTCGAGACACAGCATCCTTTAAAACCTCCATGCTTCCTGAGATTTGCCAACACTATACCTGATATCCCCCCTCCATACACATGCACACATGTATTTCATGACTCATACACTGTTCATTTTCCTGACATTTGTATATTATTCTATGTACTATACATGCACCTTTGATGAGTTGTAGTGCACCTGAGCACTGTACACAATAATTTCATTATTATTATTTCACAATGCTCCAGTATACCCAGCTGAAAATGAGTAACAGCAATAGCTGGGGGTTAAACTCTACGATGGTGCTCTGTCCAGGGAGAAGTCATGTACTCTCAGTCACTTCACACCACAGAAACTGGGATAAGCATTGGCCTGGTGAACCTCCTGGCCCGAGACAGACTTTAGATTTAGATAACTCAGGCACAAATAAAAATACTGTTCTAGTTTATTCATCTTTGACTGTCAGTGGAATATGTTTTCTTATACTTTGAGGTTTTTCGTTTCCCTGCTGGAGAGAGGAAACCTGATTTGGAATTAGGGGAACGTTTTCGGCCTGGTAATAATAAACAGCATTTCTGTCAGCCGTCAAGTGTTGCTGTCATGTCAGATGGGCAGTTCTTCGTAGGAGATGGGTAAGTTTTTCTCTCTCTCTTCCTTTTTGCTTGAGAGGGTTATGGGGTCAGAGTCTTTAGACATGTCTTCCAGAGGATCCTATCAGAAGCAACCATCTTCAAATGATCTGGCTGGATCCTCGAGTGAGGCCAACCAAGCTCATGGATTTTATTCAACGACCATCTTGATCATGGTCTACATCTGCATCACCTACCAGTTGGCTTTATCCATAAAATCTGTCTAGCGATTCTTTTATTAAACCTTCTAATCACATGTTCACAGTATTGGAGTTCTGATCTCTTAATGTTGAAAAATAGGAGCTCCACCTGGTGTGACTCCATGATCTCCGAGCTACACACCGATATTGAGTGATATTACTCAAGATATTACTCAAGACACTTCGGAGGAAACTTATTTTGGCCACTTGTATTCTCTATCACATTGTCACAAATTTATAGTTTGGGGCTTTTATGATACCAGCATGCAAAGTGTGTTGATGCATGATAGTGAGACATGGGCAGTGAATACAGAGGATATGTGATGTTACATGGTTGTGAGATATGTATAGTTTATATATGTGTGTGTGTATTCAGTGTAAACTAGGTTCACCATGTCCCTGTGTTGTAAGATGTAACTAAAAAGTTGGTGTCAGGAAGGGCATCTTGTAAAACATTCTCAAAAACCTCTCCCTGATCAATATAATGTCTGTCATATGGCCTATAGAGTAAACCTCAGTGTTAGTAGGGGCACTATTCTTAACCCTTTTGTTACTATATTTCTGTCATGACAAAAAGCACTTGGTACAGACTGTAAAGTGGTTGTATTGGTGTCATGACAAAAAGCACCCTGTACACAATGTAAAGTGGTTGTGTTGGTGTCAGGACAAAAAGCACCCTATACACACTGTAAAGTGGTTGTGTTGGTGTCACAGCAAAAAGTATCCAGTACACACTGTAAAGTGGTTGGTATTAAAAAAGGCATCCAAGCTAGTAACAATTCTGTATGAGCAAAACATGGTCATTTAACCTGGCTTGTCTCACAACAGGGCAACTCATCTAAACCATGCTAGTGTGGAAAAATGAGTGTTAAACAGTGATAATTTTGAAAATAATGAGGAATTTTGGTGGGATTTAGTAATATAACTAACTTTCTCATCATTAAGCTAATGTTTGGAATATAACTTACATGAAATTATGACGGAAAGTTTTTAGGTAAATATAAATATTTTAAATTGTGTTTTATCATGGAACCAGGGGCTGTTTTTAGGTGGATTGATATCAAAAGAGTTAAAACACATTTTGGTTATACTCCTAGTATTATGGTGACAAGAGTTGACTCTCTAGTTGCGTCAATGGCACAACAGTCTCTCTAGTGTTGGTGACATGATAAACACATACAGAAACTCTGTAAAGTGGTTGGTGATAGGAAAGGTACCCAGCCATTGAACACTCACCAAACAATGGGTTAAGAAGACTCTTCAAAGGTATGAAGGTCATAAACATGACAACTTCCCTAATGTGTGCTGTTGAGTGTAGGAATGTATGTAAGCAAAATGTGGTGCCCTGGCCCATCTGAGAGCTTAGTAACTCTGATTAAATACTAACTTGTGTGATGACCTGAGCAACCTTTGTTAGCAGGGAAAAACAGAAGTTAATGATGATGATGCCAGATATTACTAAATTAGTAAAGGTATTTGTCATAGTTATCACATGAAGTAATACACTCTGTAAACCATATTGGTTTCTGATTTAGGCACAAGGCCAACAATTTGAGGAGAGGGGGAAAGTCAATTAAATCGACTCCAGTGCATTACTGGTATTTTATTTTATCGACCCCCATAAGGATGAAAGGCAAAGTTAACCTCAGCAGGATTTGAACTCAGATCTGTAAACCATATTGAAATTGTTTTTGTGTTTGTTTATTTTTCCAGTTATTGCAATTCCCGAATAATGAAATTCTCAAAAGAAGGTATATTTCTGGCAGAGTGGGGTCACAGTGATACAGCTATTAAATGTGAGTATTGTTAATGTCTTCTACTGCAGGAAACTGCATTAGCAAGACATTCTTGAAAAGTACAAAACAGCACAATGACTACTTCACATTAAACATTATAGTCTTATATACTAATACTATATATACTAAGCTACTTATTTTAAAGTATTTATATTTATCTAAAACACTTCCATCATAATTTTATATAAGAACCTTTGTTATGTTATGTTCCAAAAGCCAGCTCAACTCTTATCATATACCACATGAAACTGTGTTAGCAAGACATTCTTGAAAAGTACAAAACTGTGACAGCAAATCTATGACAACTTCATATTAAGAATTAAAGTCTATACTCTATTACTATAAATTTTCACAATTTAATGATACTATAAGACTTAGTAAAGATACTATAAGCATTTGAATTAGCTAACCTATTTTTAGATATTTCTGCTAAATCATTACAGGATATTATGAGTTAAATATTTAGTTATTGCTATGAGTATTAAACATAAATAGACACACACATATGCATGCATGCAACTCCCCACCACCTTCTAAAATGACTGCTTTCCCTGTTAGCATGGGTTAGATAGATCATTACAAATAAAATCAGTACATAATTTGAGCTACTGAGTTGGTTTCTGGTGGTTTAGTACGAAAAGAGTTAACTTCATTATGTTAGCTTTAGAATAGTTTACAATAAAAGTAATAGGTTTATGAAAGAGGATTTTAAATGAGATTTCTGCTTTTACTTTTATATGTAATATAGGTCACATTAATACAAAGGTTTATTTACTTACATAGATGTTTTTATTTGAATAATCTTTGTTTATATTTGTTCAGCTGATGGATTCCCAGCACCAAATGTGTTCTTCATTGTCCATTCTGTGACTGTTGCTGAAGATAAAGGATTGGTTTGTGCCAGTGACAGGGGAAATGGACGGATACAATGCTTTCATTTAGATGGAACATTTTCCAGTCAAATTCATCTGCAAGAATTTGGCTATATGTTATATTCTGTTGACTATTGCTATCACCATGGTAAGTTTGCTTTGTAAAGTTCTATATTTGCCAGTACAGTTAAGCATTGAGGTCAAGTTGCTGGCCTTGTGCCTAAAATTATAAATCATTTTTATACCAAACTCAAAACTGTTAGAAATAATTTGACCAAATATATGGGAATGTAAATCTTAACTGCCAAGATTTATAGGAACAAGTCATGGGTGATGAATGAGGAACAGCAGAGATGACTGGAGTCTATGGACAAGGAAAGATGTATGCTGCATTATGGTAGTGAGACATTGGTGATGAATGTGGAGAAACATGGAAGACTGGAAAGATATGGGGGATGAATGTGGAGAAACAGGGAAGACTGGAAAGACATGAGGGATGAATGTGGAGAAACATGGAAGACTGGAAAGATATTGGGGGATGAATGTGGAGAAACAGGGAAGACTGGAAAGACATGGGGGATAAATGTGGAGGAACATGGAAGACTGGAAAGATATGGGGGATGAATGTGGAGAAACATGGAAGACTGGAAAGACATGGGGGATGAATGTGGAGAAACAGGGAAGACTGGAAAGACATGGGGGATGAATGTGGAGAAACATGGAAGACTGGAAAGATATGGGGGATGAATGTGGAGAAACATGGAAGACTGGAAAGACATGGGGGATGAATGTGGAGAAACAAGGAAGACTGGAAAGACATGGGGCATGAATGTGGAGAAACATGGAAGACTGGAAAGACATGGGGGATGAATGTGGAGAAACATGGAAGACTGGAAAGATATGGGGGATGAATGTGGAGAAACATGGAAGACTGGAAAGACATGGGGGATGAATGTGGAGAAACAGGGAAGACTGGAAAGACATGGGGGATGAATGTGGAGAAACAGGGAAGGTTGGAAAGACATAGGGGATGAATGTGGAGAAACAGGGAAGGCTGGAAAGATATGGGGGATAAATGTGGAGAAACGGAAGACTGGAAAGACATGGGGGATGAATGTGGAGAAACATGGAAGACTGGAAAGACATGGGGGATGAATGTGGAGAAACAGGGAAGACTGGAAAGACATGGGGGATACATGTGGAGAAACATGGAAGACTGGAAAGATATGGGGGATGAATGTGGAGAAACATGGAAGACTGCAAAGATATGGGGGATGAATGTGGAGAAACATGGAAGACTGGAAAGACATGGGGGATGAATGTGGAGAAACAGGGAAGACTGGAAAGATATGGGGGATGAATGTGGAGAAACATGGAAGACTGGAAAGACATGGGGGATAAATGTGGAGGAACATGGAAGACTGGAAAGATATGGGGGATGAATGTGGAGAAACATGGAAGACTGGAAAGACATGGGGGATGAATGTGGAGAAACAGGGAAGACTGCAAAGACATGGGGGATGAATGTGGAGAAACAGGGAAGACTGGAAAGATATGGGGGATGAATGTGGAGAAACATGGAAGACTGGAAAGACATGGGGGATAAACGTGGAGGAACATGGAAGACTGGAAAGATATGGGGGATGAATGTGGAGAAACATGGAAGACTGGAAAGACATGGGGGGATGAATGTGGAGAAACAGGGAAGACTGGAAAGACATGGGGGATAAATGTGGAGGAACATGGAAGACTGGAAAGATATGGGGGATGAATGTGGAGAAACATGGAAGACTGGAAAGACATGGGGGATGAATGTGGAGAAACAGGGAAGACTGGAAAGACATGGGGGATGAATGTGGAGAAACATGGAAGACTGGAAAGACATGGGGGATGAATGTGGAGAAACATGGAAGACTGGAAAGACATGGGGTATGAATGTGGAGGAACATGGAAGACTGGAAAGACATGGGGGATGAATGTGGAGAAACATGGAAGACTGGAAAGACATGGGGGATGAATGTGGAGAAACATGGAAGACTGGAAAGATATGGGGGATGAATGTGGAGAAACAGGGAAGACTGGAAAGACATGGGGGATGAATGTGGAGAAACATGGAAGAATGGAAACATATGGGGGATGAATGTGGAGAAACAGGGAAGACTGGAAAGACATGGGGGATAAATGTGGAGGAACATGGAAGACTGGAAAGATATGGGGGATGAATGTGGAGAAACATGGAAGACTGGAAAGACATGGGGGATGAATGTGGAGAAACATGGAAGACTGGAAAGACATGGGGGATGAATGTGGAGAAACATGGAAGACTGGAAAGACAGGGGGGATAAATGTAGAGGAACATGGAAGACTGGAAAGACATGGGGGATGAATGTGGAGAAACATGGAAGACTGGAAAGATATGGGGGATGAATGTGGAGAAACAGGGAAGACTGGAAAGAGATGGGGGATGAATGTGGAGAAACATGGAAGACTTGAAAGATATGGGGGATGAATGTGGAGAAACAGGGAAGACTGGAAAGACATGGGGGATAAATGTGGAAGAACATGGAAGACTGGAAAGATATGGGGGATGAATGTGGAGAAACATGGAAGACTGGAAAGACATGGGGGATGAATGTGGAGAAACTGTGAAGACTGGAAAGACATGGGGGATAAATGTGGAGGAACATGGAAGACTGGAAAGATATGGGGGATGAATGTGGAGAAACATGGAAGACTGGAAAGACATGGGGGATGAATGTGGAGAAACAGGGAAGGCTGGAAAGATATGGGGGATGAATGTGGAGAAACATGGAAGGCTGGAAAGATATGGGGGATGAATGTGGAGAAATGGAAGACTGGAAAGACATGGGGGATGAATGTGGAGAAACATGGAAGACTGGAAAGACATGGGGGATGAATGTGGAGAAACATGGAAGACTGGAAAGACATGGGGGATGAATGTGGAGAAACAGGGAAGACTGAAAAGATATGGGGGATACATGTGGAGAAACATGGAAGACTGGAAAGATATGGGGGATGAATGTGGAGAAACATGGAAGACTGGAAAGATATGGGGGATGTATGTGGAGAAACATGGAAGACTGGAAAGACATGGGGGATGAATGTGGAGAAACAGGCAAGACTGGAAAGACATGGGGGATGAATGTGGAGAAACAGGGAAGACTGGAAAGACATGGGGGATGAACGTGGAGAAACAGGGAAGGCTGGAAAGACATGGGGGATGAATGTGGAGAAACAGGGAAGACTGGAAAGACATGGGGGATGAATGTGGAGAAACAGGGAAGACTGGAAAAACATGGGGGATAAATGTGGAGGAACATGGAAGACTGGAAAGATATGGGGGATGAATGTGGAGAAACATGGAAGACTGGAAAGACATGGGGGATGAATGTGGAGAAACAGGGAAGGCTGGAAAGATATGGGGGATGAATGTGGAGAAACATGGAAGACTGGAAAGACATGGGGGATGAATGTGGAGAAACAGGGAAGACTGGAAAGACATGGGGGATGAATGTGGAGAAACATGGAAGACTGGAAAGACATGGGGGATGAATGTGGAGAATCATGGAAGACTGGAAAGACAGGGGGGATAAATGTAGAGGAACATGGAAGACTGGAAAGACATGGGGGATGAATGTGGAGAAACATGGAAGACTGGACAGACATAGGGGATGAATGTGGAGAAACATGGAAGACTGGAAAGATATGTGGGATGAATGTGGAGAAACAGGGAAGACTGGAAAGAGATGGGGGATGAATGTGGAGAAACATGGAAGACTTGAAAGATATGGGGGATGAATGTGGAGAAACAGGGAAGACTGGAAAGACATGGGGGATAAATGTGGAAGAACATGGAAGACTGGAAAGATATGGGGGATGAATGTGGAGAAACATGGAAGACTGGAAAGACATGGGGGATGAATGTGGAGAAACTGTGAAGACTGGAAAGACATGGGGGATAAATGTGGAGGAACATGGAAGACTGGAAAGATATGGGGGATGAATGTGGAGAAACATGGAAGACTGGAAAGACATGGGGGATGAATGTGGAGAAACAGGGAAGACTGGAAAGATATGGGGGATGAATGTGGAGAAACAGGGAAGACTGGAAAGACATGGGGGATGAATGTGGAAAAATGGAAGACTGGAAAGACATGGGGGATGAATGTGGAGAAACATGGAAGACTGGAAAGACATGGGGGATGAATGTGGAGAAACATGGAAGACTGGAAAGACATGGGGGATGAATGTGTAGAAACAGGGAAGACTGGAAAGATATGGGGGATACATGTGGAGAAACATGGAAGACTGGAAAGATATGGGGGATGAATGTGGAGAAACATGGAAGACTGGAAAGATATGGGGGATGAATGTGGAGAAACATGGAAGACTGGAAAGACATGGGGGATGAATGTGGAGAAACAGGCAAGACTGGAAAGACATGGGGGATGAATGTGGAGAAACAGGGAAGACTGGAAAGACATGGGGGATGAATGTGGAGAAACAGGGAAGACTGGAAAGACATGGGGGATGAATGTGGAGAAACATGGAAGACTGGAAAGATATGGGGGATGAATGTGGAGAAACATGGAAGACTGGAAAGACATGGGGGATGAATGTGGAGAAACAGAGAAGACTGGAAAGACATGGGGGATGAATGTGGAGAAACAGGGAAGACTGGAAAGACATGGGGGATGAACGTGGAGAAACAGGGAAGGCTGGAAACACATGGGGGATGAATGTGGAGAAACAGGGAAGGCTGGAAAGATATGGGGGATGAATGTGGAGAAACAGGGAAGACTGGAAAGACATGGGCGATGAATGTGGAGAAACAGGGAAGAC
This sequence comes from Eledone cirrhosa, assembly GCA_964016885.1. Classification (NCBI taxonomy): domain Eukaryota; kingdom Metazoa; phylum Mollusca; class Cephalopoda; order Octopoda; family Eledonidae; genus Eledone; species Eledone cirrhosa. The sequence continues at coordinate 348,121,646 of OZ024742.1, forward strand.
TGGAAAGACATGGGGGATAAATGTGGAGGAACATGGAAGACTGGAAAGATATGGGGGATGAATGTGGAGAAACATGGAAGACTGGAAAGACATGGGGGATGAATGTGGAGAAACAGGGAAGGCTGGAAAGATATGGGGGATGAATGTGGAGAAACATGGAAGACTGGAAAGACATGGGGGATGAATGTGGAGAAACAGGGAAGACTGGAAAGACATGGGGGATAAATGTGGAGAAACAGGGAAGACTGGAAAGACATGGGGGATGAATGTGGAGGAACATGGAAGACTGGAAAGACATGGGGGATGAATGTGTGAATGTGGAGGAACATGGAAGACTGGAAAGACATGGGGGATAAATGTGGAGAAACAGGGAAGACTGGAAAGACATGGGGGATGAATGTGGAGAAACATGGAAGACTGGAAAGATATTGGGGATGAATGTGGAGAAACATGGAAGACTGAAAAGACATGAGGGATGAATGTGGAGAAACATGGAAGACTGGAAAGACATGGGGGATGAATGTGGAGAAACATGGAAGACTGGAAAGACATGGGGGATGAATGTGGAGAAACAAGGAAGACTGGAAAGATATGGGGGATGAATGTGGAGAAACAGGGAAGACTGGAAAGATATGGGGTATGAATGTGGAGAAACAGGGAAGACTGGAAAGATATGGGGGATGAATGTGGAGAAACATGGAAGACTGGAAAGACATGGGGGAGGAATGTGGAGAAACAGGGAAGACTGGAAAGACATGGGGGATGAATGTGGAGAAACGGAAGACTGGAAAGATATGGGGGATGAATGTGGAGAAACATGGAAGACTGGAAAGACATGAGGGATGAATGTGGAGAAACATGGAAGACTGGAAAGACATGGGGGATGAATGTGGAGAAACAGGGAAGACTGGAAAGACATGGGGGATGAATGTGGAGAAACAGGGAAGACTGGAAAGATATGGGGGATGAATGTGGAGAAACAGGGAAGACTGGAAAGATATGGGGGATGAATGTGGAGAAACAGGGAAGACTGGAAAGATATGGGGGATGAATGTGGAGAAACAGGGAAGACTGGAAAGACATGGGGGATGAATGTGGAGAAAGAGGGAAGGCTGGAAAGATATGGGGGATGAATGTGGAGAAACAGGGAAGGCTGGAAAGAAATGGGGGATGAATGTGGAGAAACGGAAGACTGGAAAGACATGGGGGATGAATGTGGAGAAACATGGAAGACTGGAAAGACATGGGGGATGAATGTGGAGAAACATGGAAGACTGGAAAGACATGGGGGATGAATGTGGAGAAACGGGGAAGACTGGAAAGATATGGGGGATACATGTGGAGAAACATGGAAGACTGGAAAGATATGGGGGATGAATGTGGAGAAACATGGAAGACTGGAAAGATATGGGGGATGAATGTGGAGAAACATGGAAAACTGGAAAGACATGGGGGATGAATGTGGAGAAACATGGAAGACTGGAAAGACATGGGGGATGAATGTGGAGAAACAGGGAAGTCTGGAAAGACATTGGGGATGAATATGGAGAAACATGGAAAACTGGAAAGACATGGGGGATGAATGTGGAGAAACATGGAAGACTGGAAAGATATGGGGGATGAATGTGGAGAAATATGGAAGACTGGAAAGATATGGGGGATGAATGTGGAGAAACATGGAAGACTGGAAAGACATTGGGGATGAATGTGGAGAAACATGGAAGACTTGAAAGATATGGGGGATGAATGTGGAGAAACAGGGAAGAGTGGAAAGACATGGGGGATAAATGTGGAAGAACATGGAAGACTGGAAAGATATGGGGGATGAATGTGGAGAAACATGGAAGACTGGAAAGACATGGGGGATGAATGTGGAGAAACATGGAAGACTGGAAAGACATGGGGGATAAATGTGGAGGAACATGGAAGACTGGAAAGATATGGGGGATGAATGTGGAGAAACATGGAAGACTGGAAAGACATGGGGGATGAATGTGGAGAAACAGGGAAGGCTGGAAAGATATGGGGGATGAATGTGGAGAAACATGGAAGGCTGGAAAGATATGGGAGATGAATGTGGAGAAATGGAAGACTGGAAAGACATGGGGGATGAATGTGGAGAAACATGGAAGACTGGAAAGACATGGGGGATGAATGTGGAGAAACATGGAAGACTGGAAAGACATGGGGGATGAATGTGGAGAAACAGGGAAGACTGAAAAGATATGGGGGATACATGTGGAGAAACATGGAAGACTGGAAAGATATGGGGGATGAATGTGGAGAAACATGGAAGACTGGAAAGATATGGGGGATGTATGTGGAGAAACATGGAAGACTGGAAAGACATGGGGGATGAATGTGGAGAAACAGGCAAGACTGGAAAGACATGGGGGATGAATGTGGAGAAACAGGGAAGACTGGAAAGACATGGGGGATGAATGTGGAGAAACAGGGAAGACTGGAAAGACATGGGGATGAATGTGGAGAAACATGGAAGACTGGAAAGATATGGGGGATGAATGTGGAGAAACATGGAAGACTGGAAAGACATGGGGGATGAATGTGGAGAAACAGAGAAGACTGGAAAGACATGGGGGATGAATGTGGAGAAACAGGGAAGACTGGAAAGACATGGGGGATGAACGTGGAGAAACGGGGAAGGCTGGAAAGACATGGGGGATGAATGTGGAGAAACAGGGAAGACTGGAAAGGCATGGGCGATGAATGTGGAGAAACAGGGAAGACTGGAAAAACATGGGGGATGAATGTGGAGAAACATGGAAGACTGGAAAGACATGGGGGATGAATGTGGAGAAACAGGGAAGACTGGAAAGACATGGGGGATGAATGTGGAGAAACATGGAAGACTGGAAAGACATGGGGGATGAATGTGGAGAAACATGGAAGACTGGAAAGACAGGGGGGATAAATGTAGAGGAACATGGAAGACTGGAAAGACATGGGGGATGAATGTGGAGAAACATGGAAGACTGGAAAGACATGGGGGATGAATGTGGAGAAACATGGAAGACTGGAAAGAGATGGGGGATGAATGTGGAGAAACATGGAAGACTTGAAAGATATGGGGGATGAATGTGGAGAAACAGGGAAGACTGGAAAGACATGGGGGATAAATGTGGAAGAACATGGAAGACTGGAAAGATATGGGGGATGAATGTGGAGAAACATGGAAGACTGGAAAGACATGGGGGATGAATGTGGAGAAACTGTGAAGACTGGAAAGACATGGGGGATAAATGTGGAGGAACATGGAAGACTGGAAAGATATGGGGGATGAATGTGGAGAAACATGGAAGACTGGAAAGACATGGGGGATGAATGTGGAGAAACAGGGAAGACTGGAAAGACATGGGGGATGAATGTGGAGAAACAGGGAAGACTGGAAAGACATGGGGGATGAATGTGGAGAAATGGAAGACTGGAAAGACATGGGGGATGAATGTGGAGAAACATGGAAGACTGGAAAGACATGGGGGATGAATGTGGAGAAACATGGAAGACTGGAAAGACATGGGGGATGAATGTGTAGAAACACGGAAGACTGGAAAGATATGGGGGATACATGTGGAGAAACATGGAAGACTGGAAAGATATGGGGGATGAATGTGGAGAAACATGGAAGACTGGAAAGATATGGGGGATGAATGTGGAGAAACATGGAAGACTGGAAAGACATGGGGGATGAATGTGGAGAAACAGGCAAGACTGGAAAGACATGGGGGATGAATGTGGAGAAACAGGGAAGACTGGAAAGACATGGGGGATGAATGTGGAGAAACATGGAAGACTGGAAAGACATGGGGGATGAATGTGGAGAAACAGAGAAGACTGGAAAGACATGGGGGATGAATGTGGAGAAACAGGGAAGACTGGAAAGACATGGGGGATGAACGTGGAGAAACAGGGAAGGCTGGAAAGACATGGGGGATGAATGTGGAGAAACAGGGAAGGCTGGAAAGATATGGGGGATGAATGTGGAGAAACAGGGAAGGCTGGAAAGATATGGGGGATGAATGTGGAGAAACAGGGAAGACTGGAAAGACATGGGCGATGAATGTGGAGAAACAGGGAAGACTGGAAAGACATGGGGGATAAATGTGGAGGAACATGGAAGACTGGAAAGATATGGGGGATGAATGTGGAGAAACATGGAAGACTGGAAAGACATGGGGGATGAATGTGGAGAAACAGGGAAGGCTGGAAAGATATGGGGGATGAATGTGGAGAAACATGGAAGACTGGAAAGACATGGGGGATGAATGTGGAGAAACAGGGAAGACTGGAAAGACATGGGGGATAAATGTGGAGAAACAGGGAAGACTGGAAAGACATGAGGGATGAATGTGGAGGAACATGGAAGACTGGAAAGACATGGGGGATGAATGTGTGAATGTGGAGGAACATGGAAGACTGGAAAGATATGGGGGATGAATGTGGAGAAACAGGGAACTCTGGAAAGACATGGGGGATGAATATGGAGAAACATGGAAGACTGGAAAGACATGGTGGATGAATGTGGAGAAACAGGGAAGACTGGAAAGATATGGGGGATGAATGTGGAGAAACATGGAAGACTGGAAAGATATGGGGGATGAATGTGGAGAAACATGGAAGACTGGAAAGACATTGGGGATGAATGTGGAGAAACATGGAAGACTGGAAAGATATGGGGGATGAATGTGGAGAAACAGGGAAGGCTGGAAAGACATGGGGTTTGAATGTGGAGAAACATGGAAGACTGGAAAGACATGGGGGATGAATGTGTGAATGTGGAGGAACATGGAAGATGGGAAAGACATGGGGGATGAATGTGGAGAAACAGGAAAGACTGGAAAGACATGGGGGATGAATGTGGAGAAACATGGAAGACTGGAAAGATATGGGGGATGAATGTGAAGAAACATGGAAGACTGGAAAGATATGGGGGATGAATGTGGAGAAACATGGAAGACTGGAAAGACATGGGGGATGAATGTGAAGGAACATGGAAGACTGGAAAGACATAGGGGATGAATGTGTGAATGTGGAGGAACATGGAAGACTGGAAAGACATGGGGGATGAATGTGGAGAAACAGGGAAGACTGGGAAAGCATGGGGGATGAATGTGGAGAAACATGGAAGACTGGAAAGATATGGGGGATGAATGTGGAGAAACATGGAAGACTGGAAAGACATGGGGGATGAATGTGGAGAAACAGGGAAGACTGGAAAGACATGGGGGATGAATGTGGAGAAACGGAAGACTGGAAAGATATGGGGGATGAATGTGGAGAAACATGGAAGACTGGAAAGACATGAGGGATGAATGTGGAGAAACATGGAAGACTGGAAAGACATGGGGGATGAATGTGGAGAAACATGGAAGACTGGAAAGACATGGGGGATGAAGGTGGAGAAACAAGGAAGACTGGAAAGATATGGGGGATGAATGTGGAGAAACAGGGAAGACTGGAAAGATATGGGGGATGAATGTGGAGAAACAGGGAAGACTGGAAAGATATGGGGGATGAATGTGGAGAAACATGGAAGACTGGAAAGACATGGGGGATGAATGTGGAGAAACAGGGAAGACTGGAAAAACATGGGGGATGAATGTGGAGAAACGGAAGACTGGAAAGATATGGGGGATGAATGTGGAGAAACATGGAAGACTGGAAAGACATGAGGGATGAATGTGGAGAAACATGGAAGACTGGAAAGACATGGGGGATGAATGTGGAGAAACAGGGAAGACTGGAAAGACATGGGGGATGAATGTGTAGAAACAGGGAAGACTGGAAAGATATGGGGGATGAATGTGGAGAAACAGGGAAGACTGGAAAGATATGGGGGATGAATGTGGAGAAACATGGAAGACTGGAAAGATATGGGGGATGAATGTGGAGAAACATGGAAGACTGGAAAGACATGGGGGATGAATGTGGAGAAACAGGGAAGGCTGGAAAGATATGGGGGATGAATGTGGAGAAACAGGGAAGGCTGGAAAGATATGGGGGATGAATGTGGAGAAACATGGAAGACTGGAAAGACATGGGGGATGAATGTGTAGAAACAGGGAAGACTGGAAAGATATGGGGGATGAATGTGGAGAAACAGGGAAGACTGGAAAGATATGGGGGATGAATGTGGAGAAACATGGAAGACTGGAAAGATATGGGGGATACATGTGGAGAAACATGGAAGACTGGAAAGATATGGGGGATGAATGTGGAGAAACAGGGAAGGCTGGAAAGACATGGGGGGGGGGTGAATGTGGAGAAACATGGAAGACTGGAAAGATATGGGGGATGAATGTGGAGAAACAGGGAAGACTGGAAAGACATGGGGGATAAATGTGGAGGAACATGGAAGACTGGAAAGATATGGGGGACGAATGTGGAGAAACATGGAAGACTGGAAAGACATGGGGGATGAATGTGGAGAAACATGGAAGACTGGAAAGACATGGGGGATGAATGTGGAGAAACATGGAAGACTGGAAAGACATGGGGGATAAATGTGGAGGAACATGGAAGACTGGAAAGATATGGGGGATGAATGTGGAGAAACATGGAAGACTGGAAAGACATGGGGGATGAATGTGGAGAAACAGGGAAGACTGCAAAGACATGGGGGATGAATGTGGAGAAACAGGGAAGACTGGAAAGATATGGGGGATGAATGTGGAGAAACATGGAAGACTGGAAAGACATGGGGGATAAACGTGGAGGAACATGGAAGACTGGAAAGATATGGGGGATGAATGTGGAGAAACATGGAAGACTGGAAAGACATGGGGGGATGAATGTGGAGAAACAGGGAAGACTGGAAAGACATGGGGGATAAATGTGGAGGAACATGGAAGACTGGAAAGATATGGGGGATGAATGTGGAGAAACATGGAAGACTGGAAAGACATGGGGGATGAATGTGGAGAAACAGGGAAGACTGGAAAGACATGGGGGATGAATGTGGAGAAACATGGAAGACTGGAAAGACATGGGGGATGAATGTGGAGAAACATGGAAGACTGGAAAGACATGGGGTATGAATGTGGAGGAACATGGAAGACTGGAAAGACATGGGGGATGAATGTGGAGAAACATGGAAGACTGGAAAGACATGGGGGATGAATGTGGAGAAACATGGAAGACTGGAAAGATATGGGGGATGAATGTGGAGAAACAGGGAAGACTGGAAAGACATGGGGGATGAATGTGGAGAAACATGGAAGAATGGAAACATATGGGGGATGAATGTGGAGAAACAGGGAAGACTGGAAAGACATGGGGGATAAATGTGGAGGAACATGGAAGACTGGAAAGATATGGGGGATGAATGTGGAGAAACATGGAAGACTGGAAAGACATGGGGGATGAATGTGGAGAAACATGGAAGACTGGAAAGACATGGGGGATGAATGTGGAGAAACATGGAAGACTGGAAAGACAGGGGGGATAAATGTAGAGGAACATGGAAGACTGGAAAGACATGGGGGATGAATGTGGAGAAACATGGAAGACTGGAAAGATATGGGGGATGAATGTGGAGAAACAGGGAAGACTGGAAAGAGATGGGGGATGAATGTGGAGAAACATGGAAGACTTGAAAGATATGGGGGATGAATGTGGAGAAACAGGGAAGACTGGAAAGACATGGGGGATAAATGTGGAAGAACATGGAAGACTGGAAAGATATGGGGGATGAATGTGGAGAAACATGGAAGACTGGAAAGACATGGGGGATGAATGTGGAGAAACTGTGAAGACTGGAAAGACATGGGGGATAAATGTGGAGGAACATGGAAGACTGGAAAGATATGGGGGATGAATGTGGAGAAACATGGAAGACTGGAAAGACATGGGGGATGAATGTGGAGAAACAGGGAAGGCTGGAAAGATATGGGGGATGAATGTGCAGAAACATGGAAGGCTGGAAAGATATGGGGGATGAATGTGGAGAAATGGAAGACTGGAAAGACATGGGGGATGAATGTGGAGAAACATGGAAGACTGGAAAGACATGGGGGATGAATGTGGAGAAACATGGAAGACTGGAAAGACATGGGGGATGAATGTGGAGAAACAGGGAAGACTGAAAAGATATGGGGGATACATGTGGAGAAACATGGAAGACTGGAAAGATATGGGGGATGAATGTGGAGAAACATGGAAGACTGGAAAGATATGGGGGATGTATGTGGAGAAACATGGAAGACTGGAAAGACATGGGGGATGAATGTGGAGAAACAGGCAAGACTGGAAAGACATGGGGGATGAATGTGGAGAAACAGGGAAGACTGGAAAGACATGGGGGATGAACGTGGAGAAACAGGGAAGGCTGGAAAGACATGGGGGATGAATGTGGAGAAACAGGGAAGACTGGAAAGACATGGGGGATGAATGTGGAGAAACAGGGAAGACTGGAAAAACATGGGGGATAAATGTGGAGGAACATGGAAGACTGGAAAGATATGGGGGATGAATGTGGAGAAACATGGAAGACTGGAAAGACATGGGGGATGAATGTGGAGAAACAGGGAAGGCTGGAAAGATATGGGGGATGAATGTGGAGAAACATGGAAGACTGGAAAGACATGGGGGATGAATGTGGAGAAACATGGAAGACTGGAAAGACATGGGGGATGAATGTGGAGAAACATGGAAGACTGGAAAGACAGGGGGGATAAATGTAGAGGAACATGGAAGACTGGAAAGACATGGGGGATGAATGTGGAGAAACATGGAAGACTGGACAGACATAGGGGATGAATGTGGAGAAACATGGAAGGCTGGAAAGATATGGGGGATGAATGTGGAGAAACATGGAAGACTGGAAAGATATGGGGGATGAATGTGGAGAAACAGGGAAGGCTGGAAAGATATGGGGGATGAATGTGGAGAAACATGGAAGACTGGAAAGACATGGGGGATGAATGTGGAGGAACATGGAAGACTGGAAAGATATGGGGGATGAATGTGGAGAAACATGGAAGACTGGAAAGACATGGGGGATGAATGTGGAGAAACAGGGAAGGCTGGAAAGATATGGGGGATGAATGTGGAGAAACATGGAAGGCTGGAAAGATATGGGGGATGAATGTGGAGAAATGGAAGACTGGAAAGACATGGGGGATGAATGTGGAGAAACATGGAAGACTGGAAAGACATGGGGGATGAATGTGGAGAAACATGGAAGACTGGAAAGACATGGGGGATGAATGTGGAGAAACAGGGAAGACTGAAAAGATATGGGGGATACATGTGGAGAAACATGGAAGACTGGAAAGATATGGGGGATGAATGTGGAGAAACATGGAAGACTGGAAAGATATGGGGGATGAATGTGGAGAAACAGGGAAGGCTGGAAAGATATGGGGGATGAATGTGGAGAAACATGGAAGACTGGAAAGACATGGGGGATGAATGTGGAGAAACATGGAAGACTGGAAAGACATGGGGGATAAATGTGGAGGAACATGGAAGACTGGAAAGATATGGGGGATGAATGTGGAGAAACATGGAAGACTGGAAAGACATGGGGGATGAATGTGGAGAAACAGGGAAGGCTGGAAAGATATGGGGGATGAATGTGGAGAAACATGGAAGGCTGGAAAGATATGGGGGATGAATGTGGAGAAATGGAAGACTGGAAAGACATGGGGGATGAATGTGGAGAAACATGGAAGACTGGAAAGACATGGGGGATGAATGTGGAGAAACATGGAAGACTGGAAAGACATGGGGGATGAATGTGGAGAAACAGGGAAGACTGAAAAGATATGGGGGATACATGTGGAGAAACATGGAAGACTGGAAAGACATGGGGGATGAATGTGGAGAAACATGGAAGACTGGAAAGACATGGGGGATGAAGGTGGAGAAACAAGGAAGACTGGAAAGATATGGGGGATGAATGTGGAGAAACAGGGAAGACTGGAAAGATATGGGGGATGAATGTGGAGAAACAGGGAAGACTGGAAAGATATGGGGGATGAATGTGGAGAAACATGGAAGACTGGAAAGACATGGGGGATGAATGTGGAGAAACAGGGAAGACTGGAAAAACATGGGGGATGAATGTGGAGAAACGGAAGACTGGAAAGATATGGGGGATGAATGTGGAGAAACATGGAAGACTGGAAAGACATGAGGGATGAATGTGGAGAAACATGGAAGACTGGAAAGACATGGGGGATGAATGTGGAGAAACAGGGAAGACTGGAAAGACATGGGGGATGAATGTGTAGAAACAGGGAAGACTGGAAAGATATGGGGGATGAATGTGGAGAAACAGGGAAGACTGGAAAGATATGGGGGATGAATGTGGAGAAACATGGAAGACTGGAAAGATATGGGGGATGAATGTGGAGAAACATGGAAGACTGGAAAGACATGGGGGATGAATGTGGAGAAACAGGGAAGGCTGGAAAGATATGGGGGATGAATGTGGAGAAACAGGGAAGGCTGGAAAGATATGGGGGATGAATGTGGAGAAACATGGAAGACTGGAAAGACATGGGGGATGAATGTGTAGAAACAGGGAAGACTGGAAAGATATGGGGGATGAATGTGGAGAAACAGGGAAGACTGGAAAGATATGGGGGATGAATGTGGAGAAACATGGAAGACTGGAAAGATATGGGGGATACATGTGGAGAAACATGGAAGACTGGAAAGATATGGGGGATGAATGTGGAGAAACAGGGAAGGCTGGAAAGACATGGGGGGGGGGTGAATGTGGAGAAACATGGAAGACTGGAAAGATATGGGGGATGAATGTGGAGAAACAGGGAAGACTGGAAAGACATGGGGGATAAATATGGAGGAACATGGAAGACTGGAAAGATATGGGGGACGAATGTGGAGAAACATGGAAGACTGGAAAGACATGGGGGATGAATGTGGAGAAACATGGAAGACTGGAAAGACATGGGGGATGAATGTGGAGAAACATGGAAGACTGGAAAGACATGGGGGATAAATGTGGAGGAACATGGAAGACTGGAAAGATATGGGGGATGAATGTGGAGAAACATGGAAGACTGGAAAGACATGGGGGATGAATGTGGAGAAACAGGGAAGACTGCAAAGACATGGGGGATGAATGTGGAGAAACAGGGAAGACTGGAAAGATATGGGGGATGAATGTGGAGAAACATGGAAGACTGGAAAGACATGGGGGATAAACGTGGAGGAACATGGAAGACTGGAAAGATATGGGGGATGAATGTGGAGAAACATGGAAGACTGGAAAGACATGGGGGGATGAATGTGGAGAAACAGGGAAGACTGGAAAGACATGGGGGATAAATGTGGAGGAACATGGAAGACTGGAAAGATATGGGGGATGAATGTGGAGAAACATGGAAGACTGGAAAGACATGGGGGATGAATGTGGAGAAACAGGGAAGACTGGAAAGACATGGGGGATGAATGTGGAGAAACATGGAAGACTGGAAAGACATGGGGGATGAATGTGGAGAAACATGGAAGACTGGAAAGACATGGGGTATGAATGTGGAGGAACATGGAAGACTGGAAAGACATGGGGGATGAATGTGGAGAAACATGGAAGACTGGAAAGACATGGGGGATGAATGTGGAGAAACATGGAAGACTGGAAAGATATGGGGGATGAATGTGGAGAAACAGGGAAGACTGGAAAGACATGGGGGATGAATGTGGAGAAACATGGAAGAATGGAAACATATGGGGGATGAATGTGGAGAAACAGGGAAGACTGGAAAGACATGGGGGATAAATGTGGAGGAACATGGAAGACTGGAAAGATATGGGGGATGAATGTGGAGAAACATGGAAGACTGGAAAGACATGGGGGATGAATGTGGAGAAACATGGAAGACTGGAAAGACATGGGGGATGAATGTGGAGAAACATGGAAGACTGGAAAGACAGGGGGGATAAATGTAGAGGAACATGGAAGACTGGAAAGACATGGGGGATGAATGTGGAGAAACATGGAAGACTGGAAAGATATGGGGGATGAATGTGGAGAAACAGGGAAGACTGGAAAGAGATGGGGGATGAATGTGGAGAAACATGGAAGACTTGAAAGATATGGGGGATGAATGTGGAGAAACAGGGAAGACTGGAAAGACATGGGGGATAAATGTGGAAGAACATGGAAGACTGGAAAGATATGGGGGATGAATGTGGAGAAACATGGAAGACTGGAAAGACATGGGGGATGAATGTGGAGAAACTGTGAAGACTGGAAAGACATGGGGGATAAATGTGGAGGAACATGGAAGACTGGAAAGATATGGGGGATGAATGTGGAGAAACATGGAAGACTGGAAAGACATGGGGGATGAATGTGGAGAAACAGGGAAGGCTGGAAAGATATGGGGGATGAATGTGGAGAAACATGGAAGGCTGGAAAGATATGGGGGATGAATGTGGAGAAATGGAAGACTGGAAAGACATGGGGGATGAATGTGGAGAAACATGGAAGACTGGAAAGACATGGGGGATGAATGTGGAGAAACATGGAAGACTGGAAAGACATGGGGGATGAATGTGGAGAAACAGGGAAGACTGAAAAGATATGGGGGATACATGTGGAGAAACATGGAAGACTGGAAAGATATGGGGGATGAATGTGGAGAAACATGGAAGACTGGAAAGATATGGGGGATGTATGTGGAGAAACATGGAAGACTGGAAAGACATGGGGGATGAATGTGGAGAAACAGGCAAGACTGGAAAGACATGGGGGATGAATGTGGAGAAACAGGGAAGACTGGAAAGACATGGGGGATGAACGTGGAGAAACAGGGAAGGCTGGAAAGACATGGGGGATGAATGTGGAGAAACAGGGAAGACTGGAAAGACATGGGGGATGAATGTGGAGAAACAGGGAAGACTGGAAAAACATGGGGGATAAATGTGGAGGAACATGGAAGACTGGAAAGATATGGGGGATGAATGTGGAGAAACATGGAAGACTGGAAAGACATGGGGGATGAATGTGGAGAAACAGGGAAGGCTGGAAAGATATGGGGGATGAATGTGGAGAAACATGGAAGACTGGAAAGACATGGGGGATGAATGTGGAGAAACATGGAAGACTGGAAAGACATGGGGGATGAATGTGGAGAAACATGGAAGACTGGAAAGACAGGGGGGATAAATGTAGAGGAACATGGAAGACTGGAAAGACATGGGGGATGAATGTGGAGAAACATGGAAGACTGGACAGACATAGGGGATGAATGTGGAGAAACATGGAAGGCTGGAAAGATATGGGGGATGAATGTGGAGAAACATGGAAGACTGGAAAGATATGGGGGATGAATGTGGAGAAACAGGGAAGGCTGGAAAGATATGGGGGATGAATGTGGAGAAACATGGAAGACTGGAAAGACATGGGGGATGAATGTGGAGGAACATGGAAGACTGGAAAGATATGGGGGATGAATGTGGAGAAACATGGAAGACTGGAAAGACATGGGGGATGAATGTGGAGAAACAGGGAAGGCTGGAAAGATATGGGGGATGAATGTGGAGAAACATGGAAGGCTGGAAAGATATGGGGGATGAATGTGGAGAAATGGAAGACTGGAAAGACATGGGGGATGAATGTGGAGAAACATGGAAGACTGGAAAGACATGGGGGATGAATGTGGAGAAACATGGAAGACTGGAAAGACATGGGGGATGAATGTGGAGAAACAGGGAAGACTGAAAAGATATGGGGGATACATGTGGAGAAACATGGAAGACTGGAAAGATATGGGGGATGAATGTGGAGAAACATGGAAGACTGGAAAGATATGGGGGATGAATGTGGAGAAACAGGGAAGGCTGGAAAGATATGGGGGATGAATGTGGAGAAACATGGAAGACTGGAAAGACATGGGGGATGAATGTGGAGAAACATGGAAGACTGGAAAGACATGGGGGATAAATGTGGAGGAACATGGAAGACTGGAAAGATATGGGGGATGAATGTGGAGAAACATGGAAGACTGGAAAGACATGGGGGATGAATGTGGAGAAACAGGGAAGGCTGGAAAGATATGGGGGATGAATGTGGAGAAACATGGAAGGCTGGAAAGATATGGGGGATGAATGTGGAGAAATGGAAGACTGGAAAGACATGGGGGATGAATGTGGAGAAACATGGAAGACTGGAAAGACATGGGGGATGAATGTGGAGAAACATGGAAGACTGGAAAGACATGGGGGATGAATGTGGAGAAACAGGGAAGACTGAAAAGATATGGGGGATACATGTGGAGAAACATGGAAGACTGGAAAGATATGGGGGATGAATGTGGAGAAACATGGAAGACTGGAAAGATATGGGGGATGTATGTGGAGAAACATGGAAGACTGGAAAGACATGGGGGATGAATGTGGAGAAACAGGCAAGACTGGAAAGACATGGGGGATGAATGTGGAGAAACAGGGAAGACTGGAAAGACATGGGGGATGAACGTGGAGAAACAGGGAAGGCTGGAAAGACATGGGGGATGAATGTGGAGAAACAGGGAAGACTGGAAAGACATGGGGGATGAATGTGGAGAAACAGGGAAGACTGGAAAAACATGGGGGATAAATGTGGAGGAACATGGAAGACTGGAAAGATATGGGGGATGAATGTGGAGAAACATGGAAGACTGGAAAGACATGGGGGATGAATGTGGAGAAACAGGGAAGGCTGGAAAGATATGGGGGATGAATGTGGAGAAACATGGAAGACTGGAAAGACATGGGGGATGAATGTGGAGAAACATGGAAGACTGGAAAGACATGGGGGATGAATGTGGAGAAACATGGAAGACTGGAAAGACAGGGGGGATAAATGTAGAGGAACATGGAAGACTGGAAAGACATGGGGGATGAATGTGGAGAAACATGGAAGACTGGACAGACATAGGGGATGAATGTGGAGAAACATGGAAGACTGGAAAGATATGTGGGATGAATGTGGAGAAACAGGGAAGACTGGAAAGAGATGGGGGATGAATGTGGAGAAACATGGAAGACTTGAAAGATATGGGGGATGAATGTGGAGAAACATGGAAGACTGGAAAGACATGGGGGATAAATGTGGAAGGACATGGAAGACTGGAAAGATATGGGGGATGAATGTGGAGAAACATGGAAGACTGGAAAGACATGGGGGATGAATGTGGAGAAACTGTGAAGACTGGAAAGACATGGGGGATAAATGTGGAGGAACATGGAAGACTGGAAAGATATGGGGGATGAATGTGGAGAAACATGGAAGACTGGAAAGACATGGGGGATGAATGTGGAGAAACAGGGAAGACTGGAAAGACATGGGGGATGAATGTGGAGAAACAGGGAAGACTGGAAAGACATGGGGGATGAATGTGGAAAAATGGAAGACTGGAAAGACATGGGGGATGAATGTGGAGAAACATGGAAGACTGGAAAGACATGGGGGATGAATGTGGAGAAACATGGAAGACTGGAAAGACATGGGGGATGAATGTGTAGAAACACGGAAGACTGGAAAGATATGGGGGATACATGTGGAGAAACATGGAAGACTGGAAAGATATGGGGGATGAATGTGGAGAAACATGGAAGACTGGAAAGATATGGGGGATGAATGTGGAGAAACATGGAAGACTGGAAAGACATGGGGGATGAATGTGGAGAAACAGGCAAGACTGGAAAGACATGGGGGATGAATGTGGAGAAACAGGGAAGACTGGAAAGACATGGGGGATGAATGTGGAGAAACAGGGAAGACTGGAAAGACATGGGGGATGAATGTGGAGAAACATGGAAGACTGGAAAGATATGGGGGATGAATGTGGAGAAACATGGAAGACTGGAAAGACATGGGGGATGAATGTGGAGAAACAGAGAAGACTGGAAAGACATGGGGGATGAATGTGGAGAAACAGGGAAGACTGGAAAGACATGGGGGATGAACGTGGAGAAACAGGGAAGGCTGGAAAGACATGGGGGATGAATGTGGAGAAACAGGGAAGGCTGGAAAGATATGGGGGATGAATGTGGAGAAACAGGGAAGACTGGAAAGACATGGGCGATGAATGTGGAGAAACAGGGAAGACTGGAAAGACATGGGGGATAAATGTGGAGGAACATGGAAGACTGGAAAGATATGGGGGATGAATGTGGAGAAACATGGAAGACTGGAAAGACATGGGGGATGAATGTGGAGAAACAGGGAAGGCTGGAAAGATATGGGGGATGAATGTGGAGAAACATGGAAGACTGGAAAGACATGGGGGATGAATGTGGAGAAACAGGGAAGACTGGAAAGACATGGGGGATAAATGTGGAGAAACAGGGAAGACTGGAAAGACATGGGGGATGAATGTGGAGGAACATGGAAGACTGGAAAGACATGGGGGATGAATGTGTGAATGTGGAGGAACATGGAAGACTGGAAAGACATGGGGGATAAATGTGGAGAAACAGGGAAGACTGGAAAGACATGGGGGATGAATGTGGAGAAACATGGAAGACTGGAAAGATATTGGGGATGAATGTGGAGAAACATGGAAGACTGAAAAGACATGAGGGATGAATGTGGAGAAACATGGAAGACTGGAAAGACATGGGGGATGAATGTGGAGAAACATGGAAGACTGGAAAGACATGGGGGATGAATGTGGAGAAACAAGGAAGACTGGAAAGATATGGGGGATGAATGTGGAGAAACAGGGAAGACTGGAAAGATATGGGGTATGAATGTGGAGAAACAGGGAAGACTGGAAAGATATGGGGGATGAATGTGGAGAAACATGGAAGACTGGAAAGACATGGGGGAGGAATGTGGAGAAACAGGGAAGACTGGAAAGACATGGGGGATGAATGTGGAGAAACGGAAGACTGGAAAGATATGGGGGATGAATGTGGAGAAACATGGAAGACTGGAAAGACATGAGGGATGAATGTGGAGAAACATGGAAGACTGGAAAGACATGGGGGATGAATGTGGAGAAACAGGGAAGACTGGAAAGACATGGGGGATGAATGTGGAGAAACAGGGAAGACTGGAAAGATATGGGGGATGAATGTGGAGAAACAGGGAAGACTGGAAAGATATGGGGGATGAATGTGGAGAAACAGGGAAGACTGGAAAGATATGGGGGATGAATGTGGAGAAACAGGGAAGACTGGAAAGACATGGGGGATGAATGTGGAGAAAGAGGGAAGGCTGGAAAGATATGGGGGATGAATGTGGAGAAACAGGGAAGGCTGGAAAGAAATGGGGGATGAATGTGGAGAAACGGAAGACTGGAAAGACATGGGGGATGAATGTGGAGAAACATGGAAGACTGGAAAGACATGGGGGATGAATGTGGAGAAACATGGAAGACTGGAAAGACATGGGGGATGAATGTGGAGAAACGGGGAAGACTGGAAAGATATGGGGGATACATGTGGAGAAACATGGAAGACTGGAAAGATATGGGGGATGAATGTGGAGAAACATGGAAGACTGGAAAGATATGGGGGATGAATGTGGAGAAACATGGAAAACTGGAAAGACATGGGGGATGAATGTGGAGAAACATGGAAGACTGGAAAGACATGGGGGATGAATGTGGAGAAACAGGGAAGTCTGGAAAGACATGGGGGATGAATATGGAGAAACATGGAAAACTGGAAAGACATGGGGGATGAATGTGGAGAAACATGGAAGACTGGAAAGATATGGGGGATGAATGTGGAGAAATATGGAAGACTGGAAAGATATGGGGGATGAATGTGGAGAAACATGGAAGACTGGAAAGACATTGGGGATGAATGTGGAGAAACATGGAAGACTTGAAAGATATGGGGGATGAATGTGGAGAAACAGGGAAGACTGGAAAGACATGGGGGATAAATGTGGAAGAACATGGAAGACTGGAAAGATATGGGGGATGAATGTGGAGAAACATGGAAGACTGGAAAGACATGGGGGATGAATGTGGAGAAACATGGAAGACTGGAAAGACATGGGGGATAAATGTGGAGGAACATGGAAGACTGGAAAGATATGGGGGATGAATGTGGAGAAACATGGAAGACTGGAAAGACATGGGGGATGAATGTGGAGAAACAGGGAAGGCTGGAAAGATATGGGGGATGAATGTGGAGAAACATGGAAGGCTGGAAAGATATGGGGGATGAATGTGGAGAAATGGAAGACTGGAAAGACATGGGGGATGAATGTGGAGAAACATGGAAGACTGGAAAGACATGGGGGATGAATGTGGAGAAACATGGAAGACTGGAAAGACATGGGGGATGAATGTGGAGAAACAGGGAAGACTGAAAAGATATGGGGGATACATGTGGAGAAACATGGAAGACTGGAAAGATATGGGGGATGAATGTGGAGAAACATGGAAGACTGGAAAGATATGGGGGATGTATGTGGAGAAACATGGAAGACTGGAAAGACATGGGGGATGAATGTGGAGAAACAGGCAAGACTGGAAAGACATGGGGGATGAATGTGGAGAAACAGGGAAGACTGGAAAGACATGGGGGATGAATGTGGAGAAACAGGGAAGACTGGAAAGACATGGGGATGAATGTGGAGAAACATGGAAGACTGGAAAGATATGGGGGATGAATGTGGAGAAACATGGAAGACTGGAAAGACATGGGGGATGAATGTGGAGAAACAGAGAAGACTGGAAAGACATGGGGGATGAATGTGGAGAAACAGGGAAGACTGGAAAGACATGGGGGATGAACGTGGAGAAACGGGGAAGGCTGGAAAGACATGGGGGATGAATGTGGAGAAACAGGGAAGACTGGAAAGGCATGGGCGATGAATGTGGAGAAACAGGGAAGACTGGAAAAACATGGGGGATGAATGTGGAGAAACATGGAAGACTGGAAAGACATGGGGTATGAATGTGGAGAAACAGGGAAGACTGGAAAGACATGGGGGATGAATGTGGAGAAACATGGAAGACTGGAAAGACATGGGGGATGAATGTGGAGAAACATGGAAGACTGGAAAGACAGGGGGGATAAATGTAGAGGAACATGGAAGACTGGAAAGACATGGGGGATGAATGTGGAGAAACATGGAAGACTGGAAAGACATGGGGGATGAATGTGGAGAAACATGGAAGACTGGAAAGAGATGGGGGATGAATGTGGAGAAACATGGAAGACTTGAAAGATATGGGGGATGAATGTGGAGAAACAGGGAAGACTGGAAAGACATGGGGGATAAATGTGGAAGAACATGGAAGACTGGAAAGATATGGGGGATGAATGTGGAGAAACATGGAAGACTGGAAAGACATGGGGGATGAATGTGGAGAAACTGTGAAGACTGGAAAGACATGGGGGATAAATGTGGAGGAACATGGAAGACTGGAAAGATATGGGGGATGAATGTGGAGAAACATGGAAGACTGGAAAGACATGGGGGATGAATGTGGAGAAACAGGGAAGACTGGAAAGACATGGGGGATGAATGTGGAGAAACAGGGAAGACTGGAAAGACATGGGGGATGAATGTGGAGAAATGGAAGACTGGAAAGACATGGGGGATGAATGTGGAGAAACATGGAAGACTGGAAAGACATGGGGGATGAATGTGGAGAAACATGGAAGACTGGAAAGACATGGGGGATGAATGTGTAGAAACACGGAAGACTGGAAAGATATGGGGGATACATGTGGAGAAACATGGAAGACTGGAAAGATATGGGGGATGAATGTGGAGAAACATGGAAGACTGGAAAGATATGGGGGATGAATGTGGAGAAACATGGAAGACTGGAAAGACATGGGGGATGAATGTGGAGAAACAGGCAAGACTGGAAAGACATGGGGGATGAATGTGGAGAAACAGGGAAGACTGGAAAGACATGGGGGATGAATGTGGAGAAACAGGGAAGACTGGAAAGACATAGGGGATGAATGTGGAGAAACATGGAAGACTGGAAAGATATGGGGGATGAATGTGGAGAAACATGGAAGACTGGAAAGACATGGGGGATGAATGTGGAGAAACAGAGAAGACTGGAAAGACATGGGGGATGAATGTGGAGAAACAGGGAAGACTGGAAAGACATGGGGGATGAACGTGGAGAAACAGGGAAGGCTGGAAAGACATGGGGGATGAATGTGGAGAAACAGGGAAGGCTGGAAAGATATGGGGGATGAATGTGGAGAAACAGGGAAGGCTGGAAAGATATGGGGGATGAATGTGGAGAAACAGGGAAGACTGGAAAGACATGGGCGATGAATGTGGAGAAACAGGGAAGACTGGAAAGACATGGGGGATAAATGTGGAGGAACATGGAAGACTGGAAAGATATGGGGGATGAATGTGGAGAAACATGGAAGACTGGAAAGACATGGGGGATGAATGTGGAGAAACAGGGAAGGCTGGAAAGATATGGGGGATGAATGTGGAGAAACATGGAAGACTGGAAAGACATGGGGGATGAATGTGGAGAAACAGGGAAGACTGGAAAGACATGGGGGATAAATGTGGAGAAACAGGGAAGACTGGAAAGACATGAGGGATGAATGTGGAGGAACATGGAAGACTGGAAAGACATGGGGGATGAATGTGTGAATGTGGAGGAACATGGAAGACTGGAAAGACATGGGGGATGAATGTGGAGAAACAGGGAAGACCGGAAAGACATGGGGGATGAATGTGGAGAAACATGGAAGACTGGAAAGATATTGGGGATGAATGTGGAGAAACATGGAAGACTGAAAAGACATGAGGGATGAATGTGGAGAAACATGGAAGACTGGAAAGACATGGGGGATGAATGTGGAGAAACATGGAAGACTGGAAAGACATGGGGGATGAATGTGGAGAAACAAGGAAGACTGGAAAGATATGGGGGATGAATGTGGAGAAACAGGGAAGACTGGAAAGATATGGGGTATGAATGTGGAGAAACAGGGAAGACTGGAAAGATATGGGGGATGAATGTGGAGAAACATGGAAGACTGGAAAGACATGGGGGAGGAATGTGGAGAAACAGGGAAGACTGGAAAGACATGGGGGATGAATGTGGAGAAACGGAAGACTGGAAAGATATGGGGGATGAATGTGGAGAAACATGGAAGACTGGAAAGACATGAGGGATGAATGTGGAGAAACAAGGACGACTGGAAAGACATGGGGGATGAATGTGGAGAAACAGGGAAGACTGGAAAGACATGGGGGATGAATGTGGAGAAACAGGGAAGACTGGAAAGATATGGGGGATGAATGTGGAGAAACAGGGAAGACTGGAAAGATATGGGGGATGAATGTGGAGAAACAGGGAAGACTGGAAAGATATGGGGGATGAATGTGGAGAAACAGGGAAGACTGGAAAGACATGGGGGATGAATGTGGAGAAAGAGGGAAGGCTGGAAAGATATGGGGGATGAATGTGGAGAAACAGGGAAGGCTGGAAAGAAATGGGGGATGAATGTGGAGAAACGGAAGACTGGAAAGACATGGGGGATGAATGTGGAGAAACATGGAAGACTGGAAAGACATGGGGGATGAATGTGGAGAAACGGGGAAGACTGGAAAGATATGGGGGATACATGTGGAGAAACATGGAAGACTGGAAAGATATGGGGGATGAATGTGGAGAAACATGGAAGACTGGAAAGATATGGGGGATGAATGTGGAGAAACATGGAAAACTGGAAAGACATGGGGGATGAATGTGGAGAAACATGGAAGACTGGAAAGACATGGGGGATGAATGTGGAGAAACAGGGAACTCTGGAAAGACATGGGGGATGAATATGGAGAAACATGGAAGACTGGAAAGACATGGTGGATGAATGTGGAGAAACATGGAAGACTGGAAAGATATGGGGGATGAATGTGGAGAAACATGGAAGACTGGAAAGATATGGGGGATGAATGTGGAGAAACATGGAAGACTGGAAAGACATTGGGGATGAATGTGGAGAAACATGGAAGACTGGAAAGATATGGGGGATGAATGTGGAGAAACAGGGAAGGCTGGAAAGACATGGGGTTTGAATGTGGAGAAACATGGAAGACTGGAAAGACATGGGGGATGAATGTGTGAATGTGGAGGAACATGGAAGATGGGAAAGACATGGGGGATGAATGTGGAGAAACAGGAAAGACTGGAAAGACATGGGGGATGAATGTGGAGAAACATGGAAGACTGGAAAGATATGGGGGATGAATGTGAAGAAACATGGAAGACTGGAAAGATATGGGGGATGAATGTGGAGAAACATGGAAGACTGGAAAGACATGGGGGATGAATGTGAAGGAACATGGAAGACTGGAAAGACATAGGGGATGAATGTGTGAATGTGGAGGAACATGGAAGACTGGAAAGACATGGGGGATGAATGTGGAGAAACAGGGAAGACTGGGAAAGCATGGGGGATGAATGTGGAGAAACATGGAAGACTGGAAAGATATGGGGGATGAATGTGGAGAAACATGGAAGACTGGAAAGACATGGGGGATGAATGTGGAGAAACAGGGAAGACTGGAAAGACATGGGGGATGAATGTGGAGAAACGGAAGACTGGAAAGATATGGGGGATGAATGTGGAGAAACATGGAAGACTGGAAAGACATGAGGGATGAATGTGGAGAAACATGGAAGACTGGAAAGACATGGGGGATGAATGTGGAGAAACATGGAAGACTGGAAAGACATGGGGGATGAAGGTGGAGAAACAAGGAAGACTGGAAAGATATGGGGGATGAATGTGGAGAAACAGGGAAGACTGGAAAGATATGGGGGATGAATGTGGAGAAACAGGGAAGACTGGAAAGATATGGGGGATGAATGTGGAGAAACATGGAAGACTGGAAAGACATGGGGGATGAATGTGGAGAAACAGGGAAGACTGGAAAGACATGGGGGATGAATGTGGAGAAAGAGGGAAGGCTGGAAAGATATGGGGGATGAATGTGGAGAAACAGGGAAGGCTGGAAAGAAATGGGGGATGAATGTGGAGAAACAGGCAAGACTGGAAAGACATGGGGGATGAATGTGGAGAAACATGGAAGACTGGAAAGACATGGGGGATGAATGTGGAGAAACGGGGAAGACTGGAAAGATATGGGGGATACATGTGGAGAAACATGGAAGACTGGAAAGATATGGGGGATGAATGTGGAGAAACATGGAAGACTGGAAAGATATGGGGGATGAATGTGGAGAAACATGGAAAACTGGAAAGACATGGGGGATGAATGTGGAGAAACATGGAAGACTGGAAAGACATGGGGGATGAATGTGGAGAAACAGGGAACTCTGGAAAGACATGGGGGATGAATATGGAGAAACATGGAAGACTGGAAAGACATGGTGGATGAATGTGGAGAAACATGGAAGACTGGAAAGATATGGGGGATGAATGTGGAGAAACATGGAAGACTGGAAAGATATGGGGGATGAATGTGGAGAAACATGGAAGACTGGAAAGACATTGGGGATGAATGTGGAGAAACATGGAAGACTGGAAAGATATGGGGGATGAATGTGGAGAAACAGGGAAGGCTGGAAAGACATGGGGTTTGAATGTGGAGAAACATGGAAGACTGGAAAGACATGGGGGATGAATGTGTGAATGTGGAGGAACATGGAATATGGGAAAGACATGGGGGATGAATGTGGAGAAACAGGAAAGACTGGAAAGACATGGGGGATGAATGTGGAGAAACATGGAAGACTGGAAAGATATGGGGGATGAATGTGAAGAAACATGGAAGACTGGAAAGATATGGGGGATGAATGTGGAGAAACATGGAAGACTGGAAAGACATGGGGGATGAATGTGAAGGAACATGGAAGACTGGAAAGACATAGGGGATGAATGTGTGAATGTGGAGGAACATGGAAGACTGGAAAGACATGGGGGATGAATGTGGAGAAACAGGGAAGACTGGGAAAGCATGGGGGATGAATGTGGAGAAACATGGAAGACTGGAAAGATATGGGGGATGAATGTGGAGAAACATGGAAGACTGGAAAGACATGGGGGATGAATGTGGAGAAACAGGGAAGACTGGAAAGACATGGGGGATGAATGTGGAGAAACGGAAGACTGGAAAGATATGGGGGATGAATGTGGAGAAACATGGAAGACTGGAAAGACATGAGGGATGAATGTGGAGAAACATGGAAGACTGGAAAGACATGGGGGATGAATGTGGAGAAACATGGAAGACTGGAAAGACATGGGGGATGAAGGTGGAGAAACAAGGAAGACTGGAAAGATATGGGGGATGAATGTGGAGAAACAGGGAAGACTGGAAAGATATGGGGGATGAATGTGGAGAAACAGGGAAGACTGGAAAGATATGGGGGATGAATGTGGAGAAACATGGAAGACTGGAAAGACATGGGGGATGAATGTGGAGAAACAGGGAAGACTGGAAAAACATGGGGGATGAATGTGGAGAAACGGAAGACTGGAAAGATATGGGGGATGAATGTGGAGAAACATGGAAGACTGGAAAGACATGAGGGATGAATGTGGAGAAACATGGAAGACTGGAAAGACATGGGGGATGAATGTGGAGAAACAGGGAAGACTGGAAAGACATGGGGGATGAATATGTAGAAACAGGGAAGACTGGAAAGATATGGGGGATGAATGTGGAGAAACAGGGAAGACTGGAAAGATATGGGGGATGAATGTGGAGAAACATGGAAGACTGGAAAGATATGGGGGATGAATGTGGAGAAACATGGAAGACTGGAAAGACATGGGGGATGAATGTGGAGAAACAGGGAAGGCTGGAAAGATATGGGGGATGAATGTGGAGAAACAGGGAAGGCTGGAAAGATATGGGGGATGAATGTGGAGAAACATGGAAGACTGGAAAGACATGGGGGATGAATGTGTAGAAACAGGGAAGACTGGAAAGATATGGGGGATGAATGTGGAGAAACAGGGAAGACTGGAAAGATATGGGGGATGAATGTGGAGAAACATGGAAGACTGGAAAGATATGGGGGATACATGTGGAGAAACATGGAAGACTGGAAAGATATGGGGGATGAATGTGGAGAAACAGGGAAGGCTGGAAAGACATGGGGGGGGGGTGAATGTGGAGAAACATGGAAGACTGGAAAGATATGGTGGATGAATGTGGAGAAGCATTGAAGACTGGAAAGATATGGGGGATGAATGTGGAGAAACAGGGAAGACTGGAAAGATATGGGGGATGAATGTGGAGAAACAGGGAAGACTGGAAAGACATGGGGGATAAATATGGAGGAACATGGAAGACTGGAAAGATATGGGGGACGAATGTGGAGAAACATGGAAAACTGGAAAGACATGGGGGATGAATGTGGAGAAACATGGAAGACTGGAAAGACATGGGGGATGAATGTGGAGAAACAGGGAAGACTGGAAAGACATGGGGGATGAATGTGGAGAAACATGGAAGACTGGAAAGACATGGGGGATGAATGTGGGGAAACATGGAAGACTGGAAAGATATGGGGGATGAATGTGGAGAAACATGGAAGACTGGAAAGATATGGGGGATGAATGTGAAGGAACATGGAAGACTGGAAAGACATAGGGGATGAATGTGTGAATGTGGAGGAACATGGAAGACTGGAAAGACATGGGGGATGAATGTGGAGAAACAGGGAAGACTGGGAAAGCATGGGGGATGAATGTGGAGAAACATGGAAGACTGGAAAGACATGGGGGATGAATGTGTGAATGTGGAGGAACATGGAAGATGGGAAAGACATGGGGGATGAATGTGGAGAAACAGGAAAGACTGGAAAGACATGGGGGATGAATGTGGAGAAACATGGAAGACTGGAAAGATATGGGGGATGAATGTGAAGAAACATGGAAGACTGGAAAGATATGGGGGATGAATGTGGAGAAACATGGAAGACTGGAAAGACATGGGGGATGAATGTGAAGGAACATGGAAGACTGGAAAGACATAGGGGATGAATGTGTGAATGTGGAGGAACATGGAAGACTGGAAAGACATGGGGGATGAATGTGGAGAAACAGGGAAGACTGGGAAAGCATGGGGGATGAATGTGGAGAAACATGGGAGACTGGAAAGATATGGGGGATGAATGTGGAGAAACATGGAAGACTGGAAAGACATGGGGGATGAATGTGGAGAAACAGGGAAGACTGGAAAGACATGGGGGATGAATGTGGAGAAACGGAAGACTGGAAAGATATGGGGGATGAATGTGGAGAAACATGGAAGAATGGAAAGACATGAGGGATGAATGTGGAGAAACATGGAAGACTGGAAAGACATGGGGGATGAATGTGGAGAAACATGGAAGACTGGAAAGACATGGGGGATGAAGGTGGAGAAACAAGGAAGACTGGAAAGATATGGGGGATGAATGTGGAGAAACAGGGAAGACTGGAAAGATATGGGGGATGAATGTGGAGAAACAGGGAAGACTGGAAAGATATGGGGGATGAATGTGGAGAAACATGGAAGACTGGAAAGACATGGGGGATGAATGTGGAGAAACAGGGAAGACTGGAAAGACATGGGGGATGAATGTGGAGAAACGGAAGACTGGAAAGATATGGGGGATGAATGTGGAGAAACATGGAAGACTGGAAAGACATGAGGGATGAATGTGGAGAAACATGGAAGACTGGAAAGACATGGGGGATGAATGTGGAGAAACAGGGAAGACTGGAAAGACATGGGGGATGAATGTGGAGAAACAGGGAAGACTGGAAAGATATGGGGGATGAATGTGGAGAAACAGGGAAGACTGGAAAGATATGGGGGATGAATGTGGAGAAACATGGAAGACTGGAAAGATATGGGGGATGAATGTGGAGAAACATGGAAGACTGGAAAGACATGGGGGATGAATGTGGAGAAACAGGGAAGGCTGGAAAGATATGGGGGATGAATGTGGAGAAACGGGGAAGGCTGGAAAGATATGGGGGATGAATGTGGAGAAACGGAAGACTGGAAAGACATGGGGGATGAATGTGGAGAAACATGGAAGACTGGAAAGACATGGGGGATGAACGTGGAGAAACATGGAAGACTGGAAAGACATGGGGGATGAATGTGGAGAAACGGGGAAGACTGGAAAGATATGGGGGATACATGTGGAGAAACATGGAAGACTGGAAAGATATGGGGGATGAATGTGGAGAAACAGGGAAGGCTGGAAAGACATGGGGGGGGGGGTGAACGTGGAGAAACATGGAAGACTGGAAAGATATGGTGGATGAATGTGGAGAAGCATTGAAGACTGGAAAGATATGGGGGATGAATGTGGAGAAACAGGGAAGACTGGAAAGATATGGGGGATGAATGTGGAGAAACAGGGAAGACTGGAAAGACATGGGGGATAAATATGGAGGAACATGGAAGACTGGAAAGATATGGGGGACGAATGTGGAGAAACATGGAAAACTGGAAAGACATGGGGGATGAATGTGGAGAAACATGGAAGACTGGAAAGACATGGGGGATGAATGTGGAGAAACAGGGAAGACTGGAAAGACATGGGGGATGAATGTGGAGAAACATGGAAGACTGGAAAGATATGGGGGATGAATGTGGAGAAACAGGGAAGGCTGGAAAGACATGGGGTTTGAATGTGGAGAAACATGGAAGACTGGAAAGACATGGGGGATGAATGTGTGAATGTGGAGGAACATGGAAGATGGGAAAGACATGGGGGATGAATGTGGAGAAACAGGAAAGATTGGAAAGACATGGGGGATGAATGTGGAGAAACATGGAAGACTGGAAAGATATGGGGGATGAATGTGGAGAAACATGGAAGACTGGAAAGATATGGGGGATGAATGTGGAGAAACATGGAAGACTGGAAAGACATGGGGGATGAATGTGAAGGAACATGGAAGACTGGAAAGACATGGGGGATGAATGTGTGAATGTGGAGGAACATGGAAGACTGGAAAGACATGGGGTATGAATGTGGAGAAACATGGAAGACTGGGAAGACATGGGGGATGAATGTGGAGAAACATGGAAGACTGGAAAGATATGGGGGATGAATGTGGAGAAACATGGAAGACTGGAAAGATATGGGGGATGAATGTGCAGAAACAGGGAAGACTGGAAAGACATGGGGGATGAATGTGGAGAAACAGGGAAGACTGGAAAGACATGGGGGATGAATGTGGAGAAACATGGAAGACTGGAAAGACATGGGGGATGAATGTGGAGAAACATGGAAGACTGGAAAGATATGGGGGATGAATGTGGAGAAACATGGGAGACTGGAAAGACATGGGGGATGAATGTGGAGAAACATGGAAGACTGGAAAGACATGAGGGATGAATGTGGAGAAACAGGGAAGGATGGAAAGATATGGGGGATGAATGTGGAGAAACAGGGAAGGGTGGAAAGATATGGGGGATGAATGTGGAGAAACGGAAGACTGGAAAGACATGGGGGATGAATGTGGAGAAACATGGAAGACTGGAAAGACATGGGGGATGAACGTGGAGAAACATGGAAGACTGGAAAGACATGGGGGATGAATGTGGAGAAACGGGGAAGACTGGAAAGATATGGGGGATACATGTGGAGAAACATGGGAGACTGGAAAGATATGGGGGATGAATGTGGAGAAACATGGAAGACTGGAAAGACATGGGGGGGGGGTGAATGTGGAGAAACATGGAAGACT
This sequence comes from Eledone cirrhosa, assembly GCA_964016885.1. Lineage (NCBI taxonomy): Eukaryota > Metazoa > Mollusca > Cephalopoda > Octopoda > Eledonidae > Eledone > Eledone cirrhosa. Next base: position 348,150,311 of record OZ024742.1, read on the forward strand.
GGAAAGATATGGTGGATGAATGTGGAGAAGCATTGAAGACTGGAAAGATATGGGGGATGAATGTGGAGAAACAGGGAAGACTGGAAAGATATGGGGGATGAATGTGGAGAAACAGGGAAGACTGGAAAGACATGGGGGATAAATATGGAGGAACATGGAAGACTGGAAAGATATGGGGGACGAATGTGGAGAAACATGGAAAACTGGAAAGACATGGGGGATGAATGTGGAGAAACATGGAAGACTGGAAAGACATGGGGGATGAATGTGGAGAAACAGGGAAGACTGGAAAGACATGGGGGATGAATGTGGAGAAACATGGAAGACTGGAAAGACATGGGGGATGAATGTGGAGAAACATGGAAGACTGGAAAGATATGGGGGATGAATGTGGAGAAACATGGAAGACTGGAAAGACATGGGGGATGAATGTGGAGAAACATGGAAGACTGGAAAGATATGGGGGATGAATGTGGAGAAACAGGGAAGGCTGGAAAGACATGGGGTTTGAATGTGGAGAAACATGGAAGACTGGAAAGACATGGGGGATGAATGTGTGAATGTGGAGGAACATGGAAGATGGGAAAGACATGGGGGATGAATGTGGAGAAACAGGAAAGATTGGAAAGACATGGGGGATGAATGTGGAGAAACATGGAAGACTGGAAAGATATGGGGGATGAATGTGGAGAAACATGGAAGACTGGAAAGATATGGGGGATGAATGTAGAGAAACATGGAAGACTGGAAAGACATGGGGGATGAATGTGAAGGAACATGGAAGACTGGAAAGACATGGGGGATAATGTGTGAATGTGGAGGAACATGGAAGACTGGAAAGACATGGGGGATGAATGTGGAGAAACAGGGAAGACTGGGAAGACATGGGGGATGAATGTGGAGAAACATGGAAGACTGGAAAGATATGGGGGATGAATGTGGAGAAACATGGAAGACTGGAAAGATATGGGGGATGAATGTGGAGAAACAGGGAAGACTGGAAAGACATGGGGGATGAATGTGGAGAAACAGGGAAGACTGGAAAGACATGGGGGATGAATGTGGAGAAACATGGAAGACTGGAAAGACATGGGGGATGAATGTGGAGAAACATGGAAGACTGGAAAGATATGGGGGATGAATGTGGAGAAACATGGAAGACTGGAAAGACATGGAGGATGAATGTGGAGAAACATGGAAGACTGGAAAGACATGAGGGATGAATGTGGAGAAACAGGGAAGGATGGAAAGATATGGGGGGTGTATGTAGAGAAACATGGAAGACTGGAAAGACATGGGGGATGAATGTGGAGTAACAGGGAAGACTGGTAAGACATGGGGGATAAATGTGGAGAAACAGGGAAGACTGGAAAGACATGGGGGATGAATGTGGCGGAACATGGAAGACTGGAAAGATATGGGGGATGAATGTGGAGAAACATGGAAGACTGGAAAGACATGGGGGATGAATGTGGAGAAACAGGGAAGACTGGAAAGACATGGGGGATGAATGTGGAGAAACGGAAGACTGGAAAGATATGGGGGATGAATGTGGAGAAACATGGAAGACTGGAAAGACATGAGGGATGAATGTGGAGAAATATGGAAGACTGGAAAGACATGGGGGATGAATGTGGAGAAACAGGGAAGACTGGAAAGACATGGGGGATGAATGTGGAGAAACAGGGAAGACTGGAAAGATATGGGGGATGAATGTGGAGAAACAGGGAAGACTGGAAAGATATGGGGGATGAATGTGGAGAAACATGGAAGACTGGAAAGATATGGGGGATGAATGTGGAGAAACATGGAAGACTGGAAAGACATGGGGGATGAATGTGGAGAAACAGGGAAGGCTGGAAAGATATGGGGGATGAATGTGGAGAAACAGGGAAGGCTGGAAAGATATGGGGGATGAATGTGGAGAAACGGAAGACTGGAAAGACATGGGGGATGAATGTGGAGAAACATGGAAGACTGGAAAGACATGGGGGATGAACGTGGAGAAACATGGAAGACTGGAAAGACATGGGGGATGAATGTGGAGAAACGGGGAAGACTGGAAAGATATGGGGGATACATGTGGAGAAACATGGAAGACTGGAAAGATATGGGGGATGAATGTGGAGAAACAGGGAAGGCTGGAAAGACATGGGGGATGAATGTGGAGAAACATGGAAGACTGGAAAGATATGGTGGATGAATGTGGAGAAGCATTGAAGACTGGAAAGATATGGGGGATGAATGTGGAGAAACAGGGAAGACTGGAAAGATATGGGGGATGAATGTGGAGAAACAGGGAAGACTGGAAAGACATGGGGGATAAATATGGAGGAACATGGAAGACTGGAAAGATATGGGGGACGAATGTGGAGAAACATGGAAAACTGGAAAGACATGGGGGATGAATGTGGAGAAACATGGAAGACTGGAAAGACATGGGGGATGAATGTGGAGAAACAGGGAAGACTGGAAAGACATGGGGGATGAATGTGGAGAAACATGGAAGACTGGAAAGACATGGGGGATGAATGTGGAGAAACATGGAAGACTGGAAAGATATGGGGGATGAATGTGGAGAAACATGGAAGACTGGAAAGACATGGGGGATGAATGTGGAGAAACATGGAAGACTGGAAAGATATGGGGGATGAATGTGGAGAAACAGGGAAGGCTGGAAAGACATGGGGTTTGAATGTGGAGAAACATGGAAGACTGGAAAGACATGGGGGATGAATGTGTGAATGTGGAGGAACATGGAAGATGGGAAAGACATGGGGGATGAATGTGGAGAAACAGGAAAGATTGGAAAGACATGGGGGATGAATGTGGAGAAACATGGAAGACTGGAAAGATATGGGGGATGAATGTGGAGTAACTCGGAAGACTGGAAAGATATGGGGGATGAATGTGGAGATACATGGAAGACTGGAAAGACATGGGGGATGAATGTGAAGGAACATGGAAGACTGGAAAGACATGGGGGATGAATGTGTGAATGTGGAGGAACATGGAAGACTGGAAAGACATGGGGGATGAATGTGGAGAAACATGGAAGACTGGGAAGACATGGGGGATGAATGTGGAGAAACATGGAAGACTGGAAAGATATGGGGGATGAATGTGGAGAAACATGGAAGACTGGAAAGATATGGGGGATGAATGTGCAGAAACAGGGTAGACTGGAAAGACATGGGGGATGAATGTGGAGAAACAGGGAAGACTGGAAAGACATGGGGGATGAATGTGGAGAAACATGGAAGACTGGAAAGACATGGGGGATGAATGTGGAGAAACATGGAAGACTGGAAAGATATGGGGGATGAATGTGGAGAAACATGGAAGACTGGAAAGACATGGGGGATGAATGTGGAGAAACATGGAAGACTGGAAAGACATGAGGGATGAATGTGGAGAAACAGGGAAGGATGGAAAGATATGGGGGATGAATGTGGAGAAACAGGGAAGGGTGGAAAGATATGGGGGATGAATGTGGAGAAACGGAAGACTGGAAAGACATGGGGGATGAATGTGGAGAAACATGGAAGACTGGAAAGACATGGGGGATGAACGTGGAGAAACATGGAAGACTGGAAAGACATGGGGGATGAATGTGGAGAAAAGGGGAAGACTGGAAAGATATGGGGGATACATGTGGAGAAACATGGGAGACTGGGAAGACATGGGGGATGAATGTGGAGAAACATGGAAGACTGGAAAGATATGGGGGATGAATGTGGAGAAACATGGAAGACTGGAAAGATATGGGGGATGAATGTGCAGAAACAGGGTAGACTGGAAAGACATGGGGGATGAATGTGGAGAAACAGGGAAGACTGGAAAGACATGGGGGATGAATGTGGAGAAACATGGAAGACTGGAAAGACATGGGGGATGAATGTGGAGAAACATGGAAGACTGGAAAGATATGGGGGATGAATGTGGAGAAACATGGAAGACTGGAAAGACATGGGGGATGAATGTGGAGAAACATGGAAGACTGGAAAGACATGAGGGATGAATGTGGAGAAACAGGGAAGGATGGAAAGATATGGGGGATGAATGTGGAGAAACAGGGAAGGGTGGAAAGATATGGGGGATGAATGTGGAGAAACGGAAGACTGGAAAGACATGGGGGATGAATGTGGAGAAACATGGAAGACTGGAAAGACATGGGGGATGAACGTGGAGAAACATGGAAGACTGGAAAGACATGGGGGATGAATGTGGAGAAACGGGGAAGACTGGAAAGATATGGGGGATACATGTGGAGAAACATGGGAGACTGGAAAGATATGGGGGATGAATGTGGGGAAACATGGAAGACTGGAAAGACATGGGGGGGGGGGGTGAATGTGGAGAAACATGGAAGACTGGAAAGACATGGTGGATGAATGTGGAGAAGCATTGAAGACTGGAAAGATATGGGGGATGAATGTGGAGAAACAGGGAAGACTGGAAAGATATGGGGGATGAATGTGGAGAAACAGGGAAGACTGGAAAGACATGGGGGATAAATATGGAGGAACATGGAAGACTGGAAAGATATGGGGGACGAATGTGGAGAAACATGGAAAACTGGAAAGACATGGGGGATGAATGTGGAGAAACATGGAAGACTGGAAAGATATGGGGGATGAATGTGGAGAAACAGGGAAGGCTGGAAAGACATGGGGTTTGAATGTGGAGAAACATGGAAGACTGGAAAGACATGGGGGATGAATGTGTGAATGTGGAGGAACATGGAAGATGGGAAAGACATGGGGGATGAATGTGGAGAAACAGGAAAGATTGGAAAGACATGGGGGATGAATGTGGAGAAACATGGAAGACTGGAAAGATATGGGGGGTGAATGTGGAGAAACATGGAAGACTGGAAAGATATGGGGGATGAATGTGGAGATACATGGAAGACTGGAAAGACATGGGGGATGAATGTGAAGGAACATGGAAGACTGGAAAGACATGGGGGATGAATGTGTGAATGTGGAGGAACATGGAAGACTGGAAAGACATGGGGGATGAATGTGGAGAAACATGGAAGACTGGGAAGACATGGGGGATGAATGTGGAGAAACATGGAAGACTGGAAAGATATGGGGGATGAATGTGGAGAAACAGGGAAGACTGGAAAGATATGGGGGATGAATGTGGAGAAACGGAAGACTGGAAAGACATGGGGGATGAATGTGGAGAAACATGGAAGACTGGAAAGACATGGGGGATGAACGTGGAGAAACATGGAAGACTGGAAAGACATGGGGGATGAATGTGGAGAAATGGGGAAGACTGGAAAGATATGGGGGATACATGTGGAGAAACATGGGAGACTGGAAAGATATGGGGGATGAATGTGGAGAAACATGGAAGACTGGAAAGACATGGGGGGGGGTGAATGTGGAGAAACATGGAAGACTGGAAAGACATGGTGGATGAATGTGGAGAAGGATTGAAGACTGGAAAGATATGGGGGATGAATGTGGAGAAACAGGGAAGACTGGAAAGATATGGGGGATGAATGTGGAGAAACAGGGAAGACTGGAAAGACATGGGGGATAAATATGGAGGAACATGGAAGACTGGAAAGATATGGGGGACGAATGTGGAGAAACATGGAAAACTGGAAAGACATGGGGGATGAATGTGGAGAAACATGGAAGACTGGAAAGACATGGGGGATGAATGTGGAGAAACAGGGAAGACTGGAAAGACATGGGGGATGAATGTGGAGAAACATGGAAGACTGGAAAGACATGGGGGATGAATGTGGAGAAACATGGAAGACTGGAAAGATATGGGGGATAAATGTGGAGAAACATGGAAGACTGGAAAGACATGGGGGATGAATGTGGAGAAACATGGAAGACTGGAAAGATATGGGGGATGAATGTGGTGAAACAGGGAAGGCTGGAAAGACATGGGGTTTGAATGTGGAGAAACATGGAAGACTGGAAAGACATGGGGGATGAATGTGTGAATGTGGAGGAACATGGAAGATGGGAAAGACATGGGGGATGAATGTGGAGAAACAGGAAAGATTGGAAAGACATGGGGGATGAATGTGGAGAAACATGGAAGACTGGAAAGATATGGGGGATGAATGTGGAGAAACATGGAAGACTGGAAAGATATGGGGGATGAATGTGGAGAAACATGGAAGACTGGAAAGACATGGGGGATGAATGTGAAGGAACATGGAAGACTGGAAAGACATGGGGGATAATGTGTGAATGTGGAGGAACATGGAAGACTGGAAAGACATGGGGGATGAATGTGGAGAAACAGGGAAGACTGGGAAGACATGGGGGATGAATGTGGAGAAACATGGAAGACTGGAAAGATATGGGGGATGAATGTGGAGAAACATGGAAGACTGGAAAGACATGGGGGATGAATGTGGAGAAACAGGGAAGACTGGAAAGACATGGGGGATGAATGTGGAGAAACATGGAAGACTGGAAAGACATGGGGATGAATGTGGAGAAACATGGAAGACTGGAAAGATATGGGGGATGAATGTGGAGAAACATGGAAGACTGGAAAGACATGGGGGATGAATGTGGAGAAACATGGAAGACGAAAGACATGAGGGATGAATGTGGAGAAACAGGGAAGGATGGAAAGATATGGGGGGTGTATGTAGAGAAACATGGAAGACTGGAAAGACATGGGGGATGAATGTGGAGTAACAGGGAAGACTGGTAAGACATGGGGGATAAATGTGGAGAAACAGGGAAGACTGGAAAGACATGGGGGATGAATGTGGCGGAACATGGAAGACTGGAAAGATATGGGGGATGAATGTGGAGAAACATGGAAGACTGGAAAGACATGTGGGATGAATGTGGAGAAACATGGAAGACTGGAAAGATATGGGGGATGAATGTGGAGAAACATGGAAGACTGGAAAGATATGGGGGATGAATGTGGAGAAACAGGGAAGACTGGAAAGATATGGGGGATGAATGTGGAGAAACATGGAAGACTGGAAAGACATGGGGGACGAATGTGGAGGAACATGGAAGACTGGAAAGATATGGAGGATGAATGTGGAGAAACATGGAAGACTGGAAAGACATGGGGGATGAATGTGGAGAAACAGGGAAGACTGGAAAGACATGGGGGATGAATGTGGAGAAACATGGAAGACTGGAAAGACATGGGGGATGAATGTGGAGCAACATGGAAGACTGGAAAGATATGGGGGATGAATGTGGAGTAACATGGAAGACTGGAAAGACATGAGGGATGAATGTTGAGAAACATGGAAGACTGGAAAGACATGGGGGATGAATGTGGAGAAACAGGGAAGACTGGAAAGATATGGGGCATGAATGTGGAGAAACCGGGAAGATTGGAAAGATATGGGGGATGAATGTGGAGAAACATGGAAGACTGGAAAGACATGGGGGATGAATGTGGAGGAACAGGGAAGACTGGAAAGATATGGGGGATGAATGTTGAGAAACATGGAAAACTGGAAAGACATGGGGGATGAATGTGGAGAAACAGAAGACTGGAAAGATATGGGGGTGAATGTGGAGAAACAGGGAAGACTGGAAAGATATGGAGGATGAATGTGGAGAAATAGGGAAGACTGGAAAGATATTGGGGATGAATGTGGAAAAACATGGAAGACTGGAAAGATATGGGGGATGAATGTGGAGAAACATGGAAGACTGGAAAGACATGGGGGATAAATGTGGAGAAACATGGAAGACTGGAAAGACATGGGGGATGAATGTGGAGAAACATGGAAGACTGGAAAGATATGGGGGATGAATGTGGAGAAACATGGAAGACTGGAAAGACATGGGGGATGAATGGAGAAACATGGAAGACTGGAAAGACATGGGGGATGAATGTGGAGAAACATGGAAGACTGGAAAGACATGGGGGATGAATGTGGAGAAACATGGAAGACTGGAAAGATATGGGGGGTGAATGTGGAGAAACAGGGAAGACTGGAAAGATATGGGGGATGAATGTGGAGAAACAGGGAAGACTGGAAAGATATGGGGGATGAATGTGGAGAAACATGGAAGACTGGAAAAACATGGGGGATGAATGTGGAGAAACAGGGAAGACTGGAAAGATATGGGGGATGAATGTGGAGAAACACGGAAGACTGGAAAGACATGGGGGGTGAATGTGGAGAAACATGGAAGAATGGAAAGATATGGGGGATGAATGTGGAGAAACAGGGAAGACTGGAAAGATATGGGGAATGAATGTGGAGAAACTGGAAAGATATGGGGGATGAATGTGGAGAAACATGGAAAACTGGAAAGACATGGGGGATGAATGTGGAGAAACAGGGAAGACTGGAAAGACATGGGGGATGAATGTGGAGAAACAGGGAAGACTGGAAAGACATGGGGGATGAATGTGGAGAAACAGGGAAGACTGGAAAGACATGGGGGATGAATGTGGAGAAACATGGAAGACTGGAAAGATATGGGGGATGAATGTGGAGAAACATGGAAGACTGGAAAGACATTGGGGATGAATGTGTGAATGTGGAGGAACATGGAAGACTGGAAAGACATGGGGGATGAATGTGGAGAAACATGGAAGACTGGAAAGATATGGGGGATGAATGTGGAGAAACATGGAAGACTGGAAAGATATGGCGGATGAATGTGGAGAAACATGGAAGACTGGAAAGACATGGGGGATGAATGTGGAGAAACAGGGAAGACTGGAAAGATATGGGGGATGAATGTGGAGAAACAGAGAAGACTGGAAAGACATGGGGGATAAATGTGGAGGAACATGGAAGACTGGAAAGATATGGGGGATGAAGGTGGAGAAACATGGAAGACTGGAAAGACATGGGGGATGAATGTGGAGAAACAGGGAAGACTGGAAAGACATGGAGGATGAATGTGGAGAAACAGGGAAGACTGGAAAGACATGGGGGATGAATGTGGAGAAACATGGAAGACTGGAAAGATATGGGGGATGAATGTGGAGAAACATGGAAGACTGGAAAGATATGGCGGATGAATGTGGAGAAACATGGAAGACTGGAAAGACATGGGGGATGAATGTGGAGAAACATGGAAGACTGGAAAGATATGGGGGATGAATGTGGAGAAACATGGAAGACTGGAAAGATATGGCGGATGAATGTGGAGAAACATGGAAGACTGGAAAGACATGGGGGATGAATGTGGAGAAACAGGGAAGACTGGAAAGATATGGGGGATGAATGTGGAGAAACAGGGAAGACTGGAAAGACATGGGGGATAAATGTGGAGGAACATGGAAGACTGGAAAGATATGGGGGATGAAGGTGGAGAAACATGGAAGACTGGAAAGAGATGGGGGATGAATGTGGAGAAACAGGGAAGACTGGAAAGACATGGGGGATGAATGTGGAGAAACAGGGAAGACTGGAAAGACGGGGGATGAATGTGGAGAAACATGGAAGACTGGAAAGACATGGGGGATGAATGTGGAGAAACATGGAAGACTGGAAAGATATGGGGGATGAATGTGGAGAAACATGGAAGACTGGAAAGACATGGGGGATGAATGTGGAGAAATGGGGAAGACTGGAAAGACATGGGGGATGAATGTGGAGAAACATGGAAGACTGGAAAGACATGGGGGATGAATGTGGAGAAACATGGAAGACTGGAAAGATATGGGGGATGAATGTGGAGAAACATGGAAGACTGGAAAGATATGGGGGATGAATGTGGAGAAACATGGAAGACTGGAAAGACATTGGGGATGAATGTGTGAATGTGGAGGAACATGGAAGACTGGAAAGACATGGGGGATGAATGTGGAGAAACATGGAAGACTGGAAAGATATGGGGGATGAATGTGGAGAAACATGGAAGACTGGAAAGATATGGCGGATGAATGTGGAGAAACATGGAAGACTGGAAAGACATGGGGGATGAATGTGGAGAAACAGGGAAGACTGGAAAGATATGGGGGATGAATGTGGAGAAACAGGGAAGACTGGAAAGACATGGGGGATAAATGTGGAGGAACATGGAAGACTGGAAAGATATGGGGGATGAAGGTGGAGAAACATGGAAGACTGGAAAGACATGGGGGATGAATGTGGAGAAACAGGGAAGACTGGAAAGACATGGAGGATGAATGTGGAGAAACAGGGAAGACTGGAAAGACATGGGGGATGAATGTGGAGAAACATGGAAGACTGGAAAGATATGGGGGATGAATGTGGAGAAACATGGAAGACTGGAAAGATATGGCGGATGAATGTGGAGAAACATGGAAGACTGGAAAGACATGGGGGATGAATGTGGAGAAACATGGAAGACTGGAAAGATATGGGGGATGAATGTGGAGAAACATGGAAGACTGGAAAGATATGGCGGATGAATGTGGAGAAACATGGAAGACTGGAAAGACATGGGGGATGAATGTGGAGAAACAGGGAAGACTGGAAAGATATGGGGGATGAATGTGGAGAAACAGGGAAGACTGGAAAGACATGGGGGATAAATGTGGAGGAACATGGAAGACTGGAAAGATATGGGGGATGAAGGTGGAGAAACATGGAAGACTGGAAAGAGATGGGGGATGAATGTGGAGAAACAGGGAAGACTGGAAAGACATGGGGGATGAATGTGGAGAAACAGGGAAGACTGGAAAGACATGGGGGATGAATGTGGAGAAACATGGAAGACTGGAAAGACATGGGGGATGAATGTGGAGAAACATGGAAGACTGGAAAGATATGGGGGATGAATGTGGAGAAACATGGAAGACTGGAAAGACATGGGGGATGAATGTGGAGAAATGGGGAAGACTGGAAAGACATGGGGGATGAATGTGGAGAAACATGGAAGACTGGAAAGACATGGGGGATGAATGTGGAGAAACATGGAAGACTGGAAAGATATGGGGGATGAATGTGGAGAAACATGGAAGACTGGAAAGACATGGGGGATGAATGTGGAGAAACATGGAAGACTGGAAAGACATGGGGGATGAATGTGGAGAAACAGGGAAGGCTGGAAAGACATGGGGGATGAATGTGGAGAAACAGGGAAGACTGGAAAGACATGGGGGATGAATGTGGAGAAACAGGGAAGACTGGAAAGACATGGGGGATGAATGTGGAGAAACAGGGAAGACTGGAAAGACATGGGGGATGAATATGGAGAAACATGGAAGACTGAAAAGACATGGGGCATGTATGTGGAGAAACATGGAAGACTGGAAAGACATGGGGGATGAATGTGGAGAAACATGGAAGACTGGAAAGATATGGGGGATGAATGTGGAGAAACAGGGAAGACTGGAAAGCCATGGGGGATGAATGTGGAGAAACATGGAAGACTGGAAAGACATGGGGGATGAATGTGGAGAAACAGGGAAGACTGGAAAGATATAGGGGATGAATGTGGAGAAACAGGGAAGACTGGAAAGATATGGGGGATGAATGTGGAGAAACAGGGAAGACTGGAAAGATATGGGGGATGAATGTGGAGAAACATGGAAGACTGGAAAGACATGGGGGATGAATGTGGAGAAACATGGAAGACTGGAAAGACATGGGGGATGAATGTGGAGAAACATGGAAGACTGGAAAGACATGGGGGATGAATGTGGAGAAACATGGAAGACTGGAAAGATATGGGGAATGAATGTGGAGAAACAGGGAAGACTGGAAAGATATGGTGGATGAATGTGGAGAAACATGGAAGACTGGAAAGACATGGGGGATGAATGTGGAGAAACATGGAAGACTGGAAAGACATGGGGGATGAATGTGGAGAAACATTGAAGACTGGAAAGACATGGGGGATGAATGTGGAGAAACATGGAAGACTGGAAAGACGTGGGGGATGAATGTGGAGAAACATGGAAGACTGGAAAGACATGGGGGATGAACGTGGAGAAACATGGAAGACTGGAAAGACATGGGGGATGAATGTCGAGAAACATGGAAGACTGGAAAGATATGGGGGATGAATGTGGAGAAACAGGGATGGCTGGAAAGATATGGGGGATGAATGTGGAGAAACAGGGAAGGCTGGAAAGACATGGGGGATGAATGTGGAGGAACATGGAAGACTGGAAAGACATGGGGGATGAATTTGGAGAAACATGGAAGACTGGAAAGATATGGGGGATGAATGTGGAGATACAGGGAAGGCTGGAAAGATATGGGGGATGAATGTGGAGAAACATGGAAGGCTGGAAAGATATGGGGTATGAATGTGGAGAAACAGGGAAGGCTGGAAAGACATGGGGGATGAATGTGGAGGAACATGGAAGACTGGAAAGACATGGTGGATGAATGTGGAGAAACAGGGAAGACTGGAAAGATATGGGGTATGAATATGAGACAGCAGGGAAGACTGGAAAGACATGGGTGATGAATGTGGAGAAACATGGGAGACTGGAAAGACATGGGGGGATGAATGTGGAGGAACATGGAAGACTGGAAAGACATGGGGGATGAATGTGGAGAAACAGGGAAGACTGGAAAGATATGGGGGATGAATGTGGAGAAACATGGAAGACTGGAAAAAATGGGGGATAAATGTGGAGAAACATGGAAGACTGGAAAGATATGGGGGATGAATGTGGAGAAACATGGAAGACTGGAAAGATATGGGGGATGAATGTGGAGAAACAGGGAAGACTGGAAAGACATGGGGGATGAATGTGGAGAAACAGGGAAGACTGGAAAGACATGGGGGATGAATGTGGAGAAACATGGAAGACTGGAAAGACATGGGGGATGAATGTGGAGAAACATGGAAGACTGGAAAGATATGGGGGATGAATGTGGAGAAACATGGAAGACTGGAAAGACATGGGGGATGAATGTGGAGAAATGGGGAAGACTGGAAAGACATGGGGGATGAATGTGGAGAAACATGGAAGACTGGAAAGATATAGGGGATGAATGTGGAGAAACAGGGAAGACTGGAAAGATATGGGGGATGAATGTGGAGAAACAGGGAAGACTGGAAAGATATGGGGGATGAATGTGGAGAAACATGGAAGACTGGAAAGACATGGGGGATGAATGTGGAGAAACATGGAAGACTGGAAAGACATGGGGGATGAATGTGGAGAAACATGGAAGACTGGAAAGATATGGGGGATGAATGTGGAGAAACATGGAAGACTGGAAAGACATGGGGGATGAATGTGGAGAAACATGGAAGACTGGAAAGATATGGGGGATGAATGTGGAGAAACATGGAAGACTGGAAAGACATGGGGGATGAATGTGGAGAAATGGGGAAGACTGGAAAGACATGGGGGATGAATGTGGAGAAACATGGAAGACTGGAAAGATATAGGGGATGAATGTGGAGAAACAGGGAAGACTGGAAAGATATGGGGGATGAATGTGGAGAAACAGGGAAGACTGGAAAGATATGGGGGATGAATGTGGAGAAACATGGAAGACTGGAAAGACATGGGGGATGAATGTGGAGAAACATGGAAGACTGGAAAGACATGGGGGATGAATGTGGAGAAACATGGAAGACTGGAAAGACATGGGGGATGAATGTGGAGAAACATGGAAGACTGGAAAGATATGGGGAATGAATGTGGAGAAACAGGGAAGACTGGAAAGATATGGTGGATGAATGTGGAGAAACATGGAAGACTGGAAAGACATGGGGGATGAATGTGGAGAAACATGGAAGACTGGAAAGACATGGGGGATGAATGTGGAGAAACATTGAAGACTGGAAAGACATGGGGGATGAATGTGGAGAAACATTGAAGACTGGAAAGACATGGGGGATGAATGTGGAGAAACATGGAAGACTGGAAAGACGTGGGGGATGAATGTGGAGAAACATGGAAGACTGGAAAGACATGGGGGATGAACGTGGAGAAACATGGAAGACTGGAAAGACATGGGGGATGAATGTCGAGAAACATGGAAGACTGGAAAGATATGGGGGATGAATGTGGAGAAACAGGGATGGCTGGAAAGATATGGGGGATGAATGTGGAGAAACAGGGAAGGCTGGAAAGACATGGGGGATGAATGTGGAGGAACATGGAAGACTGGAAAGACATGGGGGATGAATTTGGAGAAACATGGAAGACTGGAAAGATATGGGGGATGAATGTGGAGATACAGGGAAGGCTGGAAAGATATGGGGGATGAATGTGGAGAAACATGGAAGGCTGGAAAGATATGGGGTATGAATGTGGAGAAACAGGGAAGGCTGGAAAGACATGGGGGATGAATGTGGAGGAACATGGAAGACTGGAAAGACATGGTGGATGAATGTGGAGAAACAGGGAAGACTGGAAAGATATGGGGTATGAATATGAGACAGCAGGGAAGACTGGAAAGACATGGGTGATGAATGTGGAGAAACATGGGAGACTGGAAAGACATGGGGGGATGAATGTGGAGGAACATGGAAGACTGGAAAGACATGGGGGATGAATGTGGAGAAACAGGGAAGACTGGAAAGATATGGGGGATGAATGTGGAGAAACATGGAAGACTGGAAAAAATGGGGGATAAATGTGGAGAAACATGGAAGACTGGAAAGATATGGGGGATGAATGTGGAGAAACATGGAAGACTGGAAAGATATGGGGGATGAATGTGGAGAAACAGGGAAGACTGGAAAGACATGGGGGATGAATGTGGAGAAACAGGGAAGACTGGAAAGACATGGGGGATGAATGTGGAGAAACATGGAAGACTGGAAAGACATGGGGGATGAATGTGGAGAAACATGGAAGACTGGAAAGATATGGGGGATGAATGTGGAGAAACATGGAAGACTGGAAAGACATGGGGGATGAATGTGGAGAAATGGGGAAGACTGGAAAGACATGGGGGATGAATGTGGAGAAACATGGAAGACTGGAAAGACATGGGGGATGAATGTGGAGAAACATGGAAGACTGGAAAGATATGGGGGATGAATGTGGAGAAACATGGAAGACTGGAAAGACATGGGGGATGAATGTGGAGAAACATGGAAGACTGGAAAGACATGGGGGATGAATGTGGAGAAACAGGGAAGGCTGGAAAGACATGGGGGATGAATGTGGAGAAACAGGGAAGACTGGAAAGACATGGGGGATGAATGTGGAGAAACAGGGAAGACTGGAAAGACATGGGGGATGAATGTGGAGAAACAGGGAAGACTGGAAAGACATGGGGGATGAATATGGAGAAACATGGAAGACTGAAAAGACATGGGGCATGTATGTGGAGAAACATGGAAGACTGGAAAGACATGGGGGATGAATGTGGAGAAACATGGAAGACTGGAAAGATATGGGGGATGAATGTGGAGAAACAG
This sequence comes from Eledone cirrhosa, assembly GCA_964016885.1. Classification (NCBI taxonomy): domain Eukaryota; kingdom Metazoa; phylum Mollusca; class Cephalopoda; order Octopoda; family Eledonidae; genus Eledone; species Eledone cirrhosa. The sequence goes on from OZ024742.1 coordinate 348,165,613, forward strand.
GGAAGACTGGAAAGCCATGGGGGATGAATGTGGAGAAACATGGAAGACTGGAAAGACATGGGGGATGAATGTGGAGAAACAGGGAAGACTGGAAAGATATAGGGGATGAATGTGGAGAAACAGGGAAGACTGGAAAGATATGGGGGATGAATGTGGAGAAACAGGGAAGACTGGAAAGATATGGGGGATGAATGTGGAGAAACATGGAAGACTGGAAAGACATGGGGGATGAATGTGGAGAAACATGGAAGACTGGAAAGACATGGGGGATGAATGTGGAGAAACATGGAAGACTGGAAAGACATGGGGGATGAATGTGGAGAAACATGGAAGACTGGAAAGATATGGGGAATGAATGTGGAGAAACAGGGAAGACTGGAAAGATATGGTGGATGAATGTGGAGAAACATGGAAGACTGGAAAGACATGGGGGATGAATGTGGAGAAACATGGAAGACTGGAAAGACATGGGGGATGAATGTGGAGAAACATGGAAGACTGGAAAGACATGGGGGATGAATGTGGAGAAACATGGAAGACTGGAAAGACATGGGGGATGAATGTGGAGAAACATGGAAGACTGGAAAGACATGGGGGATGAACGTGGAGAAACATGGAAGACTGGAAAGACATGGGGGATGAATGTCGAGAAACATGGAAGACTGGAAAGATATGGGGGATGAATGTGGAGAAACAGGGATGGCTGGAAAGATATGGGGGATGAATGTGGAGAAACAGGGAAGGCTGGAAAGACATGGGGGATGAATGTGGAGGAACATGGAAGACTGGAAAGACATGGGGGATGAATTTGGAGAAACATGGAAGACTGGAAAGATATGGGGGATGAATGTGGAGATACAGGGAAGGCTGGAAAGATATGGGGGATGAATGTGGAGAAACATGGAAGGCTGGAAAGATATGGGGTATGAATGTGGAGAAACAGGGAAGGCTGGAAAGACATGGGGGATGAATGTGGAGGAACATGGAAGACTGGAAAGACATGGTGGATGAATGTGGAGAAACAGGGAAGACTGGAAAGATATGGGGTATGAATATGAGACAGCAGGGAAGACTGGAAAGACATGGGTGATGAATGTGGAGAAACATGGGAGACTGGAAAGACATGGGGGGATGAATGTGGAGGAACATGGAAGACTGGAAAGACATGGGGGATGAATGTGGAGAAACAGGGAAGACTGGAAAGATATGGGGGATGAATGTGGAGAAACATGGAAGACTGGAAAAAATGGGGGATAAATGTGGAGAAACATGGAAGACTGGAAAGATATGGGGGATGAATGTGGAGAAACATGGAAGACTGGAAAGATATGGGGGATGAATGTGGAGAAACATGGAAGACTGGAAAGATATGGGGGATGAATGTGGAGAAACAGGGAAGGCTTGAAAGGAAAGGTGTATGCTGCATTTGTGAGAAGTTCCATGATTTATGGGAGAAAGATATGGGTGATGAACATGGAGCAGCAGGGAAGACTGGAAAGAACAAAAGCAAAAGTGGTCCAGTGGATGAGTAGTATTGTTGAGAGGAAGACAAACAACAAATTGCAGTGACCAGTGGGAATGGAGCCTTTGATGAATGTTGGGAAGGGAAATGAAATGGTAGGTTCATGTGCTGAGGAAATAATTAGGTGAGAGGAATTATGGAAATGATTATGGAAGGAAGTGGAGGAATGGAAAGACCAAGAAAGTTATGACTAAAAATGATGGAGGAGGAAATGAATGCTAGAAATTTGGTGAAGGGTATGCAGATCTTAGGGCAAAATGAAGAAGCTTATAATGGGGTCTGCAAGGTTAACCCTTGCTTTAGCAAGGTAAATGGCTATAAAATGGTTGTCACTGCTGTTGTATAAATCTCAGCTGGTTAGCTTAGGGATTTAAAACATTTTAGACTATTTACTTCTTCATGAAATCCTTGACCCCTCATTGTACAAAAATAAATAAATTTAGTAAACAGAATATAAAATTCTTTCTAGTGTTTGCACAAGGTCAGCAGTTTGGGGGAAAGGGAAAGTTGATTATATAGGTTGAGTCATAGGTGTGCCATTGTGACATATGGCAGGTCTTGAGCATTTTAAAGCTGGCAGAGCCTATCCCTCTCCAGGTCAGAACACAGCTGATATCTTCCAGAGAAGGTGTGAGAAAGGGTGATAGAAAGGATGTGATCAAGAGATATAGAGAAAGAATTGACCCCAATATAGGACTGGTACTTTTTTTATCAACCTCAAAAGGAGGAAAAGCAAAGTTGACTTTGGTGGGATTTGAACTCAGAACATAAAGAGCTGGAATGAATACTGCAAAACATTCTATCTGACATGAATGGATGCATACAAATGCCAGGTTTTTACTCAAAAGTTCAATTGACCCTCTGGGTTGTTCCACTGATCTCTGAGTTTGATATTGACCACTTTGGGGAGCTGGAGTTTGACTTTGTAATAAAGGGAGTTTGCTAATATTCAGTTTTAACCCTTTGAATGTTGGATGCCTATAATTGCCATGCATGGGTGGTCACTGTTTGTGATGTAGACTCCCTGATCTGAGCTGACTGAATCTCCCCTGGGTGAACTCTGATACTAGTACAACTACTGATCTGTCACGGATCTATTATTAATCTGTTATGATCTGTTACTCATCTGTCAGGATCTGTTACTCATCTGTCACTGATCTATTATTAATCTGTTATGATCTGTTAGACATCTGTCATGATCTGTTACTCATCTGTCATGATCTGTTACTCATCTGTCACTCATCTGTCATGATCTGTTACTCATCTGTCATGATCTGTTACTCATCTGTCGCTGATCTGTTACTCATCTGTCGCTGATCTGTTACTCATCTGTCATGATCTGTTACTCATCTGTCACTGATCTGTTACTCATCTGTCATGATCTGTTACTCATCTGTCACTGATCTGTTACTCATCTGTTGCTCATCTGTCATGATCTGTTGCTCATCTGTCACTGATCTGTTACTCATCTGTCATGATCTGTCATTCATCTGTCATATGTTACTCATCTGTCACTGATATGTTACTCATCTGTCACTGATATGTTACTCATCTGTCACTGATATGTTACTCATCTGTCACTGATCTGTTACTCATCTGTCATGATCTGTTACTCATCTGTCATGATCTGTTACTCATCTGTCATGATCTGTGACTCATCTGTCATGATCTGTGACTCATCTGTCACTGATCTATTATTAATCTGTTATGATCTGTTACTCATCTGTCATGATCTGTTACTCATCTGTCATGATCTGTTACTCATCTGTCATGATCTGTTACTCATCTGTCATGATCTGTTACTCATCTGTCATGATCTGTGACTCATCTGTCATGATCTGTTACTCATCTGTCATGATCTGTGACTCATCTGTCATGATCTGTTACTCATCTGTCACTGATCTATTATTAATCTGTTATGATCTGTTACTCATCTGTCACTGATCTGTTACTCATCTGTCATGATCTGTTACTCATCTGTCATGATCTGTTACTCATCTGTCATGATCTGTTACTCATCTGTCATGATCTGTTACTCATCTGTCACTGATCTGTTACTCATCTGTCATGATCTGTTACTCATTTATTACTCATCTGTCACTCATCTGTTACTCATCTGTCACTGATCTGTTACTGATCTGTCACTGATCTGTCACTCATCTGTTACTGATCTGTCACTGATCTGTTACTGATCTGTTACTGATCTGTTACTCATCTGTCATGATCTGTCATTCATCTGTCATATGTTACTCATCTGTCACTGATATGTTACTCATCTGTCACTGATATGTTACTCATCTGTCACTGATATGTTACTCATCTGTCACTGATCTGTTACTCATCTGTCATGATCTGTTACTCATCTGTCATGATCTGTTACTCATCTGTCATGATCTGTGACTCATCTGTCATGATCTGTGACTCATCTGTCACTGATCTATTATTAATCTGTTATGATCTGTTACTCATCTGTCACTGATCTGTTACTGATCTGTCACTGATCTGTCACTCATCTGTTACTGATCTGTCACTCATCTGTTACTGATCTGTTACTCATCTGTCATGATCTGTCATTCATCTGTCATATGTTACTCATCTGTCACTGATATGTTACTCATCTGTCACTGATATGTTACTCATTTATTACTCATCTGTCACTCATCTGTTACTCATCTGTCACTGATCTGTTACTGATCTGTCACTGATCTGTCACTCATCTGTTACTGATCTGTCACTGATCTGTTACTGATCTGTTACTGATCTGTTACTCATCTGTCATGATCTGTCATTCATCTGTCATATGTTACTCATCTGTCACTGATATGTTACTCATCTGTCACTGATATGTTACTCATTTATTACTCATCTGTCACTCATCTGTTACTCATCTGTCACTGATCTGTTACTGATCTGTCACTGATCTGTCACTCATCTGTCATGATCTGTTACTCATCTGTCACTGATCTGTTACTCATCTGTCACTGATCTGTTACTCATCTGTCATGATCTGTTACTCATCTGTCACTGATCTGTTACTCATCTGTCATGATCTGTTACTCATCTGTCACTGATCTGTTACTCATCTGTCATGATCTGTTACTCATCTGTCACTGATCTGTTACTCATCTGTCACTGATCTGTCACTCATCTGTCATGATCTGTCACTCATCTGTCATGATCTGTTACTCATCTGTCACTGATCTGTTACTCATCTGTCATGATCTGTTACTCATCTGTCATGATCTGTTACTCATCTGTCATGATCTGTTACTCATCTGTCATGATCTGTCATTCATCTGTCATGATCTGTCATTCATCTGTCATGATCTGTCATTCATCTGTCATATGTTACTCATCTGTCACTGATCTGTTACTCATCTGTCATGATCTGTTACTCATCTGTCACTGATCTATTATTAATCTGTTATCTGTTACTCATCTGTAATGATCTGTTACTCATCTGTAATGATCTGTTACTCATCTGTCATGATCTGTTACTCATCTGTCATGATCTGTTACTCATCTGTCACTGATCTGTCACTCATCTGTCACTCATCTGTCATGATCTGTTACTCATCTGTCACTGATCTGTTACTCATCTGTCACTGATCTGTTACTCATCTGTCATGATCTGTTACTCATCTGTCATGATCTGTCATTCATCTGTCATGATCTGTCATTCATCTGTCATGATCTGTCATTCATCTGTCATATGTTACTCATCTGTCACTGATATGTTACTCATCTGTCACTGATATGTTACTCATCTGTCATGATCTGTTACTCATCTGTCATGATCTGTTACTCATCTGTCACTGATCTATTATTAATCTGTTATGATCTGTTACTCATCTGTCATGATCTGTTACTCATCTGTCACTGATCTATTATTAATCTGTTATGATCTGTTACTCATCTGTCACTGATCTGTTACTCATCTATCACTGATCTGTTACTCATCTGTCACTCATCTGTCATGATCTGTTACTTGTCCATCATGATCTGTTACTCATCTGTAGCTGATCTGTTACTCATCTGTAGCTGATCTGTTACTCATCTGTAACTGATCTGTTACTCTTCTGTCATAATCTGTTACTCGTTCGTCATGATCTGTTACTCATCTGTCATGATTGGTTATTCATCTGTCATTATCTCTTATGATCTGTCACTGATCTGTTATTAATCTGTTATGATCTATTACTTATTTGTCATGATTTGTTGTGATGTGTCATGATCTGTTGTGATGTGTCAAGATCTGTTATGATCTGTCACTGATCTGAACAGATGTATCATGATCTGTTATAATGTCATAATCAGTTATGACCCATCTGTTATGATCTATCATATTCTGTTATGATTTGTGATGACCTTATTTGTGATATTTCATTTCTTTTAGGTGGAGTTTTATTTGCTGTGAATGGTCCCCAGAACCACACCGGGCAACCTTGCAAAGTGTTTGCTATTGATATAAAAACTGGCAATTTGATCTCCTCATGGGACTGTCCAAAGGTTTGTAAGGCTTTTCATCAGCTTGGAATGTTTTACTTGTTTTATCTGCCACCACTACTATCAAAACTACCACCACCACCACTAACACCACCACTACTACCACCACCACTACTGCTGTTACTTCCATCACTAACACCACCACTACAACCAAAACTACGACTGCTGTTACTACCATCACTACCATAACCACCACCACAACTTCTACAATTGCCACCAACATACCACTACCACCATCACTTCTACCACTACGACTTCTAGTACTACCACCATCACTTCTACCATCACTACCACCACAACCACCATTTCTACAACTGCCACCAACACACCACTACCACCTCCACTCTTGCTGATATCACTACCACCATCACCAACACCACCTTCCCTACCACCTCTGCCCAGGTCTTCCTTAGTCCTCCTCTACTGCAGTTTCCTTCCACTGGTATCTCCAGGTACTTCTTCACCTAATATTTATCATCCGTATGCATCACATGTCCATACCAGTACTATCTTGTCTACACTCTCTCTAATTCATCTTAAATCCAGTTTTCTCTCAGCTCATCATTACTTCATCATTCATTCACATCAACATTACTCATCCAACAGACCATGCTCACAATTCTCTCCAGCCTTCACATATCCTCTACATGGATCACCCATGTCTCATTGCCATGTAGCATCACATATCCTCTACATTTACTACCCATGTCTCACTACCATTTAGCAGCACATATCCTCTACATTTACTACCCATGTCTCACTACCATGTAACATCTTCTACATTCTCTACCCATGTCTCACTACCATGTAACATCACATATCCTCTACATTCACTACCCATCTCTCACTACCATATAGCATCACATATCCTCTACATTTGCTACCCTTCTCTCACAGCCACATTATATTTGTCATGTTGCAGGGTCTAGGCTTTCCTCACGATATCAGTGTAGATGATAAGAATCATGCTGTGTATGTTGGTGACTTATTAGCTAACACAGCCTGGAAGTTACAAATGAAAACTAATTTTTTGGGTAAGAACATTCTCTCTGATAATTCTTTCTAACATTGGCACATGGACAGAAACTTAGGGGTCGGGGAACGTCAATTATATCAACCCTAATATTTGATTGATACTTTATTTTGTCAACACCAAAAAGATGAAAGGCAAAGTTGTCCTTGGCTGGATTTGAATTCAGAATCGAGAAAGTCATAACTAAATACCACAGAAGATTTTATCTGATGCTCTACCAATTCTGCCATTAATAATAATTTTTAACATTTGGGATTGAACAAAGACCGTATAAACTGGTCAAGCATATGTCAGTCTCTCTAGTTTTGGTGCTACACTAAAATATACCCAGTACATACTAAACTCTGTAAAGTGGATGTTAATCTCTGGAGACAATATAGGGTTTGAGGGGATTTTCCAGTCAAGTTGTGCATATGATGACCTCTAGTATTAGTGCTATGATAAAATGCTCCCACTAAACTCTGTAAAGTGTTAGTGCTGGGGCTACAATAAATTATTCCCAGTACACCCTGTAAGGTGGTTGGTATTAGGAATAACATTCAGCTGTAGAAACTATGCCAAATATAGAATGTATGAGCAAAATAAGGTCTCTCTGACCCTTCTAGTCACATACTGTGACAACTCATCCACATGCCAGCATGGAAAGCAGATATAAAATGATGATTATGATGATCATGGCTATACAATCAGTGTAATCTAAATACTAACAGATCCTGTTCATCTCCCACCTACAAAGTCTATACTTTCACTGCCATAGTTTACACTAGGTATACTGTATGAAATTCTACCTGTTCCTTTCCGTCATATTGGGCACAGCCATTCTCCTTATGACAGCAGAGTCTGGCCGTCTTTCCTACTCATTAAAACTTTAATTGCTGTTAAGTAGCAACAGTAAATCACTACCTTTTCTACAAATGTGTGTATGTATGTATGTATGGACACAGATGGGCACACACACACACACACACATCCATCCATTAACATGTATTTTTAGAAATATTAAATTTTTATTTCTGAAATCTTTATTACCAGGATCTTTCTCGAAAAAGAATCAAATTCCTCTGCCTGCAGTAACTCAAAATGTTCCATTGTTTGATAATGGGCTGGAAGAAGCATCTGGGTCCAATTTCAAAGCCTCTGTCATTGTTGGCAGTCTTTTAGTTGCCCCTATGTTCTTCATAGTACTCATAACTGTTTTCATGCGTTATTATCATGCAGGTAAGTCTTACACTTTACAGAGATTCTCATGAAATAATCTGTTGTGGTCTTGTTTTTTTTTGTCTAGCTCCAGATCAGCCCTGATGGAATATTCTAACCAGGATCTTCCTATCTTTTTTTTTTTACAAACATAATGGACACATCAACCTCTCTAGTGTTGGTGGTGTATTTTGTTAGAGGTGCCTACTGACTGTAGGTTTCACTTTGTACTTAGGCAAGGCGGGTCTTCTGTATGACTGTGTAGCGGCAAAGATCTTGGTCCAGTGACATTGTCTTGGAGAGGTGTAAGTGTGTGAGGTTGGAATTTATCAAGTCGTCCCAGGTTTTTCTGGGTCTGCCTACTCTGTGGCTACCGTCTATTTTTATCGCCCTGCACTTTTTTATACAGCTGTTGTCTTTCATGCGCATCACGTGACCATACCAACGTAGTCTTCTCTCGAGTAAACAACATCTGATCCCTCTTATTCCTAATTTCTCCCTTAGTTCATTTATGCTTTGCCGTTCACGTATATTACTATTACACATCCAGCGGAGTATGCAAGCTTCGTTTCTCTCCAGTCTGCGTATATCCTCTGCACACAATGCCCAGGTCTCACTGCCATGTAACATTGCTGTTCGTATGCAGGCATCATACAGCCTGCCTTTCATTTTTAGAGAGAACCCTTTAGCGGCCAATAGTGGTATAAGCTCTCTGAACTTTTTCCATCCCGTTCTGACTCTAGCTACTGTACTTTCAGAGCACCCTCCCCCACTGCTGATTTTGTCACCCAGGTAGTACTATTTCTATAGAACCATCTGTGCAATGGAATGAGCTAGTATTCTGCTAGATTTTATATGTGGCCGGCACTTGCTGCTACTTATTGCACCAGAGCACTGGCCACATATAAAATCTATATTCTTAGTTAGCTTACCTGTGATCCCACTACATCTTTTATGCACCCATACTTTGCATTTGGGACATAAAATGGAGTTTCTGCCTACTCCTTTCCTACACACTGAGCATGGCCATTTCCCAGATGGGACCAGTGCCCTATTTTCCTTCCTACAAACTAGAACTTTAGTCTTAGACAAGTTAACTTTAACGCCTTTTGATTCTAGGCCATGCTTCCATGTTTGGAATTTCTTCTCTAGTTCAGCCATTGATTCAGCTATGAGCGTTAGATCATCTGCATATAGGAGTTCCCATGGGCAGCCGGTCTTGAACTCCTCTGTTATAGCCTGAAGGGCAATAATAAATAGTAGGGGGCTAAGGATGGAGCCCTGATGAACACCAACTTTTACGCTAAACTCTTCACTATATTCGTTGTTAATTCTTACCTTGCTGACTGTTTCTTTATACATGGCTTGTATAGCTCTCACAAGCCATTCATCAACACCTAGTTTTCTAAGCGTCCACCAGATAATGGAGCGGGGTACTCTGTCAAAGGCTTTCTCCAAGTCAACAAAAGCTAAGTATAGGGGTTTACTTTTAGCTAGGTACTTCTGTAGTTGTCGTACAATGAAAAGAGCGTCTGTGGTACTTTTACCTGACACAAACCCGAACTGCATTTCATCTAGATCAATTCGTTCTGATTAGTTGCGCTATTACTTTTTATGTGACCTTCATGACCTGGTCGATTAATTTAATGCCTCTATAGTTACCCCTATCAAGAGCATCTCCTTTACCCTTGTAGCAGTTAATGATGATGCTGCTATGCCAGTCCTTTGGAACGGCCCCATTCTGTATGACTTGGTTTACTATCCGGGTGACCATAGTGTGTCCCACCGTTCCAGATGCTTTCAGCATTTCAGCAACTATTTCCGAAGGCCTAGCCGCCTTACCCGTCTTCATATCTTTGATTGCCTTACTTATTATACTACCTTCAACTAGCACTGCTGGTCCCTCTATTGGATCGATGTGGGGGAGACTGTCTTTCTCCCATTTATTCTCCTCATTTAGTAGCCTTTCGTAGTGACACTTCCAAGCTACCTTCTTATCAGCGTCAGTGATGGCAAGTACACCATCATCATTAAGGACACACTTCTCGCCGACAATATCACGGTTTTCCTTGACACATTGCCTAGCAATCCTGAACACCTCACGTTTTTGGTCCTCGCGTTGTAGAACATGCTTGAACTTTATTTCCTCTGCTTCTCTTCTGGCCACTTGATAGTCTTCTCTACTTCCCCCATCCTGCCATACTTTCCAAGCCTGCTTTTTGGCCTTAATTGACTCCTGCATCTTACTGTTCCACCACCACGTTACTCTGCTCCTGCCTATAGGCTTGCTCCAGCCACAGACTTCATCTGCTGCCTTCAGCAGGTTAGCTTTCAGGAATTCCCACTGTTCCTCTATATTGTACGACTCTAATTGCTCTTCCTTACTGTCGAAAGCATCAAGTAATATGCTTTTAAATTTATTACTGGCTGTGGGGTCCTTTAGCTTCCATATTTTTCTCCTGAGGATAGTCCTCCTCTGTTGTCGAGTACATCTTGTCCTGACTATGAGGTCGCTGACTATGAGTCTATGTTGGGAGGTGCATTCTTCATGGGGGAGGGATTTAGTGTTTACAACAGACACTCTATCATGTCTTCTGGTAAGGATATAATCTATCTGACTGGCGTGTTCCCCTGATCTATAGGTGATCAAGTGATTGTCTCGTATTTTGAAGTTAGTGTGACAGATAGTTAGGTTATTTGCGTCACAGAATTCAAGGATTCTAGAGCCTTCCTCATTTCTAGTACCAAACCCATAGCCTCCATGGATTCCGTCATAGCCGTCACAATGTTGTCCAACGTGATCATTTAGGTCGCCAGCAATAATTATGTAGTCACTGTCGGTTATTTGGGAGGTAGTGAGCATCAATGTCTCATAGAATCTGTCTTTTATAGCGCCAGGCAGTCCAGATTGGGGTGTATACGCAGATATTACTGTCACAGTAGTTCTATTTAGGACAAGTCTTATTTTAATTATTCTGTCGTTCACTCTATTTACGTCTATTATCTTATCTACCCATTTTTCTGCTAACATGATTCCTACCCCACCCAGCCCATTTTCATTTCCCACCCAGAAAAGCTTATAGCATCGTTTTTTACCCACAATGAATCTAGCAGACCCACCCCTCCACCTGGTCTCTTGGATACAGCAAACATCAACCTCCTTACGCTCAAGCATTTCTACAACCTCGTTAGAGCGACCTTTTAAGGTGTCTACATTCATGGTACGAACTCTGAAGTTAAAGATTAAGAGGGACAAGGAGGCCATTTTATAAATCCTAGAATTTTTCGGCCAAAATTAAACAAACAAGATTGTTATTTTTGAAAAACAAATGAGGCATTTTACGAGAGGGTTTAAATGAAATCTTCGAATTTTGGGCATAATTGGACAAGCATATAACAGTAATAATAAGCGAATAATGGGGTTTTAAAATACAAGAAGATTATTTAGAAACAACCAGACAGAATTATAGGATAGCATTGAGAGAGAGCAAAAGATTGGATTCTGGGCGATGATACAGATATATGAATGAATGGACCGATAGGCTGGAGAGAGATAAGAAAAATGGCATTTACATTACACTTCGCAGGGGACGACGAGGTCTAGCTTTTGTTAATGTATATCAGCAAAAAATATAAACATTGGTGGTAAAACTTTGAAGTATTTGTTCTACTCTCGTTGCACAAACACTCCCGTGTGAATCTCAGCATTATAAAGAAAGTGAACCTGTAAGAAACTATACCACTGTTCACAAAATGCAATATAAAATAAATAGATGAATAGATTTGTTACTGTTGCATGGCAGGAATGAAATTCAGTGCTGTGAAAACTGAAACATTTATCCTCCCAAGAAAGCCTGTACACTGCACGCTGCATATGTGTGGAGTTACACTGAAGCAGGTGAAGAAGTTAAAGTATCTCAGAGCCATTTTCAGGAGGCAGCAGACCTAATTAAATACAAGGATTGCTGGAGCTGGGGAAGTAATGCACCAGTTTCAGCATTCAGTCACCAGAAGAAGGGAAGTAGGTGTAAAAGCCAAACTCTCTATCTTTAATTTGGTGTTCATGCCAACCCTTATCTATGGTTATGAATCTTGGCTATTAACTGAAAGAATATGATCACGAATACAAGCGGATGAAATGGGGTTCCTCTGAAGGGTTTTGAGAGTAATGTTACTTAATAGGGTGCATAGCTACTTCTCCACATTGAAAGATCACAGCTCAGGTATTATAGACATGTGGTTAGAATGTCTAAGGAGAGAACTGCTGGACAGATTTTACGGGCAAAGTCAATTGGCAGAAGACTCAGAGGTAGACCACAAACAATATGGTTGGATAACATCCATAGCTCAGTTGCTATTGTTTGGGGATCCATCCAGACCATGTGGAGGGGGTTGCTTCTGAAAGGACCCACAAAAAGCATGTCTAAATACTCTGCCCCTACAGCCCTTCTAGAAATAAGTAGCCAAAGAAAAAAGAAATAGATAAATAAAATATACACACTTATGGAAATAAATTACCTTTTCATTGTAAAGTTGTAATATTTATATTGAGGCCCCTTCAATATTTTCTCAGCACTGGACTGTGTGTCTTACCAGCCCAGTCCTGACTGGGTATCTTCTCAATCCTGTGGACTGTGTGTTTTACTAACTTAAACTTTGGTTTGTGGCCTGTGTGTTTTACCTATACAATTGTGTGTATTCCCAATTTAAATCCAAGTCTATTTTCTCAACTCAGCTCTGGACTATGTATTGTACCAAGCCAGCCCTGACCTGTGTATTGTACCAACCCAGCCCTGACCTATGTATTGTACCAACCCAGCCCTAGACTATGTATTGTACCAAGCCAGCCCTGACCTGTGTATTGTACCAACCCAGCCCTGACCTATGTATTGTACCAAGCCAGCCCTAAACTATGTATTGTACCAACCCAGCCCTGACCTATGTATTGTACCAACCCAGCCCTGACCTATGTATTGTACCAAGCCAGCCCTAAACTATGTATTGTACCAACCCAGCCCTGACTTTTGTATTGTACCAACCCAGCCCTGACCTGTGTATTGTACCAACCCAGCCCTAGACTATGTATTGTACCAACCCAGCCCTAGACTATGTATTGTACCAACCCAGCCCTGACCTGTGTATTGTACCAACCCAGCTCTAGACTATATATTGTACCAACCCAGCCCTGACTTGTGTATTGTACCAACCCAGCCCTAGACTATGTATTGTACCAACCCAGCCCTGACCTATGTATTGTACCAACCCAGCCCTGACCTGTGTATTGTACCAACCCAGCCCTGACCTGTGTATTGTACCAACCCAGCCCTGACTTGTGTATTGTACCAACCCAGCCCTGACCTGTGTATTGTACCAACCCAGCCCTGACCTGTGTATTGTACCAACCCAGCCCTGACCTATGTATTGTACCAACCCAGCCCTGACTTGTGTATTGTACCAACCCAGCCCTAGACTATGTATTGTACCAACCCAGCCCTGACCTATGTATTGTACCAACCCAGCCCTGACCTATGTATTGTACCAACCCAGCCCTGACCTATGTATTGTACCAAGCCAGCCCTGACCTGTGTATTGTACCAACCCAGCTCTAGACTATGTATTGTACCAACCCAGCCCTGACCTATGTATTGTACCAACCCAGCCCTGACCTATGTATTGTACCAACCCAGCCCTGACCTATGTATTGTACCAACCCAGCTCTAGACTATGTATTGTACCAAGCCAGCTCTGACCTGTGTATTGTACCAACCCAGCCCTGACCTGTGTATTGTACCAACCCAGCTCTAGACTATGTATTGTACCAACCCAGCCCTAGACTATGTATTGTACCAAGCCAGCCCTGACCTGTGTATTGTACCAACCCAGCCCTGACCTGTGTATTGTACCAACCCAGCCCTGACCTATGTATTGTACCAACCCAGCCCTGACCTATGTATTGTACCAACCCAGCCCTGACCTATGTATTGTACCAACCCAGCCCTGACCTATGTATTGTACCAACCCAGCCCTAGACTATGTATTGTACCAACCCAGCCCTAGACTATATATTGTACCAACCCAGCCCTGACCTATGTATTGTACCAACCCAGCTCTAGACTATATATTGTACCAACCCAGCCCTGACCTATGTATTGTACCAACCCAGCCCTGACCTATGTATTGTACCAACCCAGCCCTGACCTATATATTGTACCAACCCAGCCCTGACCTGTGTATTGTACCAACCCAGCCCTGACCTATGTATTGTACCAACCCAGCCCTAGACTATGTATTGTACCAACCCAGCTCTAGACTATATATTGTACCAACCCAGCCCTGACCTATGTATTGTACCAACCCAGCCCTGACCTTTGTATTGTACCAACCCAGCCCTGACCTATGTATTGTACCAACCCAGCTCTAGACTATATATTGTACCAACCCAGCCCTGACCTATGTATTGTACCAACCCAGCCCTGACCTATGTATTGTACCAACCCAGCCCTGACCTATGTATTGTACCAACCCAGCCCTGACCTGTGTATTGTACCAAGCCAGCCCTGACCTGTGTATTGTACCAACCCAGCCCTGACCTATGTATTGTACCAAGCCAGCCCTAGACTATGTATTGTACCAAGCCAGCCCTGACCTGTGTATTGTACCAACCCAGCCCTGACCTATGTATTGTACCAACCCAGCCCTGACCTATGTATTGTACCAAGCCAGCCCTGACCTGTGTATTGTACCGACCCAGCTCTAGACTATGTATTGTACCAACCCAGCCCTGACCTGTGTATTGTACCAAGCCAGCCCTGACCTGTGTATTGTACCAACCCAGCTCTAGACTATGTATTGTACCAACCCAGCCCTGACCTGTGTATTGTACCAAGCCAGCCCTGACCTGTGTATTGTACCAACCCAGCTCTAGACTATGTATTGTACCAACCCAGCCCTGACCTGTGTATTGTACCAACCCAGCCCTAGACTATGTATTGTACCAACCCAGCCCTGACCTATGTATTGTACCAACCCAGCCCTGACCTATGTATTGTACCAAGCCAGCCCTGACCTGTGTATTGTACCAACCCAGCCCTAGACTATGTATTGTACCAACCCAGCCCTGACCTATGTATTGTACCAACCCAGCCCTGACCTATGTATTGTACCAACCCAGCCCTGACCTGTGTATTGTACCAACCCAGCCCTAGACTATGTATTGTACCAACCCAGCTCTGACCTATGTATTGTACCAAGCCAGCCCTGACTTGTGTATTGTACCAACCCAGCCCTAGACTATGTATTGTTCCAACCCAGCCCTGACCTATATATTGTACCAACCCAGCCCTGACCTATGTATTGTACCAACCCAGCCCTGACCTATATATTGTACCAACCCAGCCCTGACCTATGTATTGTACCAACCCAGCCCTGACCTATGTATTGTACCAACCCAGCCCTGACCTATGTATTGTACCAAGCCAGCCCTGACCTATGTATTGTACCAACCCAGCCCTGACCTGTGTATTGTACCAACCCAGCCCTGACCTATGTATTGTACCAACCCAGCCCTAGACTATGTATTGTACCAACCCAGCCCTTACCTGTGTATTGTACCAACCCAGCCCTGACCTGTGTATTGTACCAACCCAGCCCTGACCTGTGTATTGTACCAACCCAGCCCTGACCTATGTATTGTACCAACCCAGCCCTAGACTATGTATTGTTCCAACCCAGCCTTGACCTATGTATTGTACCAACCCAGCCCTGACCTGTGTATTGTATCAACCCAGCCCTGACCTGTGTATTGTACCAACCCAGCCCTGACCTATGTATTGTACCAAGCCAGCCCTGACCTATGTATTGTACCAACCCAGCCCTAGACTATGTATTGTACCAACCCAGCCCTGACCTGTGTATTGTACCAACCCAGCCCTGACCTATGTATTGTACCAAGCCAGCCCTGACCTATGTATTGTACCAACCCAGCCCTAGACTATATATTGTACCAACCCAGCCCTGACCTTTGTATTGTACCAACCCAGCCCTGACCTATGTATTGTACCAAGCCAGCTCTGACCTGTGTATTGTACCAACCCAGCCCTAGACTATGTATTGTACCAACCCAGCCCTGACCTATGTATTGTACCAACCCAGCCCTAGACTATATATTGTACCAACCCAGCCCTGACCTATGTATTGTACCAACCCAGCCCTAGACTATGTATTGTACCAAGCCAGCCCTAGACTATATATTGTACCAACCCAGCCCTGACCTATGTATTGTACCAACCCAGCCCTAGACTATGTATTGTACCAACCCAGCCCTAGACTATATATTGTACCAACCCAGCCCTGACCTATGTATTGTACCAACCCAGCCCTAGACTATGTATTGTACCAAGCCAGCCCTAGACTATAGCCCTAGACTATGTATTGTACCAAGCCAGCCCTAGACTATAGCCCTAGACTATGTATTGTACCAACCCAGCCCTGACCTATGTATTGTACCAACCCAGCTCTGACCTGTGTATTGTACCAACCCAGCCCTAGACTATATATTGTACCAACCCAGCCCTGACTTGTGTATTGTACCAACCCAGCCCTAGACTATATATTGTACCAACCCAGCCCTGACCTATGTATTGTACCAAGCCAGCCCTAGACTATGTATTGTACCAAGCCAGCCCTAGACTATGTATTGTACCAACCCAGCCCTAGACTATGTATTGTACCAACCCAGCCCTGACCTGTGTATTGTACCAACCCAGCCCTGACCTATGTATTGTACCAACCCAGCCCTAGACTATGTATTGTACCAACCCAGCCCTGACCTGTGTATTGTACCAACCCAGCCCTAGACTATGTATTGTACCAACCCAGCCCTGACCTATGTATTGTACCAACCCAGCCCTGACCTGTGTATTGTACCAACCCAGCCCTAGGCTATGTATTGTACGAAGCCAGCCCTAGACTATATATTGTACCAACCCAGCCCTGACCTGTGTATTGTACCAACCCAGCCCTAGACTATGTATTGTACCAAGCCAGCCCTAGACTATATATTGTACCAACCCAGCCCTGACCTATGTATTGTACCAACCCAGCCCTGACCTATGTATTGTACCAACCCAGCCCTAGACTATGTATTGTACCAAGCCAGCCCTAGACTATATATTGTACCAACCCAGCCCTGACCTATGTATTGTACCAACCCAGCCCTAGACTATGTATTGTACCAAGCCAGCCCTGACCTGTGTATTGTACCAACCCAGCCCTAGACTATATATTGTACCAACCCAGCCCTGACCTGTGTATTGTACCAACCCAGCCCTAGACTATATATTGTACCAACCCAGCCCTGACCTGTGTATTGTACCAACCCAGCCCTAGACTATGTATTGTACCAACCCAGCCCTAGACTATGTATTGTACCAACCCAGCCCTAGACTATATATTGTACCAACCCAGCCCTGACCTATGTATTGTACCAACCCAGCCCTAGACTATGTATTGTACCAACCCAGCCCTGACCTATGTATTGTACCAACCCAGCCCTAGACTATGTATTGTACCAAGCCAGCCCTAGACTATATATTGTACCAACCCAGCCCTGACCTATGTATTGTACCAACCCAGCCCTAGACTATGTATTGTACCAACCCAGCCCTAGACTATATATTGTACCAACCCAGCCCTGACCTATGTATTGTACCAACCCAGCCCTAGACTATGTATTGTACCAAGCCAGCCCTAGACTATATATTGTACCAACCCAGCCCTGACCTATGTATTGTACCAACCCAGCCCTAGACTATGTATTGTACCAACCCAGCCCTAGACTATATATTGTACCAACCCAGCCCTGACCTATGTATTGTACCAACCCAGCCCTAGACTATGTATTGTACCAAGCCAGCCCTAGACTATATATTGTACCAACCCAGCCCTGACCTATGTATTGTACCAACCCAGCCCTAGACTATGTATTGTACCAACCCAGCCCTAGACTATGTATTGTACCAACCCAGCCCTAGACTATGTATTGTACCAACCCAGCCCTGACCTGTGTATTGTACGAAGCCAGCCCTAGACTATATATTGTACCAACCCAGCCCTGACCTATGTATTGTACCAACCCAGCCCTGACCTATGTATTGTACCAACCCAGCCCTGACCTATGTATTGTACCAACCCAGCCCTGAAAAATGTTTTGTTTTATCAGGAAATGATTTGACAACTGCAGTATTTTTAATTTTTATTTGTAGGCAAGTTAAAATGTTGTGACTACAGGAGAAACATGGCTGGTCATCAACACAGGTCCTTTTTTGGTAACCTTCTGATTGACCGACACAAAGGCTTCAACCCTTTAAATACGGAGGACAGTGATCATGAGATAGACCCACTGAATAATTCAGATGATGAAGATGACTACAGAATCACAAGGAAGACTTGAAGCCTCACAACAGATTTTAAGTAAATAAAAAAAATAAAAAAATGAACCCATAACAAAAATGTACTGACACATTAGACACTTTGAAAAATACTTTTAAAAAGTCGAGCAAAATTTATTATTTAATCTCATTCTCTTTTAAAGACTTATTATTAGTAGTATCAATGTTTATTATTAACAGGACCTGCGATATTTGTTCCAGTTCTTTACATTCCGAGTTCAAATCCTGCAAGGTCAGTTTTTCCTTCCCTCCTCCTTTTTATGGGGGAGGGGGTCGATAAAATAAAGTACCAGTAAAGTACTGGGGTTGATTTAAATAGTGGATTGGCAGCATCGGTAGAGCGTCTGACACCATGTGTCATGACATGAAATTACGTCCCTTTACTTTCTGAATTCAAATCCCTCCGCAGTTAGCTTTGCCTTTCATCCTTATGGGGTTGATAAAATAAAGTACCAGTGTCACACTGGGGTCGATTTCATCGATTTTCCCCTCCCCCCCCAAATTGCTGGCCACGTGCCTGAAGTAGAAACAAGTATTATAATGATGTGATGTTTCTGGTTGAATTAGAGAATTGGCCAGAATGGTTTATGGCATTCATTTCAGTTCTTTATATTCTGAGTTGGTATCCTACCACGGTCAACTTTGTCTTTCTTCCTTGTGGGGGCTAATAAAATACTGTACCAGTCAAGTACTGGGGTGGGGGTCGATCTAGTCAACTTCCCCTTCCCTTAAAAATTGTTGGTCTTGTGCCTGAATAAAGAAAATACGTCTGTTCTTCCATGCTAGCATGGGTTAGACGGGTTGTCTTGTTGTGGGCAGTGTCTGGTCGGCTGACCATGCCTTGCTCATATGGGAACTGATTCTGGCTTGATTTCTACAGCTGGATGCCCTTCCTAACACCAACCTCATTTACAGTGAGTGCTGGGTGCTTTTTTACTGTGGCACCTCCACGACCACTTTAAATCCCACTGAGGTTAGCTTTGCTTTTCATCCTTCCAGGGTCAATAAAATAAAGTACCAGTAATGCACAGGGGTCGATTTAATTGACTTTTCCCCCTCCCTCAAAATTGCTGGTCTTGTACCTAAATCAGAAACCATTATTGTTATTTTTACTACTACTACTACTACCACCATTGCTACTGCTCTTCTACTTCTACTACTGCTGCTGTTACTATTACCACCACCACCACCACCACCACCACCACCACCACTACAATCACAAATCACGCCTTTGATCTTTCTGGATATACCAGTTATGTACTGGGACCAATTAAACTCTCCTTCTATTCCTCATATCTTTGCACATGTTAGAAATGATATCATTGGGGACTGGTTGCCAGAGTTGTTAGAGTATTGGTTATAAATATCATGTGATATTTAGTCATGGCTCTTTATGTTCTGGAAGATGGCAAATTGGCAGAGTCGTTAGGCTGGCAGATTAAAAATACTTCATGTATTTATTCCTGATCACTGTGCTCTGAGTTGAAATCCTGCTTGAGGTCAACTTTACCCTTTACCTTTTCAAGGTCCATTACTGAGGTTGATTGTTCCACTTAATCAATTTCTCTCTCTCCATTTTTTTTCACCTCCTGGGGTAATTTACCTGACTTATTCAACTATTATTTCCAATTATCAATCATTATTGGTGGATTGGCAGTATCGGTAGAGGGTCAGACATGCTTTCCAGCATAGTTACGTCCCTTTACGATCTGAGTTCAAATCCCGCCGAGGTTGACTTTGCCTTTCATCCTTACGGGGTCGATAAAATAAAGTACCAGTAATGCACTGGGTAATTGCTGGCCTTGTGCCTAAAGTAGAAACAATTATTATAATTATAGGGCGGTGGATTGGCAGTATCGGTAGAAGGTCGGACGGCATGCTTTGACGCATAGAGTTACGGCCCTTGCCATTCTGAGTTCAAATCCCGCCGAGGTTAACTTTGCCTTTCATCTTTACGAGGTCGATAAAATAAAGTACCAGTAATACACTGGGTAATTGCTGGCCTTGTGCCAAAAGTAGAAACAATTATTATAATTATCTGCATTGTGGTGACTATATATATATATATATATATTATGTGTGTTCTGTATGAGCAAGACATGGTCATCTGACCTGACGTTTCTCACAACAGGACAACTCGTCTAACCCATGCTAGCGTAGAAAAAATTGACATTAAACGGTGATGATGATGATCATCATCATCTTCATTTTATGTCCGCTTTTCCCTGCTTGCAAGGGTGGGACAATGATATATATTTATATTGGAAAATGCGTGAGATCCTTGGTACAGTTAGGTATATTTGAAAAAAGGAAAAGAATGTCTTCATTTGTAGTTGGTTTTCTATAACTATTTAATTTTACAATTTTATAATTTTGTTATGTATGTTTAATAAGTCCTTTGTTAACTTCGGTGGAAAGTTTTTAAAAAAAAAACCTGGTTAACTTTCTGGAGAACTTTCTCGCACAAAGTTAACCAGGATTTAAAAAAATATTTCCACTAAAGTTAACAAAGGACTTATTACATCTATATAGCAAAATTATAAAATTGTAAAATTATGAAATTAAATTGTTATAGAATACTAACTATAAGTGAAGTCATTCTTTTCCTGTTTTCAAATATATATATATATATATGTGTGTGTGTGGTGTGTGTTTATTACTTGAACATTCTCTGGTAGTATCAACACTGCTCAGAACTGCTGGAAGGAGCAATACTGTCAGAAGACAGTATTGTTGTGATGATCTCCAGTCAAGAGGCAATAGCTGATGATGGAAATGTTCAGGGAAAGCTCTATCTAATATATATATATTTCCATGTGAAGGCACATGGCTTAGTGGTTAGAGCTTTGGGCGTACAATCGTAAGGTTGTGAGTTTGATTCTCGGACCAGGCTTCACATTGTGTTCTTGAGCAAGAGACTTTCACGTTGCTCAATTTACTCAGTGGTAGAAAGGAATTGTGATATCACTGGTGGCAAGCTGTATTGGTCTTTGCCTTTCTCTTGGACAACATTGGTAGAGGGGAGACATTGTTTCTTTGATTTGATTTGACGAGTTCCACCCCACTCAGTAAGCGAATGAGATCTGGGAACTTGTTGATCGTTTAATGAGTAGTAACACAACAGTTAGTTCACCATAACGAGAACAATTGTTTCACCTTATTATTTATTACCTTCCAGTGCTCTCTCTCTCTCTCTCTCTCTCTCTCTCTCTCTCTCTCTCTCTCTCTCTCTCTCTATACATATACATCCTCTTTCTCTCTCAGACACTCACACATACATAATTATATGTGAAATATACCATTCATTGATGAATGCTTAAAAGTATTATGAAGGAGAAGGCACATGGCCTAGTGGTGAGGGTGTTGGACTCGGGATCATAAGGTGATAGTTTTGATTTCTGGACCAGGTGGGGCTTTTAAAAAAAATTTTTTTTTAGCAATTTACTTTTTATCATTTAGGTTTAAATACAGATATGTTAAGATTACAGCACACAGACTCACTATCACAATGACTTGTTAATCAAAATACTTCATTTCATATTACTATATGTAACAAGACTGACCCTTATAGTTAAAACACCAAAGAACCCTCCTATGAATTGTAACCTTGTCGAAGACCAGCTAAATGAGCATCTTTGTGAGCTGTAAGTTTATTTATTTATTCAATTTAAACGTCGGTATAGAGCTAGTAAACCATGACAGACTAGGGGAAGTATTAAGTACTCCTAATCAAAAAGAGCTAGTGAGACAAGTAATAGAAAAAAATTGATTAAATGGAAAAGAAAAAAAAAATTCCAATATTGAAGGCCAGTGGGAGGTAGATTATACATAAGAAGATGAAAAAGGAAAATAGGAACCATGAGATGTAAAATAGAAGTTTTCCTTGTTGAATCTTTTCATAGCTTCCATTTTTTTTTTTTCAAATGTATTATGGAAAACAAGTACAAAATAATTTCTCAATTTGAAGACTTTAACATAAAGTTAACTACAATTTTCAAATGTTAATGTAAATATAACTACAATTTTCAAATGTTAATGTAAATATAACTACAATTTTCAAATGTTAATGTAAATATAACTACAATTTTCAAATGTTAATGTAAATATAACTACAATTTTCAAATGAGAAACTTTTACTGTGAAAAGAATGAAGTGTGAAGTGTAAATACTTTCATCAATTCCCTGTACATAGAACAACATACTTTACACTACTTACCTGAGCTACCATGTTGATATAACACTACTTACCTGAGCTACCATGTTGATATAACACTACTTACCTGAGCTACCATGTTGATATAACACTACTTACCTGAGCTACCATGTTGATATCACACAGAACAACATACTTTACACTACTTACCTGAGCTACCATGTTGATATCGCACAGAACAACATACTTTACACTACTTACCTGAGCTACCATGTTGATATCACACAGAACAACATACTTTACACTACTTACCTGAGCTACCATGTTGATATCACACAGAACAACATACTTTACACTACTTACCTGAGCTACCATGTTGATATCACACACAACAACATACTTTACACTACTTACCTGAGCTACCATGTTGATATCACACAGAACAACATACTTTACACTACTTACCTGAGCTACCATGTTGATATCACACAGAACAACATAGATAACACTACTTACCTGAGCTACCATGTTGATATCATTAGCAACATAGCTAACACTACTTACCTGAGCTACCATGTTGATATCACACAGAACAACATACTTTACACTATTTACCTGAGCTACCATGTTGATATCACACAGAACAACATAGATAACACTACTTACCTGAGCTACCATGTTGATATCACACAGAACAACATAGATAACACTACTTACCTGAGCTACCATGTTGATATCATTAACAACATAGCTAACACTACTTACCTGAGCTACCATGTTGATATCATTAACAACATAGATAACACTACTTACCTGAGCTACCATGT
Organism: Eledone cirrhosa; assembly: GCA_964016885.1. NCBI lineage: Eukaryota > Metazoa > Mollusca > Cephalopoda > Octopoda > Eledonidae > Eledone > Eledone cirrhosa. Next base: position 348,189,299 of record OZ024742.1, read on the forward strand.
TGATATCATTAACAACATAGATAACACTACTTACCTGAGCTACCATGTTGATATCATTAACAACATAGCTAAAGTTTCTTGATTGTTAATTCTGTTATTTTGATGTTTTCTTGTCTTTGAAAGTGGATTGGCAGAAATGTTAGGGTGTCAGATTAAATGCTCTGATATTTGTTCTGGCTCTCTACACTCTCAGTCCAAATCATACTGAGGTCAATTTTGTCTTTCATCCTTTCAAGGTCAATAAATAAAGTACCAGTTAATTACTGGGGTCGATTCTTTCTGTGTGTGTAAAAAAAATCAGCTATGTTCCAACCTGGAGAGGGATGGGCTCTGCCAGGTTTAAAAAACATACCATGTGTCAGGAGGCTGCCCCAACATCTCCATTGTGAGTTAAGGGTTCTTCCCCTTCTTTCTCTTCCTTAATTAGAGACTTTACACAACATTTATAAACAAACAAATGTTTTACATTCCAAACTAAACAAAAATTGCAGGAAATTGTTGTTTTTTTTATTTGTAATTAACTTTAAATTTGTTTTTAGTTTAATTTCAGAAATGTTACAATCAAATTGTCTGTTGTCCACTAATTTATTGCCTGTCTACTGAGCTATTTTCTATTGATCTGTACTCTGCTGAGCTATTCTCTGTTGATTTGTCCACCAATCTGCTCTACAGATCTGTTCCCTACACATATACTAATCAGTTCTATACAGATGTACTGATCTTTACTGATGTACACTTTACAGATCTATTGATCTATTCTCTACAAATGTACTAATCTGTTCTCTAGAAACCTATAGATCTGTTTTTTACAGATGTACTTATCTATTCTCTACTGAACTTTTCACTACAGATGTAGTGATCTCTTTTTTACAGATGTACAAATCTGTTCTCTACAGATCTATTATCTACTCTCTACAGATGTACTGACCTCTTCTTTACAGACGTACTTGTTTGTTCCCCTTTCTGGTATTTGTGACATTAAACTTTGTTTTTCTTCCACTTTTGGTTTTCTCAAATCTCTCTCTCTCCAGAACATCTATGAGGAACAAGGAGAGAGGATTTGTTAGTACAGTGGTAAGAGCAAGAAAAAGTAGAGAGAGAGGGAGATTTTATAAAATGTTGCTCACATAAAATTGTTACGTTGGAAATGTTTCTGAATAAAAGATTTAACCCTTTAGCATTTAAACCTGCTGTATCCGGCCAGAATTCTCTCACCTCTTTTTGTTCAAACTGGGCATAACTGGCTGATGTTAAGGTATTGTTCTCAAAATAGATAATATCAAAATCTCATAGATTTGATATTATGCAAGATATAAACCCTTTACTGTAAAAATACAATAGTATATATAGAGGAATCTAAATGCTAAAAATGTCAGAAAGTTTCATTGGCTCAACAGAGACATCTTATTGATGTTTTCAGACCAAGAAATGTTTTCACATGGGTAGGACTAATTAAATCCTACAACCAAACTCTCACTCTGGGTTGGCTAGGTCTGTCTTTAACAAACTTTTACAATGCCATTTCCCACAGGTAAATAGTAGGTAACATTCTTTGTAACTCCTGAATGGAGCACCATCACACCCTCCACACAACTAAATCAGTTTGGCTCTTCTTTTCATTCATCACCCCACCTCACCTCTTATTTCTGACATTGTTCCAATAATAGAAATAAGGGAGATGTGCTGGAAGAGCCATTCCAACTTGCGAGGCTCATACCTGCGGCTGGCTAGCTCAGTGCCTATGGTGGGGAATAGGGAGGTAGTCCTAGGGCCAAGGACACCAGAAGTCTCCACTGTCAGGGGCACGACTGCGAACCTACCGGAGAGCAACCGGTACTTGGAGAGTTTGGCCTCCTCAGCCTGTGGAGCCACAGCGACATTTATGTGGCTCACAGATCCGGAGTCCAAGCCTCAAGGAAACGCTCATGTGCAGGCTATCGTTATCCAGCTGTGTGCCAGTGGAGGAGGAGGGCATTATTGTTGTTGTTGGGAAGATAGTGGATTGGCAGAATAGTTACAACATATGTATGTTGTGAGTTCAAATCCTACAAATATAAACTGTCTTTCTTCCTTCCAGGGTCCATAAAATAAAGTACCAGTAAAATACTGAGGTTGATTTAATCAACTTTCCCCTCACCCGACTTAAAAACAACAAAATTTATGCCTAAAATAGAAATCATCAGCATCATCATTATTATTATTATCAGTCTTTTGTATTGTCCCCTATATGTCGGCCCTTGTGGCCAATAAATTAAATCTCTTTAATAATGATAATGATAATAATAATAAAAATGGAGTGGTTTGGCAGTAATCGCTAGTGTTGGACACCATGTTTTGTGGCATATAGTTAGTCTTTTACGTTCTGAGTACAAATCCTACTGAGGTTAACTTTACCTTTCATCCTTTTGTGGTTGATAAAATAAAGTACCAGTTATACACTGGAGTTGATTTAATCAAATTTATTCTCCCCCAAAATTGCTGGCCTTGTACCTATAGTAGAAATAATAATAATTATGAGATCGTGTAGGTGTCACGACAAAAAAAACACAGTCCACGCTGTAATGTGGTCGTGTAGGTAACACAGTAAAAAGCTCCCAGTCCACACTGTAAATGTGGTTGGTGTTAGGAAGGGCATCCAGCCGTAGAAAACTTACCAGATAGTCCTATACGAGCGAGACATGGTCACCCGACCAACCTTGCCTCAAGTGGGACAACTCCCGTCCAACCCATGTTAGCGTGGAAGATGGACGTTAAACGACGATGATGATGATACTGGGATAATTGCTGGCCTTGTGCCAAAAGAAGACACAATTATTAGTAGTAGTATTAGTAGCAGTAGTATTAGTCTTTCTATATTGCTGTGTACACAAGTACATAGTGGGAGAGTGTGTAATAGAAAGTCTGCATGTTTATCTGTCAAAAATAATATTGATATTGTACTTCAAAATAATAAACAAAATATGCATAAATATTAGAGACTATCAGGTCCCCCTCACATTAGAGACTATCATGTCTCCCTCACATTAGAGACTATCATGTCCCCCTCACATTAGAGACTATCAGGTCCCCCTCACATTAGAGACTATCAGGTCCCCCTCACATTAGAGACTATCATGTCCCCCTCACATTAGAGACTATCATGTCCCCCTCACATTAGAGACTATCATGTCCCCCTCACATTAGAGACTATCATGTCTCCCTCACATTAGAGACTATCATGTCCCCCTCACATTAGAGACTATCATGTGACCCCTCACATTAGAGACTATCATGTGACCCCCCCCCCCACATTAGAGACTATCACCCCCCCCCACATTAGAGACTATCATGTCCCCCTCACATTAGAGACTATCATGTCCCCCCCCCCCATGAACATTAGAGATTATCATGTCCTCCTCCCCTTAACACAAACCAAAGGTTTGGGGTCTATATAAAGGACCAGTATTTTTTCCAATATTGTGTTGAGTCAGAAACATGGGGTGAATTGATATAATGAAGTACCCGTTGAAAGGTAAATGGACTGACAGAATTATTAGGGCATCGGATTAAATACCTTGACCTCTGCCATATTTGTTCCGGCTTTCTACATTCTGAATTCAAATCCTAAAGGTCAACTTTGTCATCATACTTTTGAGGGGAAGGAAAGGAGGTTAATAAAATAATGACAGACCAGGGCCATGGATTACCGGAATTGTTAAACCATTGGACAAGATACCTTGTAGTATTTGTTTCAGCTATTTGTGTTCTGAGTTCAAATTCTGTTGTGGTTTCATTTATTGCCAGGTTTAACATCAATACCACCCTTGATTGTTTTTGGTAGAGTCCACTGTTGTAAGCATCCAGGCAATGTTTCTAATTTAAAGATACCATCATCTTTTTCTCTTCCTCCAGTCTTGAAGTCTTCCAGTAAGGTCATAGACATTGTTCTTCCCCCACTGACTAAACAGTAACACACAACAACTCCTAAGTAACCTTGTTTCTTTATTGATTCCTTGCTAAAATTGCTTCTTTTCCCTCTCAAGCAGCTAATATCTCTAGGGTCTACTAATCCTCAAAATATAAGGTTTGATGGACCTTATTTCACCTCTTCTAATATATAGTATTTTGGGTCCCACATCCTCTGAAATATAAGGTCTATTGTATCTCACCTCATTGAAATATAGGGTCTGTTGGGCCCCACTTCTGAAATATAGGGTCTTTTGGGCCCCACTTCTGAAATATAGGTTTTTTTTTGGCTTTGCCTCTTTTAAAATATAGGGTCTATTGTACCCCACCTCTTCTAAAATATAGGGTTTGCTGGATCTTACCTCACCTTTTCTAAATAGAATTTGTTGTTGTCCCTCACCTCTTCTAAAATATAGGGTTTGATGTACCTGATTTATTCTAAAATATAGGACCTGCTGGGCATTACTTCTAAAATATAGGGTTTGTTGAATAATCTCTTCTAAAATATAGGGCTGGTTGGGCCCAACCGTTTCTAAAATATAGGATTTGCTGGGCTCTATTTCTTCTAAAATATGAGGTTTAATGGACCCTATTTCTTCTAAAATATAGGGCCTGTAATGCTTTACCAAATGATACCAATATATATTCCAGTTACATATAAACTCCTGATCTCATGAACTCACTACACCCACATCTCATTTCTAAATTTAACAAGAGCCAAATTAATTAAAACCTATGAAAAATTTTTAATAATTACAAATATTTTATTTTTTTTTTGTTCTTTCTATTTTTTTTGTTTTTGTTTTTCTCTTATAAAATTTTTAGTGTTTTTGTTGTTGTTCTTATTATTATTGTTATCCTGGGTTAAAAATGAGTTTAAAACATCTGCCTGGATCTTTTAATGTATTGAGTGTGTGTGACAGCTCACACCTATGCAGGTTTAGCTGGCCTCCTCCAAGGTATATCTCGTTGGAGGTGTCTTGGGTGATTTAATGATAGGGACCCCAGTCCTATCATCTCATTTCTACAGCTGAGTAAACTGGAGCAACGTGAAATAAAATGTCTTGCTCAAGGAAACAACACATCACCCAGTCCGAGAATTTAACTCGCAACCTTTCGATTGCAAGCTCAAAGCTCGAACCACTAAGCCGCGTGTGTGTGTGTGTGTGTATTTTATATATGAAAGAGAAAACGTGAGTATGTATGTTTGTATCAGAGCATATGTGTGTATGCTTGTGTGGGAGAGAGAACATGTATATGTATAATATACACATAGCTTGTGTATGTTTATGTGATTGTTTGCTTGTGTATGAGAGTATGTGTGTATGTTTGTGTGTGTATATATATATTTGTGTTTCTTTTATGTGAATGTATGTGTGTATATTTGTGTGACAGCATGTGTGTCACATGTCTGTGTCACGTGTGTGTGTTGTGTGTGTGACAGCATGTGTGTGTGTCACATGTCTGTGTCACGTGTGTGTTGTGTGTGTCACATATTTGTGTCACGTGTGTGTTATGTGTGTGACAGCAGGTGTCGTGTGTGTCTTGTTTATGGATGCTGAACTTAAATTTTATGTTTCTGTCATATGACATTTCTCAATCAAACCTCACAACTGTCTCTGTCATATGACAGTTGCGTCCTAACCTCACAACTATATCTGTTGTATGTGAAGTGTCCTAACCTCACAACTATATCTGTGGTATGTGAAGTGTCCTAACCTCACAACTATATCTATTGTATGTGAAGTGTCCTAACCTCACAACTATATCTGTGGTATGTGAAGTGTCCTAACCTCACAACTATATCTGTGGTATGTGAAGTGTCCTAACCTCACAACTATATCTGTGGTATGTGAAGTGTCCTAACCTCACAACTATATCTGTGGTATGTGAAGTGTCCTAACCTCACAACTATATCTGTTGTATGTGAAGTGTCCTAACCTCACAACTATATCTGTGGTATGTGAAGTGTCCTAACCTCACAACTATATCTGTTGTATGTGAAGTGTCCTAACCTCACAACTATATCTGTGGTATGTGAAGTGTCCTAACCTCACAACTATATCTGTTGTATGTGAAGTGTCCTAACCTCACAACTATATCTGTTGTATGTGAAGTGTCCTAACCTCACAACTATATCTGTGGTATGTGAAGTGTCCTAACCTCACAACTATATCTGTGGTATGTGAAGTGTCCTAACCTCACAACTATATCTGTGGTATGTGAAGTGTCCTAACCTCACAACTGTATCTGTTGTATGTGAAGTGTCCTAACCTCACAACTATATCTGTGGTATGTGAAGTGTCGTAACCTCACAACTATATCTGTGGTATGTGAAGTGTCCTAACCTCACAACTATATCTGTGGTATGTGAAGTGTCCTAACCTCACAACTATATCTGTGGTATGTGAAGTATTGTAAGTTCAGGACTATGGATTAAGAGACAAGTCACATGTCTGTTACAAACAATTTTGATAAAAACATAAAATATCTGATGAATTATTTTGATAAAAAAATATGGAGAAGTGTTGGCAGAATTGGTAGAGCATCGGAACAAATGCTTTATGGTATTTAGTTACAACTTTCTACATTCTGAGGTCAACTTTCCCTGTCATCCTTCTGGAGTCAATAAAATAAAGTACCTGTCAATATTATTGATTTTCCATTTTCCTCAAATTGCTGGCCTTGTGCCAATGTTAGAATTATATTGAGTGAAATGCTACATGGTTAGAAAGAATTATATTGAGTGAAATGCTACATAGTTATAAACCATGGAAGTCATACAACCGTCAGATAGTATTAGCAATTAGAAAGACGAACGGAAACATTGTTCCCTCAGTTCGATTTGATGAGTGCCATCCCATTTGTTAAGTGAATGAGCAGGTCTGGGATCTTATCGATTGACTCTCGACACACACACGCACCGCACCGCACTCGTGCACTCGCTCGCGCGCACACACACACACTCTCTCTCCCATTAGCTCAATCAATTTTATGTACTATAATATAGTTGAATACAATAAGGAAATATAACCCCCTTGAAATGAACAAAAAAGGGAACAGAATCAGGCAAGTTTTACTTCATGCAGTTGATTCTGTTCCCCTTTTTTCCATCTCAAGGGGTTATATCCGATTTTATTCAACTATATTATAGTTAATGTGCTGTAGAAACCTTTGTATTAAGCAAAACATACTCTTGAACTGTATAGTTATAATAATAATGAAATTATTGTGTACAATGCTCAGGTGCACTACAACTCATCAATCAAAGGTGCATGTATAATACATAGAATAATGTATAAATGTCAGGGAAGCGAACAATGTTAGAATCATGAAATACATGTGTGCGTGTGTATGGAGGAGGATATCAGGTGTAGTGTTGGCAAATTTCAGGAAGCATGGAGATTTTAAAGGATGCAGTGTCTCAACAGCTAACAACTGATGTAGGTAGTTTGTTCCATGCTTCAGCAACTCTGAGCGTGAAAGTCATGGGAGATGCGCTGTTTTCTAACTTTGTAGGCATGCCCACGTGTGTTAGACACATGGAAATCAAAAAGGTGCTCAGGGTTGTTGTTTGCAAGATCGTTAATGATTTTGTGGGTGTTTACCAAGTCAGTTGCCAGACGTCGGAGCTTCAATGTATCCATAGCTCGGGAAGCAAGATGTTCAGAGTATAGTAGATGCCTGATGGAGGGCATTCGCTTGGTTGCACATCTCTGAACTGTTTCCACGAGGTCAATGTTCTGAGCAAGATAGGGGATCCAGACTGGTGATGCAAATTCTAAGTGTGGCCGCACCATAGCTATATACAGCTTTAAATAGATAGCTGGAGAGTGGCTGACAAAGGTCTTGCTGAGTGATGCCAAGACACCCTCAGCCTTATTGACAATTTTAGAGATGTGTTTTGTCCAACACAAATTGCTGCTGACAATAATGCCAAGGTCACATTCACAAGAAGACTTCCTGATATTAGTGTTGTGGAGTGAGTATGTGAATGCTGAGTTTTTCCTCCCAAAATGCATGGTGGTACACTTGTCCACAGCCAGCTTGAGTTGCCAGTTCATTATCCATTGCTGCATTGTGTCCAGGTCTGATTGCAGGAAAGATCTATAGTGTTCAGGATCTGTCCTTTTTATCTCGAAGTACAGCTTGATGTCGTCTGTATATTTCAGCACTGTGACATTTTTTTAAGTTGGCATCTATGCAACAAACAAAAGGGGACCAAGAACAGATCCCTGTGGTACACCAAATGACATCCCATATGGTGAAGAATGCTGTCCTAGAACCGTGACTACTTTTTTTCGACTGAGAATGAAGGACTTCAACCAGTTAAAAAGATCATCTCTCACACCCATTGCGGAGAGTTTTGCCATAAGTCTTTTGTGTAGCACAGAATTAAAAACTTTAGCAAAGTCAAGGTAAACAACATTCACCCATGAGCTGCCATCAGTGATCTGGGTGATGTCTTCAAGAAACTCAATAAGTTGATCGCAGCAGCTGGAGTTAGGGATATATATGAATTGCGAGGGCTGGATAATACTGAGAATTCCAGAAGTTCCAAAGTGTTTCTCTGACACAGGATTCCATCAGTTTGGCAATGCAGCTAGTAAGACTGACTGGATGATAGGTGACAGGTGACGTGTGGTCACCTGTTTTGAAAAGAGAAATGACACTGGCAGTTTTCCACTGCTCCAGAGTAGCACCGTTGTTCAGACAGAATTGGAAGAAGAGTGAAAGCTGGTGCAGAAGGGAGTATCCGCCACGTTTGACGAGCAGGTATGTAACACCACCAAGACCAGGAGAGGCATGGTTGCATTTATTCTTAAGGTGATGTTGCAGCATTGCAGGTGTAAATTCCATCGTTATAGAATTTGTTGTCAGAGGGGGTCGTCAGTAAGCTGGTTTGTGTGGGGATTGCAAAGAGGAACAACTGGAGAGTGAGGTCTCTGTTTTGAATGTACATATTCCCAGAACACCTTACTGTCAGGGCTGGTTGCAATGTGCTGTTCAAATTCAAGCAGTGCTTTTTTTGTCACCTGCTTGAGATGGTTGATGATTAATTATATTGATTAAAATACTGTCTGATTGATTGGTTTTATTGATTAAAATATTGTCTGATTGATTGGTTTTATTGATTAAAATACTGTAATTGATTGACTTTATTAATTAAAATATTGTCTGATTGAGTATATTGATTAAATATTGTGCGATTGGTTTTTAACAATATTTTAAGATGATTTTTACATGTCACCAGTGAAACAGTTAAGAATAATAATAGATAATAGTTGGTGGATTGGCAGTATCGGTAGAAGGTCAGACGCCATGCTTTCCCTTTACGATCTGAGTTCAAATCCCGCCGAGGTTGACTTTGCCTTTCATCCTTACGGGGTCGATAAAATAAAGTACCAGTAATGCACTGGGTATTTGCTGGCTTTGTGCCTAAAGTAGAAACAATTATTTGTATATTGTGTATCAACAGAAGTCACCATTTTAGATGTATAGTAATACTTTTAGCAGCGAGTAATATGTAACCAGAATATGTAACAATGTATATTTGTTTGTAATTGGAAAGGTATGGTTTGTTATATCAATAAATGTAAGTTGAATTGAGGTTCGGCTGTAAGTCTTGAGCTGTTTTTGCTGTGAATATAACTCTGGAAAAAATCTTTCCATATCACATTTAAGAGCAATGGCTGTGGTAAATAGCATCACAAGACTTTAGCATGTTTTTATACGATTTATTAACAAAGATGAGAAGAGCTGGATTAAGCTTGGTTGGCATGCCAAAATAAATGAAACAAACATAATTAAGGTTTCTGAAAACACGGTCTACTGGCTGAGTTGAGAAGCCAGGCCATGGTTAACTTGTCGTGTTACATAATGGCTCTTAGTTGCGGAGCAAAATAAGAATAGGTGTTTACCTTATGCAGTCGACGCACAAAGAGATCTAATTTCTTAAAAGAAGCGGGAAATTCTTCATTTGGGTGGAAGTTGAAAATATATATCCATACACGGATAACGATTGGCTTAACTTAGCTGAATCACGTACGGAAAGGGTATCAATGCGCCAAAGGAAAGTAGCTTGCTACAGGTTTTATTGATTAAAATACTCTGATTGAGTATATTGCTGCGGTCTGATTGAGTATATTGATTGAACTGTTGTCTGATTGGTTATATTGATTAGACTGTTGTCTCATTCATTATTTTGATTAAACTGTTGTCTGATTGATAAATTTTAAAATAGTATCAAAACACATCAGTGACCTTTAACAAAGTAAAACCATTAAAAACTTACTGTGTAACTGTGTGTAATATTGTGTAATGCTGTGTATTAATGTGTTACTGTGTGTAATATTGTGTAATACTGTGTATTAATGTGTTACTGTGTGTAATATTGTGTAATACTGTGTATTACTGTGTGTAATATTGTATGTTACTGTGTGTAATATTGTGTAATACTGTGTGTTAATGTGTTACTGTGTGTAATACTGTGTATTAATGTGTTACTGGGTGTAATACTGTGTATTAATGTGTGTAATGCTGTGTATTACTGTGTTACTGTGTGTAATACTGTGTATAAATCTGTGTTACTGTGTGTAATGCTGTGTATTACTGTGTTACTGTGTGTAATACTGTGTATTAATGTGTTACTGTGTGTAATACTGTGTATTAATGTTACTGTGTGTAATATTGTGTATAACTGTGTCTTAATGTGTTACTGTATGTAATACTGTGTAATGCTGTGTATTAATGTGTTACTGTGTTATACTTTGTAATACTGTGTGTAATACTGTGTATTAATGTTACTGTGTGTAATATTGTGTATAACTGTGTCTTAATGTGTTACTGTATGTAATACTGTGTAATGCTGTGTATTAATGTGTTACTGTGTGTAATACTGTGTAATGCTGTGTATTAATGTGTTACTGTGTGTAATGCTGTGTGTTAATGTGTTACTGTGTGTAATACTGTGTAATACTGTATTAATGTGTTACTGTGTAATACTGTGTGTTAATGTGTTGCTGTGTGAAATACTGTGTAATACTGTGTTAATGTGTGTAATTCTGTGTATTACTGTGTAATACTGTGTATTACTGTGTAATAATGTGTATTAATGTGTTACTGTGTGTAACACTGTGTGTTAATGTGTTACTGTGTGTAATACTGTGTAACACTGTGTAATACTGTGTAACACTGTGTGTTAATGTGTTACTGTGTGTAATACTGTGTTACTGTGTGTAATACTGTAATACTGTGTTACTGTGTGTAATACTGTGTAATACTGTGTAACACTGTGTTAATGTGTTACTGTGTGTAATACTGTGTAATACTGTGTTACTGTGTGTAATACTGTGTAATACTGTGTTACTGTGTGTAATACTGTGTTACTGTGTGTAATACTGTGTGTTACCGTGTGTAATACTGTGTTACTGTGTGTAATACTGTGTAATACTGTGTTACTGTGTGTAATACTGTGTAATACTGTGTCTTGATGTGTTACTGTGTGTAATACTGTGTAACACTGTGTGTTAATGTGTTACTGTGTGTAATACTGTGTAATACTGTGTAATACTGTGTTACTGTGTGTAATACTGTGTAATACTGTGTGTAATACTGTGTAATACTGTATTAATGTGTTACTGTGTGTAATACTGTGTAATACTGTGTGTAATACTGTGTAATACTGTGTTACTGTGTAATACTGTGTTACTGTGTGTAATACTGTGTAATACTGTGTTACTGTGTGTAATACTGTGTAATACTGTGTATTAATGTGTTACTGTGTGTAATACTGTATAATGCTGTGTATTAATGTGTTACTGTGTGTAATACTGTGTAATGCTGTGTATTAATGTGTTACTGTGTGTAATACTGTGTATTACTGTGTAATAATGTGTATTAATGTGTTACTGTGTGTGTACTGTGTGTAATACTGTGTAACACTGTGTATTAATGTGTTACTGTGTGTAATACTGTGTAATACTGTGTGTAATACTGTGTAAAGCTGGGGGTTAGAGACCCCACTTGAATACTGACTTGTGTACTGAAATGGTCATTAAACAATGATGATGATGATGTATAGTTCATCCGATGGGCATCTAAACAGTTTCTGTCTACCCAATTTCACTGAAAAGGCTTGGATCGACCGAAGACTATGGTAAACAATATTTGGCAAAGATGCCTCGAACCTGGAACTTTATGATTACAAAGTGAACTTCTTAACCATTAGACTATACTGCTATTTACAGTAATGATGATAATATAACTTGATAATGAGGATATATGTCACCCCCGGCTCTTGTGTTGGACCTCCATTGGTTTCAACGATGAGGCTTCCTGTTGTTCGAACAATGGAACAGACTGTTTATGAAATTAATGTGCAAGTGGCTGAGCATTCCACAAACAAGCACCCATAATGTAGTTCTTAAGGATATTCACCTTGACACAGTGAGTTATTAGGCTGTCCTTTTATATTACAGGTATAACCTATTTTTGTCAGCTGAGTAGACTGGAGCAACATGACATAATGTGGTACTGCTGGGAATTTAACTCAGGACCCTACAATTGTCAGCCTTACACTCTAATTATGTGCCTAATTCTCCCAGTTTGGCAAGCTAAACAAATTTAGTATATTTTTATACTTCTTGCTTTGACCACTAAGCCTGCATTGTCTACTACACAGCCCACATTCAACCATTCCATAGCATGCAACCCTTGCCACCGCTGTGCGCATTTTTACACACTGTTACCTGGCAAAAATATTTAGTGATTTTGATGACAGTATCACCATCATCATCATCATCATTTTACGTCCGCTTTTCCCTGCTTGCAAGGGTGGGACGAGTCCTATTCAACACCGTATCTCTCCACTTGTCATGGTCCTTCGTCATCTCTTCCGTGAGTTTCAGCCATCTGAGGTCTGCTTTTCCCACCTCCGCCCATGTTTTTCTATTATATATAATCTATTATATATCTATTTTGTTCATGTAAATTGGTATAAAACTACACTCTAACTGCTGAGCCACATATCATCATCATCATCATCATCACCGTTTTACGTCAGTTCTTCCACGCTAGCATGGGTTAGACGGGTTGTCCTGTTGTGGGCAGTGTCCAGTCGGCTGACCTTGTCTTGCTCATACGGGAACTGATTCTGGCTTCATTTCTACAGCTGGATGCCCTTCCTAACACCAACCTCATTTACAGTGAGTGCTGGGTGCTTTTTTTACGTGGTGCCTACACGTCTACTTTACAGTGTGAGCTGGGTGCTTTTTTGCTGTGGCACCTCCACGACCACTTTGCAGTGGGGGTTGGGGGCATATTGTCTATATGCTTCAGCTTCGGCTTGTACCCGTGGGAAGTCAGGTCTTCTGTATAGTCGGGTTTTCTGTTGTCACATGTTGATAAATAGTAAGGTTTTATTTTATTGACAAATTAACCCTTTTGTCACCATATTTCCAACAAAGACACTGTTTATGGTTTTTAACTAATTTTGAAAATAATAAAAAATTTGGTGTTGCCTTTCACCCTTCCAAGATAAAAAAAAAATCAAGTACCAGTCATGTGCTGGGGGTCGATATAATTGACTTTCGCCTGCCAACAAATTGTTGGCCTTGTGCCTAAATTAGAAATCATTGTTACTAAGTTATTAGGGACAGTGGATTGGCAGTAATCGGTAGTGTGTCAGACACTATGCTTTGCAGCATAGAGTTATGGCTCTTTACCTTCTGAGTTCAAGTCCCACCGAGGTTAGCTTTGCCTTCCTCCTTAAGAAGTCGATAAAATAAAGTACCAGTAATGTACTGGGATAATTGCTGGCCTTGTGCCAACAGTAGAAACAATTATTACTAAGTTATTCAAGAAGTTTTATTATTCACAGTTGTATAAATAACATTACAAATGTTAATGATTCTTACAGAATGAAAATATAAACAGAAATAATTGTTTCTACTTTTGGCACAAGGCCAGCAATTACCCCCCAGTGCATTACTGGTACTTTATTTTATCGACCTCGTAAGGATGAAAGGCAAAGTTGACCATAAAGAGGCATAACTCTATGCTGGAAAGCATGGCGTCCGACCCTCTACCGATACTGACAATTCACTGCCCTGAAATAATAAATATAATTCTCTATTCTTTCAGCCATAGCCATAGGGCAGGCAGCTCATGGGCCCCATTTGTTTATAATAGCCAGAGAGATGGAGGCAGTGACAATGGGAATTTGATTCCATTATGTTCAGACATAGTATATATGTATATATTTATTTACCACACCACCATATACACTGCACCTACGAGCTAGAAGATATTAATTATTGCTAGGAACCTCACAAATATAATGCACAGAAATATATGATGAAAGGTTGTTTGGAACATAACTTTAAAAAGGTTCTTATATAAAATTATGATGGAAGTTTGTTCATATAAATATAAACACTTTAAAATAAACAGTTTTCATTCATCATCATCATCGTTTAACCCTTTACTCTATATATACTATTATATTTTCACAGTAAACACTTTACCTGACACAATTATCTCACATAATATCGAATCTATGAGATTCTGATTTTATTTATTTTGAGAACAATACCTTAACATCAGTATGAGCAGCCAGTTATGGCCGGTTTGAACAGAAAGAGGTGAGAGAATTTTGGCCAGATAGAGCCGGTTTAAATGCTAAAGGGTTAATGTCCATTTTCCACGCTAGCATGGGTAGGTCTGGTAGAATCATGAGTGACTTTAGGTGGTTTCACTGGTACTTTATTTTATCGACTGCGAAAGGATGAAAGACAGAGTTGACCTCGGCAGGATTTGAACTCAATTCTGTTTCTTTTGTTATGTTGTGATTATAACATTGTAAGGATAGGGAAATAGCAGTATCGTTAGAGTGACGGATAAAATGATTTGTGGCATTTGTTCTTGCTCTTTACATTCTGAGTATTGTAAGTCCAACACCCTTACCACTTGGCCATGTAAATACTAAAGAGTTAAAGAAAGTCTGATCCATGATAACATGAGGAGACCATTGCCACTAGGAAACAAGTTCATTATGTGAAGGAAACGTTTAATAATAATCCACGGAACTTTATCAACAACAGAGGTAGGTCTCAAAATTTATGTTCAGAACTGTTGAAATTCATTGCAAAATCACTGAACATCTCATCACATAATTGTTTGCTTTGAGATTCTGTGTGAATATATATTTTGTGTTAAATGTTGAACATTTACCATTATTGTTGGCTTGTCTTCCTACAGTAGCATAGGATGGTTGTGAGGGTACTTGGCTATTTTATTGTCTTCTTTTTCTTGAGTCATCTCTCTTTCATGGTTAAGGTCACATCTAGCAGTGTGTAATTGGTATAAAGATCTGACTGATAAAATAACAAGTCAGTCAATCATATTGGGGGCCTCCCCACAGCCCCGGCAGACAGAATGGAGAAGGTGTTTCCCTGGAGGACAGCAAGGGAGATGTGTTGGAAAAGCCATTCCAGCTTGCGAGGCTCACACCTGCGGCTGGCCAGCTCAGCGCCTCTCTTTCATAGGTGAAGCATTCACTTTGCTTTTTCTAATAGCTAGAATATATGTGGCTCTTCACACCTGCATAAATATCCACACCACTGATGTTGCCCAAGGGAAAGGCAGAATGGCTATGACTAGAATGCTCTTGGTATTTGCCCTGTATGGTTAAGGCTGAGCTGTAGCTAAACAACACCAACATAACAAACTGATTGTTGAGTCAATGAGGAAGTCTTTATGTGGTTACTTGAGCCACTATAAATGTTGCTTTATGTACACATGGACCTGTAATCCCTGGTGGAGTCGTAAGGACTCTATAGTGACATATGGCATTTAAAACCTACCAGAGCCCTTCCCCTCACCATGTCTGAACACAGCCGATTTCTCAGAGAGAGAGAGAAATATAGAGTAAGAATCAACATCAATGCTGAATTGGTACTTTTTTTTTATCAACCTCAAAAGGATGAAGGGCAAAGTCAACCATCGCAGATTTTGAATTCGGGGTACAGATAGCTGGAATGAAGACTGCAAAGAATTCTATCATATGTTCTAACAATTCTTTGTTTGGGTTGTTTAAAAAAAATCCCACATTGTATAATATAATGTAGTTCGAGATTATATAATATCTGGAAAGACAAAAATAATTGAATAAAAGCTAGGAGGGTGTTGATGACCTTTGATTGTATGTTTGCTGTTTAATGGGGCATGACACTGGGCTAAACAGCAACAACAGCCTAACAACAGCACTAACAACAATAAATAATTTCACTGCGGACTAAATAGATTATTCATATTTGATGTTTATGTTCCATTGCCATGCAATATCATGATCTTGACACATGCTGCATAAAGTTGTTGAGAGAGAGAAAGAGTGGATAGAGAGAGGGAGAGGGGATAGAGAGAGATTGTGTTAACAGTGGCAACAGCCTGACCTGACCTGCCAGAAATAGTTGACAAAACATGCCTTAATTCAGATGTTTAGTAACAATTTATTCAATACAAAAAATCTCATAATGTCACGAAAAACCATTGACATTATATAAAAATAATTGAGTAGATTTTGTAACATAAAACAAAATACACTATTAAAGGGTACAGAAATAAAGAAAAAAAACAGAAAATGAAAAGGTGAAAAAGAAAGAAGGATCAAGCAGTGAAAGGAAGGAGGGAGGGGCAGTCACGACACCCCAGTTCTGAGACATGCCTCAGTCATGTCCTGTGGACAAAATGTCCTCAAAACAAATAAAAAAAACTCTCATGAGAGCTGGACAGTAGAAGGTCTTCATAGAAGAATCCCCCTCCCCCCTCAAGCGAGTGTTTAAGCCTTTAACCCTTTTGCATTTAAACCGGCCATATCTGGCCAGAATTCTCTCACCTCTTTCTGGTCAAACTGACCATAACCGGCAGCTCATACTAATGTTAAGGTATTGTTCTCAAAATAAATAATATCAAAATCTCATAGATTCAATATTATGTGAGATAATTATGTCAGGTAAAGTGTTTACTGTGAAAATACAATAGTATATATACAGTAATGTAAATGCTAAAGGGTTAACTTGGCTGGAACATTCTCTTGAGGTGGGGTTTCTTCTCTAAAGAACTACTGTCCAGCTCTCCTGAGAGTTTCTTCTCTAAAGACCTTATACTGCCCAGATCTCCTGATAGTTTCTTCTCTAAAGACTTTCTACTGCCCAACTCTCCTGAGAGTTTCTGCTCTAAAGACCTACTGCCCAGCTCCCCTGAGAGTTTCTTCACTAAAGACATTCTACTGCCCAGTTCTCCTGACAGTTTCTTCTCTAAAGCCCTTCTACTGCCCAGCTCTCCTGAAATTTTCTTCTCTAAAGACCTTCTACTTCCCAACTCTCCTGAGAGTTTCTTCTCTAAAGACCTGCCCAGCTCACTTGACAGTTTCTTCTCTAAAGACCTTCTACTGTCCAGCTTCCCTGACAGTTTCTTCTCTAAAGACCTTCTACTGTCCAGCTCCCCTGACAGTTTCTTCTCTAAAGACCTTCTACTGTCAGGCTGTACTGATAGTTTCTTTTCTAAAGACCTTCTACTGCCAATGTCTCCTGACAGTTTCTTCTCTAAAGACCTGCCCAGCTCTACTGAGAGTTTCTTCTCTAAAGACCTACTGTCCAGCTCCCCTGACAGTTTATTCTCTAAAGACCTTCTACTACCCAGCTCTCCTGACAGTTTCTTCTCTAAAGATCTCCTACTGCCCAAGTCTCCTGAGAGTTTCTTCTCTAAAGACCTTCTACTGCCCAGCTCTCCTGACAGTTTCTTCTCCAAAGGCCTTCTACTATCCAGCTCTCCTGAGTGTTTCTTCTCTGAAGATCTTCTTCTGCCCAGCTCTCCTAAGAGTTTCTTCTCTATAGACCTTCTACTTTCCAGCTCTCCTGAGAGTTTCTTCTCCAAAGACCTTCTACTGCCCAGCTCTCCTGAGAGTTTCTTTTATAAAGAACTTCTACTGCCCAGTTCTCCTGACAGTTTCTTCTCTAAAGACCTTCTACTGCCCAGATCTCCTGAGAGTTTCTTCTCTAAAGACCTACTGTCCAGCTCCCCTGACAGTTTCTTCTCTAAAGACCTTCTACTACCCAGCTCTCCTGACAGTTTCTTCTCTAAAGATCTCCTACTGCCCAAGTCTCCTGAGAGTTTCTTCTCTGAACATCTTCTGTCCAGCTCTCCTAAGAGTTTCTTCTCTAAAGACCTTCTACTGTCCAGCTCTACTGAGAGATTCTTGTCTTAA
Organism: Eledone cirrhosa; assembly: GCA_964016885.1. Taxonomy (NCBI): domain Eukaryota; kingdom Metazoa; phylum Mollusca; class Cephalopoda; order Octopoda; family Eledonidae; genus Eledone; species Eledone cirrhosa. Next base: position 348,207,510 of record OZ024742.1, read on the forward strand.
GACGTGCCCAGCTCTCCTGAGAGTTTCTTCTCTGAAGACGTTCTACTGCCCACCTCTCCTGATAGTTACTTCTCTGAAGACCTTCTACTGCCCAGCTCTCCTGACAGTTTCTTCTCCAAAGGCCTTCTACTATCCAGTTCTCCTGAGAGTTTCTTCTCTGAAGATCTTCTTCTGCCCAGCTCTCCTAAGAGTTTCTTCTCTATAGACCTTCTACTTTCCAGCTCTCCTGAGAGTTTCTTCTCCAAAGGCCTTCTACTGTCCAGCTCTCCTGAGAGTTTCTTCTCTAAAGACCTACTGCCCAGCATTCCTGACAGTTCCTTCTCTAAAGGCCTTCTACTATCCAGCTCTCCTGAGAGTTTCTTCTCAAAAGATATTCTACTGCCCAGCACACCTGACAGTTTCTTCTCTAAAGATCTTCTACTGCCCAGATCTACTGAGAGTTTCTTCTCTAAAGACCTTCTATTGCCCAGTTCTCCTGACAGTTTCTTCTCTAAAGACCTACTGCCCAGCTCTCCTGAGAGTTTCTTTTATAAAGAACTTCTACTGCCCAGTTCTCCTGACAGTTTCTTCTCTAAAGACCTTCTACTGCACAGCTCTAATGACAGTTTCTTCTCTAAAGACCTTCTCATGTCCAGCTCTCTTGAGAGTTTCTTCTCTAAAGACATTGTACTGCCCACCTCAACTGACAGTTGTTTCTCTAAAGATTTTCTACTGCCCAGGTCTCTTGACAGTTTCTTCTCTAAAGACCTTCTACTGCCCAGCTCTCCTGACAGTTTCTTCTCTAAAGACCTTCTACTGCCCAGCTCTCCTGAGAGTTTTTTCTCTAAAGACCTTTTACTGCCCAGCTCTCCTGAGAGTTTCTTCTCTAAAAACCTTCTCCTGCCCAGCTCTCCTAAGAGTTTCTTCTGTAAAGACCTTCTACTGTCCAACCCTCCTGACAGTTCCTTCTCTAAAGACCTTCTACTGTCCAGCTCTACTGAGAGATTCTTGTCTTAAGACGTGCCCAGCTCTCCTGAGAGTTTCTTCTCTGAAGACGTTCTACTGCCCACCTCTCCTGATAGTTACTTCTCTGAAGACCTTCTACTGCCCAGCTCTCCTGACAGTTTCTTCTCCAAAGGCCTTCTACTATCCAGTTCTCCTGAGAGTTTCTTCTCTGAAGATCTTCTTCTGCCCAGCTCTCCTAAGAGTTTCTTCTCTATAGACCTTCTACTTTCCAGCTCTCCTGAGAGTTTCTTCTCCAAAGGCCTTCTACTGTCCAGCTCTCCTGAGAGTTTCTTCTCTAAAGACCTACTGCCCAGCATTCCTGACAGTTCCTTCTCTAAAGGCCTTCTACTATCCAGCTCTCCTGAGAGTTTCTTCTCAAAAGATATTCTACTGCCCAGCACACCTGACAGTTTCTTCTCTAAAGATCTTCTACTGCCCAGATCTACTGAGAGTTTCTTCTCTAAAGACCTTCTATTGCCCAGTTCTCCTGACAGTTTCTTCTCTAAAGACCTACTGCCCAGCTCTCCTGAGAGTTTCTTTTATAAAGAACTTCTACTGCCCAGTTCTCCTGACAGTTTCTTCTCTAAAGACCTTCTACTGCCCAGATCTCCTGACAGTTTCTTCTCTAAAGACCTTCTACTGCACAGCTCTAATGACAGTTTCTTCTCTAAAGACCTTCTCATGTCCAGCTCTCTTGAGAGTTTCTTCTCTAAAGACATTGTACTGCCCACCTCAACTGACAGTTGTTTCTCTAAAGATTTTCTACTGCCCAGGTCTCCTGACAGTTTCTTCTCTAAAGACCTTCTACTGCCCAGCTCTCCTGACAGTTTCTTCTCTAAAGACCTTCTACTGCCCAGCTCTCCTGAGAGTTTTTTCTCTAAAGACCTTTTACTGCCCAGCTCTCCTGAGAGTTTCTTCTCTAAAGACCTTCTCCTGCCCAGCTCTCCTAAGAGTTTCTTCTGTAAAGACCTTCTACTGTCCAACCCCCCTGACAGTTCCTTCTCTAAAGACCTTCTACTGTCCAGCTCTACTGAGAGATTCTTGTCTTAAGACGTGCCCAGCTCTCCTGAGAGTTTCTTCTCTGAAGACGTTCTACTGCCCACCTCTCCTGATAGTTACTTCTCTGAAGACCTTCTACTGCCCAGCTCTCCTGACAGTTTTTTCTCTAAAGACCTACTGTTCAGCTCTCCTGACAGTTTCTTCTGTAAAGACCTTCTACTGTCCAACCCTCCTGACAGTTCCTTCTCTAAAGACCTTCTACTGCCCAGCTCTCCTGACAGTTTCTTCTCTAAAGACCTTCTATTGCCCATCTCTCCTGACAGTTTCTTCTTGAAAGACCTACTACTGCCCAGCTCTCCTAAGAGTTTCTTCTCTAAAGACCTTCTACTGTCCAGCTCTCCTGACAGTTTCTTCTCTAAAGACCTACTGCCCAGCTCTCCTGACAGTTTCTTCTTTAAAGACCTTCTACTGTCCAGCTCTCCTGAGAGTTTCTTCTCTAAAGGCCTTCTACTGCCCAGCTCTCCTGACAGTTTCTTCTCTAAAGACCTTCTACTGCCCAGCTCTCCTGACAGTTTCTTCTCTAAAGACCTTCTACTGCCCAGCTCTCCTGACAGTTTCTTCTCTAAAGACCTTCTACTGTCCAGCTCTCCTGACAGTTTCTTCTCTAAAGACCTTCTACTGCCCAGCTCTCCTGACAGTTTCTTCTCTAAAGACCTTCTACTGTCCAGCTCTCCTGAGAGTTTCTTCTCTAAAGGCCTTCTACTGCCCAGCTGTCCTGACAGTTTCTTCTCTAAAGACCTTCTACTGCCCAGCTCTCCTGACAGTTTCTTCTCTAAAGACCTACTGTTCAGCTCTCCTGACAGTTTCTTCTGTAAAGACCTTCTACTGTCCAACCCTCCTGACAGTTCCTTCTCTAAAGACCTTCTACTGCCCAGCTCTCCTGACAGTTTCTTCTCTAAAGACCTTCTATTGCCCATCTCTCCTGACAGTTTCTTCTCGAAAGACTTACTACTGCCCAGCTCTCCTAAGAGTTTCTTCTCTAAAGACCTTCTACTGTCCAGCTCTCCTGACAGTTTCTTCTCTAAAGACCTTCTACTGCCCAGCTCTCCTGACAGTTTCTTCTCTAAAGACCTTCTACTGTCCAGCTCTCCTGAGAGTTTCTTCTCTAAAGGCCTTCTACTGCCCAGCTCTCCTGACAGTTTCTTCTCTAAAGACGTTCTACTGCCCAGCTCTCCTGACAGTTTCTTCTCTAAAGACCTTCTACTGCCCAGCTCTCCTGACAGTTTCTTCTCTAAAGACCTTCTACTGCCCAGCTCTCCTGACAGTTTCTTCTCTAAAGACCTTCTATTGCCCATCTCTCCTGACAGTTTCTTCTCTAAAGACCTTCTACTGCCCAGCTCTCCTGACAGTTTCTTCTCTAAAGACCTTCTACTGTCCAGCTCTCCTGAGAGTTTCTTCTCTAAAGGCCTTCTACTGCCCAGCTCTCCTGACAGTTTCTTCTCTAAAGACCTTCTACTGCCCAGCTCTCCTGACAGTTTCTTCTCTAAAGACCTACTGTTCAGCTCTCCTGACAGTTTCTTCTGTAAAGACCTTCTACTGTCCAACCCTCCTGACAGTTTCTTCTCTAAAGACCTTCTACTGCCCAGCTCTCCTGACAGTTTCTTCTCTAAAGACCTTCTATTGCCCATCTCTCCTGACAGTTTCTTCTCTAAAGACCTTCTACTGCCCAGCTCTCCTGACAGTTTCTTCTCTAAAGACCTTCTACTGTCCAGCTCTCCTGAGAGTTTCTTCTCTAAAGGCCTTCTACTGCCCAGCTCTCCTGACAGTTTCTTCTCTAAAGACCTTCTACTGCCCAGCTCTCCTGACAGTTTCTTCTCTAAAGGCCTTCTACTGCCCAGCTCTCCTGACAGTTTCTTCTCTAAAGACCTTCTACTGCCCAGCTCTCCTGACAGTTTCTTCTCTAAAGGCCTTCTACTGCCCAGCTCTCCTGACAGTTTCTTCTCTAAAGACCTTCTACTGCCCAGCTCTCCTGACAGTTTCTTCTCTAAAGACCTACTGTTCAGCTCTCCTGACAGTTTCTTCTGTAAAGACCTTCTACTGTCCAACCCTCCTGACAGTTCCTTCTCTAAAGACCTTCTATTGCCCATCTCTCCTGACAGTTTCTTCTCGAAAGACCTACTACTGCCCAGCTCTCCTAAGAGTTTCTTCTCTAAAGACCTTCTACTGTCCAGCTCTCCTGACAGTTTCTTCTCTAAAGACCTTCTACTGCCCAGCTCTCCTGACAGTTTCTTCTCTAAAGACCTTCTACTGTCCAGCTCTCCTGAGAGTTTCTTCTCTAAAGGCCTTCTACTGCCCAGCTCTCCTGACAGTTTCTTCTCTAAAGACCTTCTACTGCCCAGCTCTCCTGACAGTTTCTTCTCTAAAGACCTTCTACTGTCCAGCTCTTCTGAGAGTTTCTTCTCTAAAGGCCTTCTACTGCCCAGCTCTCCTGACAGTTTCTTCTCTAAAGACCTTCTACTGTCCAGCTCTCCTGAGAGTTTCTTCTCTAAAGGCCTTCTACTGCCCAGCTCTCCTGACAGTTTCTTCTCTAAAGACCTTCTACTGCCCAGCTCTCCTGACAGTTTCTTCTCTAAAGACCTTCTACTGTCCAGCTATCCTGAGAGTTTCTTCTCTAAAGGCCTTCTACTGCCCAGCTCTCCTGACAGTTTCTTCTCTAAAGACCTTCTACTGTCCAGCTCTCCTGAGAGTTTCTTCTCTAAAGGCCTTCTACTGCCCAGCTCTCCTGACAGTTTCTTCTCTAAAGACCTTCTACTGCCCAGCTCTCCTGACAGTTTCTTCTCTAAAGACCTTCTACTGCCCAGCTCTCCTGACAGTTTCTTCTCTAAAGACCTTCTACTGTCCAGCTCTCCTGAGAGTTTCTTCTCTAAAGGCCTTCTACTGCCCAGCTCTCCTGACAGTTTCTTCTCTAAAGACCTTCTACTGTCCAGCTCTCCTGAGAGTTTCTTCTCTAAAGGCCTTCTACTGCCCAGCTCTCCTGACAGTTTCTTCTCTAAAGACCTTCTATTGCCCATCTCTCCTGACAGTTTCTTCTCTAAAGACCTTCTACTGCCCAGCTCTCCTGACAGTTTCTTCTCTAAAGACCTTCTACTGTCCAGCTCTCCTGAGAGTTTCTTCTCTAAAGGCCTTCTACTGCCCAGCTCTCCTGACAGTTTCTTCTCTAAAGACCTTCTACTGCCCAGCTCTCCTGACAGTTTCTTCTCTAAAGACCTTCTATTGCCCATCTCTCCTGACAGTTTCTTCTCTAAAGACCTTCTACTGCCCAGCTCTCCTGACAGTTTCTTCTCTAAAGACCTTCTACTGCCCAGCTCTCCTGACAGTTTCTTCTCTAAAGACCTTCTATTGCCCATCTCTCCTGACAGTTTCTTCTCGACAGACCTACTACTGCCCAGCTCTCCTAAGAGTTTCTGACCACAGTTGAAGATGTTTTGTTTGCAGGGCACAACATTCTCAACAGCGGTAAGAAACAGAAAACAACAACAATAAAATAACAACAAAGCCATCCACAACAAAGTTTTATGTCTGTGGCACTATAGATATGGAAGGGGGATAGAAAGTTGATTACTGAGAAATGACTGTTCAGGTGAAAGTGGGGACACTTCAGTACCAATTACACCTGCTTTATACTAGTTACACCTGTAATTACATGGACCAGCTGTTCTATGGTTTAAAAGACTGGAATACTTGACATGATGACTGATAGACGTCACACACATACACACTCCTACACACACATACTCACACACACTCCCACACACACATACTCACACACTCACACACACACTCACACACACACACTCACACACATACTCACACACACACACATACTCACACACTCACACACACACTCACACATATGCTCACACACTCACACATATGCTCACACACTCACACACACACACATACTCACACATATACTGACACACTCACACGCACTCACACACACACACATACTCTCACACACACACTCACACATACCCATACACACACACACACACAATCACACATATACTCGCACACACACACGCACTCACACACACACTCACACACACTCACACATACACATGCACTCACACACACACTCACACACACACTCACATAATCACACACACACATACTCACATACTCATACACATACACACAAACATACTCACACACACTCACACACACATAGACACTCACACACACACACAGACACTCACACACAAAGTTACTCACACACACACACAGAGAAACAGAGACACACTCACACCTACTCATACACATACACTCACACTCTCACACACTCATACACACAAACACCCCCACACACACTCATATCTACATAGACTCACATGAACACATTCACACTCACATGCCACCCACCCCGTGCACCACTATATAGACAGAGAGAGTGATAACTAGAATGGAAAAGAGAATGAGAGAGAGGGAGGGAGAGAGAAAGAAAAAAAGAGAGAGGATGAGAGGGAGGGAGAGAGAAAGAAAGGGAGAGAGGGAGAGAGAGAGAACGAGAGAGAGAGAGAACGAGAGGGAGAGAGAGAGGGAGAGATTAGGAGAGAAAAAGAAAGAGAGGGAGAGAGAAATAAATAAAGAGAGGGAAGGGGGAAGAGAGAGAAAGAGAGAGAGAGAACAAGAGAGAGAGAACGAGAGAGAAAGAGAGAGAGAGAGAGAGAGAAATAAAGAAAGAGAGAAAGAGAGGGAGAGATAGTGGACAGTTGTATGTGTGTGAGATGTATGTCCTCTCAAATGAGACAACAGACGATAAAGGTGAGAGGAAGATTGTCTGGAATGAAGGACTTCTCAGAGATGGAAGAATCTCATATTGACAAACTATAATAATCTCTTCTAGAGGTGAATATTGAAATTAGGTTTAACTTCAGATGAGGCCACAATAAAGTAATAAACCAATGTTTGATAATACAACAACAACATCAACTTCAACAACGTCACCACCACCACCACCAACAACAACAACACCACCACTATCTCCACCACCATCGTCACCATCACCACCACCATCGTCACCACCACCAACCACCATCACCACCACTACCATCGTCACCACCATCACCATCACCACCACTATCGTCACCACCACCACCACCACCACCACAATCGCAAATACAAGCTGGAATTGATAGCTTTTCCCCTTTCTTTTTCTTGTATTGATTATATATTTATAAGGTTCTTAACAATAAGTAATTGATTATATGTATGTAAAAAAGGACATATCCTGAACACTATATATCTTTCTGCAATCGGACCTGGACATAATGCAGCAATGGATCACAGACTGGCAACTCAAGCTAGCTGTGGGCAAGTGTGCCACCATGCATCTTGAGGGTAAAACCCCAGCAGCCACATACTTCCTCCACAACACTAATATCAAGAAGTCTTCTTGTGAACGTGACCTGGGCATTGTCAGCAGCGATTTGCGGTGGACAAAGCACGTCTCTAAAATTGTCAATAAGGCCGAGGGTGTTTTGGCATCACTCAGCAAAACCTTTGTCAGTCAGTCTCCAGCCATCTATTTAAAGCTGTATATAGCTATGGTGCGTCTACACTTAGAATTTGCATCACCAGTCTGGAACCCCTATCTTGCTCAGAACATTGACCGCCTGGAAACTGTTCAGAGACGTGCAACCAAACAAATACCCTCCATCAGGCATCTACCATACTCTGAACGCCTTGCTTCATTGGGCATGGATACATTGAAGCTCCAGCATCTGGTAACTGACTTGGTAAACACCCACAAAATTATCAACCATCTTGGGCATCAGTTGTTAGCTGTCGAAACATTGCATCCTTCAAAACCTCCATGGAACAAACTACCTGCATCAGTTGTTAACTGTCAAGACACTGCATCCTTCAAAACCTCCATGGAACAAACTACCTGCATCAGTTGTTAGCTGTCGAGACACTGCATCCTTTAAAACCTCCATGGAACAAACTACCTGCATCAGTTGTTAGCTGTCGAGACACTGCATCCTTTAAAACCTCCATGCTCCCTGAGATTCGCCAACAATACACCCGATGTCCCCCCCTCCACACACACACACACATGTATATCATGACTCATACACTGTTCACTTTCCTGACATTTGTACATTATTCTATGTACTATACATGCACTTTTGATGAGTTGTAGTGCACCTGAGCACTGTACACAATAATTTCATTATTATTGTTCTTTGAGTCTCAGTCATTGATGTTATTTAACTGGAAAGTTTGTTGAAATGAATATCAAGCAGCCGCAGATATTCAGGACGTATCGGAGGGTTCTTGCTGTTCCCAGCAAGCATGCTTTTTGAAGTGTTCCAAAAAGCGGGGCTGGACTAATCTTCTTTAACCATCCTTGGAAACTCTTTGAGATAGTACCTAGTGCGCCTATGACAAACGGGACGACCTTGATTTCATGGCAGTTCCAAATCCTTTTTAACTCCCACTTTAAGTCCTGGTATCGGTTAATTTTCTCCCTCTCCCTTTCTTGCACTCTCGTGTCGAATGCGCAGGCTACATCTACAATCAGGCACGATGTTTTTTCCTTGTCCAAAACTACCAGGTCAGGCCTATTGTGTTCTAACTTCTTGTCCGTCTGTATCCTAAAATCCCATAGCACCTTCTCCTGATCGTTTTCTATCACCGACTCTGGCTTATGCTCATACCACTTCTCAGAATGTGGTAAATTGTTTACTTTACATAGTTGCTAGTGGATCACCCTGCCCATCACATCATGTCTCCAGCTTTTATAGTGAATCTGGGCTAGGTGTTTACACTCGGATACAATGTGAGCCACAGTCTCCTCTCTCTCTCCACAGATCCCACACAGTGAGCTAGCCTCCTTGTAAATATGGTGTTTCACACCCACTTCGTTCTGAGGGCCTGCTCTTGCGTAGCCATTAGCATTCCTTCTGTAGCTTTTTTAAGGTCTCCTCGTTTTAACCAGTTCCATGTCTGTGGATCTCTAAATTCAGTTTTCTCAAAGAAGGTACTATGAAGGGATTTTTCATGAAGGTTGCTCTTCCTCCTTGTTATTTCCTCCTTGGACATCCCCTGGTCTATTGTCCTCTCCTTCAGTACAAAGGCCGCAGTGTTTTGTTTGTGAGGAAAAAAACCCATTTCCGAGCCTTCTGCCCTCAACTGCTGAAAGAGGCAAGGGGTCGAAAGGCTCCACTGCTGCCGACGCCGGAGCGAGGACCACAACCAACACCAGCACCGGCAAAACCACCAACAACAACGCCAATAGAAAGACCACCACCAGCATTGACCACCCAGGGGGGAAACGAGGAAAGCTGTCAAATTCCAATCTCCCCCCCAAAATACACACACCAATAAAACCATAAACACACATACAGACACACTTACAGACACAGACCCCTCATCTACCAGTAGTGAAGATGAGGGAAAACCAAAATCCCCCAAAATACAAAAAAGGAAACACAAAAAGAAAAAAAAAACTCAACAAAGCACAAAATCACCCACAATAAAAAACGAAGACACCACCCACGCAAACATCTCTCCAATAACACCACCATCACCAGAATCCCCCAAACGCAAACAACCTAAACAGACGCAAGAACAAATACACACAAACATCTGAAACCACAGACACCGCACTCACAACAAACACAGATACAACCGAAACAACACCACCAAAACCATCACCACCACAGCCACGCAAACAAATAGAATCACACCAACAAAACATACAAAACTTCGTGCTCGTCAGGAGGGCTAACAAGGAACTGATGGCCCTCGTAGCACGAAGTGAAAATATACAAAAAGAGGGGGAATTTTTAAATCGAGCACATTTCGCGTGCCGGAAAATTTGGTTCTGGTGAGAACATCGCTCGATATATTCAAAGAAATACGAGACAGCTTTCCTCGAGACGTGGGAACCCCGAACGTAAACCACACTTCAAGACTTTTAAAGGGGTTCCCAAAAGAAACCCCACCAACTATGGAGGTCGAACAACCCGACCTTCACAAGAGCCCGGAAGGTAAGTAAACCTTCCTCTCTCTCTTTTTAACCTGCCAACATGGCCGTATTAAGAGTAGGATATTTAAATGTTCGAGGCCTGGGATCGTCCTGGAAGCAGGGTCACCTGCTCAACGACCTCAGGTCTATAGAAATGGATGTAATTGCCGTCAGCGAGACCAGGATTTCCGACACGCGTGCACTAGCCCCCATTTTCGATGACTATCAGATCTTTGCATTTGTTAGCCGGCCGGGAATGGGAGGCGGGGTGGCAGTGCTGTTTAGGAAAGGCCTGGATCTCGAGGTAAGGTCGATCTTCCGGGACCCGGACGGGACGTTGGTGGTCCTGGACGTGAACAATAACGAAGGTGGTGCCTTTAGACTGGTGGCCGTCTATGCTTCTACTGGGGCAGGACGGCCGGACTTCTTTAGACGCCTGGAAGCCTTTCTGGGTACGTCTCGCCCTTTACTGTTAGCGGGGGACTGGAACGGCATCTTAGACGCACGCTGGGACTGTGTGGGAGTATCCGATAGGAGCGGGGGGTGCCAAAGCCTCAAGAACCTGATCAGCCAGTTACAACTGTCTGACAGGTACCGACTAGATTTCCCTAATGCGCCAGTGTGGACCTGGGCTAACCGCATAGGGTCATCTAGATCGTATATAGACATGATATTCATTAGGAAAATAGACAGAAATAGTGCAAGCTGTCCACGTTTTGAAACGGTCGCCTATTCAGATTACAAGTTTGTGATCTGTATGGTCAACCTAGATAAGACGCGTAGGTTAGGACCTGGTTACTGGAAGCTAAACATGTCATTTCCGGCACGTAAGGCTTACAGGGACCAGGTCAACAATTTAGTTAAGAAAAAGTTGACAGGGGGAGTCGTCAACAATAGATGGTGGGGGGGGCTCTCGAAAGAGAGATTAGAGTAATGTCGATAGAGTTTAGCAAAGAAGTAGCGTTAGAGAAAAATAGAAAGGAGGGGAAGTTGGTAGATAAGTTAGACGAGGCTATTGGTAGTGGCATTGCAACTGATGTGCTAGCGGCCAGAATGGCATTAGACCATTTCTTCAATGCGAAACACGAAGGTTGCATTGTCAGAGCTAAAGAGCGTGCTCTGAGAAACGAGGGAACCTAAGCTGTTCGATGGGCCCGCGTGGCAGAGGCGCAGTGTGGTAATAAAACCACGATTCGGTCTTTGACGGACCGAGACGGGCACGAGCTGAGCGATTCCAAGTGGATGTGTGAGGCCTTTCGCCAACATTTTGCTCGGTTGTTCGGAGGAAGTGGCGGGTCAGAGATGGTGGTGGACTTCAGTCCCTACCTCGATGGCTTGCCGCAACTCTCGACGGCTGACGCTGGGCGCTGCGAAAGGCCAATTACTTCAGCCGAGATTCAGGATGCCCTTGTCGGCTGCATGAGGCGCAAGTCACCTGGTTTGGTGGTCTGCCCTACGAGCTTTACGTAAATATGCCAGACTTGTTCTCCAATCTCCTCGAAGCCCTCTACTGCAACTGGCAGCAAAACGGGAGTATTCCCAGTTCTGTGAGCCGGGGCGTAGTGACGCTGATAAGGAAAGACGAGAACAAGAGGGACACATTAGACAATTTCAGGCCCATAACTTTGCTCAACACAGAGTTTAAGATTTTGGCCAGGGTGTTAGCGAAGAGGTTGGCGCTTGTCGTCGGGATTTGGTTGGGGAGGCGCAAACTTGCGCAATCCCAGCCAGGTCCATACACGACAACCTCCACCTAATGCGATACATCATAGAGAGGGTGGGGTGTAAACCTGGCTTCGGTGGGGCTCTGATCAATTTAGATCAATCGAAAGCATTCGATAGGGTCGACCATCGGTACCTGGAGGCTGTCCTCAAGGCGGCTGGCTTCGGCCCCGTCTTCAGAAGCTGGATCGCTGCAATGCACAGCGGCACCTGCTCGATGGTCAAAATTAATAGCCACCTCTCAGAACCGTTTCAGGTCTCCCGATCGGTCCGTCAAGGGTGCCCTCTCTCCTCCCTTCTGTACGTATTGACTCTCGAGCCTTTATTGCGGAAGCTGGAGCTGTTGCAGGGCATCCCGCTCGAACCGGGACGCGGAAAGGCTGTGTCGGCTTATGCGGACGACATCACCGTGATGGTGTCGGACACCTCAGAAATCGAGGTGGTCGGCAACTTATTGGAGGAATATGAAAGGTTGACGGGAGCAAAACTTAATCACGAAAAGTCGGTGGGCTTGCAACTCGGCACCTGGAGAGGCAAGTCCATGCCGTCCAACAGCGTCGTTAGGTGCTGGACGGACGGACCGGTAAAGTTGCTAGGGGTTTGGTTCGGGCCAGACCTCAAGGTGGATAAGAATTGGGACGAGGTGACGGGCAGGGTAGCCAGTCTCACCCAGAAATGGGCTGGGATGAAGCTATCACTGATAGGTCGGGCGGAGGTGGCGAACGCGTACATCGCGTTCGTCATCTACTACCGTCTGATCATCGTCCCTTGCCCCCGTTCGCGCCTCGCCATCTTGGAGCGGCTCCTCTTCAAATTCTTGTGGAGGGGTCAGGTTCCGCTGGTGAGGCGGTCCATCTGCTGCCAGCACCCTCTACGTGGAGGGCTGGGCATGCCGTGGCTAATGATGCGCAGGCACGCGCTGAGGCTGCGGCATCTCCAGATATTCTGCCTAAACGGTGAACAGGTGTGGTCGCCGTTTGTCAGACGGGTCATTTAAACACTCATATCGAGGATTGGTGAATGTATGGTTACACAACCACCAGTGATTTCATCACTCCCAGTGATTTGATCATCCCGGTGATTTTAGCGTGGTACTATCACGCTGTAGACGAACATAAGCAAACAAACAAACAAATAGGTAAAAACCTAAAAAAATAAGCATAAGTTTCATTGTAATGTAATGTTTGAATGTCTGACTTAGTTTTTTTGTTTGTTTGTCTGTTTGTTTGTTTTTCTTTTCTTTTTTCTTTTCTTTACGTTTTTCGTTGCTGTTGTACTGTTTTGATTTTGATTTTTGACCTTTTGATTTTTTTGACCGGGTCATCAAATCAGTCTATTTATATCTTTTAATGCCTTCCTCACTTCGTGGGAATACTACGATACCTCTGTCTTAGCAGGAGGTAGTGGGAGAGAATAGCGGCGGTAGCGATAATGAGACAGTGGTGATGTGATCGTAGTACTGTAGTGATGGTGTTGAAGTTGAAGTAGAAATAGAAGTTGGATTAACTTGGCTAGATTTTTTGGTGTGGTAGTGGTGATGGTGGTGATGTTGGTGGTGAAATTATTTGCCTGTCTGTCCATGTAGCCATTTTCCTCTTTTTTGAATATAACATTTCTGATCCAAAATTAAATATTAAATATTGGGGCCCTATGCCATAATGTGATGTGTTGTCGCTTGCTGAGAGTTAAAACTGTAATCTTATGTTTCATTTGTAATAAGAATTATTCTATCACAGTTGTTTTAAATATGTAAAAATCAAAAACTTACGGGAGCGATTCCATAACGATATATCCACCATGTGTATTATTATTATTATCATTATTATTATTATTATTACTGTTATTAATCTTATATATTTCATCATCATCATCCTCGTCATCGTTTTTACGTCTGCTTTCCATGCTTGCATGGGTTGGACGGGTATTTCTCAGCACAACATCTCTCCACTAGTCGCATTCCTTAACCATCTCCTCTGCCAGTTTTAGTGATTTGAGGTCAGCTCTCATCACCTCTCTGCCTAGGTCTATCTTGGTCGTCCTCTACTGACTTCCTTCCATTGGGATTTCTTGGCATTTCTTCACCCAGCAATCATCATCCATGTCCATACCAACACAGCCTTCTTTAGTTTTGTTATATGATAATAAAACACTAGTATATCAGCAATGGAAAGATAGTCCCAGTTCAGTCCTGGGTTTGACATACATCTAGCTATCTGTCTGCCAACGTAATCTACTGTAATGAGATCCGGTGAGGAGATGTGCTTCACCAGATTTCACTACACCTGGAGTTAGGGTCCATACAAATGCTTCACCAGATGTTACTATGGTGCCCCTGAATCTCCAGGATGTTTACATTAAGGGTACATGTATCTGTGGAATGTGCGACCACTTGCAGGTTATTTTCACATTCAAGCTATTCTGTTGTTTGAACAACTGGAACAATGTCAGAACTGACAAAGGTTCAACACGTATTTCTATACAAAATGGCAATGATGACAAGCGACAGTCTTCTGCTTCTTGCCACCATCATAATTTATTTCTGTATATATTTTTCATTGAGATATTTCAGACTTCGATATTTTTGACGAGCTAGCATAGAAATTTTGATTAATTTAGTATCGACAGACAATATACTGTTTTTCCTTTCTTTCACAATTTCTTCCTCTTAATTGTCTAATTTTATCAGTGATTTGTGTTTTTTTAATTTACAGTACAACAGCAACAGTAAATTGCTCTGTTGCTACATATTTTGTTTGTGAAATAAGTTGTAAATAGAAACCACCACTACTAACTGGTGCTAGTAGTTGCATAGAAGCAACAAAAAATACCATACAGTTGATGGCTTTTCTGTTTTTTCGTTCATATAATTTTATATTTGGTTTAGTCAATTCATCATCATCATCATCATCGTTTAACGTCCATCTTCCACGCTAGCATGGGTTTAGACGAAAATTGTCCCACTTGAGGCAAGATTGGTTGTCTTGCTCGTATAGGACTGTCTGGCGGGTTTTCTACAGCTGGATGCCCTTCCTAACACCAACCACGTTTACAGTGTGGACTGGAGGTTTTTATCGTGTTACCTACACGGCCACATTACAGCGTGGACTGTGTGTTTTTTTTGTCGTGACACCTACACGACCTCATTTATTTAGGACTGGATGTTGTGGTATCAACATAACTTTACATCGAAAGGGGTGGTGTAGATGGGGGTGAGGTTGGGGGAGTGGGACGGGGGTGTATTTTGGTTAAGAGGTGCCTACTGACTGTAGGTTTCGCTTTGTACTTAGGCAAGGCGGGTCTTCTGTATTACTGCGTAGCGCCAAAGATCTCGGTTCAGTGACATTGTCTTGGAGAGGTGTAAGTGTGTGAGGTCGGAATTTATCAAGTCGTCCCAGGTTTTTCTGGGTCTGCCTACTCCGTAACTACCGTCTATTTTGATCGCCCTGCACTTTTTTTTATACAGCTGTCGTCTTTCATGCGCATCACGTGACCATACCAGCGTAGTCTTCTCTCGAGTAAACAGCATCTGATCCCTCTTATTCCTAATTTCTCACTTAGTTCATTTATGCTTTGCCGTTCACGTATATTACTATTACACATCCAACGGAGCATGCAAGCTTCGTTCCTCTCCAGTCTGTGTAGATCCTCTGCACACAATGCCCATGTCTCATTGCCATGTAACATCGCTGTTCGTATACAGGCATCATACAGCCTGCCTTTCATTTTTAGAGAGAAACCTTTAGCGGCCAATAGTGGTATAAGCTCTCTGAACTTTTTCCATCCCGTTCTGACTCTAGCTACTGTACTTTCAGAGCACCCTCCACCATTGCTGATTTTGTCACCCAGGTAACGGAAGGTGTCCACTATTTCTATAGAACCATCTGAGCAATGGAATGAGCTAGTTAGTATTCTGTGGGCATTTGCTGCTACTTATTGCACCTGAGCACCAGCCACATATAAAATCTATATTCTTAGTTAGCTTACCTGTGATCCCACTACATCTTTTATGCACCCATACTTTGCATTTGGGACATAAAATGGAGTTTCTGCCTCCTTCTTTCCTACATACTGTGCATGGCCATTTCCCAGATGGGACCAGTGCCCTATTTTCCTTCCTACAAACTAGAACTTTAGTCTTAGACAAGTTAATTTTAAGGCCTTTTGATTCTAGGCCATGCTTCCATGTTTGGAATTTCTTCTCTAGTTCAGCCATTGATTCAGCTATGAGCGTTAGATCATCTGCGTATAGAAGTTCCCATGGGCAGCTGGTCTTGAACTCCTGTTATAGTCTGGAGGACGATAATAAATAGGAGGGGGATAAGGACAGAGCCCTGATGAACACCAACTTTTACGCTAAACTCTTCACTATATTCGTTGTTAATTCTAACCTTGCTGATAGTTTCTTAATACATAGCTTGTATAGCTCTCACAAGCCATTCAT
Source organism: Eledone cirrhosa (assembly GCA_964016885.1). NCBI lineage: Eukaryota > Metazoa > Mollusca > Cephalopoda > Octopoda > Eledonidae > Eledone > Eledone cirrhosa. Next base: position 348,223,691 of record OZ024742.1, read on the forward strand.
CAACACCTAGTTTTCTGAGAGCCCACCAGATAATGGGGCGTGGGACTCTGTCAAAGGCTTTCTCCAAGTCAACAAAAGTTAAGTATAGGGGTTTACTTTTAGCTAGGACCTTCTCCTGTAGTTATCGGACAATGAAAAGAGCGTCTGTGGTACTTTTACCTGACACAAACCCGAACTGCATTTCATCTAGATCAATTCGCTCTCTGATTAGTTGCGCTATTATTTTTTCTGTGACCTTCATGACCTGGTCAATTAATTTAATGCCTCTATAGTTACCCCTATATAGGGCATCTCCTTTACCCTTGTAGCAGTTAATGATGATGCTGCTACGCCAGTCCTTTAGTACAACCCCATTCTGTATGACTTGGTTTACTATCCGGGTGACCATAGTGTATATATATATATATATATATATTTATGTGTGTGTGTGTATGTAAAGTGATCGAGTAGGTGTCACGAGAAAAAGCACCCAGTACTCACTGTAAATGTGGTTGGTGTTAGGAAGGGCATTCACCTATAGAAACCAAGCCAGAAAGAGTTCTGTATGAGCAAAGCACAGTCATCCAACCTAGCTTGTCTCATAACTGGACAGCTCATCTAAACCACGCTAGCTTGGAAAATGGACATTAAACGATGATAATGATGATATATATATACACTCGTTATATTTTGTGTTAGTTAATCAACTGATACTAGTGTATACAGGATAAAGCACTCAAGCAGAGCTTTGAGGGAACACCACCAATAATCCGCCAGTGACATATCACTGAATGGAAACTGCATCAGTAATTTATATTTTCGTTCATGTCATTTTATTCATGTAACTTTTTGTTCACATAATAGCTGTGAAATTTTTGATAAGATCATCTCACACTTGTTCTACATGGATGATCTGAATTGTGGTCGGTATTAGGAAGAGCATCCAGCTGTAGAAACCAAACCAAAAGAAGTTCTGTTTGAGCAAGGCATGGTTACCTGACTTTACATTTCTCACAACAGGACAACATGTCTAACCCATGCTAGCATCGAAAAATGGTCGTTAAATGGTGAAGATGAAAAGTTGACAAGGATCTGAAAGAGCAGCTGGTAACTGTGAAGACATTCAGTGATGACACCAACATGGAATTTGGCTTAGATAAGTGGGCCAAAGCTGCATTTAAATGTGGATCAAGAAGGCTTTTATAAGTATCTTAGTGTGAATGAGGAGATCAAGAAGGAACATTTTAGACGTGTTAGAATGCTCGTGAATATTGAGCTGAACTCCTAGAATAGAACCTATAAACTCCTTGCTGATGCCTGTTGTCCAGTGTAGCCTTAATGTCATCAATTGGAATTTAAGTGAACTCCAATGTAAAATCTAGGAAATTGTTGACATTAAACAGGATGTATCACCCCATAGCAGACGTCTATAGGCTCTATCTCCCACAAAAGGTGGTAGAGGTGGCCTAATCCGACTTGAAACGTTCTATAAAACAACCATGATAGGACTCCAAATATACATCCAAAGTAACAAATAATTGGATGATACAGTTGGTAGGACAACACAAACAGGGTAAGAAACAGCAGTCAATCTCAAAGGAGACATAAATACAGATGAGAGCTTAACCTCCTTGATCAGGATGTTGATAAAGAAGACATGCCAGCCACTAAGGCAGCAAAGTTTAAGACAAAAACCAAACAGAAAAACTTGAACGAAATGTTGAGATTGTGGAAGAAAAACTATTGCATGGGTAATACCTCAAATGAGCTGGGGAAGCTGATGTAGATATCAATTCAAACCTGCTCACAAATTTGATGTAATAAACAGCTGTTATGTTATGGTTTTAACAATAGCTTTATAATAGAAAAGTTATTTTATGTCATATGTCATAAGATGTAATAAAAATAGCTGATACATAACATTAAAAAGTAAAGTCTGTCTTAATCCAGAAGGCTCGTTAGGCTGGTGTTTGTCCCAGTTTCATGTTGTGAAGTGACTGAGAATACAAGACTCCCCCTGGACAGGACACCAGTCCATTGCATGGTTAAACCCTCACATACATATACATATGTGGTGACTGACCAAAAATAAGGTGAAAATGTATGTCTGTGTGAATGTATGTCTATGTCTGTCTTGGTATATATGAGAGTGTATGTGTGTGAGTGTGTAACAACAATTTATTCATTTGGACAGCAAAAAAGAATTACACAATGAATATTGTTTACCCTAAGGTGCTTCAAGTTTGACAGATTTTCATTTCTAAATTCTATTATTATTACAATTTTGATATTTTAAAATAATTATGAGAATAAAAACATATCTTCATATTTATTATTTATTAATCTGAATAAGAACAGAAGTAACCCGGGCAACGCCGGGTAATTCAGCTAGTATATATATATATATATATATATATATATATATATATATATATATATATATATATATATATATGTTTATATATATATATATATATATATATATATATATATATATATATATATATGTTTATATATATATATATATATATATATATATATATGTGTGTGTGTACGTGTGCATACTTACATTTACACACATATATATGTGTGTGTGTGTGTATGTGTGTGTGTACGTGTGCATACTTACATTTATATATATATATATATATATACATTGCCAGTTAAATTGTGTGGGTGTTTTAATCTATTTTGCCCTTCCCCAAATTTGCTGGTCTTGGGCTTAAATTAGAAATAAATATTTTATTCTGACGACCCCGAAGCAAAGTTGCCATCGATGGGATTTGTACTTAGAATATAAAAATAATAAACAAAAACAAAACCGGAACAAATCTCACGCTGACTGAAGCCAGCCCCACCCACGTGGCTGCGATAGAATTATTGTTGAAACTATAGCGGTGGAGACAGGCGTTCTAGATCCTCGGACTTTCTCCTTATTCCCTACTACTGGGGCAGAGTTTGCCACTCGCAGGAATGAGTTCCTTGAGATAGGATTGCTATTTCAGCGTGTTTTCCTCGCCATCCTCCGACGTAACTCTCTCTCTCTCTCTCTGTTCGCCGAGACCACGTGGAGGCCTGCATATCGGAAAGCGTTCACATGTCATTGCGATGGTCTCTGTATTATTGTTACAACAACAACTATTAACATATGTCACTTGGAAACCATTCTACAGCTTCAATTGGAGTAATAAGTGGGATACTTTAGTCCGGCTCCTTAACCATATCTGCGCGTATTAATAAATATCAACAGTAAAGTAAGGGAGGTAACTCTCATTGGATAATGTTTGTAAACATTGGGAGTGAGGCGTGACAGAGGTTTCGGTGAAAACGCCGCGTCGTGTTTTCACGACTTCGGTAGATAACGGTTTGCGCGAATCAAAATTGATTGCAAATACATATTTTCCCATTAAAGTGGGCAAGATTTCGACCCTATCTACCAGACAAATATGCACTGATATAGCAGAGATATATATATATATATATATATATATACATATATATATACTATATACATAGCTGTGAAATATATATATATATATATATATTTACAGTTTTCTCTTTCTAATAATCATCGATATTGGATCACCTGTTGCCTAGCAATTACAGCAAAATAATCAGAAGAAAAAAGTAAACAAAAAACAAATAAAAGAGAAAAAAACAACTACTACAAACTGAAAACACAAAAAACAACACTAAAAAACAACATCAACATCACTAACACCATCACCGACAATAACACTACTAATCCCCCCCCCCAACAACAACACTATTAAAACAACACCAACACCAACCACACCACCACCAACAACACTATCAACAACAACACCAACACCACCAACAACAACACCAACAACACTACTAAAAACAACAACACCAACAACAACATCAACAACACTGCTAAAAATAACACCAACAACACTACTAAAACAACACCAACAACATCAACAACACTACAAAAACAACACCAACACCAACAACATCAACAACACTACTAAAAACAACACCAACACCACGTAAAACATCACCATCAACAACACCAATAGCACTACTAAAACAACACCAACAACACTACTAAAACAACACCAACAACATCAACAACACTACTAAAAACAACACCAACACCACTACTAAAACAATACCAACACCAACAACATCAACAACACCAACAGCACTACTAAAACAACACCAACAACACTACTAAAACAACACCAACAACATCAACAACACTACTAAAAACAACACCAACACCAACAACACTACTAAAAACAACACCAACACCAACAACACTACTAAAAACAACACCAACACCAACAACACTACTAAAACAATACCAACACCAACAACATCAACAACACCAACAGCATTACTAAAACAACACCAACAACACTACTAAAACAACACCAACAACACCAACACCACGTAAAACATCACCATCAACAACACCAACAACATAAACACCAACACTACTACTACCAATAACACCGCCACCAACTCCACCACCATCAACACCACGATCAACATCAACATCAACACCAACACTACCAACATCACCACCAACAACAACAATAGCAACAGGAACACCACTAACTCCACCACCAATTCCACCCACACACCACCAACAACAATAACATCAACAACACCACCACCATCAACAACAATAGCATCAACAACACCACCATCAATACCACCATCAACAACAAAAACGGAAAAGGAGAAACAATCGGAAGATAACTATAGTCCCCAAAGTTCCTTTAGTAATAGAAGCACAAATACAGTTAATAGTCTTCTTAGTACTACTACTACTACTACTACTACTGTTCATACTGCTGCTTCTAATTGTAGTAAGAGAAAAGGTAATAGTAGTAATATTAGTAATAATACTATTGTTAGTCGTGAAAATAATATTAAAAGTGATAGTGACGATAAAAAACCTTTTTGTTATCGGTGGTGGTGGTGTTGCATCCAGTATAAAGATAGGAAACATCTGCTTTGATCAAGCTATAATGGCCGATAAGGGGGAGTATTGGGTAGCGGAAAGTATAAAAGACGTTACATTTGTAGAACGATTTGAATTAGGAGATGAATTAGGAAGGTAAGATAGAATTATTATTATTTCACTTTTATACGATTTTTTTAAATTTATAAATTATTAAAAAAAAAAAGAAAACTTTTAATATGAACCCTCGTGAAACTTCTCTTGACTTTTTAAATACTATTTTTAAGTGTTTATATTAATCCAAACCCCTTCCCTCATAATTTTATGTAAGAACCTTTGTTATGTTATATTCCAAACACCAACGTTATGTACCGTATGAAACTACATTAGCAAGACAATCTTGAAAAGTACAAAACAGCAAAACATTCCTCTTTAATACTGCATATTTTCAGAAAGATCTGTTCAGTAGTGAAGATACTATAAACATTTGAATTGACAAACACTGTCTTTAGATATGTTGTGCTACATTATTACAGGATATTAAGAGATATAATATAGTTATATGACTAAATCCTTACAAATTCTTCATTGATTTTCAAAATTATTTGAAAACCATGTTTTTTTTTTGTCTTTCATTAGAAATATGGTAACAAAAGGGAATTATTTAATTATTTTTTTGGTGTAATATTTTGTTAGTTGCTTGCGCCCTCCCTCTCTTTTCTGAGTTGTTAAGGCAGGTGGTCTTGTGGTTACAGTGTTAGACGTACAATCATAAAATCATTGGTTCAATCCCTGGTATAAGTGGCATGTTGTATTTTTTAGTATAATACTTTATTGCTACTTTTGACAGGGATTGTGACTAGTATCACCAATAGAAAGATCAATGGAAACAGGGATCTGATGATCGGCTCCTTTCCTTTTTTAGTCATTCTTAAAAGAGAAAGTGGGAATAAGTGGTTTTTATTGATTTTGTTTTTGTACTTTCTTTCCCACTAAAAAGTGAAAAATAAGGAAAGGGAAGAGGTGGGGGAGATAGAAAATTAAATTAAAAAAGGGAAGTTGGGAAAGGGAGGGGGTACCCATAGCACATCTCAGCCTGAACCCTGTGGGGGAAGATGGTTACAGTATTGCTGTGGAGTTAGCAGCTTAAGTGGGAGGGCCTACATTTCACATCTAGCCTGGGCCTACATTTCACATCTAGCCTGGGCCTACATTTCACATCTAGTCTGGGCCTATATTTCACTTCTAGCCTGCCACCTACTTTGCCCAGACCTGCATAGAGAGAACACAACAGAAACAATGACAATAATTGTTATTTCTAAGAATTAAGAAGAATACTTTACACATCATAGGTTGCCATCTTATCAAATACACAACCTGTGTGTTTCAATTAATTTTAAAAATAATAAAAATTGTGAAGTATTCAGAAGTCAACCTTGTTATCAAGTCAATAGTTGGAACAAGAAACAATTCTTAATGAAATTATGATAGGTTTTAATCAATGATATGCCATGTGTGTTTGTATATTTATGTATATTTCTGATTGTTTTTTTTTTATTACACACACACATACACACAATGTGCCACAATAAGTTTACTTTCCAATCATAAGGTTCTAACCCTACATTTATTCCTGTAAATCGATATTTCTCCAATTTACACAGATACACAATGTATTTCCAATATCAGTCATGATGCTACATATAAAGTTTCCCAAATTACAATGTCCAGGGTTCTAACCCAACATTTGTCCCTGTAAATAGTTATTTCTCCAAAGTTACTCATATATTTAATCCTGTATGTCATTTGTACATACATGCTGAACATTTAATCACTTCCACGTGTCCATAATCAACATAAATTATAGGGTTTCTCTTATGCAAACCATTCATTTATTAAAACACAAAGTTCCCAGTTTGTATGATTTTTTATATCTCCTGTAATCCTGGTGTATACTGCATGCCAATCTTGGACTCCAAAATTTTAATATGTTCAATGTTATTGCTGTCATTATTAATGACTTAATAAGGCGGTGGATTGCCAGTATCGGTAGAGAGTCGGACGCCATGCTTTGACACATAGAGTTACGGCCCTTGCCATTCTGAGTTCAAATCCTGCCGAGGTTAACTTTACCTTTCATCCTTATGGGGTCGATAAAATAAAGTACCTGTAATGCACTGGGTAATTGCTGGCCTTGTGCCAAAAGTAGAAACAATTATTAATGACACTAGTTCACTAATATAAATATAAACACATTAACACAGGCAGTTTTGTATCAGAGAACCAGGCAAGTTTCAAACAGGTTGATATCAAGTTAAACTCAATAAGATCCCAGAGACAAACTAGAACATGGGTCATGGGTGGCAGGTGGATCAATTGACATGGGTGGCAGGTGGATCAGTTGATATGGGTGGCAGGTGGATCAGTTGACATGGGTGGCAGGTAGATCAGTTGACATGGGTGGCAGGTGGATCAGTTGACATGGGTGGCAGGTGGATCAGTTGACATGGGTGGCAGGTGGATCAGTTGACATGGGTGGCAGGTGGATCAATTGACATGGGTGGCAGGTAGATCAGTTGACATGGGTGGCAGGTGGATCAGTTGACATGGGTGACAGGTAGATCAGTTGACATGGGTGGCAGGTAGATCAGTTGACATGGGTGGCAGGTGGATCAGTTGACATGGGTGGCAGGTGGATCAGTTGACATGGGTGGCAGGTGGATCAATTGACATGGGTGGCAGGTGGATCAGTTGACATGGGTGGCAGGTGGATCAGTTGACATGGGTGGCAGGTGGATCAATTGATATGGGTGGCAGGTAGATCAGTTGACATGGATGGCAGGTGGATCAGTTGACATGGATGGCAGGTGGATCAGTTGACATGGGTGGCAGGTAGATCAGTTGACATGGGTGGCAGGTAGATCAGTTGACATGGGTGGCAGGTGGATCAGTTGACATGGATGGCAGGTGGATCAGTTGACATGGGTGGCAGGTAGATCAGTTGACATGGGTGGCAGGTAGATCAGTTGACATGGGTGGCAGGTAGATCAGTTGACATGGGTGGCAGGTGGATCAGTTGACATGGATGGCAGGTAGATCAGTTGACATGGGTGGCAGGTAGATCAATTGATATGGGTGGCAGGTAGATCAGTTGACATGGGTGGCAGGTAGATCAGTTGACATGGGTGGCAGGTGGATCAGTTGACATGGATGGCAGGTGGATCAGTTGACATGGGTGGCAGGTGGATCAGTTGACATGGATGGCAGGTGGATCAGTTGACATGGGTGGCAGGTAGATCAGTTGACATGGGTGGCAGGTAGATCAGTTGACATGGGTGGCAGGTGGATCAGTTGACATGGATGGCAGGTGGATCAGTTGACATGGGTGGCAGGTAGATCAGTTGACATGGGTGGCAGGTAGATCAGTTGACATGGGTGGCAGGTAGATCAGTTGACATGGGTGGCAGGTGGATCAGTTGACATGGATGGCAGGTGGATCAGTTGACATGGGTGGCAGGTGGATCAGTTGACATGGATGGCAGGTAGATCAGTTGACATGGGTGGCAGGTGGATCAGTTGACATGGGTGGCAGGTAGATCAGTTGACATGGGTGGCAGGTAGATCAGTTGACATGGGTGGCAGGTAGATCAGTTGACATGGGTGGCAGGTGGATCAGTTGACATGGGTGGCAGGTGGATCAGTTGACATGGGTGGCAGGTGGATCAATTGACATGGGTGGCAGGTAGATCAGTTGACATGGGTGGCAGGTGGATCAGTTGACATGGGTGACAGGTAGATCAGTTGACATGGGTGGCAGGTAGATCAGTTGACATGGGTGGCAGGTGGATCAGTTGACATGGGTGGCAGGTGGATCAGTTGACATGGGTGGCAGGTGGATCAATTGACATGGGTGGCAGGTAGATCAGTTGACATGGGTGGCAGGTAGATCAGTTGACATGGGTGGCAGGTAGATCAGTTGACATGGGTGGCAGGTAGATCAGTTGACATGGGTGGCAGGTAGATCAGTTGACATGGGTGGCAGGTGGATCAGTTGACATGGATGGCAGGTGGATCAGTTGACATGGGTGGCAGGTGGATCAGTTGACATGGATGGCAGGTAGATCAGTTGACATGGGTGGCAGGTGGATCAGTTGACATGGGTGGCAGGTAGATCAGTTGACATGGGTGGCAGGTAGATCAGTTGACATGGGTGGCAGGTAGATCAGTTGACATGGGTGGCAGGTGGATCAGTTGACATGGGTGGCAGGTGGATCAGTTGACATGGGTGGCAGGTGGATCAATTGACATGGGTGGCAGGTAGATCAGTTGACATGGGTGGCAGGTGGATCAGTTGACATGGGTGACAGGTAGATCAGTTGACATGGGTGGCAGGTAGATCAGTTGACATGGGTGGCAGGTGGATCAGTTGACATGGGTGGCAGGTGGATCAGTTGACATGGGTGGCAGGTGGATCAATTGACATGGGTGGCAGGTAGATCAGTTGACATGGGTGGCAGGTAGATCAGTTGACATGGGTGGCAGGTAGATCAGTTGACATGGGTGGCAGGTAGATCAGTTGACATGGGTGGCAGGTAGATCAGTTGACATGGGTGGCAGGTAGATCAGTTGACATGGGTGGCAGGTAGATCAGTTGACATGGGTGGCAGGTGGATCAGTTGACATGGGTGGCAGGTGGATCAGTTGACATGGATGGCAGGTGGATCAGTTGACATGGATGGCAGGTGGATCAGTTGACATGGGTGGCAGGTGGATCAGTTGACATGGGTGGCAGGTGGATCAGTTGACATGGGTGGCAGGTAGATCAGTTGACATGGGTGGCAGGTAGATCAGTTGACATGGATGGCAGGTGGATCAGTTGACATGGGTGGCAGGTGGATCAATTGACATGGATGGCAGGTGGATCAATTGATATGGGTGGCAGGTGGATCAGTTGACATGGGTGACAGGTAGATCAGTTGACATGGGTGACAGGTAGATCAGTTGACATGGGTGGCAGGTAGATCAGTTGACATGGGTGGCAGGTAGATCAGTTGACATGGGTGGCAGGTAGATCAGTTGACATGGGTGGCAGGTAGATCAGTTGACATGGGTGGCAGGTAGATCAGTTGACATGGGTGGCAGGTAGATCAGTTGACATGGGTGGCAGGTGGATCAGTTGACATGGGTGGCAGGTGGATCAGTTGACATGGGTGACAGGTAGATCAGTTGACATGGATGGCAGGTGGATCAGTTGACATGGGTGGCAGGTGGATCAGTTGACATGGGTGACAGGTAGATCAGTTGACATGGATGGCAGGTGGATCAGTTGACATGGGTGGCAGGTGGATCAGTTGACATGGGTGACAGGTAGATCAGTTGACATAGGTGGCAGGTAGATCAGTTGACATGGATGGCAGGTGGATCAATTGATATGGGTGGCAGGTGGATCAGTTGACATGGGTGGCAGGTGGATCAGTTGACATGGGTGGCAGGTAGATCAGTTGACATGGATGGCAGGTGGATCAGTTGACATGGGTGACAGGTAGATCAGTTGACATGGATGGCAGGTAGATCAGTTGACATGGGTGGCAGGTGGATCAGTTGACATGGGTGACAGGTAGATCAGTTGACATGGGTGACAGGTAGATCAGTTGACATGGATGGCAGGTGGATCAGTTGACATGGGTGGCAGGTGGATCAGTTGACATGGGTGGCAGGTAGATCAGTTGACATGGGTGGAAGGTGGATCAATTGACATGGGTGGCAGGTAGATCAGTTGACATGGGTGGCAGGTAGATCAGTTGACATGGGTGGCAGGTAGATTAGTTGACATGGGTGGCAGGTAGATCAGTTGACATGGGTGGCAGGTGGATCAGTTGACATGGGTGGCAGGTGGATCAATTGATATGGGTGGCAGGTAGATCAGTTGACATGGGTGGAAGGTGGATCAATTGACATGGGTGGCAGGTAGATCAGTTGACATGGGTGGCAGGTGGATCAGTTGACATGGGTGGCAGGTAGATTAGTTGACATGGGTGGCAGGTAGATCAGTTGACATGGGTGGCAGGTGGATCAGTTGACATGGGTGGCAGGTGGATCAATTGATATGGGTGGCAGGTGGATCAGTTGACATGGGTGGCAGGTAGATCAGTTGACATGGGTGGCAGGTGGATCAATTGATATGGGTGGCAGGTGGATCAGTTGACATGGGTGGCAGGTAGATCAGTTGACATGGGTGGCAGGTGGATCAATTGATATGGGTGGCAGGTGGATCAGTTGACATGGGTGGCAGGTGGATCAGTTGACATGGGTGGCAGGTGGATCAATTGATATGGGTGGCAGGTGGATCAGTTGACATGGGTGGCAGGTGGATCAGTTGACATGGGTGGCAGGTGGATCAGTTGACATGGGTGGCAGGTGGATCAATTGATATGGGTGGCAGGTGGATCAGTTGACATGGGTGGCAGGTAGATCAGTTGACATGGGTGGCAGGTGGATCAATTGATATGGGTGGCAGGTGGATCAGTTGACATGGGTGGCAGGTAGATCAGTTGACATGGGTGGCAGGTGGATCAATTGACATGGGTGGCAGGTGGATCAGTTGACATGGGTGGCAGGTGGATCAGTTGACATGGGTGGCAGGTGGATCAATTGATATGGGTGGCAGGTAGATCAGTTGACATGGATGGCAGGTGGATCAGTTGACATGGGTGGCAGGTAGATCAGTTGACATGGGTGGCAGGTGGATCAATTGACATGGGTGGCAGGTGGATCAATTGATATGGGTGGCAGGTGGATCAGTTGACATGGGTGGCAGGTGGATCAATTGATATGGGTGGCAGGTAGATCAGTTGACATGGGTGGCAGGTAGATCAGTTGACATGGGTGGCAGGTGGATCAGTTGACATGGATGGCAGGTGGATCAGTTGACATGGGTGGCAGGTGGATCAGTTGACATGGATGGCAGGTGGATCAGTTGACATGGGTGGCAGGTAGATCAGTTGACATGGGTGGCAGGTAGATCAGTTGACATGGGTGGCAGGTAGATCAGTTGACATGGGTGGCAGGTGGATCAGTTGACATGGATGGCAGGTGGATCAGTTGACATGGGTGGCAGGTGGATCAGTTGACATGGATGGCAGGTGGATCAGTTGACATGGGTGGCAGGTAGATCAGTTGACATGGGTGGCAGGTAGATCAGTTGACATGGGTGGCAGGTGGATCAGTTGACATGGATGGCAGGTGGATCAGTTGACATGGGTGGCAGGTAGATCAGTTGACATGGGTGGCAGGTAGATCAGTTGACATGGGTGGCAGGTAGATCAGTTGACATGGGTGGCAGGTGGATCAGTTGACATGGATGGCAGGTGGATCAGTTGACATGGGTGGCAGGTGGATCAGTTGACATGGATGGCAGGTAGATCAGTTGACATGGGTGGCAGGTGGATCAGTTGACATGGGTGGCAGGTAGATCAGTTGACATGGGTGGCAGGTAGATCAGTTGACATGGGTGGCAGGTAGATCAGTTGACATGGGTGGCAGGTGGATCAGTTGACATGGGTGGCAGGTGGATCAGTTGACATGGGTGGCAGGTGGATCAATTGACATGGGTGGCAGGTAGATCAGTTGACATGGGTGGCAGGTAGATCAGTTGACATGGGTGGCAGGTGGATCAGTTGACATGGGTGGCAGGTGGATCAGTTGACATGGGTGGCAGGTAGATCAGTTGACATGGGTGGCAGGTGGATCAGTTGACATGGGTGGCAGGTGGATCAGTTGACATGGGTGGCAGGTGGATCAGTTGACATGGGTGGCAGGTGGATCAATTGACATGGGTGGCAGGTAGATCAGTTGACATGGGTGGCAGGTAGATCAGTTGACATGGGTGGCAGGTAGATCAGTTGACATGGGTGGCAGGTAGATCAGTTGACATGGGTGGCAGGTGGATCAGTTGACATGGGTGGCAGGTGGATCAGTTGACATGGATGGCAGGTGGATCAGTTGACATGGATGGCAGGTGGATCAGTTGACATGGGTGGCAGGTGGATCAGTTGACATGGGTGGCAGGTGGATCAGTTGACATGGGTGGCAGGTAGATCAGTTGACATGGATGGCAGGTAGATCAGTTGACATGGATGGCAGGTGGATCAGTTGACATGGATGGCAGGTGGATCAGTTGACATGGGTGGCAGGTGGATCAGTTGACATGGGTGGCAGGTAGATCAGTTGACATAGGTGGCAGGTAGATCAGTTGACATGGATGGCAGGTGGATCAGTTGACATGGGTGGCAGGTGGATCAATTGACATGGATGGCAGGTGGATCAATTGATATGGGTGGCAGGTGGATCAGTTGACATGGGTGACAGGTAGATCAGTTGACATGGGTGGCAGGTAGATCAGTTGACATGGGTGACAGGTAGATCAGTTGACATGGATGGCAGGTAGATCAGTTGACATGGGTGGCAGGTAGATCAGTTGACATGGGTGGCAGGTAGATCAGTTGACATGGATGGCAGGTGGATCAGTTGACATGGGTGGCAGGTAGATCAGTTGACATGGGTGACAGGTAGATCAGTTGACATGGATGGCAGGTGGATCAGTTGACATGGGTGGCAGGTGGATCAGTTGACATGGGTGGCAGGTAGATCAGTTGACATGGGTGGAAGGTGGATCAATTGACATGGGCCTATGATTTTAAGTTGGATGAGGAGGCCTTGCTTCCTTCAAGTTCTAGTTCTTTTATTCTGTTCTGTTACAAATAAGTACATCATGTACACTATATGTGCAAGTATACTCTGTAAAGTGATCATGTAGGTCTTATGTCAAACAGCACCCAGTCCACACTGTAAAGTAGTCATGTAGGTCTTATGTCAAACAGCACCCAGTCCACACTGTAAAGTGGTCATGTAGGTCTCATGTCAAACAGCACCCAGTCCACACTATAAAGTGGTCATGTAGGTCTCATGACAAACAGCACCCAGTCCACACTGTAAAGTGGTCATGTAGGTGTCATGACAAGCAGCACCCAGTCCACACTGTAAAGTGGTCATGTAGGTCTCATGACAAACAGCACCCAGTCCACACTGTAAAGTGGTCATGTAGGTGTCATGACAAGCAGCACCCAGTCCAGACTGTAAAGTAATTGTGTAGGTGTCATGACAAACAGCAACCAGTCCACACTGTAAAGTGGTTGTGTAGGTCTCATGACAAACAGCATCCAGTCCACACTGTAAAGTGGTCATGTAGGTCTCATGACAAACAGCATCCAGTCCACACTGTAAAGTAGTCATGTAGGTCTCATGACAACAGCACCCAGTCCACACTGTAAAGTGGTTGTATAGGTCTCATAACAACAGCACCCAGTCCACACTGTAAAGTGGTCATGTAGGTGTCATGAAAAACAGCACCCAGTCCACACTGTAAAGTAGTCTTGTAGGTGTCATGACAAACAGTACCCAGCCCACACTGTAAAGTGGTTGTGTAGGTGTCATGAAAAACAGCACCCAGTCCACACTGTAAAGTGGTCGTGTAGGTCTCATGACAAAAAGCACCCAGTCCACACTGTAAAGTAGTCGTGTAGGTCTCATGACAAAAAGCACCCAGTCCACACTGTAAGGTGGTCGTGTAGGTGTCATGACAAAAAGCACCCAGTCCAGACTGTAAAGTAATTGTGTAGGTGTCATGACAAACAGCACCCAGTCCACACTGTAAAGTGGTCATGTAGGTCTCATGACAAACAGTACCCAGTCCACACTGTAAATGTGGTTGGTGTTAGGAAGGGTATCTAGCTGTAGAAACCAAACCAGAAACAATTTCTGCACTAAAATTTCCTTCAAATATATTCTGTAGTGAACAGGTTGAAATAGGGCCTAAATTTCACATGTCAGAAATTATTTCATGTTTTTTTGGTGGGAAGAGACCCTACATTTCACATGGCCTGGGTTTGTTATCTTCTTGTGAGTGGATGGAGTCTATTACCTGCTTATGAAGGTCTACATTTCACACCTGTCCTGGGTCTGTCACCTGCCTGGATGAGGTAGAGTGGGGCTACATTTCACACCTGTCCTGGGTCTATTACCTGCCTGGATGAGGTAGAATGGGGCTACATTTCACACCTGTCCTGGGTCTATTACCTGCCTGGATGAGGTAGAGTGGGGCTACATTTCACACCTGTCCTAGACCTGTTACCTGCATGGCACGTACCTGCACAGAAAGAACACGGCAGACACAAAACCAATATTAATTCTTTCTAAAATTGACACAAGAGAGGGTCAGTTGATATCAACTGACCCTCTCTTCATTGGTTCTTTATTTCACCTCTCCCTCCCCACTGGAAAGATGAAAGGTAAAGTTGTCCTCATCTGAGAACATAAAGGACTGGCTCCTTACTAGTTTCAACTCTTAGATGGATCTAATGCTCTTTACCAAGTATGTGCCCCTTCCAAATATGTTAGCAACCTATATCAATTATAATTCTTTCCTTTAGGGGACAGATTAAACCTGCAATGGCTCCCTGACAGCACATTTTGTAAGGGCCATTGTGTATTATTTAAGGTAGCAAAAAAACATAATTTTAGGCCTTTACATATTGGGAGTGGGTGTAGGGTGGGGCGCTACAACCCAGTCATCTGTATAGATATTTTGTTTTATATACACTGACCAAGAAACTCACTCAGATGGTGGATGGGTGCTACACAAGAATGCTGAGGATGGCTCTGAATATTAATCAGTATACACTGAGGATGAAGAACTCAGAGCTGTACGGGAGCCTCCCAAAAGTCAGCTCAAAAGTGACACAGAGGGACTGAGGTTAGCTGGACATGCTCACCGACATCCAGAGTTGACACTGCACTCAGTGCTCCTGTGGGAGCCCCTGCATGGACACACTGGAAGACCGAGGTTAACATATGTTGATGCCCTAAGCACAGACACTGGTCTCTTGGAGATGCAGGACATGACGGCGATGTTGAGGGACAGAGACCACTGGAGAGAACTCGTCCATGGATCTCAGGAATTTTACCTGGCTTAGATATATATCATCATCATCATCATCTTCGTTTAACGTCCATCTTCCATATATGTATAAATATATATATGTATAAATATATGTATAAATATATATATTATTCAAAATGTTAACAAATGAAAAATATCCTCATAATCAAAATATATATTTTATTATACATATTTCAAAGGTACTATGGTGTTTAAGTACGTTTTCATCAGACAAAATATATGATATGTGACATACCACTACGGTTTTGATTATTCAATTCCAGTGAATAATATTAAAAACTCCAGGAAAATCTACTGTTGAGTGCTTCTAATCTATTGTAATATTTTATTCGTTGAGTAATCAATGAACCATACTAATCTTTCATCATCAACATCATCATCATCGTTTAAAGTCCATCTTCCACGCTTGCATGGGTTTGGACGGGAGTTTTCCCACTTAAGGCAAGATTGGTTGTCCTACTCGTATAGGACTGTCTGGCGGGTTTTCTACGGCTGGATGCCCTTCCTAACACCAACCACGTTTACAGTGTGTACTGGGAGGTTTTTACCGTGTTACCTACACGGCCACATTACAGCGTGGACTGTGTGTTTTTTTTGTCGTGACACCTACACGACCTCATTTGTTTCGGACTGGATGTTGTGGTACCAACATAACTTCACATTTAAGGGGATGGTGTGGATGGGGTGGGGATAGTGGGACGGGGGTGTGTTTCGTTAGAGGTGCCTACTGACTGTAGGTTTCGCTTTGTACTTAGGCAAGGCGGGTCTTCTGTATTACTGTGTAGCGCCAAAGATCTCAGTCCAGTGACATTGCCTTGGAGAGGTGTAAGTGTGTGAGGTCGGAATTTATCAAGTCGTCCCAGGTTTTTCTGGGTCTGCCTACTCCGTAGCTACCGTCTATTTTTATCGCTCTGCACTTTTTTATACAGCTGTCGTCTTTCATGCTCATCACGTGACCGTACCAACGTAGTCTTCTCTCGAGTAAACAACATCTGATCTCTCTTATTCCTAATTTCTCCCTTAGTTCGTTTATGCTTTGCCGTTCACGTATATTACTATTACACATCCAGCGGAGCATGCAAGCTTCGTTTCTCTCCAGTCTGCGTATATCCTCTGCACACAATGCACAGGTCTCACTGCCATGTAACATTGCTGTTCGTATGCAGGCATCATACAGCCTGCCTTTCATTTTTAGAGAGAACCCTTTAGCGGCCAATAGTGGTATAAGCTCTCTGAACTTTTTCCATCCCGTTCTGACTCTAGCTACTGTACTTTCAGAGCACCCTCCCCCACTGCTGATTTTGTCACCCAGGTAACGGAAGCTGTCCACTATTTCTATTGAACCATCTGTGCAATGGAATGAGTTAGTATTCTGTGGGCACTTGCTGCTACTTATTGCACCAGAGCACCGGCCACATATAAAATCTATATTCTTAGTTAGCTTATCTGTGATCCCACTACATCTTTTATGTACCCATACTTTGCATTTGGGACATAAAATGGAGTTTCTGCCTACTTCTTTCCTACACACTGAGCATGGCCATTTCCCAGATGGGACCGGTGCCCTATTTTCCTTCCTACAAACTAGAACTTTAGTCTTAGACAAGTTAATTTTAAGGCCTTTTGATTCTAGGCCATGCTTCCATGTTTGGAATTTCTTCTCTAGTTCAGCCATTGATTCAGCTACAAGCGTTAGATCATCTGCATATAGGAGTTCCCATGGGCAGCCGGTCTTGAACTCCTCTGTTATAGCCTGAAGGGCAATAATAAATAGTAGGGGGCTAAGGATGGATCCCTGATGAACACCAACTTTTGCGCTAAACTCTTCACTATATTCGTTGTTAATTCTAACCTTGCTGACTGTTTCTTTATACATGGCTTGTATAGCTCTCACAAGCCATTCATCAACACCTAGTTTTCTAAGGGCCCACCAGATAATCGAGCGGGGTACTCTGTCAAAGGCTTTCTCCAAGTCAACAAAAGTTAAGTATAGGGGCTTACTTTTAGCTAGGTACTTCTCTTGTAGTTGTCGTACAATGAAAAGAGCGTCTGTGATACTTTTACCTGACACAAACCCGAACTGCATTTCATCTAGATCAATTCGTTCTGATTAGTTGTGCTATTACTTTTTCTGTGACCTTCATGACCTGGTCAATTAATTTAATGCCTCTATAGTTTCCCCTATCTAGGGCATCACCTTTACCCTTGTAGCAGTTAATGATGATGCTGCTGCGCCAGTCTTTCGGAACGACCCCATTCTGTATGACTTGGTTTACTATCCGGGTGACCATAGTGGGTCCCACCGTTCCAGATGCTTTCAGCATTTCGGCAACTATTTCCGAAGGCCCGGCCACCTTGCCCGTCTTCATGTCTTTGATCGCCTTAAAATATATATATGTATAAATATATATATGTATAAATATATATATGGATAAATATATATATGGATAAATATATATATATATATGTATATGAGGGCTGCCCCTTCGTTATCGAGTATGGCCCTTGCACGATATACCATTATTAATAATTATTAATTAATTCTCTCATGCAATGCCTGTGCGCGAAGATATTTTTTAAAGTCAGGAAAGACTGTGCACTGAGCCAATCCCACTCTCTGAGCGACAGTAACTATAATCCGAAAAGAAGAAAAGATCAACATCATCGGTAACTATTGAGCTGCAGGTTTTATATCAGAGTTATCCCAGTTTCCTGAGTTGCTTTCTCCTAGAAGAATGCCCTGACAAAGGCTAGGGGTCCTTCACTCCCAGTGGTTTAACCGCACGATTGGATGTCCAGCCTGACTATTTCTATGTCCCCACGCATATACATACACATGCACCCATGCATATACACATATACATATACATACATATATGTATATATACTATCCTGATGTCTTCCAAAAGTAATGGTCGCATTTTGAAAGGGTATGTCAATATTTATTTATAAAACTGGTACATATTGTATTTTGTCTGATGAAAGCATACCATAATTTAACATGGTATCCTTGAAATATGTATAATAAAATAGATATGGTTTTATAAATATAGTTTCCATTTGTTAATATCGTATATATATATATATATATATATATATATATAAAAAAAGATGATATCAAAAATGCAACTGGAGTCTTATTTAAAAAAACATATATATATTTATTTGGTTCCTTTATCGGTTTCGCAGTTCTTCTGCTTTTCAAAAGTAGAGTTGAGATCGAGGGTCTGTGGTTTTTCTCACATCAGATGTGAGAAAAACAACAGGCCCTCCATCTCAACTATACTTTCACTCGTGTAGGACACCTCGGTTATTTTTCATTTTGTAAAAAAACCCTCACTTTTTAATATATATATATATATATATATATATATATATATATATATATATATATACATACACACACATATATATATATATATATATATATATATACACACACACACATATATATATATATATATATATATGGATACCTGGGTCCATAGAACAGCATGTTTAGTGCCAATCTCGCACAATACCTTTTGTATCTCTTTATAAGTTTCTCTAAATAAAAGTTTTCATAGATAAGTTTTTAAATAGATTTTTAAACATAAAAAAAGCATTGTTTTGTTGTTTTTCTGCACATTTTAAAAAGATGTTTAGAGTAAAGAAGTAGTGGGAACCAACCTAAATACTTCACGGTACCTTATTTGGTTTGGTGCCACTTATTTCTGAGACAAGAAAATAACTACATCAAGTGCATTTATCCTTAAATAAAAATATGTTTGTGTAAAAAGGGACATCAATTTAGGTTCATACAAAGCTGGTAATAGGCCCAAGGCCAAATGTAAAATGTTTTCCCTAAAGTTGGTAATAGACCCAGGGCCAGATGTAAAATGTTGGCCTTGCCAAATAGCACCAAAGCTAGTAATAGACCCAGGGCCAGGTGTAAAATGTTGGACTTGCCCCTCACCACCAAAGCTAGTAATAGACCCAGGGCCAGGTGTAAAATGTTGGCCTTGCCCCACACCACCAAAGCTGGTAATAGACCCAGGGCCAGGTGTAAAATGTTGGCCTTGCCCCACACCACCAAAGCTAGTAATAGACCCAGGGCCAGGTGTAAAATGTTGGCCTTGCCCCACACCACCAAAGCTGGTAATAGACCCAGGGCCAGGTGTAAAATGTTGGCCTTGCCCCACACCACCAAAGCTAGTAATAGACCCAGGGCCAGGTGTAAAATGTTGGCCTTGCCCCACACCACCAAAGCTGGTAATAGACCCAGGGCCAGGTGTAAAATGTTGGCCTTTCCCCACACCACCAAAGCTGGTAATAGACCCAGGGCCAGGTGTAAAATGTTGGACTTGCCCCACACCACCAAAGCTGGTAATAGACCCAGGGCCAGTTGTAAAATGTTGGCCTTGCCCCACACCACCAAAGCTAGTAATAGACCCAGGGCCAGGTGTAAAATGTTGGCCTTGCCCCACACCACCAAAGCTGGGAATAGACCCAGAGCCAGGTGTAAAATGTTGGCCTTGCCCCACACCACCAAAGCTGGTAATAGACCCAGGGCCAGGTGTAAAATGTTGGCCTTTCCCCACACCACCAAAGCTGGTAATAGACCCAGGGCCAGGTGTAAAATGTTGGACTTGCCCCACACCACCAAAGCTGGTAATAGACCCAGGGCCAGGTGTAAAATGTTGGACTTGCCCCACACCACCAAAGCTGGTAATAGACCCAGGGCCAGGTGTAAAATGTTGGCCTTGCCCCACACCACCAAAGCTGGTAATAGACCCAGGGCCAGGTGTAAAATGTTGGCCTTGCCCCTCACCACCAAAGCTGGTAATAGACCCAGGGCCAGGTGTAAAATGTTGGCCTTGCCCCACACCACCAAAGCTGGTAATAGACCCAGGGCCAGGTGTAAAATGTTGGCCTTTCCCCACTCCACCAAAGCTGGTAATAGACCCAGGGCCAGGTGTAAAATGTTGGCCTTGCCCCACACCACCAAAGCTAGTAATAGACCCAGGGCCAGGTGTAAAATGTTGGCCTTGCCCCTCACCACCAAAGCTGGTAATAGACCCAGGGCCAGGTGTAAAATGTTGGCCTTTCCCCACACCACCAAAGCTGGTAATAGACCCAGGGCCAGGTGTAAAATGTTGGCCTTGCCCCTCACCACCAAAGCTGGTAATAGACCCAGGGCCAGGTGTAAAATGTTGGCCTTGCCCCTCACCACCAAAGCTGGTACTAGACCCAGGGCCAGGTGTAAAATGTTGGACCACACTCAATTTCAAGCTATTCATTAAGTATTTTAGTTATCAGTGCAAAATATATATAATTTATATATGGGCTACTGGTATATATATGTGTGTATACAGTTTAATATATATATATATGTGTGTATAGAGTTTAATATATATATATATGTGTGTATAGAGTTTAATATATATATATATATATGTGTGTATACAGTTTAATATATATATATATATGTGTGTGTATAGAGTTTAATATATATATATATGTGTGTATACAGTTTAATATATATATATATGTGTGTGTATAGAGTTTAATATATATATATATATGTGTGTATAGAGTTTAATATATATATATATGTGTGTGTATATATATATGTGTGTGTATAGAGTTTAATATATATATATATATGTGTGTATAGAGTTTAATATATATATATATGTGTGTGTATAGAGTTTAATATATATATATGTGTGTATACAGTTTAATATATATATATATGTGTGTGTATAGAGTTTAATATATATATATATGCAAAGATAAAGACAAATTCACCTCTTGGACGAGAATGCGAGCACTCCTCATTGTTTCGACCGCGGACGGCTAACATAACCCCATCGCCCCCCGCCCCTCACCGCCCCCAACCCCCAAACGCAATCCAAAACCTCAGAGTTGGTACCATAAATGTAGGCACCCTAAAGGGTCGCGCTAACGAGGTTGTAGAAATGCTTGAACGTAAGGAGGTCGATGTTTGTTGTATTCAAGAGACCAGGTGGAGGGGTGGGTCTGCTAGGTTCATTGAGGGTAAAAAACGATGTTATAAGCTTTTCTGGGTGGGAAACGACGATGGGCTGGGTGGAGTAGGAATCATGGTAGCAGAAAAGTGGGCAGATAAGATAATAGACGTAAATAGAGTGAACGACAGAATAATTAAAATACGACTTGTCCTCAATAGAACTACGGTGACAGTAATATCTGCGTACGCACCCCAATCCGGACTGCCCGACACTATAAAAGACAGATTCTATGAGACACTGATGCTAACTACCTCCCAAATATCCGACAGTGACTATATAATTATCGCAGGCGACCTAAATGGTCACGTTGGACAACATTGTGACGGCTACGACGAAATCCATGGAGGCTATGGGTTTGGTACTAGAAATGAGGAAGGCTCCAGAATCCTGGAATTCTGTGATGCAAATAACCTAACTATCTGTAACACTAACTTCAAAAAACGTGACAATCACCTGATCACCTATAGATCCGGGGAACACACAAGCCAGGTAGATTATATCCTTACCAGAAGACGTGACAGAGTGTCTGTTGTAAACACTAAATCCCTCCCCCATGAAGAATGCACCTCCCAACATAGACTGATAATTAGCGACCTCATAGTCAGGACGAGACGTACTCGACAACAGAAGAGGACTATCCTCAGGAGGAAAATATGGAAGCTAAAGGACCCCACAGCCAGGAATAAATTTCAAAGCATATTACTTGATGCTTTCGACAGTAAGGAAGAACATTTAGAGTCGGACAATATAGAGGGAGAGTGGGAATTTCTGAAAGCAAACCTGCTGTTGGCGACAGACGAAGTCTGTGGCTGGAGCAGGCCTGTAGGCAGGAGGAGAGTAACATGGTGGTGGAACAGTAAGGTGGAGGGGTCAATTAAGGCCAAAAAGCAGGCTTGGAAAGTATGGCGGGATGGGGGAAGTAGAGAGGACTATCAAGTGGCCAGGAGGGAAGCTAGGAGACAAGTGTACTTAGCAAGAAGGGAAGCTGAGGAAAGAAAGTTCAAGCATGTTCTACAACGCGATGACCAAAAACGTGAGGTGTTCAGGATTGCTAGGCAATGCGTCAAGGAAAACCGTGATATTGTCGGGGAGAAGTGTGTACTAAACGACGATGGCACACTTGCCATCACCGACGCTGATAAGAAGGTAGCTTGGAAGTGTCACTATGAAAGGCTACTAAATGAGGAGAATAATTGGGAGAAAGGCAGTCTCCCCCATATCGACCCAATAGAGGGACCAGCAGTGTTAGTCGAGGGGAGTATAATAAGTAAGGCAATCAAGGACATGAAGACTGGTAAGGCGGCTGGGCCTTCGGAAATAGTTGCTGAGATGCTGAAGGCATCTGGCACGGTGGGACACACCATGGTCACCCGCATAGTTAACCAAGTCGTACAGAATGGGGTTGTTCCGAAGGACTGGCATAGCAGCATCATCGTTAACTGTTATAAGGGTAAAGGAGACGCCCTAGATAGGA
This sequence comes from Eledone cirrhosa, assembly GCA_964016885.1. Lineage (NCBI taxonomy): Eukaryota > Metazoa > Mollusca > Cephalopoda > Octopoda > Eledonidae > Eledone > Eledone cirrhosa. The sequence goes on from OZ024742.1 coordinate 348,247,129, forward strand.
GTAACTATAGAGGCATTAAATTAATCGACCAGGTCATGAAGGTCAAGGAAAAAGTAATAGCGCAACTAATCAGAGAGAGAATTGACCTAGATGAAATGCAGTTCGGGTTTGTGTCAGGCAAAAGTACCACAGACGCTCTTTTCATAGTACGACAACTACAGGAGAAGTACCTAGCTAAAGGTAAACCCCTCTACTTAGCTTTTGTCGACTTGGAGAAAGCCTTCGACAGAGTCCCCCGCTCCATTATCTGGTGGGCTCTTAGAAAACTAGGCGTTGACGAATGGCTTGTGAGGGCTATACAAGCCATGTATAAAGAAACAGTCAGCAAGGTTAGAATTAACAACGAATATAGTGAAGAGTTTAGCGTAAAAGTTGGCGTCCATCAGGGCTCTGTTCTCAGTCCACTACTATTTATTATTGCCCTTCAGGCTATAACAGAGGAGTTCAAGACAGGCTGCCCATGGGAACTCCTATACGCAGACGACCTGACACTCATAGCGGAATCAATGGCCGAGCTAGAGAAGAAATTCCAAACATGGAAGCACGGCCTAGAGTCAAAAGGACTTAAAATTAACCTGGCTAAGACCAAAGTACTAGTTTGTAGGAAAGAAAACAAGGCGGCGGTCCCTTCTGGGAAATGGTCGTGCTCGGTGTGTAGGAAAGGCGTAGGTAGAAACTCCATTTTATGTCCTAAATGCAAAGTATGGGTGCATAAAAGATGTAGTGGGATCACAGGTAAGCTAACTAAGAACATAGATTTTACATGTGGCCGGTGCTCTGGTGCAATAAGTAGCAGCAAGTGCCCACAAACTACTAGCTCCTTCAATTGCGCAGAGGGTTCTATAGAAATAGTGGACAGCTTCCGTTACCTGGGCGATAAAATCAGCAGTGGGGGAGGGTGCTCTGAAAGTACTGTAGCTAGAGTCAGAACTGGTTGGAAAAAGTTCAGAGAGCTTATACCACTATTAGCTGCTAAAGGGTTCTCACTAAAAATGAAAGGCAGGTTGTACGATGCCTGCATACGAACAGCAATGCTGCATGGCAGTGAGACCTGGGCATTGTGTGCAGAGGATATACGCAGACTAGAGAGGAACGAAGCTTGCATGCTCCGCTGGATGTGTAACAGTAATATACGTGAACGGCAAAGCATAAACGAACTAAGGAAAAAATTAGAGATAAGAGGGATCAGATGTTGTTTACTCGAGAGAAGGCTACGTTGGTATGGACACGTGATGCGCATGAAAGTCGATAGCTGTATAACAAAGTGCAGGGCAATAAAGATAGACGGTAGTCACGGAATAGGCAGACCTAGAAAAACCTGGGACGAGCTGATAAACTCCGACATCACACACTTACACCTCTCCAAGACAATGTCACTGGACCGAGACCTTTGGCGGTACTCAGTAACAGAGAAGACCCGCCTTACCTAAATATATAGTAAACCCCGTCCCACCACCACCACCCCCACCCGATCCACACCACCCCGTTCTATGTAAAGTTATGTTGGTGCCGCGCCATCGAGGCCGAAACAAATGAGATCGTGTAGGTGTCACGACAAAAAAACACACAGTCCACGCTGTAATGTGGCCGTGTAGGCAACACGGTAAAAACCTCCCAGACCCACACTGTAAATGTGGTTGGTGTTAGGAAGGGCATCCAACTGTAGAAAACCTGCCAGACAGTCCTATGCGAGCAAGACAATCACTCTTGCCTCAAGTGGGACTACCCCCGTCCAAACCCATGCAAGCGTGGAACACGGACGTTAAACGTTGATGATGATGATGATGATGATGTGTGTATACAGTTTAATATATATATATATGTGTGTGTATAGAGTTTAATATATATATATATATGTGTGTATAGAGTTTAATATATATATATATGTGTGTGTATAGAGTTTAATATATATATATATATGTGTGTATAGAGTTTAATATATATATATATGTGTGTGTATAGAGTTTAATATATATATATATGTGTGTATACAGTTTAATATATATATATATGTGTGTGTATAGAGTTTAATATATATATATATATGTGTGTATAGAGTTTAATATATATATATATGTGTGTGTATAGAGTTTAATATATATATATATGTGTGTGTATAGAGTTTAATATATATATATATGTGTGTGTATAGAGTTTAATATATATATATATGTGTGTGTATAGAGTTTAATATATATATATATGTGTGTATACAGTTTAATATATATATGTGTGTGTATAGAGTTTAATATATATATATATGTGTGTATACAGTTTAATATATATATATATGTGTGTATAGAGTTTAATATATATATGTGTATATACAGTTTAATATATATATATATGTGTGTATAGAGTTTAATATATATATATATGTGTGTATACAGTTTAATATATATATATATGTGTGTATAGAGTTTAATATATATATATATGTGTGTATAGAGTTTAATATATATATATATGTGTGTATACAGTTTAATATATATATATATGTGTGTATAGAGTTTAATATATATATATATGTGTGTAGAGTATGAGACCGGCCCTTGGAGGAGACGTTGGTCCACGAAAGGTCTAATTGCAACTGAATGAACTGGAACTATGGAAAATGAAGTGACTTGTTCATCATCACCATCATCATCTTCATCACCGCCGCCACCACCACCACCACCACCACCACCGCCACCAACATCATCATCATCATTACCATCATCATTATCATTATCATCATCATTTAACATCTGTTTTCCTGGCTAGGAAAGGTGTGACTATTATCATTGTGATCAATACACATACACACACATGCAACACACACACATATGCACACAGACATGCAAACACACACACAGGCAAACACACACACATACGCACACAGACACACATGCAAACACACACACATACAAACACACACACATACAAACATACAAACACAGACACATGCAAACACACATGCATACAAACACACATGCATACACACAGACACATGCAAACACACATGCAAACAAACACACATACATGCACACAGGCACATGCAAACACACATACAAACACTCACAAACATAAACATAAACACACACACACACACACACACACACACACACACACACACACACACACACACACACACACACACACTCTCTTAACATATCTTAATGTGTACTTAAGAAAGTGACTCATGTATAGATTACAAATCAATAAATACAGACAAATTGAACCTCTATTGAAGGCACTCCTTTATATATTTATTTATCTATGTATTTATCTATCTATCTATCTATCTATCTATCTATGAAAGGTGGGTGAAAGTGGCGAGAATGGCCCGTGTGAATGGGCCTTCTCTTTACATAAGCCTGTAGGTGGAAAAGAGGAAGGAACGAGGGAGCACCCCCTCTCTGTGCTCCTGAGGAAAAGGGTTGCACACTTTTTTCGGGGGTGTGTGCGACCCCCCAAGGCGCCTCCTCTCTATTGAGGATTTTGTTATAAATTTTATTTTTTGTTATATTTTATTTTATTTTTATATTTTGTTATTGCCTCCTCCTTATTGAGGACGCCTTTTTGTGTAAACTCCCCCCTTTGTACTTGTCCCACTTTTGATGCCCTGGTAGCAAATAAAAGAAACATATCTATCTATCTATCTATCTATCTATCTATCTATCTATCTATCTATCTATATGCAGCAATCAGTGGAGACTCCACTTCGACATTCTATAGAGGGATTGTACGTTACAAGGGCGACGACGTGCTCGGAGAGACTCTGGGCGTCGAAGACGATGAGCTCAACAGTATGTTTGGTAGGACTTTCCGCCCGGGACCTATGGACAACTTCCAGAGGTCCCTGGCCTGGCAGTGCTACCGAGGAGCTCTACCGGTTCGTGACAAGATCTACAGGCACGGACGCCCTGGCAGGGATCCTTCCAAGAGGACGTGTCCAAGATGTGCGCAGGACATTGAAACAATTCTGCACGCAATTGTACACTGCCCGGGCGTAAGCGACCTGTGGAACTATGCAGAACAACTGCTGTCGCGTATGGGACAAATACAGTTGACTGCTGAGTCCATAGTAAGGATCAAACCGCCAGACTCTTTCAAAAACGAAAGAGAGGCGGTTTTCCTCTGTACGGTGGCTATGGTGAAAGAAGTTATATGGTGGACGAGGTTGAGAGGACTGAGGACAGATGCCTTTCTCTCCGGACAACAATTGATTCCATTCTTTAAGTATCACTTTAGAAGGAGAATCAGGGTGGAGAGAGAGGCACTGCACCCCAGTAAATTTACTGAAAGGTGGGTGAATGAAGCGAAAATGGCCCGAGTGATTGGGCCTTCTCTGTTTATAAGCCTGTAGGTTGAGGAAGAGAGCAAAAGGAAGAAAGGAGCACTTGCACAACACGCTCCTTGAGTTGAGGGTTGTTCTATCGACGGGGTATTAAACAACCCATTTGTGGCGCCTCCCCCCTATTGGGGATTTCGATTGTTGAAATTGTTTGTTTTTATTTTTTTTACACGACTCTATGTAAAATCCCCGGCATGTCTTTGTATTGTCCCCTTTCTTGTTGCGCCCTTGTGGCTAATAAAGAAATCTATCTATCTATATGTAATGTCTCTCCCTATTGGGGAAAATCGACTAATTTTTAAATTGCATTTGTGATAATATTTTACACGTTTTTATTGTATGTAAACTTCCCCCTTTGTATTTGTCCCCTTCTTTTGTGCCCCTGTGGCTAATAAAGAAACATATCTATCTATCTATCATCCTATTAATACCCATCAAACAATATATTTTCTCAATAGAAACTTCTACCTTATTAACATAGCAACACATGTAATAACATACCTTGCTAATTAGGAAAATGACTCAGGCATTCATTAATCATAAAATAGTGAGGTGATATTGATTAGTGGTTAGAGTGGTAGGTTGGTAGCCCCAATGTTGTGGTGTGTTGTGGTGTGTTGTGGTATGTTGTGGTATGTTGTGGTATGTTGTGGTATGTTGTGGTGTGTTGTGGTATGTTGTGATATGTTGTAGTGTGTTGTGGTATGTTGTGGTATGTTGTGGTATGTTGTGGTGTGTTGTGGTATGTTGTGGTTTATTGTGGTATGTTGTGGTGTGTTGTGGTATGTTGTGGTATGTTGTGGTGTGTTGTGGTATGTTGTGGTATGTTGTGGCAGGTTGTGGTTTATTGTGGTATGTTGTGGTGTGTTGTGGTATGTTGTGGTGTGTTGTGGTATGTTGTGGTGTGTTGTGGTATGTTGTGGTATGTTGTGGTGTGTTGTGGTATGTTGTGGTGTGTTGTGGTGTGTTGTGGTATGTTGTGGTGTGTTGTGGTATGTTGTGGTGTGTTGTGGTATGTTGTGGTGTGTTGTGGTATGTTGTGGTATGTTGTGGTATGTTGTGGTATGTTGTGGTATGTTGTGGTGTGTTGTGGTATGTTGTGGTGTGTTGTGGTGTGTTGTGGTATGTTGTGGTGTGTTGTGGTATGTTGTGGTATGTTGTGGTATGTTGTGTTGTGGTGCGTTGTGGTGTGTTGTGGCGTGTTGTGGTGTGTTGTGGTGTGTTGTGGTATGTTGTGGTATGTTGTGGTGTGTTGTGGTATGTTGTGGTACGTTGTGGTGTGTTGTGGTGTGTTGTGGTATGTTGTGGTATGTTGTGGTGTGTTGTGGTATGTTGTGGTACGTTGTGGTATGTTGTGTTATGTCATGGTATTTTGTTATATGTTGTGGTATGTTGTGGTGTGTTGTGGCGTGTTGTGGTGTGTTGTGGTATGTTGTGGTATGTTGTGGTATGTTGTGGTGTGTTGTGGTATGTTGTGGTATGTTGTGGTACGTTGTGGTATGTTGTGTTATGTCATGGTATTTTGTTATATGTTGTGGTAGGTTGTGGTGCGTTGTGGTGCGTTGTGGTGTGTTGTGGTGTGTTGTGGTGTGTTGTGGTGTGTTGTGGTATGTTGTGGTATGTTGTGGTATGTTGGGGTATGTTGTGGTGTGTTGTGGTATGTTGTGGTGCGTTGTGGTGTGTTGTGGTATGTTGTCTATCTTGTGGTGTGTTGTGGTATGTTGTGGTATGTTGTGGTATGTTGTGGTGTGTTGTGGTATGTTGTGGTATGTTGTGGTGTGTTGTGGTATGTTGTGGTATGTTGTGGCATGTTGTGGTATGTTGTGGTATGTTGTGGTATGTTCTGGTAAGTTGTGGTATGTTGTGTTATGTCATGGTATTTTGTGGTATGTTATGGTAGGTTGTGGTTTATTGTGGTATGTTGTGGTGTGTTGTGGTATGTTGTAGTATGTTGTGGTGTGTTGTGGTGTGTTGTGGTATGTTGTGGTATGTTGTGGTGTGTTGTGGTATGTTGTGGTATGTTGTGGTATGTTGCGGCATGTCGTGGTATGTTGTGGTATGTTGTGGTATGTTGTGGTATTTTGTGGTGTGTTGTGATATGTTGTGGTATGTTGGGGTATGTGGTGGTGTGTTGTGGTATGTTGTGGTGTGCTGTAGTATGTTGTGGTGTGTTGTGGTATGTTGTGGTGTGTTGTGGTATGTTGTCCTATGTTCTGTTATGTTGTGGTAGGTCATGGTATGTTGTGGTATGTTGTGGTATGTGATGGTATGTGATGGTTTGTTGTGTTATGTTGTGGTATGTTGTTGTGTGTTGTGGTGTGTTGTGGTGTGTTGTGGTATGTTGTGGTGTGTTGTGTGTTGTGGTGTGTTGTGATATGTTTTGGTATGTGATGGTATGTTGTGGTATGTCATGGTATGTTGTGGTGTGTCATGGTTTGTTGTGGTGTGCTGTAGTATGTTGTGGTATGTTGTGGCATGTTGTGGTATGTTGTGGTATGTTGTGGCATGTCGTATGTTGTGGTATGTTGTGGTGTGTTGTGGTACGTTGTGGTGTGTTGTGGTGTGTTGTGGGATGTTGTGGTGTGTTGTGGTATGGTGTGGTATGTCATGGTATGTTGTGGTATGTTGTGGTATGTTGTGGCATGTCGTGGTATGTGATGGTATGTTGTGGTGTGTTGTGGTATGTTGTGGTGTGTTGTGGTATGTTGTCCTATGTTCTGTTATGTTGTGGTAGGTCATGGTATGTTGTGGTATGTTGTGGTATGTGATGGTATGTGATGGTTTGTTGTGTTATGTTGTGGTATGTTGTGGTATGTTGTGGTATGTTGTGGTACGTTGTGGTGTGTTGTGGTGTGTTGTGGGATGTTGTGGTATGTTGTGGTATGTTGTGGTATGTTGTGGTGTGGTTGTGGTATGTTGTGGTATGTTGTGGTATGTTGTGGTGTGTTGTGGGATGTTGTGGTATGTTGTGGTATGTTGTGGTATGTTGTGGTGTGTTGTGGTATGTTGTGATATGTTGTGATATGTTGTGGTATGTTGTGGTGTGTTGTGGTATGTTGTGGTGTGTTGTGGTGTGTTGTGATATGTTGTGGTATGTGATGGTATGTTGTGGTATGTCATGGTATGTTGTGGTGTGTCAGGGTATGTCATGGAATGTTGTGGTATGTCTTGGTATGTTGTGGTGTGTTGTGATGTGTTGTGATATGTTATGGTTTGTTGTGGTGTGTTGTAGTATGTTGTGGTATGTTGTGGTATGTCATGGTATGTTGTGGTATGTTGTGGTATGCTGTGGCATGTCGTGGTATGTTGTGGTATGTCATGGTATGTTGTGGTGTGTTGTGGTATGGTGTGGTATGTCATGGTATGTTGTGGTATGTTGTGGTATGTTGTGGCATGTCGTGGTATGTGATGGTATTTGATGGTTTGTTGTGTTATGTTGTGGTATGTTGTGGTATGGTGTGGTATGTTGTGGTATGTCCTGGTATGTCCTGGTAAGTTGTGGTATGTTGTGGTGTGTTGTGGTGTGTTGTGGTATGTTGTGGTATGTTGTGGTGTGTTGTGGTGTGTTGTGGTATGTTGTGGTATGTTGTGGTATGTTGTGGTATGTGATGGTATGTGATGGTTTGTTGTGTTATGTTGTGGTATGTTGTGGTATAGTGTGGTATGTTGTGGTATGTTTTGGTAAGTTGTGGTGTGTTTTGGTATGCTGTGGTGTGTTGTGGTGTGTCATGGTATGTTGTACTATATTGTGGTATGTTGTGGTATGTTGTGGTATGTTGTGGTAAGTTGAGGCATGTCATGGTATGTTGTGGTATATTGTGGTATGTTGTGGTATGTTGTGGTATGTTGTGGTATGTTGTGGTATGTTGTGGTATGTTGTGGTATGTTGTGGTGTGTTGTGGTGTGTTGTGATATGTTGTGGTATGTTGTGGTATGTTGTATGTTGTGGTATGTTGTGGTATGTTGTGGTATGTTGTGGTATGTTGTGGTATTTTGTATGTTGTGGTATTTTGTATGTTGTGGTATGTTGTGGTATGTTGTGGTATGTTGTATGTTGTGGTATGTTGTGGTATGTTGTGGTATATTGTGGTGTGTCGTGGTATGTCTTGGTATCTTGTGGTGTGTTGTGGTGTGTTGTGATATGTTGTGGTATGTGATGGTATATTTGGGTATGTTATGGTATGTTATGGAATGTTGTGGTATGTCTTGGTATGTTCTGGTATGTTTTGGTGTTTTGTGATGTGTTGTGGTATGTCATGTTTTGTTGTGGTGTGTTGTGGTATGTTTTGGTATGTTGTGGTATGTCATGGTATGTCATGGTATGTTGTGGTATGTTGTGTTATGTTGTGGTATGTTGTGGTATGTTGTGGTATGTTGTGGTATGGTGTGGTATGGTGTGGTATGTTCTAGTAAGTTGTGGTATGTCATGGAAGGTCATGGTAATGTTGTTATGTTGTGGTTTGTTATGCTACGTTGTGGTATGCTCTGGTATGTTGTGGTATGTTGTGATATGTTGTGGTACGTTGTGGTATGTTGTATGTCGTGAGGTGTTGTGGTATGTGATGGTATGTTGTGGTGTGTCTTGTATGTCATGGAATGTTGTGCTATGTTGTGGTATGTTGTGGTGTGTTGTGTTGTGGTGTGTTGTAGTATGTTGTGGTGTGTCATGGTATGTTGTGGTTTGTTGTCGTATGTTGTGGTATGTTGTGGTATGTTGTGGTGTATTGTGGTATGTTGTGGTATGTTGTGGTGTGTTGTGTTATGTTGTGATATGTTGTGGTATGTTGTGGTATGTTGTGGCATGTCATGGTATTTTGTGGTATGATGTGTTATGTTGTGGTGTGTTGTGGTATGTTGTGGTATGTTGTGGTGTGTTGTGGTATGTTGTCGTACGTTCTGTTATGTTGTGGTATATTGTGGTATGTTGTGGTATGTGATGGTATGTGATGGTTTGTTGTGTTATGTTGTGGTATGTTGTGGTATGGTGTGTTATGTTGTGGTATGTTCTGGTAAGTTGTGGTATGTTGTGGTATGTTGTGGTATGTTGTGGTATGTTGTGCTATTTTGTGGTATGTCACGGTTTGTTGTGGTATGTTTTTGTATGTCGTGGAAGGTCATCGTATGTTGTGGTATGTTGTGCTACGTTGTGCTACATTGTGGTATGCTGTTGTATGTTGTGGTATGTTGTGGTATGTTGTGGTATATTGTGGTATGTTGTGGTATGTTGTGGTAAGTTGTGGTATGCTGTGGTATGTTGTGGTATGTTGTGGTATGTTGTGGTATATCGTGGTATGTTGTGCTACGTTGTGGTATGCTGTGGTATGTTGTCATAAGTTGTGGTATGTTGTGGTATCATCATCATCATCATCACCGTTTTACGTCCGTTCTACCACGCTAGCATGGGTTAGACGGGTTGTCCTGTTGTGGGCAGTGTCTGGTCGGCTGACCATGCCTTGCTGATACAGGAACTGATCTGGCTTGATTTCTACAGCTGGATGCCCTTCCTAACACCAACCTCATTTACAGTGAGTGCTGGGTGCTTTTTCGTGGCGCCTACACGTCCACTTTACAGTGTGGGCTGGGTGCTTTTTTGCCGTGGCACCTCCACGACCACCTTGCGGTGGGGGGAGTGGGGACATATTGTTTATATGCTTCAGCATGTACCCATGGGAGGTCGGGTACCCTGTATTACTGCGTGACGCCAGAAGTCACGGTCGTGTGTCATTGACTTTGAGAGGTGTAGTTGGGTAAGGTCGGCTTTTATCACCTCATCCCAAGTCATCTTGGGTCTCCCCACTCCGCGGTTTCCATCAACTTCTAGTGCTCTGCACCTTTTTATGCAGCTGTCATCCTTCATACGCATCACATGTCCATACCAGCGTAACCGCCTCTCCTGCACGCAGCATTTGATTCCTCTTATGCTCAGTCTCTCTCTCAATTCCTTTATGCTTTGTCGTTCACGTATATTACTGTTACACATCTATCGGAGCATGCAGGCTTCGTTTCTCTCTAATCTACGTAAGTCTTCCACCTTCAGCGCCCAGGTCTCACTACCATGCAACATCGCTGTTCGGATACACGCATCATACAGTCTGCCTTTCATTCTGAGGGAGAAGCCTTTTGCAGCTAGCAGTGGTAGTAGTTCCCTAAACTTCTTCCATCCCGTTCTTACCCTAGTTATTGTACTTTCTGAGCACCCACCTCCGTTGCTAATTCGGTCACCTAGGTAGCAGAAGCTGTCTACTGTTTCTACAGGGCCCTCCCAGAGATTGGTGGTACTTGTTTCCTGTGGCTGTTTGCTTGCTGTTTCAGCACAGCTGCTGCATGTGAATCCTACATTCTTAATTAAGCTTCCTGAGATCCCGCTACATCTCTTGTGTACCCATTGTTTGCATTTGGGGCAGAGAATAGAGTTCCTACCTACACCTTTCCTACATACTGAGCAAGGCCATTTCCCTGAGGGGATCTGGGTTCTGTTTTCTCGTCTACTTACAAGGACCTTAGTCTTTGTCATGTTGACTTTGAGGCCCTTTCTCTCTAGTCCCTGCTTCCAGGTTTGGAATTTATTCTCTAGTTCTACCATAGATTCAGCTATGAGTGCGAGGTCATCAGCATACAGGAGTTCCCATGGGCATCCGGTCTTAAACTCCTCCGTTATTGCCTGCAGGACTATGATGAACAGGAGAGGGCTAAGAACAGAGCCCTGGTGGACCCCAACCTGTACGCTAAATTCCTCGCTATACTCATTGCTAATCCTAACTTTGCTGACTGCTCCCCTATACATGGCTTGTACCGCTTTCACAAGCCATTCATCTACTCCTAGTTTTCTAAGAGCCCACCAGATTACTGCATGTGGAACTCTGTCAAAGGCTTTCTCAAGGTCGACAAATGCCAAGTAGAGTGGCTTACTTTTAGCTAGGTACTTTTCCTGTAATTGCCTCACAAGGAAGAGGGCATCAGTGGTGCCTTTCCCTGGTACAAACCCAAATTGCATCTCGTCTATATTCACCCGGTCCCTAATCAGCTGTGCTATAACTCTTTCTGTTACTTTCATGACCTGGTCCATCAACTTTATACCTCTATAGTTTCCTCTATCTAGTGCATCGCCTTTACCTTTGTAGCAGTTGACAATGATGCTACTGCACCAATCTTTTGGTATGTAGTGGTATATTGTAGTATGTCATGGTATGTTGTGGTATGTTGTGGTATGTTGTGTTATGTTGTGGTGTGTTGTGGTATGTTGTAATATGTCATGGTATGTTGTGGTATGTTGTGGTTTGTTGTGATATGTTGTGGTATGTCATGGTATGTTGTGGTGTGTTGTGGTATGGTGTGGTATGTCATGGTATGTTGTGGTATGTTGTGGTATGTTGTGGCATGTCGTGGTATGTGATGGTATTTGATGGTTTGTTGTGTTATGTTGTGGTATGTTGTGGTATGGTGTGGTATGTTGTGGTATGTCCTGGTAAGTTGTGGTATGTCCTGGTAAGTTGTGGTATGTTGTGGTGTGTTGTGGTATGTTGTGGTATGTTGTGGTGTGTTGTGGTGTGTTGTGGTATGTTGTGGTATGTTGTGGTATGTTGTGGTATGTGATAGTATGTGATGGTTTGTTGTGTTATGTTGTGGTATGTTGTGGTATAGTGTGGTATGTTGTGGTATGTTTTGGTAAGTTGTGGTGTGTTTTGGTATGCTGTGGTGTGTTGTGGTGTGTAATGGTATGTTGTGGTGTGTCATGGTATGTTGTAGTATATTGTGGTATGTTGTGGTATGTTGTGGTATGTTGTGGTAAGTTGAGGCATGTCATGGTATGTTGTGGTATATTGTGGTATGTTGTGGTATGTTGTGGTATGTTGTGGTATGTTGTGGTATGTTGTGGTATGTTGTGGTATATTGTGGTGTGTCGTGGTATGTCTTGGTATGTTGTGGTATGTTGTGGTGTGTTGTGGTGTGTTGTGATATGTTGTGGTATGTGATGGTATATTTGGGTATGTTATGGTATGTTATGGAATGTTGTGGTATGTCTTGGTATGTTCTGGTGTTTTGTGATGTGTTGTGGTATGTCATGTTTTGTTGTGGTGTGTTGTGGTATGTTTTGGTATGTTGTGGCATGTCATGGTATGTCATGGTATGTTGTGGTATGTTGTGTTATGTTGTGGTATGTTGTGGTATGTTGTGGTGTATTGCGGTATGTCATGGTATATTGTCGTATGTCATGGTATGTTGTGGTATGTTGTGGTATGGTGTGCTATTGTGTGGTATGTTCTAGTAAGTTGTGGTATGTGGTGGTATGTTGTGGTATGTCATGGAAGGTCATGGTAATGTTGTTATGTTGTGGTTTGTTATGCTACGTTGTGGTATGCTCTGGTATGTTGTGGTATGTTGTGATATGTTGTGGTACGTTGTGGTATGTTGTATGTCGTGGAGTGTTGTGGTATGTCTTGGTATGTTGTGATGTGTTGTGATATGTTGTGGTGTGTTGTGTTATGTTGTGATATGTTGTGGTATGTTGTGGTATGTTGTGGCATGTCATGGTATTTTGTGGTATGATGTGTTATGTTGTGGTGTGTTGTGGTATGTTGTGGTATGTTGTGGTGTGTTGTGTTGTGGTGTGTTGTAGTATGTTGTGGTGTGTCATGGTATGTTGTGGTATGTTGTGGTTTGTTGTGGTATGTTGTGGTATATTGTGGTATGTTGTGGTATGTGATGGTATGTGATGGTTTGTTGTGTTATGTTGTGGTATGTTGTGGTATGGTGTGTTATGTTGTGGTATGTTCTGGTAAGTTGTGGTATGTTGTGGTATGTTGTGGTATGTTGTGGTATGTTGTGCTATTTTGTGGTATGTCACGGTCTGTTGTGGTATGTTGTGCTATTTTGTGGTATGTCACGGTCTGTTGTGGTATGTTTTTATATGTCGTGGAAGGTCATGGTATGTTGTGGTATGTTGTGCTACGTTGTGCTACATTCTGGTATGCTGTTGTATGTTGTGGTATGTTGTGGTATGTTGTGGTATATTGTGGTATGTTGTGGTATGTTGTGGTAAGTTGTGGTATGCTGTGGTATGTTGTGGTATGTTGTGGTATGTTGTGGTATATCGTGGTATGTTGTGCTACGTTGTGGTATGCTGTGGTATGTTGTCATAAGTTGTGGTATGTTGTGGTATGTAGTGGTATATTGTAGTATGTCATGGTATGTTGTGGTATGTTGTGGTATGTTATGTTATGTTGTGGTGTGTTGTGGTATGTTGTAATATGTCATGGTATGTTGTGGTATGTTGTGGTTTGTTGTGATATGTTGTGGTATGTCATGGTATGTTGTGTTATGTTGTGGTGTGTTGTGGTATGTTGTAATATGTCATGGTATGTTGTGGCATGTTGTGGTTTGTTATGATTTGTTGTGGTATGTCATGGTATGATGTGTTATGTTGTGGTGTGTTGTGGTATGTTGTAATATATCATGGTAAGTTGTGATATGTTGTTGTATGTCATGAAATATGATAATTAATTAAGAATTTGGTGTGATTGACACAAGACTATGATAATTCTCATTATTAAGTTCAAATCCCGCTGAGTTTAACTTTGCCTTTCAACCTTACGATGTCTATAAAATAAAGTACCAGTAATTGCTGGACTTGTGCCAAAAGTAGAAACAGTTATAATTTTCATTACTAAGATAATAAATTAACTGATGGTTCTTATATAAAATTATGGTGGACGATTTTACTTCAAATAGAAACACTTTAAAACCAAAGTCAGTTTTGACCAAGTTGGTACGAAAAGAGTTAAATAATCTATTTGACATCAATAAGGACCCTATATAGTCTATTTGACATAAAGAAGGTCCCTATATAGTCTATTTGACATCAATAAGGTCCCTATATAGTCTACTTGATAACAATAAGGTCCCTATATAGTCTACTTGATAACAATAAGGTCCCTATATAGTCTATTTGATATCAATAAGGTCCCTATATAGTCTATTTCATATCAATAAGGTCCTTATATAGTCTACTTAATAACAATAAGGTCCCTATATAGTCTATTTGATATCAATAAGGTCCTTAGATTATCAACCAGGTCTCCATATAATTTATTTGACATGAAAATAAGAATTTCAACATTTTCTCAAATTCATTCCCATCTCTCTCTCTCTCTCTCTCTCTCTCTCTCTCTCTCTCTGCTTTATCACATTGTTGTTGTTGTTAATTGATTAGTTCTAATTAACTCTTTAATCACAGGGGTGCTAGTGCTATAGTATACGCTTGTCGGAATAAAAAAGATAATACCCACTGGGCAGTGAAGAAAATTACAAAACGGGTAAGATCATTTATCTACAATTTGTGTGTCTGTGTGTGTGTGTATGTATATGTGTGTGTGAGTTGTGTGTACATGTGTGTGTGAGTGTGTGTGTGTAGAAAAATATCAAGAAGAAAGAGTGCTCTCTATAAACAGAGCTAATATTTGTTATGATTCATAAACATGATAATTTATTTGCCACCAATGGTTTCATGGTAACATTCATAGCTTGCTGAACTGTAAGCTATGGATGTCAGTTATATCTTTTTATACACCCCCCCCCCCCCCACACGCACACATACACACACTCACACCCAGTCATTATATTTCTTATATCAATATTTGTTCTGTCTGTTAATCTAGATGTGTTGTATCTCTTGGGTGTCCAATGTGTTGCAGACATTTGGGTCAGTTTTAGGACCCCCCCCCCTCTCTCTCTCTCTCTCGCTATATATATATATATATATATATATATATATAGATATAGATAGATAGATAAATATATTACTACTAAAACTCTGTGATTGTGTGTGCGTGTCAGTAATTTAATACAGCCAAATTGGCGCATACTAGGAAAATATTTTGAAAGGAAGTTGCCCCTGAAATGGGAATACAAATAGAATAAAACAAGTTTTGTGTAAATTGGAGCAGAAGTTCATGAGAAACTGGGCTTTTCTGGGTACTTTCATAGAGAGAGAAAAATAGATAGTGGTTGTGAAAGAGACATAAAGAGTGAGAGAAGGAGACAGAGAAGAAAAATGGAAGAGAGAGAGAGAGCTGGTGGTGTTGAAATTATAACAAGTTGAAATTATAACAAGTGACTTCAAAGAATGATGATGATGATGATGATATATATATATATATATATATATATATATATATATATATATATATAAGTTATGCTGGGTTGAATCGGAGGCAACCACAGTAAGTAAGGTACTCAATACATAGCAGAGTATAAAAGTTTTAATATAGAAGAGCTTCTACAGGACTAGAACTGTTTCATTCGTGAGAAATCATCAGGAAGCTGGCTGTCCAAGTAAATGGTAGTATTTATATCTTTCCTTATCTGGTGGTAGGAGAGGGTGGGGATTGGGATGGGTGTAGGTCATTGGTTGAAGGATTTAAAGAGAAGGGAGTTCATTAAAAGCTAATTCTTAAAAGCTATAATATTAACAAAGGCAGAAAGAATACTGTAAACAAGTTCAAAATTGGAATACCAATCCTTGTTTATCACTTAGACTAACAATGCCTGTAAGACAGGTGTCTACAGGATGGGTGGGGTTCATTGGTTTAAAGAAAAGGGAAATTCTTTAGAAGCTAATTCTTTAAAGCTGAAGTAAGGGTGACAAAGGCAGAAAGGGTTCCATCAACAGATTCAAGTGTTGGGGTGAGACTCCTTATTGAGAAGTTTCTCTTAATATATATTCCAGGTGTCGACAGACACATTTACACAAGCGCCCACTTACACACGTACACACACATACATGCACACACACACAGGCAGGCACACACACAACAAACATACATAATGGTACATACATACATATATACAAATATATACATACACATATACATATATATGTGTACATACATACGCATACACATATATATACATATAAATATATATATATATATATATATACATATATATGCACATATATATATATATATATATATATATATACATACACACATACATACATACATATACATACATATACACACACACACACGCTCTCATGCGTACTTAATTGGTACAACTGCCCTCTCATACTTGCTGAGCTCCACAGTTTTAAAGTGGTTTCTACAGCTGGACACCTTTCTTAACACCAATAATTGTTTCTACCTTTGGCACAAGGCCAGTAATTGTCCCAGTACATAACTAGTACTTTATTTTATTGACCCTGAAAGGATGAAAGGCAAAGTTGACCTCAGTGGGATTTGAACTCAGACACCAATAATAATACTTAATCGGAGCTACTGTCCTCTTAAATTGTGGCTGGGGCTCACAGATTTAAGGTGGTTCCTACAGCTGGACGCCCCTCTTAACACCAATAATTTTCTACAGTGTACTGGATAAGTTTTATCATGGCACCATCACTAGGGAGGTTGTAATATTCTTGAAACAAATGAAAAGTCCTCTCAATATTTTGTTTGGTAAGGTTTTGTACTTTAAGGTCTTGTACTTTAAGCATTTAAACCAGTTGTATTGGGCCAAAATTCTTTCACATCTTTCTGTTCAAACCAGCCATAACTAGCCACTCATACTGATGATAAGATATTGTTCTAAACATGAATATCATCAAAATCTCATAGATTCTGTAGTATGTGATATAATTATATGAGATAAATCCATTACTGTGAAAATACAATAGTAAATATAGAGTAATGTGAATGCTTAAGGGTTAACTACAAAACTTTAATTGTTGATATCATGATTCTTTTTCAGACAAAACAACACAGGTCAGTAAAGTAAAACAATTATCTGAGTATCTCACACTCTTGCAGATATCACATGGTATGTGTGATATCTACTGTTGTAGATATTACATGGCACATGTTATATCTACAACAATAGATATAATATAACACATGTAATGTCTACTGTGGTAGATATTACATAGAACTGTAAATCTACCGTTGTAGATATCACACAGCATATAGTGTATCACTAAATACTGTTGTAGATATCACATGGCACATGTAATGTATCATTGCACCATTAAATAGTTTTGTAGATGTTATATTGCACACACAGACAGTATATCACTTAACAGTGTTGTAGATATCACATTAAACACCCATCCACCACACCACATGCACCACACCATACCCACACACAGACAGTATATCACTTAACATTTTTGATAGCAGCCTGTCTGACATTGTTCCTGGTTTTATGATAAAGAATATTAATTATAACGTCATAGTTTCATGTAAGAACCTTTGTTAACCCTTTAGTTACCAACCTAGCCAAAACCAACTCTGGTAAAAGGAATTTTAAAGGTTTACAATTTATATTAAAATCTTCCAACATAATTTTATCGGCAAAAACCAATGACTGTGTCTTCCCCTACCATTCCTTTTGAAGAACATCAACACCAACAACAAAAATCGACCATCAATAAAGAGGTTCCGGAAGTTCGACAAATGATTTCTGCTTTAAGCCAAGAAATAGCAGGAATCAAATCAAGCATTCATGTAGAACCTCACAATGAGGGATCTTATCGGAGTGTCTTCCTAAAAGATCTGCCCATAGCTCTTGCTGAATCTAGACGCATTGAGAAAGCCACTACATCTATAAACCACAAAGTAATTGCCATTGGTGTATCAGAGGACATAGCTGATCTTCAGGCATTTGCTGCCAGCTCATCCAAAGACCTAGGCTGTGCTCCCCCGAAGAGTTCTCTCTGCCTTGGCCGACCAGGTCCGAAACCCAGACTAATTAGGCAGTCTTTTTCAAACTCTACTGAGGCATGTTCATATCTTTTAGCCTCTGATAAAGCTAGGCATGAAAATCAGATTACCTTTCAAACATGCCCTGGCCTACCACCTGATGTCTGTCCAAAGCTATGTACAGCTTTCTTAAATCACAACTCAGCCCAACATGAAAGCTTCAGCCTATGTGATGATTGGCAAATATGGAAGTTTATTAAGTCTGGTGAAACATGGAACTGGTCTGAGCACACTGTACTCACAATAGCTGGTAATGAAAAAACTGTGGGAAACTAAATTAGAGCAACTTGCCATCCCCTACACATCATCACAAACTGAAATCAAGGTACAAATTGTTGTCCTTAATTGCTCAACAAGATGCATCTTTTTTATTATTACGTCAAAAGTATTGACCCTGATTTCATTACAGTCATGGAAACATGGGCGCATTCCTTACTCTATGATGGGGTTTTCATCATAGCTGACTACAACTTGTTTCACAAAGACTGCATTAACCATTGTTGGAGTGGTGTAATGGTCTACGTTTGTTCAAACTTTTCAGTAATTCCTTGCTTTGATTTGAACCAATCACAACAAGAAGTATTTTTCTGCGATATATGTATGACCATGTCAACAAAAAAATAAAAAATTACTATCAGGACACACAGCTTTGTGATATCCTCAGAGCTGCTTCCAGGAAAACAGTCACTTATGTTTTTATTGCAGATGACATCAATCACCCTCAGATTGATTGGAAAACCTTTCATTGGCTGCAAAGTGCAAATGATTTCCTTGAAGAGGTGTCAACACTTTGCATCTGCTCTTCACCACTACTTCTGAAACAGTTATTAGTGTTACTACTGAGGAACCTTTAGGTACTCTGATCATGCTATGATCATTGACAATCTGTCTTTTATGGGCAGTAACAAAAACCACAACCATCTTCAAACTGCTCACTTTGACTGGAATAAAGCAGACTGGAACTCTTACTGCACTGAGCTACAACGCCCAAAGTGGCTTGAATTTTACGACTCTGGAGATATGAACACTATACTTCAGAACATCCTGAACTCAATATGGACAGCATGTGCAGCATCAGTGCCACGTAAGCACAAAAAACATCCCTAAAGTGCAATTTGGGAGACTGCAGCAGTCCGATTTGCCAGGAAAGAATGTCGTAATGCTCAACGTGAATACAAACTGCATAGATCAAATATCAATAGAAAAAAGCGGAATAAATCTTCCAACCATCACAAGCAAATGACAAAAAAGGCAGTGCTTGAATTTGAACAGTGCATAGCAACCAACCCTGACAGTAAGGTGTTCTGGAAATATATACAATCAAAGCAAAGGCCTCACTCTCTAGTTGGTCCTCTTTGTAATCCCCACACAAGCCAGATCACTGACGACCCCAAGGAATGTGCAGAACTCATTGCTGAATGCTATGCAGGAATTTTTAATGTTGAAAACCAAAACGTACCATCTCCACTACCTCTGACATCAAGTTCTATAACTACACCTGCAATGTTGCGACGTCACCTTAAGAATAAACGCAACCATGCCTCTCCTGGTCTTGATGGTGTTACGCACCTGCTTTTCAAACATGGTGGGTACTTCCTTCTGCACCAGCTTTCACTCTTCTTTCAATTCTGTCTTAACAACGGTGCTACTCTGGAGCAGTGGAAAACTGCCAGTGTCATTCCTCTGTTCAAAACAGGTGACCACACGTCACCTGTCAACTATCATCCAGTCAGTCTTACTAGCTGCATTGCCAAACTGATGGAATCCTGTGTCAGAGAAACACTCTGGAACTTATGGAATTGTAACAGTCTTATCTGGCCCTCGCAATTTGGATTTATCCCTAACTCCAGCTGCCTTGATCAATTTATTGAGTTTCTTGAAGACATAACCCGGATCACTGATGGCAGCTCATGGGTGAATGTTGTTTACCTTGACTTTGCTAAAGCTTTTAATTCTGTGCCACACAAAAGACTTATGGCAAAACTCTCTGCAATGGGTGTGAGAGATGATCTTTTTAACTGGTTGAAGTCCTTCATTCTCAGTCGAAAAGAGGTAGTCACGGTTCTAGGACAGCATTCTTCACCATATGAGATGTCATCTGGTGTACCACAGGGATCTGTTCTTGGTTCCCTTTTGTTTGTGGCATATATTAATGACATAGATGCCAACTTAAAGAATGCCACAGTGCTGAAATATGCAGATGACATCAAGCTGTACCTTGAGATAAAAAGGACAGATCCTGAACACTATAAATCTTTCCTGCAATCAGACCTGGACACAGACTGGCAACTCAAGTTGGCTGTGGACAAGTGTACTACCAATCATTTTGGGAGGAAAAACCCGGCATCCACATACTCCCTTCACAACATTAATTTCTAGAAGTCTTCTTGTAAACATGACCTGGGCATAACTGTCAGCAGTGATTTGTATTGTCAGGCTAAGGGTGTCTTGGCATCACTCAGCAAGACCTTTGTCAGCCGCTCTCCATCTACCTATTTAAAGCTGTATATAGCTATGGTGCGGCCACACTTAGAATTTGCATCACCAGTCTGGAACCCCTATCTTGCTCAGAATATTGATCTCCTGGAAACTGTTTAGAGACGTGCAACCTCCATCAGGTATCTACCATACTCTGAACGCCTTGCTTCCCTGGGCATGGATACATTGAAGCTCCAATATCTGGCAACTGATTTGGTAAACACCCACAAAATTATTAACCATCTTGCCAACAACAACCCTGAGCACCTTTTTGAATTCCATGTGTCTAACACCCGTGGACATGCCAACAAAGTCAGGAAACAGTACAGCTCCCATGACTTTCGGAAACATTTTTTCATGCTCAGAGTTGCTGAAGCATGGAAAAAACTACTTGCATCAGTTATTAGCTGTCGAGACACTGCGTCCTTTAAAACCTCCATACTTACCAAAATTTGCCAACACTACACCTGATATTCCCCCTCCACACACACACATATGTATCTGAGTGTATATCATGACTCATACACTGTTCACTCTCCTGACATTTGTATATTATTCTATGTACTATACATGCACCTTTGATGAGTTGTAGTGCACCTGAGCACTGTGCACAATAATTTCATTATTATTATTATAAGAACCTTACATTAAGTTATTATCTTAATAATGAAATAATTAATAATTTTAGTAGTTCCCTCAAAATTCTTCATCAATTAATTGAAACAGTGTATTTCATTAGAAATATAGTCATGAAAGGGATAAGTTATGTTCCATAGAAGTTATGTTTGAGAAGTTAGTTATATTACTAAATCTCTACAAATTCTTGATTGTTTTCAAAATTATTTGAAACTCATAGACAGTGTCTTTCAGTAGAAATATGGTAACAAAAGGTTAAATTCTTTATCATCATCATCATCACCATCAACATAATCAGAATTACCACCATCACCATCATCAACATAATCATTAACATCATCATCACTATCATCATCACCACCACCATCACCACCACCATCACCACCATCATCACCATCATCATAATCATCACCATCATAATCATCATCATCATAATCATAATCATCATTGTAATCATAATCATCATCATTATTATGGTCATTGTTTAATGTCTATTTTCCATGCTATCATGAGTAAGATGGGTTATCACGTTATAAAGCCTGACATATTAGGTGACCACGTCCTGCCCACAGAGGAGATGAAAAAACTAAGTAGGGAGATGCAATCAGTGTTGTAAAAGACCCTTCCAACCCATGCAAGCATGGAAAAACACCCATGATGATTAAATGTATGTATGTATGTATGTATGTAAGTCTTCAGCCCACCAACATCCTCAGTAACTCCTCTGAGATTTAAGGATGATGCCAATATCATCATCAAAGAGCCATCAAAAATCATTCAGCATTGGGAGGAACATTTTACTAACCTGTTTGACAACCCATCAGCAGTCAATTTTGGAGTGATAGAGGGCCTTCCTCAATGTGAAACAGTCCACCGTAGGGACCAACTCCATTCTGCTGATGAAATAAAGCTGGCAGTCAAGCAGGTTAACTCTGGCAAGGCACCAGGTCCAGATGGTATCCCAGTTGATCTGCTGAAAGTTGGTAGTGATAATGTAACGGAAACAATAAACAACTTCATCACTGATTGCTGGAATGGGACCTCGGTTCTGCAAGTCTGGATCAACAGTATCCTGTTATCATTATACAAAGGCAAAGGTGGAAAATCGATATGTGGTATCACTTTGTTGGAAGCTGTTGGCAAGGTTCTTGCAAGACTTTTGTGCACAACAGACTGGAGGAGGATATCTGTCCTATAGCTATCCCAGAATCACAGAGTGGTTTTAGAATAGGAAGGGGAACAGTTGACATGATTTTTTCTGTAAGACAAATACAAGAAAAATACGTTGAGCAGTCTGTCTCTCTATATCAAGTCTTTGTCGACTTAACGAAGGCCTTTGACACAGTTAACAGAGATGGACTCTGGATAATACTTGGAAAAGTAGGATGTTCACCCAAGTTTGTGAGTATTCTAAAGCAGCTGCTTTAGAATTTACCTTCAATGATGAACTATCTGGGGAAATCCCAATTGGTAACGCGATAAAGTAAGGTGATATTCCTGCTCTTACACTTTTCTCCATCTTCTTTGCTGCCTTACTCACACATGCTCTCCATGATTGTGACAGAGGCATTCTTTTACGGTTCAGAACTACTGGAAAGTTTTTCAACTTAAGGCGGTTTAATGCTAAGACAAAAACTTTTCAAGCTCTAATCAGAGAGCTTTATCCAACAATGCTGACTTCCTAAGACACACAGAAACTGACATGCAACACATTATGGACCCTTTCTCATCCTTGTGTACGACATTTGGGCTTACAATCAGCCTTGAAAAGACTAAAGTAATGTTTACTCCTGCTCCCTGAGAATCATATACTGAACCCAATATCATGGTTAAGGGAACCAGGTTGGGAGTAGTAAATGAATTGGTCTACTTGGATAGCACACTCTCAAATGATGGTTTCTAGGATGCTGAAATACATCTGTGCATCCAGAAGGCCTCTGATGCCTTCGGAAAATTGGAAAAGAGAGTTTGGGCAAATTGCAACATTACCAACAATACCAAGGTGTGTGTGTATAGATCATGTGTTCTGTCTGCTCTTTTATACTCCACAGAAATCTGGACTCTATTCTGCAAACATATCAAATCAGCAGAAATGTTTAAGGCGCATATTCAACATCAAGTGGCAAGACAGAACTCCTGACATCAATGTCCTTGTCAAAGCAGAATGTCCAAGCATTGAGTCCCAAGTAACATCTCAAATTCGCTGGACAGGACATATCGTCTGCATAAAAGAAAGCAGGATACCAAAGCAACTGTTTACAGAAAAAAAGGCCTCAACACAAATCGAAAATGAGGTACGAGGACAGCATCAAGAACAACCTCAAAGAGCTGGCATTTGATATAGACAACTGGGAGGAGATAGCTCTAGATAGCGCTGAGTGGAGAAAGCGCATAAAGGGCAGTTGCAAAACTTTTGAGGAATGTCGTCTAGAACATAAACAACTGAAATGTCAGCTCCGGAAGTGCTATGCTCACAGTCTTGATGAAGACATCAGTAGTTGGACATGCACATTCTGTCATCGTGTACTCCTCTCAAAAGCTGTTTATGTTAATCACCTGAAGTCACATGAAAGGATAACCACCCACAACACCACTCAACAAAGACCTGGTGAAACAACGTGCATGATATGCAACAAAGTGTGTAGAACTAGTTCCGGACTAAAAAAACACATGGTGGTACGAAAGGATTGTGTCCCACAGGGTGAACCCACCAGTCCTATGGAAAGCACAACTCTCATTTCTCACCTGTGTCGTAAACCATGCAGATCTACAGCTGGTCTACAAAGTCATCTATTAAGTCATGGATGCAGATGGGATGACAATAAAGAATCAAGAAGAGATGGCAATCATCTGTGAGGACGCTGCAATCCTCATGTATATATGTGTGTATGTGTGTATGTAAGTGTTTATGTATGTACACACTTGTTTGGTGAGGAGAGGGATATTTGGACACCCTGCGAGATGAAATACAAGACCTGGCAAAGGGCGGAGGAACTCAGCAGAGTCAACGGCCATCCAAATAATTTTTTTTTTGCCTGGGAGTGAAAGGCCCCCAGTTGTTGTCACAACATCTTTCTAGGAGAGGGAAACTCTGAAAAAAAAACCTGTGGCTTCGGAAGCATCCGATGATGTTGACCAGTTCTCCTTTTTGGGTAGTGTTTTCGATGCTCAGAAAGTGGGATTAGTCGAGTGTAAGGCCTTTCCCCACTTAAAAAAACCTTCAAAGCACAGGCATTGCTTGTTCAGGATATTGTCACAGATTTGTGTGGCTGGCCGTAGCCTAAAAGTGCACCATTTTCTGTAATCTGACAAGCAATTGCAATATTCAGAGTTTGCAGCCATCATATATGTATGTCCATATGTATGTATGAAAGTGTTTATGTATGTATGTATGTGTCTATGTAAGGGTGGTGGATTGGCAATAATCGGTAAAGTGTCAGACAAAATGCTTTGTGGCTCTTTATGTTCTGAGTTCAAATCCCGCAGAGGTTAGCTTTGCCTGTCACCCCCCAAAATTGCTGGCCTTGTGCCTAAAGTAGAAATTATTTTATAAAGTTTTACTAATAGCGAAAGTCAGTTTCTAACATAGATATGAGACTCTCTCATTGGAATTTGTGTGTCTATGTCTCTGTGTGTTTGTGTGTGTATGTCTCTGTGTGTTTGTGTGTGTGTTTGAGTGTGTATATTGTTGAATATGTGTGTTTGAATGCCTGTGTATGTGTGTGTAGTTATGTATGTTGTTGAATGTGTATATGTATGTTTGTGTGTCTGTATATCTGTGTGTGTATGTGTGTGTGTATGTGTTTGTGTGTGTGTGTGTGTATGTGTGTGAGTATGTATGTTGTTGACTGTGAGGCATGTGGAAGAGAGTGTAGATCAGCAGCAGAGCTGGACATGTGACAGTCCTTAAGTACTTGATAACCACTGCCTGCTGTTGTCCAACATTTCTATCATAGTTGTGTCAGTAAGACACTTGCAATGATTTGATTGCAGCACAGTACAATAAAAGATGTTGTGTGATGGCCATACTTGATAATTAGGGGGCAGCCTTTATGTATGTATGTATGTATGTATGTATGTTTTCTCTTTCTCTTAATTTCGAGTATATTTTTTTGACCGGCCACCTTCCTGGTGGCAAGGTTGTAAAAGAAAAGAAATTGTCATCCCTTGAATCGCAAGAATGTTTTGCAAATTTTGAAGGTGCCAGCTATCGCAGCCATTTGTAGACTATGAATTAGGGAGCTGCGCTTTTTGTCCGCAAATCCAAGTTCAGTCATACTTTGGTCCAAGCGGGTTGGTATATAACCCGTAGCACCAATAATGATGGGTATGAAGCTAAAGGTGTATCTTGGATACTGGATTTGTAAACTCCTCATCAATGGTCCGTAGATGTCCTCCTTCTGTATTTTTCTGACAACGTTTACATCAAGTGGGCAGCTGATCTCCACAACAGAACACGTTTTCAGTGTGTGGTCCCAAACTACAATATCAGGCCGGTTGTGCTTTAATTTGGTGGCAGTTTTTATTTTCAGGTTCCACCAGTATTCCTTAGTGCCATCTGTCTCAATATATTCTTCCTCGTTTGTTGTTAATTTTGTTTTCCGAAGTGCGTTCCAGATGGTTCTAGCTATCCCATCGTGTCTCATGGGGAGGTAGTAGCGAGATGACATTCTTTCGCAGCTGGCAACAATGTGGCTTACATCCTCGATCTTTGTTTTACATAGCCTACATTTATTGTCAGCTGCTGACCCTCCTCTTTTGTGCAGCAGATATTTGGTAGGGAGTTCTTGTTCCTGTATTGCATAGAGATATCCCTCAAGGTGTGATGTCATAAACTTGTCGGAACTCCATGCCAGGCTTTTTGAGTGGTTTATCCTCTCTATGGTCTGTGTTTTACGCCTCAAGTATCCATGCACAACTTTTTCTGTGTTTTGGTCAATTTTTTTATCTTGTTTGAACATTGAATAGGATCTTCCGATTTCTCTGGGTGAGAGATTTATATCAGGCTTTATTCCATATCTCTCCTCCAGATCAGTCGCTATTCTAATGATATTTCTTTTTTCATGCTCATAAACCTGGGCAAGATGGTTGCCAACCTTTTTCCTCTGTTGAAGGTGTTGCTTCAGTGTTACTATCCGGGTCTCATATGTTGTTAATATTGATTTTAGACCCCGGCCACCTTCCTTGCGTGAGAAGTATAGCCTATCCACATCACCATTGATGTTAAAGTTCCCAGTAACACTGAGAAGTTTTCGAGTTCTAACATCCATCTCACTTAGTTCTTGCAATGACCAGTTCAGTAGGCCAAATGTTGGCGTTAGAATTGGCACAGCATAAGTATTGTGGGCAATGTATTTGTTGTATGCTGACAGTTCTGATGACCATATTTTCTTTACTCTTCTGAGGTATTCAGTTCTGGTTCTCTCCTTATTTATGGGTCCATCATATCTGACATTCTCATCCTGTCTAAGATATCTGTAGTTGTCACCTGACTGCAGAGGTTGTATTGTCAGGCCATTCATCTCTAGATTTCTAGAGGAGGGCACAGCTCTTCCACGTTTTACTGCCAAATATGCACACTTGGACTCACCAAATTTCATTTTGATGTCGGTTGAAAATTGTGTAATGAGGTCCAATTGTTTCTTGATGTCATTGATATTTGGCCCATACAACTTCAGGTCATCAACAAAGAAAAGATGGGAGATACTTATGGGCCCACTTCTTTGTCCACCTTGTTTCCTGAGTAGGTAAGATAGTGGATTCAGTGAGAGAACGAAGAGTAGCACTGACAATTAATCACCCTGAAAGATGCCCTTCTGGTAATGTATCTTATCAGTCTTAACCTGCTCCTTCTCACCTCTAAGGATCAAATTGGTGTACCAGTTCTTGGTCAGGCGTTCAACAGCAGCTACCAATGGTTGTGGGACTTTAGCTAACTGTAAAGCCTTAATAATCCACCCATGAGGTACACTATCAAATGCTTTTTGATAGTCCAGCCACACGACAGTCATGTTTCTGCGATTCTTTGTTGTTTTTTCCTGAATCATTTTGTTAGTTAGTAGGTGATCTATGCAACCCCACACCTCCCTCTTTCTACCAGCTTGCTCAGGTGTTATGATGTTGTTGGTAGCACAGTGATCCTGTAAGAACAGGTTAAGGCACCCAGTATATAATTTATACATGATGTTTTGGCAGGCAATTGGGTGGTAATTTTTAGCAAGGGTGGTTTGGCTATTTTTGGGAATGAGGAGAATAGTGGCAGTTGATAACCATCTGTGCAGTTCTTGTGTGCCCTTAATGGTTTCTGTAAACAGCCGTATGAGATCTTGCCGATAGAAAGTGAAATTCTTCAACCAGTATCCTGTAATGAGGTCTGGGCCTGGCGATTTCCTATTCGACATTTTCTGTAGAGCTGTTTCCAGTATTGACCCATCTATGTCATATTGTTTTGTCTGGACATGTTGGCAGTAGTCCTGTTCCAGTTCTTTTAGCCAATTAGCTTGTCTGTTGAATCCATCATCCGTTTCCCATACAGATCTCCAGTAGCTCTCAACCTGTTCTTTTGAAGGGGTGTCGTTTACAGGGATTGAGCTTTTGCCACCTAAGCTGCGATAAACTGATTTAGGATCTCTGGCAAACAATCTATTTAGCACTTGTCGTTTATGTGCTGTTGACTTATATTTTAGTATTTATGTTGTAGCTGTGAGTTGTTGTTTCAACTGGTGTAATTTGGAGTTCAAAGTTTTAAATTTTGTATCTCGAAATCGTCTCTCTAACTTTTTCTTTAGGTCTTCCTGGTGTCGTGTGAAGTTGCTCTCTATGTTGCATTTCATAACGACTGCGATGTGTGAGATACTTCGTCTCAGGGACAAAATTTTGGTTTTTAAATTTCGCATCCACGCTGGTTCAGGCTTTCTGTTTGTATCTTGATTGCGTGGTTTTAGATGTGTGTTATATGATAGCAATGTGACAGCTGAAACATATAACAAAACATTAAGCGTTTCAAATGTCGTTTCTACACCTTTAGATCATATAGCCTTCAGATAATTGCCAGCTATTTCGTTCACCGCTTCCAATTCCAATCCAATTCCAATTTAGTGGGTTCTTTACTGACTCTAGTGTTGTATGGTCTGTCACTCACATTAACGCTGTGTATCTCTTGAAACATATCGTTCCATATCACTTGTAGGGTGCCCACAAGTTTTTGGTGCTCTGTTTGTTCAGTAGAGTCATGAATTATGTATGTATGTATGTATGTATGTATGTATGTATGTATGTATGTATGTATGTATGTATGTATGTATGTATGTGTGTGTGTATGAATATATGTGTGTATGAATGTGTGTATGTATGTATGTATGTGTGTATGTATGTATGTTTGTGTATGTATGTATGTTTGTGTGTGTATGTATGTATGTGTGTATGTATGTATGTGTTGACATAATCTAGTATCAGTAACGACGGTTATATATATATATATGTGTGTGTGTGTAAGTGAGTGGTGTGTGTGTATTTGTTTGTATGAGTGTTTGTGTGTGTGTGTGTGTGTGTGTGTGTGTGTGTGTGTGTGTGTGTGTGTGTGTGTGTGTGTGTGTGTGTGTGTGTGTGTGTCATAAGTATGAGTGTCACTAAGTGAGTTTTTTTTTATGCACAGGGACATAGAAATAATTGGGCTGGATACCCGATCGCGCGGTTAAACCACTGGGAGTGAAGGACCCCTAGCCTTTGTCAAGGCGTTCTTCTAGGAGAAGGCATCTTAGGAAACTGGGATAACTCCGACATAAAACCTGCAGCTCAGTAGTTATCGATGATGTTGATCTTTTCTTCTTTTCGGGTTATAGCTACTGTCGCTCA
This sequence comes from Eledone cirrhosa, assembly GCA_964016885.1. NCBI lineage: Eukaryota > Metazoa > Mollusca > Cephalopoda > Octopoda > Eledonidae > Eledone > Eledone cirrhosa. The sequence continues at coordinate 348,276,184 of OZ024742.1, forward strand.
GAGAGTGGGATTGGTTCAGTGCACAGTCTTTCCTCACTTTAAAAATAATCTTCACGCACAGGCATTGCACGATTGCATTAATTAATAATTATTAATAGTGTTAAAGAAAAGTGATGTTTCTCTTTGTCGAATAAATAAATGCACAATCAAGTCTAACAATCATTTTATTTAATGCAATAATTTAGTAAATTTCCTACAACGTCAATATTTTGAGGAGCGGATCTTTCCACGTCTGTTCATGTCCGTGGTCTAAAAAGAGTCAGTGAACCAGTGGCTGTGTCCGGGTGTATTTTTGCCTCCCTTCCCTGAAGGGTTGTTAAGGGGAGGCAACTGCTAGCTACCAAGCGACCATCTCAGCCACTACAGTGTTATTATTATTATTATTATTATTATTATTATTATTATTATTATTATTATTACTTTTTTTTTTCCCAATTCAATGATATTTCAAAACAATATAAAAGAGATCATTGGCAATAAGGGCAGGGGCCCCAGGTTATCACAGCCTGGGCCCGCTCGTCATCGTGTCACTGTAATAGAGCCAAACAAGGCATTTAATATTGGCTGCTGGAAGGTACGGACGCTGCTTGACAGGGATTCCTTGGAGCGTCCTGAACAAAGGACCACTCTTGTTGCAAAGGAGCTTCGACGTTACGATCTTGACATTGTAGTTTTATCTGAGACGAGGTTAGCTGGAGATGGTCATCTTACAGAATTTTGTGGAGAATATACATTCTTCTGGAAAGGAAGAGATGATGGGACCAGAAGAGAGGCTGGGGTAGCATTTGCTGTTAAGATTGCTCTTGTGGATAAATTAGAAGAATTCCCAGTGGGTATTAGTGAGCGTCTTATGTCCATGAGAATTCCGCTGAACAAAGGAAGATATGTGACCCTGGTGAGTGTGTATGCTCCAACTATGAATTCTGTCGATGAAGAAAAAGTGTTTTTTACCATGCTTTGAAAGGTGTTTTAAGAAATATCCCTCAGGCAGACAAGGTCATCGTGCTGGGTGACTTTAATGCTAGAGTGAGTAGCATTAAAGTCACCAAGCACGATGACCATGGAATGTAATTGGAAGGCATGAGGTGGGAAAGTGTAACAACAATGGTATGCTCCTGCTGCAGCTGGATCTGTGTGTTACCAACACCATGTTCCAGCCAGCAAAAGAACAAATTTAAGACCACATGGATGCATCCTGCATCTAAGGAATGGCATCTATTGGACTACGTCCTTGTCAGGATGCATGACAGACATGATGTGCAGTGTGTTCATGCTCTTCGTGGAGCTGAGTGCTGGACGGACCACCGCCTGGTTCGCGAAAAGTGAATCTAATCACTAAACGTAAGATCTGGGCTCCTGGTGTTAACCTGCCCAGGAGATTGAATGCTGCTCGTCTTAGAGATAAAAATGTGAAGAGAACATTGTGAGAAGAGATGCATGTTGCAGATCTTGGTGAGGATTGGCCGACCCTTAAAAAGTCGGTTTATGATGTAGGCAGGCTGGGATTGGTGCAGAGAAAACTTCAAGACTGGTTTAATGAGAATGATGAACATATAGAAGACTTGTTGGCTGATAAGAGGCATGCTCTGTCACACTACTTGGCAGCAAAACCACAGGAGAAGAATATGTTGCATAAGGAACTCAAGAATATGAAATCACGTGTGAAGCGGAGTCTTTCGCAGATGAAGGATCAGTGGTGGAGTGAGAAGGCTGATGAGATATAAGCTGCATCAGATTCCAATAAGACAAAGCTTCTCTAGTGACACCGCTTCGCAGCAAGGATGGCAAGGAACTTCTTCGTGACTCACAAGGAATTCTACGAAGGTGGCGATAGCACTTTGATGAACTTTTGAATCAGCCGTCTGTCGTCAATGAAGATTTCCTCAATCTCATTCCTGAAAAACCTGCGAAAGTAGCTCTCGCAGAACCACCGACGCTTGTGGAGGTTGTAATAGCTATCTCGAAGCTGAACAGTGCAAGGTCTCCAGGTATGGATGGCATGCATGCAGAGCTCCTACAATATGGTGGTGATAGACTTCTGCAACATCTTCACTCTTTGTTTGGCAGGACTGGAGAGATATGGTAATGGTGGTCTTGTACAAGGAAAAGGGAAACAAGAATGATTGTGGAAACTATAGGGGTATGTCATTGCTTTCTGTCATAGGAAACATTTTTTTGCAGGGTGCTTCTGGTCCGTCTGCTGACACGCATTGCAGATTGTGTTCTTCCTGAAAGTCAATATGGTTTTCATGCAGGACACAGCACTACTGATATGATCTTCTCAGCTAGACAGCTCCAGGAGAAGTGCATGGAACAAGGTTTGAATCTGTATCAGGTTTTTGTCGATCTGACAAAAGCTTTCGATACTGTTAACAGAAATGCATTGTGGAAGGTTCTCCAGAAACTTGGTTGCCCTGATAAGTTCCTTGCTTTGGTTAGGTCTTTCCACGATGACATGAAGGCTTGGGTTAATGTCAGAGGTAACATGTCGGAGCCTATCTCAGTAAAAAATGGAGTGAAACAGGGGGATATTCCAACACTGACCCTGTTTGCCATATACTTTGCAATGGTTTTTTATATTTCATTCAGGAATTGCGAGCATGGTGTTTACATCCAATATCGAACCTCAGGCAGCATATTTAACATCAGGTGCTTTGCTGCAAAAACAAAAGTATTTACATCAATCATAAGAGACCTCTTGTATGCAGATGATTGAAATCTTGTAGCGCACACAGAGATTGATATGCAGCACATATTGAATGCATTTTCTGATGCTTGCACTGCCCTGTCAGTCTGTCAGTCTGTCAGTCTCAAGAAAACCTTCGTCATGTACCAACCTGCCCCTGGTAAGCAGTACAGTGAACCAAATATCTATGTGTATGGTAAACGACTTGGAGTGGTTGATCAGTTTGTCTTCCATGGAACACTGCCAATCGATACAGCAATCTTGATAATGAAATTCCACTCAGGATTAGGAAAGCAAGTGATGCTTTCGGTACGCTAAAAAGGCGACTCTGGGGTCGGCGAGACATATGCAAGAGGACAAAGGTAAAAGTGTACAAGGCATGTATGCTTTCTTCTCTTCTTTATGCCTGCAACACCTGAGTCACATATCGACACCACCTTAAACAATTGGAGCATTTTCATCAGATGTGTCTCAGATGGATCCATGGTGTTCACTGGAGGGACCACATCAGTGATGTTGAGATTTTGGAAAGCTCTCTGTGTGATGGTATAGAAGCTCTTGTGCTTAAGCAAAGACTCTGATGGAGTGGTCACCTTGCCACCTTGCTAGAATACCAAAACAACTCTTTTATGGAGTTAGTTAAAGGAAAACGACCGCCACATAAACCAAAAAAGAGGTATAAGGATTCGTTGAAAGCCTCTCTGAAAGACGCTAACATCTCTGCTGATACATGGGAAAATGTTGCTGCTGATCGTAATAAATGGAGAAAGACTGTACGTGAGGGAAAAGTTGCCTTTGAGGCATCTTGAATTGCATACGAGAAAGTAAAGCGGGATGTGAGGAAGGGCATTGCTGTTGCACTTCCAGACGGCGAGGGTCCTCCTATGGTGCTGACATACAGTGTCTGTGCGAGACTCTGCCTAAGCAAAGCTGGACTCGAAAGTCATCTTCGCAGTCATAAAGTAAGACCAGTGGTTGACTACCAGGCTGCTGTTGGAGATGCTACTCATGCCTGCCAAGCATGTGGTAAAGAGTGTAAATCAGCAGGAGGGCTCAAACGACATGCAAAAGTACACGAACTCCAACCACAGCCGACTATTCCCAGTGAATATTTTGGTTGCCGACTCTGTGCAAGACTTTTTAGATCATTGGCTGGGCTAAAAAGCCACATTCGATTGCAGCACTGTTAATTGTTATCATGTGTGTGTGTGTGTGTGTGCGCGTGCGTGTGTGTATGTATATATAGATATGTATATGTGTGTGTGTGTATATATATATATATTTGGCAGTATCGGTAGAGGGTCGGATGCCATGCTTTGACGCATAGAGTTACGGCCCTTGCCATTCTGAGTTCAAATCCCACCGAGGTTAACTTTGCCTTTCATCCTTACGGGGTCGATAAAATAAAGTACCAGTAATGCACTGGGTAATTGCTGGCCTTGTGCCAAAATAGAAACAATTATTATTATTGTTATTGTTATTATTATTATTGTCGTTATTATGGTTTTTTTTTTCGTGCAATGGCCATACTCGATCAAGTGTGTATGTATGTATGTGTGTTTGTGTGTGTATACATGCGTGTATGTGTTTGTATGTACATATGTATGTATGTAGGTATATATTTGTGTCTATGTACGTATATGTGTGTGTATACATCTGTCTGTCTGCTTGCCTGTACATATGTATGTCTGTAAGTTCATATGTACATGGTATTCAGTGTTACACAGGGTCTATTGCTTCACTATTCCAGTGTAAACACAAGAAACAAAGACAACATATTTCAATGATTGTGTTGATATAAATATCCATTGAAGGAAACAGCTGTTACAACAAAACAACTATAATGAAATTGAGGTTATGGAGAAGAGACACTCACTTGACCTGTTAGAAATAGCAGCTAAATCTCTATCTAAAATATACCACACCATTTGAAAGGGGGGGAGGGGATGCATTGGATAATGTAGAGACAAAGTGTCTAAAAAGGCACCTTTTTGAATTCCATGTCCAACACCCATGGACATGCTTACAAAATCAGAAAACATCACAGCTCCCATGACTTTCAGAAACATTTTTTAACACTCAGAGTTGCTGAAGCATGAAACAAACTACCTGCATCAGTTGTTAGTTGTCGGGACACTGCAGCCTTTAAAACTTCCATGATTCCAAAAATTCACCTGACATTCTCTCTCCATATACACACATGTGTATATGTGTGTGTGTTTGTGTATCTGTGTATATCATGACTCATACACTGCTCACTTTCCTGACATTTGTATATTATTCTATGTACTATACATGTACCTTTGATAAGTTGTAGTGCACTTGAGCATTGTATACAATCATTTTCATTATTATAAGTACAGGAATGTCTTTGACTATGGGCCTTCCCTGTCTGAGCTTACCTGAGTGATAGCACAACTATGATAACAATGGTATCTAAACTTGGTAGAATGGTAGGGTTGTGGCATAGTGTGTTTAATTACATCTGTGTGACTGTATGGTAGTGACTGCAGAGGACATGTGGTGCTACATGACAGTGAAACATGAGCTGTGACTGCAGAAGACATGTGATGCTACATGGTAGTGAAACATGGGCTGTGACTGCAGAGGACATGTGTAGATTGGAGACAAAATGAAGCAACCATGCTTTGTTGGATGTGTAATGTAAATGTGAGAGAAAGTCAAAGCTCAGATGAGCTGAGAGAGAAACTGGGTTTAAGGAGAATCTGAGATGGTGTGCAGGACAGAAAACTGTGTTGGTATGGACATGTGATGTGCATGGACAATGACTGATGGATGAAGAAGTGGAAGGAAATCTTAGTGGAAGGAAACCACAGTAGAGGATGAGCAAGAAAGACCTGGGCAGATGTTGTGAGAGTGGACCACAAATCGTTAAGACTGGCAGAGGCGATGAGGAAGGAATGTGACAAGTGGAAAGATTCTGTGCTGAGAAGGACCCATCCAATCCATACAAGCATGGAAAAACATATAAAAACGATGATGATGATAATGATGACGATCGCCGCTGCGATACTGGTTCCCGGCCAAGTGTTTTTTCATATTGTGGAACAGATGACAGTCAGATGGGGTCAACTCAGGAGAATAAGGAAGATGATCAACCAGTTCAAAGCCACAGCCACACACAGCAGCCATTGAAACTAATATCTTGTGTGCTGATGAAACAAAACCCTTTTGTCAATTTTCCTGGGCATTTGGTCTTGATAACCTTTTGCAACTACCTCAACAAGTTGGTATAGTACTCTCCATTGATGGTGAGACACTTTTGAAGAAAATAAACACGATTTTTGCATCCTATAAAACTGAGGGCATCAGTTTTTGTTGTTTTGATTGGTGGTTTAGCTATGAGGAATGTTCTGGTATGTGCGATAGGTGGTGATGTGTGTATGTGTGTAGGGTGGGGGTGGGTGAGTATAGTGATGTGGTGGTGGTGGGGAGTGGTGGTTGTTGTGAGTTGCAGGGGTGTGGTGTTGTGACTTATCATAGACATTTCAGCATGTGTGGTGGAGGTGCTGTGTGTGGTGTGGATGTGGTAGGGCTCTGCATGTTGGGACATGAAAGGGTGTGATGTTGTACTAGGGGTAGGGAGGTTTCTGCTGGTCATCAGTTTGTCACAGTGAGTGGAAAGGAAGGAGGGGAGACATAAGAGAGGTAGGTTATACTAGGTTATGGTGGGGCTCATTTGTAAGCTGTTTAGACATCATTAAAGGGGATATGTGCTATAAAGTTATGGTGTGAGATTAGTGTTTGAAAAGGTTGCTAAAAGACTGTGGGTAGAGGCAAGATACGGGTGCAGTGCATATTGTGTGAAAAGAATATAAAAAGGAATATAAATATACATGTGTACACACACACCCAGAGACATATGTGCATGCACGCACATCCACACATGCATCAATGTTAATATATACACACTCATGCATCACCCCACATACGCACACACAGAAGATATACGGAGCCACACTGACATTTATTACTAGATAGATTTGCTCGTGGAAGGGTATATGGAATGTCCATACTGGTCATCATGTACACCTGCACATGCACAACACGCCCACATACATATTATACATATGTTCGGAAACACAGTCACATGTACGCATCATACATGTGACTGGGTCTTCGCATGTGCACACACTAACGAGAAATGTGTGCTCTTAGTCCGGGGGTTCACACACACACATATATATATGTATACACACACAAAACAGGCGTGGATGTACATGCATTAGCAGTGCATGTAGCTGCTATCATGTGGGATTAAATGGTGGTGGAAAAAATATTTTTTTTATAGTGTATGAAAAGGGTGAAAATGTGCTTGAGTATTCTCTTAAATAACGGTGGTGAAATTAGTGATACAAAAGGAAGTGATGAAATCAATTGTGATAATGTGTAGGGTGATGGTGGTTTGTGTGTGCCTCAAGGGTATGTGGTATGTGTTGGTGTGGTTGAGAGTGATGGATACATGGTGATATGTTTAGTGGTAGGGGATATGATAAAGGATGCAATATAATATTAACAAGAATAAAAATACAATTAACAAGGATAACAGTGATAATTGTTTCTACTTTTGGAACAAGGCCAGCAATTACCCAGTACATAACTGGTACTTTATTTGATCGAATGAATGTAACAATGGTAAAGGGGATGATGTTAGAATTGTTGAGATATGAATAATAATAGTAGTTATGATGATGTTGTGTTTAGGTGGTTATATTTTGTCTGTGGTTCCCGTCCAAATACCAAGGTGGATAATGTATGCTTCCTGGTGTGTCTGCAGTTTATTAGGATTTCCGATCTCAAATTAATGGCTGATTTTAATTTAATGATCTCAGCTGATTCAGCCAGGCACAATCTGCAGTGGCTTCCCCCGGTGGGAAGTTGGGCCACGCGTCTCCTAACGGACCATTTGATCTGGTATTTCAGGTTCTTATCCTTGAGGTCCCAGATCAAATCTGCCAGTCTGGTTTGGGAGCGTTGGGGTGCTTGCTTGTGTTTGCGTATTTTGGTCCTGTTAGTGTATGCTATGGTGTCAGCTAGATTAGGTGTTTTGGAGAAGAGAATTTTACTGTGTGTCTGTTAAAGAACTTGTGGTATTTGTGTGAAGAAGATTGGTCGAGGGCCCTGATGAATGTTCCTCGTACATTGGTAGCAACGTGTATAGAGTACGTTGTACCATGTCACGGATCTGTTCCGGGCCTTATGACGTTTAGTGCGTTTGTGGGTGTGTTGTGGTCAGGTGTATTTGTCTTGGGTGCTCTGGTTTGGTTTGTACCATTTAATCTTCGGTCCCTATTAAAACGTATTTGTGTGCTAGGCTTCGAGTCGTTAGGTGGGTAGGAGGGTATGGCTTTACCTCCTTGGCAGTGGTATGTGTCATTGCCTGGCCTGTCAGCTAATGGTGGTCCTTACGCTGTAGTTACTCTATGGGGGACGTTCTTATCAATTTGTGGTGCTAAAGGCCTATGTAGATTGTGCAATGTTGTGCTGCTGGTCTGGTCGTTGTATGCTATCTTCTCTTTATATCCAACCTTTTCTAGTGTGGAGTTATAGTATTCTGCGTGCTGGTTGAAGGTAGACCTCTTAGCCGATAGGGTGGACACACTGTTAGAAACACTCTTAACTATAGAGTTAATAACGTTCCTAGGGTGGTTGGAGTGTCTATTAACATACATCAAGTTCTCAGGTTTATGGTACGGTCGGTACAAACCCGTGTCTAATTCTAATGTCACGTCTAAGAAATTAACTGTTGCGTTCTATTTTTACAGTCAGGCCGTGGGTCTTAAAGATGTGCCTAAGTCGTCATGTAGTCTTTGTAGTTGACTGTTGTTAAATCTGCGGGCCATGAGCATTGTTTCCTCGGTCCGATTTGACGAAAGTCGATCGACTAAAACAAAAAAATACATATATGTATACACATATATATATATATATATATATATTATATATATATGTAAAAGGTGAACAGAAATAACAACACAATCGGTACAGTATATGGAAGGTATATATTAGGTTAACGCTTGATATAGCAGGAAGGGGGTCTTAACGTTTTGGGCGCTAGTCCTTCATCAGAAGAAAGAATGAGAAATAAAATAGATTGAGGGGACAGGTGGGATGGAATTGGAAAAAATGTCTTTAGATAAAAATAACAGGTCCATTCATGTTGACATCTCTTTGCGAGGTTTTTGATATGAAATCGTGTGTTGAAACAAATATTGTTATACTTGGGGAGGGTTATATTGTTGCAATATTGCAGAAATAATAACAGAACACACTTACTGTTTGGTTGGTTTTCGCTTCTGTATCTTTTGACTGACCAACGGTCAAAAATACAGATATAATATAGATATAAACACATATATATAGTCTAACAAAGTTCTTTCGTTGAACATCTGCAACATCATCAGTGGTACAATTATGTTCCTCCTGTTGTATTGTATATCTACGCCATTTTTATTTTGTCTGTTTATTTATTTATTTTAGTCTTCTTCTCTGCGCATGCATTTGCGTGTGTGTATAGTGTTTGGTGTGTGTTCGCGTTTGGGTGACTGCGTTTCGGTTATTGTATTCTATCTTAGTTTACTAGTGTGCGTTTATATGTGTTTGTTGTTATTGAGATTGTGTATATATTTATTTATTTATATTTCTCTTAAGTCAGTATTGTTTGTTTGGGTGTTGTTGTTATTCCATTCATTTTTTCTGTTTACCTTTGGCCTTCTAAGATCTATTTCGCTTGCCTCTCTGATTTGCCTATCTGATGTTGCAGATGTGCAACGAAAGAACTTTGTTAGACTATATATATGTGTTTATATCTATATTCTATCTGTATTTTTGACCGTTGGTCAGTCAATGGTTACCATTGAGGACCGAATGAATTAACTCTGGAGATATAAAAGATACAAAAGCGAAAACCAACTAAACAGTGAGTGTGTTCTGTTATTATTTCTGGCAATATTATTACAACAATATGACCCTCTCCAAGTATAACAATATATATGGAGGCACTTGGCTTAGTGGTTAGAGCATTGGCCTTGCAATCGAAAGGTTGTGAGTTCAATTCTCAGACCGAGTGATGTGTTGTTTCCTTGAGCAAGACACTTTATTTCACATTGCTCCAGTTTATTCAGCTGTAGAAATGACTGGGGTCCCTATAATTCCACTGTAAAGTGGACGTGTAGGTGCCACGGGAAAAAAAAAAATGAGGTTGGTGTTAGGAAGGGCATCCAGCTGTAGAAATCAAGCCAGAATCAGTTCCCGTCCCACCCTTGCAAGCAGGAAAAAAGCGGACATAAAATGAAATGATGTATATATATATGTATATATATCCTAAATAAATGAGGTCGTGTAGATGTTACAACAAAAAAAAATACACAGTCCACACTGTAATGTGGGCGTGAGGTAACATGGTAAAAACCTCCCAGTCCATACTGTAAACATGGTTGGTGTTAGGAAGGGCATCCAGCCGTAGAAAACCTGCCAGACAGTCCTATATGAGCAAGACAACCAATGTTGCCTCAAGTGGGACATGCTAGCGTGGAAGATAGACGATGATGATGATGATATATATGTATATATATGTATATAGGAAAAGAGTTAGGACCCTGACGGCTGTTTTGACAGCTAGATCTGAACGGCGGGAATCTAGCTGAACTTATCAAGGGGTACAGTCCATATATGGGCATGCAGTCAAAGCAAAAATAGCAAACATATCTAAGAAAATCCTATATATATGTATATATATATATATATATATATATATATATATGTGTGTGTGTGTGTATGTATGTATATATGTATATATATACATATATATTTTTCAAATCCACTGTCAATAAAGACACAGGATTTTTTTCATTCTAATGAATGAAAGCAATTTTGGTTGCTTTCAAGAAACCACTGGTAAATGAAATAATTATCTTATATATATAGTTTACTCAGCTGTAGAAATGAGATGATAGGGACTGGGGTCCATATCATTCCACTGCAAAGTGGTCGTGGAGGTGCCACGGCAAAAAAACACCCACCACTCACGGTAAATGAGGTTGGTGTTAGGAAGGGCATCCAGCTGTAGAAATCAAGCCAGAATCAGTTCCCGTCCCACCCTTGCAAGCAGGGAAAAGTGGACGTAAAATGAAATGATGAAAAAATGATGATATATATATATATATATATATATATATATATATGTATATGTATGTCGTATATGTCAACTATAAAATTAATTAGTATTTCCAGTAGTGGTAACCTCTTATACTCTGTAATCAGGTAATGATATTTCCATGGATATTATATTTCAAGAGCACAGAAAGATACAATTGATTAAAACTAATTTCCGTCATTTCCAAACTGTCGTATTGTTCCACAATTCCATCCTGTCCTCTCTCCATTCTCTCATCTTTCATCTGTCATCTTGTCTTTTCTTTTTTAATTTATCTTGTGCAATGTACACATTGACATAAATGATAGATTGAATTAATGATTGCTATTTGCAAGCTCTGAGATATATAAACACACACACACACACACACAAACACACAGACACACAGCTATATATGTATATATATAATGTATCATCATCATCATCATCATCATCATCTTCGTTTAACGTTCATCTTCCACGCTAGCATGGGTTAGATGGGAGTTGTCGCACTTGAAGCAAGGTTGGTCGGGTGACCGTGTCTCGCTCATATAGGACTATCTGGCAGGTTTTCTACAGCTGGATGCCCTTCCTAACACCAACCACATTTACAGTGTGGAACTGGGAACTTTTTACCGTGTTACCTACACGGCCACATTACAGCGTGGACTGTGTGTGTTTTCTCGTGACACCTACACGATCTCGATCTCGATCTCATTTATCTCATTTAATACGGACAGGATGTTGTGGTACCAACTTTACAGTTAGTGGGAGGATAGGGGTAGTGGATTGGGGTGTATATTTGGTTAAGAGGTGCAAGTGTGTGAGGTCGGAATTTATCGAATCATCCCAAGTTTTTCTGGGTCTACCTACTCCGTAACTTCCATTAATTTTGATCGTCCTGCACTTTTTTATACAGCTGTCATCTTTCATGCGCATCACGTGACCATACCAGCGTAGTCTTCTCTCGAGTAAACAGCATATGATCCCTCTTATTCCTAATTTCTCCCTTAGTTCATTTATGCTTTACGGTTCATGTGTATTACTATTACACATCCAACTCTGCACACAATGCCCAAGTCTCACTGCCATGTAACATCACTGTTCGTATGCAGGCATCATACAGTCTGCCTTTCATTTTTAGAGAGAACCCTTTAGCGGCCAATAGTGGTATAAACTCTCTGAACTTTTTCCATCCCGTTCTGACTCTAGCTACTGTATTTTCAGAACACCCTCCACCACTGCTGATTTTGTCACCCAGGTAACGGAAGGTATCCACTATTTCTATAGAACCATCTGAGCAATGGAATGAGCTAGCGTCTACGGCTGGATGCCCCTCCTAACACCAACCACACTGTAAACGTGGAGATTTTACCGTGTTACCTACACGGCCACATTACAGCGTGGACTGTGTGTTTTTTTGTTGTGACACCTACACGACCTCATTTGTTTCGGGCTGGATGTTGTGGTACCAACATAGCTATCTGTCTGTATATACACACACATATCTGTGTGTACACGTACTAGTGCCACTACATCATCATCATCATTTTACGTCCACTTTTCCCTGCTTGCAAGGGTGGGACGGGAACTGATTCTGGCTTGATTTCTACAGCGGGATGCCCTTCCTAACACCAATCTCATTTACAGTGAGTGCTGGGTGATTCTTGCCGTGGCACCTACACAACCACTTTGCAGTGGAATGATAGGGACACCAGTCCCTATCATCTCATTTCTACAGCTGAGTAACACAACCTTTCGATTGCAAGGCCAATGCTCTAACCACTAAGCCATGTGCCTCCATATAGTTTATATTGCTATTAAACTCCATTTATTGTATAAATGTCCAAAGTTATCTGCCAATCAGTGATGGAAAGATCTAATTATCGGTTATTTCGTTAATGGAACTGAATATTAGGTTATCTTTGAGTAAATTACCTTTGAGACTTTCTCCTCACGTTGCTCTCACTTCCTGCTTATTACTTCCAATTCCTCTCATTGATGATAATGGTAAATAGGAGAAATATCTCCACCACCATTCCACCACCTCCACCTCCACCACCATTCCACCACCACCACTTCCACCTCTCCACCACCACTACCTCTCCACCACCACCACCACCACCACCACCACCGCCACCGCCACCACCACCATTCCACCACCACCACTTCCACCTCTCCACCACCACTACCTCTCCACCACCACCACCACCACCACCACCAACACCACTACCTCTCCACCACCACCACCATTCCACCACTTCCGCCTCTCCACCACCATCTCTCCACCACCACCACCTCCACTCCACCTCCACTGCTTCTCCACCACCACCACAACTACCTCTCCACCACTACCACCACCACCACAACTACCTCTCTGATGGTGGTTATGATGGTGATGGTGGTGATGATGATGGTGATGGTGGTGATGATGGTGGTGGTGATGATGGTGATGGTGATGATGATGTTGGTGGTGATGATGATGATGGTGATGATGGTGTATGCGCGCACATATGTTTTTTTTAACAATGTACCTATCATTAAAACTTCCAAGATACCCCATAAGAGGCCAGCTCAACCTACATTAGTGTGAGCTGTAAATTTCATTAAAAAATATTTTCTTTTTAGCAACCAATTTAATGCTAAACAGTTTACATGTAAATAAATGTATATATTTTACTTTCAGCCTCACAGCCGTGTGGTTACTGTTGAAATCAAAGTATTACTCGGACTTAATCATCCAAATGTTGTAAGTACCTCACTAGTTTTTTACTATCTGCTGCTCATTAAATATATTCACACACACACCAGCCTGTGGTCCACAGATGTGCTGTCACCTCTCTCTGCTATTTCTACTGTAACTATAATGGCCTCGGCTCCTCGGAAATGGTTAGTTTTGTCCTGATTCACACAAGTGTTGGTAGTAATAGTGGTTTGATGGTTGTGGTGGTTTGGTGGTGTGATGGTGGTGGTGGTTTGGTGGTGTGATGGTGGTGGTTTGGTGGTGTGATGGTGGTGGTGGTGTGGTGGTGTGATGGTAGTGACAGTGGTGGTGGTGGTGTGATGGTAGTAACAGTGGTGTTGGTGGTGTGGTGGTGTGATGGTAGTGACAGTGGTGGTGGTGTGCTGGTGTGATGGTAGTGACAGTGGTGGTGGTGTGGTGGTGGTGTGATGGTAGTGGCAGTGGTGGTGGTGGTGTGGTGGTGTGATGGTAGTGACAGTGGTTGTGTGGTGGTGGTGTGATGGTAGTAACAGTGGTGGTGGTGGTGTGGTGGTGTGATGGTAGTGACAGTGGTGGTGGTGTGGTGGTGTGATGGTAGTGACAGTGGTGGTGGTGTGGTGGTGGTGACAGTGGTGGTGGTGTGGTGGTGTGATGGTAGTGGCAGTGGTGGTGGTGGTGTGATGGTACTAACAGTGGTGGTGGTGGTGTGGTAGTGTGATGGTAGTGACAGTGGTTGTGTGGTGGTGGTGTGATGGTAGTAACAGTGGTGGTGGTGGTGTGGTGGTGTGATGGTAGTGACAGTGGTTGTGTGGTGGTGGTGTGATGGTAGTAACAGTGGTGGTGGTGGTGTGGTGGTGTGATGGTAGTAACAGTGGTGGTGGTGGTGTGATGGTAGTAACAGTGGTGGTGGTGGTGGTGTGGTTGTGTGATGGTAGTAACAGTGGTGGTGGTGTGGTGGTGTGATGGTAGTGACAGTGGTGGTGGTGTGGTGGTGTGATGGTAGTGACAGTGGTGGTGGTGGTGTGATGGTAGTAACAGTGGTGGTGGTGGTGTGGTGGTGTGATGGTAGTAACAGTGGTGGTGGTGGTGGTGTGGTGGTGTGATGGTAGTAACAGTGGTGGTGGCGGTGGTGTGGTGGTGTGATGGTAGTAACAGTGGTTGTGTGGTGGTGTGGTGGTGTGAAGGTAGTAACAGTGGTGATGGTGGTGGTAGTGACAGTGGTGGTGTGGTGGTGTGGTTGTGTGGTGGTGTCGGTGGTGTGATGGTAGGGACAGTGGTGGTGGTGGTGTGGTAGTGTGATGGTAATAATGGTTGTGGTGGTGGTGTGGTGGTGTGATATTAGTAACAGTGGTGGTGGTGGTGTGGTAGTGTGATGGTAGTAACAGTGGTGGTGGTGGTGTGGTAGTGTGATGGTAGTAATGGTTGTGGTGGTGGTGTGGTAGTGTGATGGTAGTAATGGTTGTGGTGGTGGTGTGGTAGTGTGATGGTAGTAACAGTGGTGGTGGTGGTGTGGTGGTGTGATGGTAGTAACAATGGTGGTGGTGTGATGGTAGTAACAGTGGTGGTGGTGGTGTGGTGGTATGATGGTAGTAACAGTGGTGGTGTGGTGGTGTGATGGTAGTAACAGTGGTGGTGGTGGTGGTGTGGTAGTGTGATGGTAGTAACAGTGGTGGTGGTGGTGTGGTGGTAGTAACAGTGGTTGTGTGGTGGTGTGATGGTAGTAACAGTGGTGGTGGTGGTGTGGTAGTGTGATGGTAGTAACAATGGTGGTGGTGGTGTGGTGGTGTGATGGTAGTAACAGTGGTGGTGGTGGTGTGGTGGTAGTAACAGTGGTTGTGTGGTGGTGTGATGGTAGTAACAGTGGTGGTGGTGGTGTGGTAGTGTGATGGTAGTAACAGTGGTGGTGTGGTAGTGTGATGGTAGTAACAGTGGTGGTGTGGTAGTGTGATGGTGGTGGTGGTGTGGTGGTTAGATGGTAGTAACAGTGGTGTGATGGTGGTGGTGGTTTGGTGGTGTGATGGTTGTGGTGGTTTGGTGGTGTGATGGTAGTAACAGTGGTGGTGGTGTGGTGGTGTGATGGTAGTGACAGTGGTGGTGGTGTGGTGGTGTGATGGTAGTGACAGTGGTGGTGGTGGTGTGATGGTAGTAACAGTGGTGGTGGTGGTGTGGTGGTGTGATGGTAGTAACAGTGGTGGTGGCGGTGGTGTGGTGGTGTGATGGTAGTAACAGTGGTGGTGGCGGTGGTGTGGTGGTGTGATGGTAGTAACAGTGGTTGTGTGGTGGTGTGGTGGTGTGAAGGTAGTAACAGTGGTGATGGTGGTGGTAGTGACAGTGGTGGTGTGGTGGTGTGGTTGTGTGGTGGTGTCGGTGGTGTGATGGTAGGGACAGTGGTGGTGGTGGTGTGGTAGTGTGATGGTAATAATGGTTGTGGTGGTGGTGTGGTGGTGTGATGGTAGTAACAGTGGTGGTGGTGGTGTGGTAGTGTGATGGTAGTAACAGTGGTGGTGTGGTAGTGTGATGGTGGTGGTGGTGTGGTGGTTAGATGGTAGTAACAGTGGTGTGATGGTGGTGGTGGTTTGGTGGTGTGATGGTTGTGGTGGTTTGGTGGTGTGATGGTGGTGGTTTGGTGGTGTGATGGTGGTGGTTTGGTGGTGTGATGGTGGTGGTTTGGTGGTGTGATGGTGGTGGTGGTTTGGTGGTGTGATGGTATGGTGGTGGTGGTTTGGTGGTGTGATGGTAGTAACAGTGGTGGTTTGGTGGTGTGATGGTAGTAACAGTGGTGGTGGTTTGGTGGTGTGATGGTAGTAACAATGGTGGTGGTGGTTTGGTGGTGTGATGGTATGGTGGTGGTGGTTTGGTGGTGTGATGGTAGTAACAGTGGTGGTGGTGGTTTGGTGGTGTGATGGTAGTAACAGTGGTGATGGTGGTTTGGTGGTGTGATGGTATGGTGGTGGTGGTTTGGTGGTGTGATGGTAGTAACAGTGGTGGTGGTGGTTTGGTGGTGTGATGGTAGTAACAGTGGTGGTGGTGGTTTGGTGGTGTGATGGTAGTAACAGTGGTGGTGGTGGTTTGGTGGTGTGATGGTAGTAACAGTGGTGATGGTGGTTTGGTGGTGTGATGGTATGGTGGTGGTGGTTTGGTGGTTTGATGGTAGTAACAGTGGTGGTGGTGGTTTGGTGGTGTGATGGTAGTAACAGTGGTGGTGGTGGTTTGGTGGTGTGATGGTAGTAACAGTGGTGGTGGTGGTTTGGTGGTGTGATGGTATGGTGGTGGTGGTTTGGTGGTGTGATGGTATGGTGGTGGTGGTTTGGTGGTGTGATGGTAGTAACAGTGGTGATGGTGGTTTGGTGGTGTGATGGTAGTAACAGTGGTGGTGGTGGTTTGGTGGTGTGATGGTAGTAACAGTGGTGGTGGTGGTTTGGTGGTGTGATGGTATGGTGGTGGTGGTTTGGTGGTGTGATGGTAGTAACAGTGGTGGTGGTGGTTTGGTGGTGTGAAGGTATGGTGGTGGTGGTTTGGTGGTGTGATGGTAGTAACAGTGGTGGTGGTGGTTTGGTGGTGTGATGGTAGTAACAGTGGTGGTGGTGGTTTGGTGGTGTGATGGTAGTAACAGTGGTGGTGGTGGTTTGGTGGTGTGATGGTATGGTGGTGGTGGTTTGGTGGTGTGATGGTAGTAACAGTGGTGGTTTGGTGGTGTGATGGTATGGTGGTTTGGTGGTGTGATGGTATGGTGGTGGTAGTTTGGTGGTGTGATGGTAGTAACAGTGGTAGTGGTGGTTTGGTGGTGTGATGGTATGGTGGTGGTGGTTTGGTGGTGTGATGGTGGCGGTGGTTTGGTGGTGTGATGGTATGGTGGTGGTGGTTTGGTGGTGTGATGGTATGGTGGTGGTGGTTTGGTGGTGTGATGGTATGGTGGTGGTGGTTTGGTGGTGTGATGGTATGGTGGTGGTGGTTTGGTGGTGTGATGGTAGTAACAGTGGTGGTGGTGTGGTGGTGTGATGGTAGTAACAGTGGTGGTGGTGGTTTGGTGGTGTGATGGTATGGTGGTGGTGGTTTGGTGGTGTGATGGTAGTAACAGTGGTGGTGGTGGTTTGGTGGTGTGATGGTAGTAACAGTGGTGGTGGTGGTTTGGTGGTGTGATGGTATGGTGGTGGTGGTTTGGTGGTGTGATGGTAGTAACAGTGGTGGTGGTGTGGTGGTTATTATTGTCTAAAAGTTATTCAATGAATCCCTTTAAATGTTCCCACTTTAAATGTGAAAAATATAGTCATCAAAATAGCATTGATTTAATTATGTTAATTAAATTAAGACATTAACGAGAATGTTTCTGTGTAGTAAAAGGTAATTATAATTTCTCATTCTATACATGGTGAGTTGTGATAAACATTAGAGAGGGAGAGGGAGAGGGAGAGAGGGGGAGAGTAGGGAGAGATAGAGAGGGAGAGATAGGGAGGGGGAGAGGGAGAGATAGAGAGGAGAGATAGAGGGAGAGATAGAGAGGAGAGATAGAGAGGAGAGATAGAGAGGAGAGATAGAGAGGAGAGATAGAGAGAGAGATAGAGGGAGAGGGAGAAAGGGGAGATAGAGGGAGAGATAGAGAGGAGAGATAGAGAGGGAGATAGAGAGGGAGAGATAAAGAGGGAGAGGGAGAGATAGAGGAGGAGAGATAGAGGAGGAGAGATAGAGAGGTGAGATAAAGGGAGAGATAGAGGGAGATATAGAGGAGAGATAGAGAGGGAGAGGGAGAGGGAGAGATAGAGAGGAAGAATTGACCCCACTGTGTGTCTGTGTGTGTGCATATGTGTGTTTGCCTCTCTCTGTGTCTGTGTGTGTCTATATGTATGTGTTTGTGTGTTATTTCTAATACATGAAACTCTATATTTCTACTATTTCACCAGTTTAATGAGAAAGTTAGTTATATTATTAAATCCTTCTAAATTCTTCACTATTTTCAAAATTATTAAAAAAAACCCATTGGCTGTGACTTTAATTAGAAATATAACAAAAGGGTTAAATTGTTTATATTTATTTAAAATCTTTCATCATAATTTTATGTAAGAACCTTTGTTAAGTTCTGATCCAAACACCAGCATAATAATGAGAAAGTTAGTTATATTATAATTACTAAATCTCTCTGAATTCTTGACTATTTTCCAAATGATTTCATTAGAAATATGGTAAGATAAGGTTTAAGGAACACTGTTAACTAAACTCTTGTATCTTTTATAGGTTCGTATGAAAGAAGTTTATGAAACACCGACTTGTTTATATATGATTCTTGAATATGCTGTTGGTGGAGAGCTTTTCGACAGGTAAGACTGCTTAATATTGATATTCAACATTCTAACATCAGGTGATACTATCATGATGTGACTGGGACCCCTGTGATAAAACAACTGAGAAAATTGCTATGTGATACAAGCTCGTAGAAGGCTATCTGAACCTGCACAGGTATGAACTGTGTTTGGCTTAGTGTTGGACTCATAAACATAAGGTCATGGGTTCAATTCTAGGACTGGATGGCACATTGTCTTCTTAAGTAAGATGATCCATTTCAAATTGTTTTATGATGGGACTGGGGCCCCTATCATTAAAACACCCTAGAAACTGTCAATGAAATACAACCTGTACAGGTGTGAGCTGTAAATTTAATTTAATTTCATATTATTTCAGGTGATATAATCCAGACAAACACCTTTGATTATATGGAGTGGCAAAACACAAAGTTTCACAAGCAGAGCTATTGTGAGGCTAACCCTTGGCTCATCTTCCCATTTGTAACAGCACAGTATGTGCAGGTGGTGAGTGGTGGAGGGTGTGGCTAAACCTTGGCTCATCTTCCCATTTGTGGAAGCACAGTTTGTGCAGGTGGTGAGCGTAGAGGGTGAGGCTAAACCTTGGCTCATCTTCCCATTTGTAACAGCACAGTTTGTGCAGGTGGTAAGCGTAGAGGGTGAGGCTAAACCTTGGCTCATCTTCCCATTTGTAACAGCACAGTTTGTGCAATTGGTGAGCGTGGAGGGTGAGGCTAAACCTTGGCTCATCTTCCCATTTGTAACAGCACAGTTTGTGCAATTGGTGAGCGTGGAGGGTGAGGCTAAACCTTAGCTCATCTTCCCATTTGTAACAGCACAGTATGTGCAGGTAGTGAGCGTGGATAGTGAGAGGCTAAACCTTGGCTCATCTTCCCATTTGTGGAAGCACAGTACAGGCAGGTGGTGAGCATGGAGGGTGAGGCTAAACCTTGGCTCATCTCCCATTTGTGGAAGCACATTATGTGCAGGTGGTGAGCGTGGAGGGTGAGGCTAAACCTTGGCTCATCTTCCCATTTGTGGAAGCACAGTACGGGCAGGTGGTGAGCATGGAAGTAACATGAAATAATATGTACTTTGGTTTTGAGGAGTCATCAGGACTTGCATCTAAGTACATATTATTTCATGTTACTTCCATGCTCACCATCTGCCCGTAGATGACAGTCAACTTGATACACAAAGAGAAGCTATTATAAAAGTGCATTTCATAGGTTTCTTGAGTGTTTTAATGATAGGGACCTTCAGTCCTATTATGTCACATCATCATTTTTCTAGTGACAGAAGCCAGGATTTCAACTTGAAATACACAGAACCATCCAATATTCTAACATTTTCACTAATCCTTTACCCTAGCGTGGGGCTATATTTGTTGACTCTGAAAGAATTAAAGGCAAAATTGACCTCAGCAAGGCTATATTAAACATATGGCTTACTAAAGGTTGTCAGTAGGGTGAAAGATTGAAGTATCAGAGAGAGCCCAAAATATCTGAAAACCATGGGTTAATACAGCCATGTCTGTGTATATCTATCTTCTTATGATGCTTTATCTATCTTCCCTGGGCAGGGTGATCTCCACAAGGGCTAGAGATCTCCACAAAGGCTAGAGATCTCCACAAGGGCTAGAGATCTCCACAAGGGCTAGAGATCTCCACAAGGACTAGAGATCTCCACAAGGGCTAGGGATCTCCACAAGGGCTGGGGATTTCCACAAGGGCTAGAGATCTCCACAAGGGCTGGGGATCTTTACAAGGGCTACAGGCCATGCAGGGACTTGATGTCCATCAATTTGTTAATGCTGTAGTGGGGTGAAAAACTGAAATGCCTCCTGGTGGTGATGGTGGGTGATGGCTTGACTTTAGATAGGGACCCCACAATATTTAAAGAACCTCAATTTATTATCAACCATAATAATATGCCATGTGAATTTATATATTTATTTATAAATATATCTGTCTGTAACACTTTGAAATGTGTGTGTGCACACATGCACACACACACATGCACACACACACATCCACACACACACATGCACACACACACAGGCACACATACACACATACACACTGATACACATGCACGCATGCACACACGCATGCACACTCATACACATGCACGCATGCACATACACTTGCACACACACACACACACACACACACACACACACTTGCATGCACACACACACATGCACACACACACATGCACACATAAAAACACGTATGCACACATGCATGCATACACACACACATGCATGCATGCACACACAGACACACACACACTATTTACAGGTAGGAATTGAAATCAGATCTCTGACATCACTCCACATTTCTCACAACACAGTAAATATTGACCAATTATAATAATACATCATGTGTATTTGTATATATATTTATAAATATTATCTCTGTAACCTTTTATAAAAAACATTGTGTTAATGTATGTATATCTTTAACCTTTTAGCATTTACATTACTCTATATATACTATTGTATTTTCAAGGTAATTACCTCACATAATATTGAATCTATGAGATTTTAATATTATTTATTTTGGGAACAATACCTTAACATCAGTATGAGTAGCTGGTTACAGCCAGTTTGAACGGAAAGAAGTGAGAGAATTCTGGCTGGATATGGCTGATTTAGATGCTAAAGTGTTAATCAATTCCATATGTCAGTAACCAACATAAACTAAAGGGTTTCTCTTATGCAAACTATAAAGTGCCAATGTGCCAGTTTACATGTTTGTTCATATATCCAGTAATCCTGGTATATATGGCAGGGTATACCTATCCTGGATCTAAGAATTAAATATGTTCAAAGCTATTGCCATAATTATTGATGGGTGATGACATTTACAGACAAGAACCCTGGTGACCCTACAACTTTTAATGACTGAAACCCTGGCGGCCCTGATAATATTTATAGACAGGTACTCTGGGGGCCCTGATGACATTTATAGACAGGGACCTAATGACATTTACAAACAGGGATCCTGGTGACATTTACAAACAGGGACCCTGGTGACATTTACAAAAAAGAACCCTAATGTCATTTACAGACGAGGAGCTTAATGACATTTACAGACAGGGAGCTTAATGACATTATCAAACAAGGACCCTGTGCAACTTTAATTCCCTTCTGCTCTCTTGCTAATATATATATATATCTTCTATATTGACAGAATTGTTGACAGAGGTTCTTATTCAGAAAAGGATGCTGCCAATGTATTTCGACAGATACTCACAGGACTTGAGGTAAAGCTATAGTTTATAACTTCCTCTACTAGTCCCTTCCTCTCCCTTAACGTAAAGCTATAGTTTATAACTTCCTCTACTAGTCCCTTCCTCTCCCTTGAGGTAAAGCTATAGTTTATAACTTCCTCTACTAGGCCCTTCCTCTCCCTTGAAGTAAAGCTATAGTTTATAACTTCCTCTACTAGTCCCTTCCTGTCCCTTAAGGTAAAGCTATAGTTTATCACTTCTTCTACTAGTCCCTTCCTCTCCCTTGAGATAAAGCTATAGTTTATAACTTCCTCTACTAGTTCCTTCCTCTCCCTTGAGATAAAGCTATAGTTTATAACTTCCTCTAATAGTCCCTTCCTCTCCCTTAAGGAGAAGCTATAGTTTATAACTTCCTCTACTAGTCCCTTCCTCTCCTTTAAGGTAAAGCTATAGTTTATAACTTCCTTTACTAGTCCCTTCCTGTCCCTTAAGGTAAAGCTATAGTTTATAACTTCCTCTACTAGTCCCTTCCTCTCCCTTGAGATAAAGCTATAGTTTATAACTTCCTTTACTAGTCCCTTCCTGTCCCTTAAGGTAAAGCTATAGTTTATAACTTCCTCTACTAGTCCCTTCCTCTCCCTTGAGATAAAGCTATAGTTTATAACTTCCTCTACTAGTCCCTTCCTCTCCCTTGAGTTAAAGCTATAGTTTATAACTTCCTCTACTAGTCCCTTCCTCTCCCTTAAGATAAAGCTATAATTTATAACTTCCCCTCCTAGTCCCTTCCTCTCCCTTGAGTTAAAGCTATAGTTTATAACTTCCTCTTCTAGTCCCTTCCTCTCCCTTGAGGTAAAGCTATAGTTTATAACTTCCTCTACTAATCCCTTCCTCTCCCTTGAGATAAAGCTATAGTTTATAACTTCCTCTACTAGTCAATTCCTCTCCCTTGAGGGAAAGCTATAGTTTATAACTTCCTCTACTAGTCCCTTCCTCTCCCTTGAGATAAAGCTATAGTTTATAACTTCCTCTCCTAGTCCCTTCCTCTCCCTTAAGATAAAGCTATAGTTTATAACTTCCTCTACTAGTCCCTTCCTCTCCCTTGAGTTAAAGCTATAGTTTATAACTTCCTCTACTAGTCCCTTCCTCTCCCTTAAGATAAAGCTATAGTTTATAACTTCCTCTACTAGTCCCTTCCTCTCCCTTAAGGCAAAGCTATAGTTTATAACTTCCTCTACTAGTCCCTTCCTCTCCCTTGAGGTAAAGCTATAGTTTATAACTTCCTCTACTAGGCCCTTCCTCTCCCTTGAAGTAAAGCTATAGTTTATAACTTCCTCTACTAGTCCCTTCCTGTCCCTTAAGGTAAAGCTATAGTTTATCACTTCTTCTACTAGTCCCTTCCTCTCCCTTGAGATAAAGCTATAGTTTATAACTTCCTCTACTAGTTCCTTCCTCTCCCTTGAGATAAAGCTATAGTTTATAACTTCCTCTAATAGTCCCTTCCTCTCCCTTAAGGAGAAACTATAGTTTATAACTTCCTCTACTAGTCCCTTCCTCTCCTTTAAGGTAAAGCTATAGTTTATAACTTCCTTTACTAGTCCATTCCTGTCCCTTAAGGTAAAGCTATAGTTTATAACTTCCTCTCCTAGTCCCTTCCTCTCCCTTAAGATAAAGCTATAGTTTATAACTTCCTCTACTAGTCCCTTCCTCTCCCTTGAGTTAAAGCTATAGTTTATAACTTCATCTACTAGTCCCTTCCTCTCCCTTAAGATAAAGCTATAGTTTATAACTTCCTCTACTAGTCCCTTCCTCTCCCTTAAGGCAAAGCTATAGTTTATAACTTCCTCTACTAGTCCCTTCCTCTCTCTTGAGGTAAAGCTATAGTTTATAACTTCCTCTACTAGGCCCTTCCTCTCCCTTGAAGTAAAGCTATAGTTTATAACTTCCTCTACTAGTCCCTTCCTGTCCCTTAAGGTAAAGCTATAGTTTATCACTTCTTCTACTAGTCCCTTCCTCTCCCTTGAGATAAAGCTATAGTTTATAACTTCCTCTACTAGTTCCTTCCTCTCCCTTGAGATAAAGCTATAGTTCATAACTTCCTCTAATAGTCCCTTCCTCTCCCTTAAGGAGAAACTATAGTTTATAACTTCCTCTACTAGTCCCTTCCTCTCCTTTAAGGTAAAGCTATAGTTTATAACTTCCTTTACTAGTCCCTTTCTGTCCCTTAAGGTAAAGCTATAGTTTATAACTTCCTCTACTAGTCCCTTCCTCTCCCTTGAGATAAAGCTATAGTTTATAACTTCCTTTACTAGTCCCTTCCTGTCCCTTAAGGTAAAGCTATAGTTTATAACTTCCTCTACTAGTCCCTTCCTCTCCCTTGAGATAAAGCTATAGTTTATAACTTCCTCTACTAGTCCATTCCTCTCCCTTGAGGGAAAGCTATAGTTTATAACTTCCTCTACTACTCCCTTCCTCTCCCTTGAGTTAAAGCTATAGTTTATAACTTCCTCTACTAGTCCCTCCCTGTCCCTTAAGGTAAAGCTATAGTTTATAACTTCCTCTACTAGTCTCTTCCTCTCCCTTGAGATAAAGCTATAGTTTATAACTTCCTCTACTAGTCCCTTCCTGTCCCTTAAGGTAAAGCTATAGTTTATCACTTCTTCTACTAGTCCCTTCCTCTCCCTTGAGATAAAGCTATAGTTTATAACTTCCTCTACTAGTTCCTTCCTCTCCCTTGAGATAAAGCTATAGTTCATAACTTCCTCTAATAGTCCCTTCCTCTCCCTTAAGGAGAAACTATAGTTTATAACTTCCTCTACTAGTCCCTTCCTCTCCCTTGAGATAAAGCTATAGTTTATAACTTCCTCTCCTAGTCCCTTCCTCTCCCTTAAGATAAAGCTATAGTTTATAACTTCCTCTACTAGTCCCTTCCTCTCCCTTGAGTTAAAGCTATAGTTTATAACTTCCTCTACTAGTCCCTTCCTCTCCCTTAAGATAAAGCTATAGTTTATAACTTCCTCTACTAGTCCCTTCCTCTCCCTTAAGGCAAAGCTATAGTTTATAACTTCCTCTACTAGTCCCTTCCTCTCCATTAAGATAAAGCTATAATTTATAACTTCCTCTCCTAGTCCCTTCCTCTCCCTTGAATTAAAGCTATAGTTTATAACTTCCTCTTCTAGTCCCTTCCTCTCCCTTGAGGTAAAGCTATACTTTATAACTTCCTCTACTAGTCCCTTCCTCTCCCTTGAGGTAAAGCTATAGTTTATAACTTCCTCTACTAGTCCCTTCCTCTCCCTTGAGGTAAAGCTATAGTTTATAACTTCCTCTACTAGTCCCTTCCTCTCCCTTGAGTTAAAGCTATAGTTTATAACTTCCTCTACTAGTCCCTTCCTCTCCCTTGAGGTAAAGCTATAGTTTATAACTTCCTCTACTAGTCCCTTCCTCTCCCTTGAGTTAAAGCTATAGTTTATAACTTCCTCTACTAGTCCCTCCCTGTCCCTTAAGGTAAAGCTATAGTTTATAACTTCCTCTACTAGTCCCTTCCTCTCCCTTGAGGTAAAGCTATAGTTTATAACTTCCTCTACTAGTCCCTTCCTCTCCCTTAAGGTAAAGCTATAGTTTATAAATTCCCCTACTACTCCCTTCATCTCCCTTGAGGTAAAGCTATAGTCTATAACTTCCTCTACTAGTCCCTTCCTCTCCCTTAAGGTAAAGCTATAGTCTATAACTTCCTCTACTAGTCCCTTCCTCTCCCTTAAGGTAAAGCTATAGTTTATAACTTGCTCTACTAGTCCCTTCCTCTCCCTTAAGGTAAAGCTATAGTTTATAAATTCCTCTACTAGTCCCTTCCGCTCCCTTGACATAAAGCTATAGTTTATAACTTCCTCTACTAGTCCCTTCCTCTCCCTTGACATAAAGCTATAGTTTATAACTTCCTCTACTAGTCCCTTCCTCTCCCTTGACATAAAGCTATAGTTTATAACTTCCTCTACTAGTCCCTTTCTCTCCCTTGAGGTAAAGCTACACTTTATAACTTCCTCTACTAGTCCCTTCCTCTCCCTTGAGATAAAGCTATAGTTTATAACTTCCTCTACTAATCCCTTCCTCTCCCTTAAGGCAAAGCTATAATTTATAACTTCCTCTACTAGGCCCTTCCTCTCCCTTGAAGTAAAGCTATAGTTTATAACTTCCTCTACTAGTCCCTTCCTGTCCCTTAAGGTAAAGCTATAGTTTATCACTTCTTCTACTAGTCCCTTCCTCTCCCTTGAGATAAAGCTATAGTTTATAACTTCCTCTACTAGTTCCTTCCTCTCCCTTGAGATAAAGCTATAGTTTATAACTTCCTCTAATAGTCCCTTCCTCTCCCTTAAGGAGAAACTATAGTTTATAACTTCCTCTACTAGTCCCTTCCTCTCCTTTAAGGTAAAGCTATAGTTTATAACTTCCTTTACTAGTCCCTTCCTGTCCCTTAAGGTAAAGCTATAGTTTATAACTTCCTCTCCTAGTCCCTTCCTCTCCCTTAAGATAAAACTATAGTTTATAACTTCCTCTACTAGGCCCTTCCTCTCCCTTGAATTAAAGCTATAGTTTATAACTTCCTCTTCTAGTCCCTTCCTCTCCCTTGAGGTAAAGCTATACTTTATAACTTCCTCTACTAGTCCCTTCCTCGCCCTTGAGGTAAAGCTATAGTTTATAACTTCCTCTACTAGTCCCTTCCTCTCCCTTGAGGTAAAGCTATAGTTTATAACTTCCTCTACTAGTCCCTTCCTCTCCCTTGAGTTAAAGCTATAGTTTATAACTTCCTCTACTAGTCCCTTCCTCTCCCTTGAGGTAAAGCTATAGTTTATAACTTCCTCTACTAGTCCCTTCCTCTCCCTTGAGTTAAAGCTATAGTTTATAACTTCCTCTACTAGTCCCTCCCTGTCCCTTAAGGTAAAGCTATAGTTTATAACTTCCTCTACTAGTCCCTTCCTCTCCCTTGAGGTAAAGCTATAGTTTATAACTTCCTCTACTAGTCCCTTCCTCTCCCTTAAGGTAAAGCTATAGTTTATAAATTCCCCTACTACTCCCTTCATCTCCCTTGAGGTAAAGCTATAGTCTATAACTTCCTCTACTAGTCCCTTCCTCTCCCTTAAGGTAAAGCTATAGTCTATAACTTCCTCTACTAGTCCCTTCCTCTCCCTTAAGGTAAAGCTATAGTTTATAACTTGCTCTACTAGTCCCTTCCTCTCCCTTAAGGTAAAGCTATAGTTTATAAATTCCTCTACTAGTCCCTTCCGCTCCCTTGACATAAAGCTATAGTTTATAACTTCCTCTACTAGTCCCTTCCTCTCCCTTGACATAAAGCTATAGTTTATAACTTCCTCTACTAGTCCCTTCCTCTCCCTTGACATAAAGCTATAGTTTATAACTTCCTCTACTAGTCCCTTTCTCTCCCTTGAGGTAAAGCTACACTTTATAACTTCCTCTACTAGTCCCTTCCTCTCCCTTGACATAAAGCTATAGTTTATAACTTCCTCTACTAGTCCCTTCCTCTCCCTTGAGATAAAGCTATAGTTTATAACTTCCTCTACTAATCCCTTCCTCTCCCTTAAGGCAAAGCTATATTTTATAACTTCTTCTACTAGTCCATTCCTCTCCCTTGAGGGAAAGCTATAGTTTATAACTTCCTCTACTAGTCCCTTCCTCTCCCTTGAGTTAAAGCTATAGTTTATAACTTCCTCTACTAGTTCCTTCCTCTCCCTTAAGATAAAGCTATAGTTTATAACTTCCTCTACTAGTCCCTTCCTCTCCCTTAAGGCAAAGCTATAGTTTATAACTTCCTCTACTAGTCCCTTCCTCTCCATTAAGATAAAGCTATAATTTATAACTTCCTCTACTAGGCCCTTCCTCTCCCTTGAAGTAAAGCTATAGTTTATAACTTCCTCTACTAGTCCCTTCCTGTCCCTTAAGGTAAAGCTATAGTTTATCACTTCTTCTACTAGTCCCTTCCTCTCCCTTGAGATAAAGCTATAGTTTATAACTTCCTCTACTAGTTCCTTCCTCTCCCTTGAGATAAAGCTATAGTTTATAACTTCCTCTAATAGTCCCTTCCTCTCCCTTAAGGAGAAACTATAGTTTATAACTTCCTCTACTAGTCCCTTCCTCTCCTTTAAGGTAAAGCTATAGTTTATAACTTCCTTTACTAGTCCCTTCCTGTCCCTTAAGGTAAAGCTATAGTTTATAACTTCCTCTCCTAGTCCCTTCCTCTCCCTTAAGATAAAACTATAGTTTATAACTTCCTCTACTAGGCCCTTCCTCTCCCTTGAAGTAAAGCTATAGTTTATAACTTCCTCTACTAGTCCCTTCCTCTCCCTTAAGGCATAGCTATAGTTTATAACTTCCTCTACTAGTCCCTTCCTCTCCCTTGAGGTAAAGCTATAGTTTATAACTTCCTCTACTAGGCCCTTCCTCTCCCTTGAAGTAAAGCTATAGTTTATAACTTCCTCTACTAGTCCCTTCCTGTCCCTTAAGGTAAAGCTATAGTTTATAACTTCCTTTACTAGTCCCTTTCTGTCCCTTAAGGTAAAGCTATAGTTTATAACTTCCTCTACTAGTCCCTTCCTCTCCCTTGAGATAAAGCTATAGTTTATAACTTCCTTTACTAGTCCCTTCCTGTCCCTTAAGGTAAAGCTATAGTTTATAACTTCCTCTACTAGTCCCTTCCTCTCCCTTGAGATAAAGCTATAGTTTATAACTTCCTCTACTAGTCCCTTCCTCTCCCTTAAGGCAAAGCTATAGTTTATAACTTCCTCTACTAGTCCCTTCCTCTCCATTAAGATAAAGCTATAATTTATAACTTCCTCTCCTAGTCCCTTCCTCTCCCTTGAATTAAAGCTATAGTTTATAACTTCCTCTCCTAGTCCCTTCCTCTCCCTTAAGATAAAGTTATAGTTTATAACTTCCTCTACTAGTCCCTTCCTCTCCCTTGAGTTAAAGCTATAGTTTATAACTTCCTCTACTAGTCCCTTCCTCTCCCTTAAGATAAAGCTATAGTTTATAACTTCCTCTACTAGTCCCTTCCTCTCCCTTAAGGCAAAGCTATAGTTTATAACTTCCTCTACTAGTCCCTTCCTCTCCCTTGAGTTAAAGCTATAGTTTATAACTTCCTCTACTAGTCCATTCCTCTCCCTTGAGGGAAAGCTATAGTTTATAACTTCCTCTACTAGTCCCTTCCTCTCCCTTGAGTTAAAGCTATAGTTTATAACTTCCTCTACTAGTCCCTTCCTCTCCATTAAGATGAAGCTATAATTTATAACTTCCTCTCCTAGTCCCTTCCTCTCCCTTGAATTAAAGTTATAGTTTATAACTTCCTCTTCTAGTCCCTTCCTCTCCCTTGAGGTAAAGCTATAGTTTATAACTTCCTCTACTAGTCCCTTCCTCTCCCTTGAGGTTAAGCTATAGTTTATAACTTCCTCTACTAGTCCCTCCCTGTCTCTTAAGGTAAAGCTATAGTTTATAACTTCCTCTACTAGTCCCTTCCTCTCCCTTGACATAAAGCTATAGTTTATAACTTCCTCTACTAGTCCCTCCCTGTCCCTTAAGGTAAAGCTATAGTTTATAACTTCCTCTACTACTCCCTTCATCTCCCTTGAGGTAAAGCTATAGTCTATAACTTCCTCTACTAGTCCCTTCCTCTCCCTTAAGGTAAAGCTATAGTCTATAACTTCCTCTACTAGTCCCTTCCTCTCCCTTAAGGTAAAGCTATAGTTTATAACTTCCTCTACTAGTCCCTCCCTCTCCCTTAAGGTAAAGCTATAGTTTATAACTTCCTCTACTAGTCCCTTCCTCTCCCTTGAGATAAAGCTCTAGTTTATAACTTCCTCTACTAGTCCCTTCCTCTCCCTTAAGATAAAGCTATAATTTATAACTTCCCCTCCTAGTCCCTTCCTCTCCCTTGAGTTAAAGCTATAGTTTATAACTTCCTCTTCTAGTCCCTTCCTCTCCCTTGAGGTAAAGCTATAGTTTATAACTTCCTCTACTAGTCCCTTCCTCTCCCTTGAGATAAAGCTATAGTTTATAACTTCCTCTACTAGTCCATTCCTCTCCCTTGAGGGAAAGCTATAGTTTATAACTTCCTCTACTAGTCCCTTCCTCTCCCTTGAGATAAAGCTATAGTTTATAACTTCCTCTCCTAGTCCCTTCCTCTCCCTTAAGATAAAGCTATAGTTTATAACTTCCTCTACTAGTCCCTTCCTCTCCCTTGAGTTAAAGCTATAGTTTATAACTTCCTCTACTAGTCCCTTCCTCTCCCTTAAGATAAAGCTATAGTTTATAACTTCCTCTACTAGTCCCTTCCTCTCCCTTAAGGCAAAGCTATAGTTTATAACTTCCTCTACTAGTCCCTTCCTCTCCATTAAGATAAAGCTATAATTTATAACTTCCTCTCCTAGTCCCTTCCTCTCCCTTGAATTAAAGCTATAGTTTATAACTTACTCTTCTAGTCCCTTCCTCTCCCTTGAGGTAAAGCTATACTTTATAACTTCCTCTACTAGTCCCTTCCTCTCCCTTGAGGTAAAGCTATAGTTTATAACTTCCTCTACTAGTCCCTTCCTCTCCCTTGAGGTAAAGCTATAGTTTATAACTTCCTCTACTAGTCCCTTCCTCTCCCTTGAGTTAAAGCTATAGTTTATAACTTCCTCTACTAGTCCCTTCCTCTCCCTTGAGGTAAAGCTATAGTTTATAACTTCCTCTACTACTCCCTTCCTCTCCCTTGAGTTAAAGCTATAGTTTATAACTTCCTCTACTAGTCCCTCCCTGTCCCTTAAGGTAAAGCTATAGTTTATAACTTCCTCTACTAGTCTCTTCCTCTCCCTTGAGGTAAAGCTATAGTTTATAACTTCCTCTACCAGTCCCTTCCTCTCCCTTAAGATAAAGCTATAGTTTATAAATTCCTCTACTACTCCCTTCATCTCCCTTGAGGTAAAGCTATAGTCTATAACTTCCTCTACTAGTCCCTTCCTCTCCCTTAAGGTAAAGCTATAGTCTATAACTTCCTCTACTAGTCCCTTCCTCTCCCTTAAGGTAAAGCTATAGTTTATAACTTGCTCTACTAGTCCCTCCCTCTCCCTTAAGGTAAAGCTATAGTTTATAACTTCCTCTACTAGTCCCTTCCTCTCCCTTGAGATAAAGCTATAGTTTATAACTTCCTCTACTAGTCCCTTCCTCTCCCTTAAGGTAAAGCTATAGTTTATAAATTCCTCTACTAGTCCCTTCCGCTCCCTTGACATAAAGCTATAGTTTATAACTTCCTCTACTAGTCCCTTTCTCTCCCTTGAGGTAAAGCTACACTTTATAACTTCCTCTACTAGTCCCTTCCTCTCCCTTGACATAAAGCTATAGTTTATAACTTCCTCTACTAGTCCCTTCCTCTCCCTTGAGATAAAGCTATAGTTTATAACTTCCTCTACTAGTCCCTTCCTCTCCCTTGAGATAAAGCTATAGTTTATAACTTCCTCTACTAGTCACTTCCTCTCCCTTAAGGTAAAGCTATAGTTTATAACTTCCTCTACTAGTCCCTTCCTCTCCCTTAAGATAAAGCTATAGTTTATAACTTCCTCTACTAGTCACTTCCTCTCCCTTAAGGTAAAGCTATTGTTTATAACTTCCTCTACTAGTCCCTTCCTCACTCTTGAGGTAAAGCTACAGTTTATAACTTCCTCTACTAGTCCCTTCCTCTCCCTTGAGATAAAGCTATAGTTTATAACTTCCTCTACTACTCCCTTCTTCTCCCTTGAGGTAAAGCTATAGTTTATAACTTCCTCTACTAGTCCGTTCTTCTCCCTTAAGGTAAAGCTATAGTTTATAACTTCCTCTACTAGTCCCTTCCTCTCCCTTAAGGCAAAGCTATAGTTTATAACTTCCTCTACTAGTCCGTTCCTCTCCCTTGAGGTAAAGCTATAGTTTATAACTTCCTCTACTAGGCCCTTCCTCTCCCTTGAAGTAAAGCTATAGTTTATAACTTCCTCTACTAGTCCCTTCCTGTCCCTTAAGGTAAAGCTATAGTTTATCACTTCTTCTACTAGTCCCTTCCTCTCCCTTGAGATAAAGCTATAGTTTATAACTTCCTCTACTAGTTCCTTCCTCTCCCTTGAGATAAATCTATAGTTTATAACTTCCTCTAATAGTCCCTTCCTCTCCCTTAAGGAGAAACTATAGTTTATAACTTCCTCTACTAGTCCCTTCCTCTCCTTTAAGGTAAAGCTATAGTTTATAACTTCCTTTACTAGTCCCTTTCTGTCCCTTAAGGTAAAGCTATAGTTTATAACTTCCTCTACTAGTCCCTTCCTCTCCCTTGAGATAAAGCTATAGTTTATAACTTCCTTTACTAGTCCCTTCCTGTCCCTTAAGGTAAAGCTATAGTTTATAACTTCCTCTACTAGTCCCTTCCTCTCCCTTAAGGTAAAGCTATAGTTTATAACTTCCTCTACTAGTCCCTTCCTCTCCCTTAAGGCAAAGCTATAGTTTATAACTTTCTCTACTAGTCCCTTCCTCTCCATTAAGATAAAGCTATAATTTATAACTTCCTCTCCTAGTCCCTTACTCTCCCTTGAATTAAAGCTATAGTTTATAACTTCCTCTCCTAGTCCCTTCCTCTCCCTTAAGATAAAGCTATAGTTTATAACTTCCTCTACTAGTCCCTTCCTCTCCCTTGAGTTAAAGCTATAGTTTATAACTTCCTCTACTAGTCCCTTCCTCTCCCTTAAGATAAAGCTATAGTTTATAACTTCCTCTACTAGTCCCTTCCTCTCCCTTAAGGCAAAGCTATAGTTTATAACTTCCTCTACTAGTCCCTTCCTCTCCCTTGAGTTAAAGCTATAGTTTATAACTTCCTCTACTAGTCCCTTCCTCTCCCTTGAGATAAAGCTATAGTTTATAACTTCCTCTACTAATCTCTTCCTCTCCCTTAAGGCAAAGCTATAGTTTATAACTTCCTCTACTAGTCCCCTCCTCTCCCTTAAGATAAAGCTATAGTTTATAACTTCCTCTACTAGTCCCTTCCTCTCCCTTAAGGCATAGCTATAGTTTATAACTTCCTCTACTAGTCCCTTCCTCTCCCTTGAGGTAAAGCTATAGTTTATAACTTCCTCTACTAGGCCCTTCCTCTCCCTTGAAGTAAAGCTATAGTTTATAACTTCCTCTACTAGTCCCTTCCTGTCCCTTAAGGTAAAGCTATAGTTTATAACTTCCTTTACTAGTCCCTTTCTGTCCCTTAAGGTAAAGCTATAGTTTATAACTTCCTCTACTAGTCCCTTCCTCTCCCTTGAGATAAAGCTATAGTTTATAACTTCCTTTACTAGTCCCTTCCTGTCCCTTAAGGTAAAGCTATAGTTTATAACTTCCTCTACTAGTCCCTTCCTCTCCCTTGAGATAAAGCTATAGTTTATAACTTCCTCTACTAGTCCCTTCCTCTCCCTTAAGGCAAAGCTATAGTTTATAACTTCCTCTACTAGTCCCTTCCTCTCCATTAAGATAAAGCTATAATTTATAACTTCCTCTCCTAGTCCCTTCCTCTCCCTTGAATTAAAGCTATAGTTTATAACTTCCTCTCCTAGTCCCTTCCTCTCCCTTAAGATAAAGTTATAGTTTATAACTTCCTCTACTAGTCCCTTCCTCTCCCTTGAGTTAAAGCTATAGTTTATAACTTCCTCTACTAGTCCCTTCCTCTCCCTTAAGATAAAGCTATAGTTTATAACTTCCTCTACTAGTCCCTTCCTCTCCCTTAAGGCAAAGCTATAGTTTATAACTTCCTCTACTAGTCCCTTCCTCTCCCTTGAGTTAAAGCTATAGTTTATAACTTCCTCTACTAGGCCCTTCCTCTCCCTTGAGGGAAAGCTATAGTTTATAACTTCCTCTACTAGTCCCTTCCTCTCCCTTGAGTTAAAGCTATAGTTTATAACTTCCTCTACTAGTCCATTCCTCTCCCTTGAGGGAAAGCTATAGTTTATAACTTCCTCTACTAGTCCCTTCCTCTCCCTTGAGTTAAAGCTATAGTTTATAACTTCCTCTACTAGTCCATTCCTCTCCCTTGAGGGAAAGCTATAGTTTATAACTTCCTCTACTAGTCCCTTCCTCTCCCTTGAGTTAAAGCTATAGTTTATAACTTCCTCTACTAGTCCCTTCCTCTCCCTTAAGATAAAGCTATAGTTTATAACTTCCTCTACTAGTCCCTTCCTCTCCATTAAGATGAAGCTATAATTTATAACTTCCTCTCCTAGTCCCTTCCTCTCCCTTGAATTAAAGTTATAGTTTATAACTTCCTCTTCTAGTCCCTTCCTCTCCCTTGAGGTTAAGCTATAGTTTATAACTTCCTCTACTAGTCCCTCCCTGTCCCTTAAGGTAAAGCTATAGTTTATAACTTCCTCTACTAGTCCCTTCCTCTCCCTTGACATAAAGCTATAGTTTAAAACTTCCTCTACTAGTCCCTCCCTGTCCCTTAAGGTAAAGCTATAGTTTATAACTTCCTCTACTACTCCCTTCATCTCCCTTGAGGTAAAGCTATAGTCTATAACTTCCTCTACTAGTCCCTTCCTCTCCCTTAAGGTAAAGCTATAGTCTATAACTTCCTCTACTAGTCCCTTCCTCTCCCTTAAGGTAAAGCTATAGTTTATAACTTCCTCTACTAGTCCCTCCCTCTCCCTTAAGGTAAAGCTATAGTTTATAACTTCCTCTACTAGTCCCTTCCTCTCCCTTGAGATAAAGCTATAGTTTATAACTTCCTCTACTAGTCCCTTCCTCTCCCTTAAGATAAAGCTATAATTTATAACTTCCCCTCCTAGTCCCTTCCTCTCCCTTGAGTTAAAGCTATAGTTTATAACTTCCTCTACTAGTCCCTTCCTCTCCCTTGAGATAAAGCTATAGTTTATAACTTCCTCTCCTAGTCCCTTCCTCTCCCTTAAGATAAAGCTATAGTTTATAACTTCCTCTACTAGTCCCTTCCTCTCCCTTGAGTTAAAGCTATAGTTTATAACTTCCTCTACTAGTCCCTTCCTCTCCCTTAAGATAAAGCTATAGTTTATAACTTCCTCTACTAGTCCCTTCCTCTCCCTTAAGGCAAAGCTATAGTTTATAACTTCCTCTACTAGTCCCTTCCTCTCCATTAAGATAAAGCTATAATTTATAACTTCCTCTCCTAGTCCCTTCCTCTCCCTTGAATTAAAGCTATAGTTTATAACTTCCTCTTCTAGTCCCTTCCTCTCCCTTGAGGTAAAGCTATACTTTATAACTTCCTCTACTAGTCCCTTCCTCTCCCTTGAGGTAAAGCTATAGTTTATAACTTCCTCTACTAGTCCCTTCCTCTCCCTTGAGGTAAAGCTATAGTTTATAACTTCCTCTACTAGTCCCTTCCTCTCCCTTGAGTTAAAGCTATAGTTTATAACTTGCTCTACTAGTCCCTTCCTCTCCCTTGAGCTAAAGCTATAGTTTATAACTTCCTCTACTACTCCCTTCCTCTCCCTTGAGTTAAAGCTATAGTTTATAACTTCCTCTACTAGTCCCTCCCTGTCCCTTAAGGTAAAGCTATAGTTTATAACTTCCTCTACTAGTCCCTTCCTCTCCCTTGAGATAAAGCTATAGTTTATAACTTCCTCTACTAGTCCCTTCCTCTCCCTTAAGGCAAAGCTATAGTTTATAACTTCCTCTACTAGTCCCTTCCTCTCCATTAAGATAAAGCTATAATTTATAACTTCCTCTCCTAGTCCCTTCCTCTCCCTTGAATTAAAGCTATAGTTTATAACTTCCTCTCCTAGTCCCTTCCTCTCCCTTAAGATAAAGTTATAGTTTATAACTTCCTCTACTAGTCCCTTCCTCTCCCTTGAGTTAAAGCTATAGTTTATAACTTCCTCTACTAGTCCCTTCCTCTCCCTTAAGATAAAGCTATAGTTTATAACTTCCTCTACTAGTCCCTTCCTCTCCCTTAAGGCAAAGCTATAGTTTATAACTTCCTCTACTAGTCCCTTCCTCTCCCTTGAGTTAAAGCTATAGTTTATAACTTCCTCTACTAGTCCATTCCTCTCCCTTGAGGGAAAGCTATAGTTTATAACTTCCTCTACTAGTCCCTTCCTCTCCCTTGAGTTAAAGCTATAGTTTATAACTTCCTCTACTAGTCCCTTCCTCTCCATTAAGATGAAGCTATAATTTATAACTTCCTCTCCTAGTCCCTTCCTCTCCCTTGAATTAAAGTTATAGTTTATAACTTCCTCTTCTAGTCCCTTCCTCTCCCTTGAGGTAAAGCTATAGTTTATAACTTCCTCTACTAGTCCCTTCCTCTCCCTTGAGGTTAAGCTATAGTTTATAACTTCCTCTACTAGTCCCTCCCTGTCTCTTAAGGTAAAGCTATAGTTTATAACTTCCTCTACTAGTCCCTTCCTCTCCCTTGACATAAAGCTATAGTTTATAACTTCCTCTACTAGTCCCTCCCTGTCCCTTAAGGTAAAGCTATAGTTTATAACTTCCTCTACTACTCCCTTCATCTCCCTTGAGGTAAAGCTATAGTCTATAACTTCCTCTACTAGTCCCTTCCTCTCCCTTAAGGTAAAGCTATAGTCTATAACTTCCTCTACTAGTCCCTTCCTCTCCCTTAAGGTAAAGCTATAGTTTATAACTTCCTCTACTAGTCCCTCCCTCTCCCTTAAGGTAAAGCTATAGTTTATAACTTCCTCTACTAGTCCCTTCCTCTCCCTTGAGATAAAGCTCTAGTTTATAACTTCCTCTACTAGTCCCTTCCTCTCCCTTAAGATAAAGCTATAATTTATAACTTCCCCTCCTAGTCCCTTCCTCTCCCTTGAGTTAAAGCTATAGTTTATAACTTCCTCTTCTAGTCCCTTCCTCTCCCTTGAGGTAAAGCTATAGTTTATAACTTCCTCTACTAGTCCCTTCCTCTCCCTTGAGATAAAGCTATAGTTTATAACTTCCTCTACTAGTCCATTCCTCTCCCTTGAGGGAAAGCTATAGTTTATAACTTCCTCTACTAGTCCCTTCCTCTCCCTTGAGATAAAGCTATAGTTTATAACTTCCTCTCCTAGTCCCTTCCTCTCCCTTAAGATAAAGCTATAGTTTATAACTTCCTCTACTAGTCCCTTCCTCTCCCTTGAGTTAAAGCTATAGTTTATAACTTCCTCTACTAGTCCCTTCCTCTCCCTTAAGATAAAGCTATAGTTTATAACTTCCTCTACTAGTCCCTTCCTCTCCCTTAAGGCAAAGCTATAGTTTATAACTTCCTCTACTAGTCCCTTCCTCTCCATTAAGATAAAGCTATAATTTATAACTTCCTCTCCTAGTCCCTTCCTCTCCCTTGAATTAAAGCTATAGTTTATAACTTCCTCTTCTAGTCCCTTCCTCTCCCTTGAGGTAAAGCTATACTTTATAACTTCCTCTACTAGTCCCTTCCTCTCCCTTGAGGTAAAGCTATAGTTTATAACTTCCTCTACTAGTCCCTTCCTCTCCCTTGAGTTAAAGCTATAGTTTATAACTTCCTCTACTAGTCCCTTCCTCTCCCTTGAGGTAAAGCTATAGTTTATAACTTCCTCTACTACTCCCTTCCTCTCCCTTGAGTTAAAGCTATAGTTTATAACTTCCTCTACTAGTCCCTCCCTGTCCCTTAAGGTAAAGCTATAGTTTATAACTTCCTCTACTAGTCTCTTCCTCTCCCTTGAGGTAAAGCTATAGTTTATAACTTCCTCTACCAGTCCCTTCCTCTCCCTTAAGATAAAGCTATAGTTTATAAATTCCTCTACTACTCCCTTCATCTCCCTTGAGGTAAAGCTATAGTCTATAACTTCCTCTACTAGTCCCTTCCTCTCCCTTAAGGTAAAGCTATAGTCTATAACTTCCTCTACTAGTCCCTTCCTCTCCCTTAAGGTAAAGCTATAGTTTATAACTTGCTCTACTAGTCCCTCCCTCTCCCTTAAGGTAAAGCTATAGTTTATAACTTCCTCTACTAGTCCCTTCCTCTCCCTTGAGATAAAGCTATAGTTTATAACTTCCTCTACTAGTCCCTTCCTCTCCCTTAAGGTAAAGCTATAGTTTATAAATTCCTCTACTAGTCCCTTCCGCTCCCTTGACATAAAGCTATAGTTTATAACTTCCTCTACTAGTCCCTTTCTCTCCCTTGAGGTAAAGCTACACTTTATAACTTCCTCTACTAGTCCCTTCCTCTCCCTTGACATAAAGCTATAGTTTATAACTTCCTCTACTAGTCCCTTCCTCTCCCTTGAGATAAAGCTATAGTTTATAACTTCCTCTACTAGTCCCTTCCTCTCCCTTGAGATAAAGCTATAGTTTATAACTTCCTCTACTAGTCACTTCCTCTCCCTTAAGGTAAAGCTATAGTTTATAACTTCCTCTACTAG
This sequence comes from Eledone cirrhosa, assembly GCA_964016885.1. NCBI lineage: Eukaryota > Metazoa > Mollusca > Cephalopoda > Octopoda > Eledonidae > Eledone > Eledone cirrhosa. Next base: position 348,314,663 of record OZ024742.1, read on the forward strand.
TCCCTTCCTCTCCCTTAAGATAAAGCTATAGTTTATAACTTCCTCTACTAGTCACTTCCTCTCCCTTAAGGTAAAGCTATTGTTTATAACTTCCTCTACTAGTCCCTTCCTCACTCTTGAGGTAAAGCTACAGTTTATAACTTCCTCTACTAGTCCCTTCCTCTCCCTTGAGATAAAGCTATAGTTTATAACTTCCTCTACTACTCCCTTCTTCTCCCTTGAGGTAAAGCTATAGTTTATAACTTCCTCTACTAGTCCGTTCTTCTCCCTTAAGGTAAAGCTATAGTTTATAACTTCCTCTACTAGTCCCTTCCTCTCCCTTAAGGCAAAGCTATAGTTTATAACTTCCTCTACTAGTCCGTTCCTCTCCCTTGAGGTAAAGCTATAGTTTATAACTTCCTCTACTAGGCCCTTCCTCTCCCTTGAAGTAAAGCTATAGTTTATAACTTCCTCTACTAGTCCCTTCCTGTCCCTTAAGGTAAAGCTATAGTTTATCACTTCTTCTACTAGTCCCTTCCTCTCCCTTGAGATAAAGCTATAGTTTATAACTTCCTCTACTAGTTCCTTCCTCTCCCTTGAGATAAATCTATAGTTTATAACTTCCTCTAATAGTCCCTTCCTCTCCCTTAAGGAGAAACTATAGTTTATAACTTCCTCTACTAGTCCCTTCCTCTCCTTTAAGGTAAAGCTATAGTTTATAACTTCCTTTACTAGTCCCTTTCTGTCCCTTAAGGTAAAGCTATAGTTTATAACTTCCTCTACTAGTCCCTTCCTCTCCCTTGAGATAAAGCTATAGTTTATAACTTCCTTTACTAGTCCCTTCCTGTCCCTTAAGGTAAAGCTATAGTTTATAACTTCCTCTACTAGTCCCTTCCTCTCCCTTAAGGTAAAGCTATAGTTTATAACTTCCTCTACTAGTCCCTTCCTCTCCCTTAAGGCAAAGCTATAGTTTATAACTTTCTCTACTAGTCCCTTCCTCTCCATTAAGATAAAGCTATAATTTATAACTTCCTCTCCTAGTCCCTTACTCTCCCTTGAATTAAAGCTATAGTTTATAACTTCCTCTCCTAGTCCCTTCCTCTCCCTTAAGATAAAGCTATAGTTTATAACTTCCTCTACTAGTCCCTTCCTCTCCCTTGAGTTAAAGCTATAGTTTATAACTTCCTCTACTAGTCCCTTCCTCTCCCTTAAGATAAAGCTATAGTTTATAACTTCCTCTACTAGTCCCTTCCTCTCCCTTAAGGCAAAGCTATAGTTTATAACTTCCTCTACTAGTCCCTTCCTCTCCCTTGAGTTAAAGCTATAGTTTATAACTTCCTCTACTAGTCCCTTCCTCTCCCTTGAGATAAAGCTATAGTTTATAACTTCCTCTACTAATCTCTTCCTCTCCCTTAAGGCAAAGCTATAGTTTATAACTTCCTCTACTAGTCCCCTCCTCTCCCTTAAGATAAAGCTATAGTTTATAACTTCCTCTACTAGTCCCTTCCTCTCCCTTAAGGCATAGCTATAGTTTATAACTTCCTCTACTAGTCCCTTCCTCTCCCTTGAGGTAAAGCTATAGTTTATAACTTCCTCTACTAGGCCCTTCCTCTCCCTTGAAGTAAAGCTATAGTTTATAACTTCCTCTACTAGTCCCTTCCTGTCCCTTAAGGTAAAGCTATAGTTTATAACTTCCTTTACTAGTCCCTTTCTGTCCCTTAAGGTAAAGCTATAGTTTATAACTTCCTCTACTAGTCCCTTCCTCTCCCTTGAGATAAAGCTATAGTTTATAACTTCCTTTACTAGTCCCTTCCTGTCCCTTAAGGTAAAGCTATAGTTTATAACTTCCTCTACTAGTCCCTTCCTCTCCCTTGAGATAAAGCTATAGTTTATAACTTCCTCTACTAGTCCCTTCCTCTCCCTTAAGGCAAAGCTATAGTTTATAACTTCCTCTACTAGTCCCTTCCTCTCCATTAAGATAAAGCTATAATTTATAACTTCCTCTCCTAGTCCCTTCCTCTCCCTTGAATTAAAGCTATAGTTTATAACTTCCTCTCCTAGTCCCTTCCTCTCCCTTAAGATAAAGTTATAGTTTATAACTTCCTCTACTAGTCCCTTCCTCTCCCTTGAGTTAAAGCTATAGTTTATAACTTCCTCTACTAGTCCCTTCCTCTCCCTTAAGATAAAGCTATAGTTTATAACTTCCTCTACTAGTCCCTTCCTCTCCCTTAAGGCAAAGCTATAGTTTATAACTTCCTCTACTAGTCCCTTCCTCTCCCTTGAGTTAAAGCTATAGTTTATAACTTCCTCTACTAGGCCCTTCCTCTCCCTTGAGGGAAAGCTATAGTTTATAACTTCCTCTACTAGTCCCTTCCTCTCCCTTGAGTTAAAGCTATAGTTTATAACTTCCTCTACTAGTCCATTCCTCTCCCTTGAGGGAAAGCTATAGTTTATAACTTCCTCTACTAGTCCCTTCCTCTCCCTTGAGTTAAAGCTATAGTTTATAACTTCCTCTACTAGTCCATTCCTCTCCCTTGAGGGAAAGCTATAGTTTATAACTTCCTCTACTAGTCCCTTCCTCTCCCTTGAGTTAAAGCTATAGTTTATAACTTCCTCTACTAGTCCCTTCCTCTCCCTTAAGATAAAGCTATAGTTTATAACTTCCTCTACTAGTCCCTTCCTCTCCATTAAGATGAAGCTATAATTTATAACTTCCTCTCCTAGTCCCTTCCTCTCCCTTGAATTAAAGTTATAGTTTATAACTTCCTCTTCTAGTCCCTTCCTCTCCCTTGAGGTTAAGCTATAGTTTATAACTTCCTCTACTAGTCCCTCCCTGTCCCTTAAGGTAAAGCTATAGTTTATAACTTCCTCTACTAGTCCCTTCCTCTCCCTTGACATAAAGCTATAGTTTAAAACTTCCTCTACTAGTCCCTCCCTGTCCCTTAAGGTAAAGCTATAGTTTATAACTTCCTCTACTACTCCCTTCATCTCCCTTGAGGTAAAGCTATAGTCTATAACTTCCTCTACTAGTCCCTTCCTCTCCCTTAAGGTAAAGCTATAGTCTATAACTTCCTCTACTAGTCCCTTCCTCTCCCTTAAGGTAAAGCTATAGTTTATAACTTCCTCTACTAGTCCCTCCCTCTCCCTTAAGGTAAAGCTATAGTTTATAACTTCCTCTACTAGTCCCTTCCTCTCCCTTGAGATAAAGCTATAGTTTATAACTTCCTCTACTAGTCCCTTCCTCTCCCTTAAGATAAAGCTATAATTTATAACTTCCCCTCCTAGTCCCTTCCTCTCCCTTGAGTTAAAGCTATAGTTTATAACTTCCTCTACTAGTCCCTTCCTCTCCCTTGAGATAAAGCTATAGTTTATAACTTCCTCTCCTAGTCCCTTCCTCTCCCTTAAGATAAAGCTATAGTTTATAACTTCCTCTACTAGTCCCTTCCTCTCCCTTGAGTTAAAGCTATAGTTTATAACTTCCTCTACTAGTCCCTTCCTCTCCCTTAAGATAAAGCTATAGTTTATAACTTCCTCTACTAGTCCCTTCCTCTCCCTTAAGGCAAAGCTATAGTTTATAACTTCCTCTACTAGTCCCTTCCTCTCCATTAAGATAAAGCTATAATTTATAACTTCCTCTCCTAGTCCCTTCCTCTCCCTTGAATTAAAGCTATAGTTTATAACTTCCTCTTCTAGTCCCTTCCTCTCCCTTGAGGTAAAGCTATACTTTATAACTTCCTCTACTAGTCCCTTCCTCTCCCTTGAGGTAAAGCTATAGTTTATAACTTCCTCTACTAGTCCCTTCCTCTCCCTTGAGGTAAAGCTATAGTTTATAACTTCCTCTACTAGTCCCTTCCTCTCCCTTGAGTTAAAGCTATAGTTTATAACTTGCTCTACTAGTCCCTTCCTCTCCCTTGAGCTAAAGCTATAGTTTATAACTTCCTCTACTACTCCCTTCCTCTCCCTTGAGTTAAAGCTATAGTTTATAACTTCCTCTACTAGTCCCTCCCTGTCCCTTAAGGTAAAGCTATAGTTTATAACTTCCTCTACTAGTCTCTTCCTCTCCCTTGAGGTAAAGCTATAGTTTATAACTTCCTCTACTAGTCCCTTCCTCTCCCTTAAGATAAAGCTATAGTTTATAAATTCCTCTACTACTCCCTTCATCTCCCTTGAGGTAAAGCTATAGTCTATAACTTCCTCTACTAGTCCCTTCCTCTCCCTTAAGGTAAAGCTATAGTCTATAACTTCCTCTACTAGTCCCTTCCTCTCCCTTAAGGTAAAGCTATAGTTTATAACTTGCTCTACTAGTCCCTCCCTCTCCCTTAAGGTAAAGCTATAGTTTATAACTTCCTCTACTAGTCCCTTCCTCTCCCTTGAGATAAAGCTATAGTTTATAACTTCCTCTACTAGTCCCTTCCTCTCCCTTAAGGTAAAGCTATAGTTTATAAATTCCTCTACTAGTCCCTTCCGCTCCCTTGACATAAAGCTATAGTTTATAACTTCCTCTACTAGTCCCTTTCTCTCCCTTGAGGTAAAGCTACACTTTATAACTTCCTCTACTAGTCCCTTCCTCTCCCTTGACATAAAGCTATAGTTTATAACTTCCTCTACTAGTCCCTTCCTCTCCCTTGAGATAAAGCTATAGTTTATAACTTCCTCTACTAGTCCCTTCCTCTCCCTTGAGATAAAGCTATAGTTTATAACTTCCTCTACTAGTCACTTCCTCTCCCTTAAGGTAAAGCTATAGTTTATAACTTCCTCTACTAGTCCCTTCCTCTCCCTTAAGATAAAGCTATAGTTTATAACTTCCTCTACTAGTCACTTCCTCTCCCTTAAGGTAAAGCTATTGTTTATAACTTCCTCTACTAGTCCCTTCCTCACTCTTGAGGTAAAGCTACAGTTTATAACTTCCTCTACTAGTCCCTTCCTCTCCCTTGAGATAAAGCTATAGTTTATAACTTCCTCTACTACTCCCTTCTTCTCCCTTGAGGTAAAGCTATAGTTTATAACTTCCTCTACTAGTCCGTTCTTCTCCCTTAAGGTAAAGCTATAGTTTATAACTTCCTCTACTAGTCCCTTCCTCTCCCTTAAGGCAAAGCTATAGTTTATAACTTCCTCTACTAGTCCCTTCCTCTCCCTTGAGGTAAAGCTATAGTTTATAACTTCCTCTACTAGGCCCTTCCTCTCCCTTGAAGTAAAGCTATAGTTTATAACTTCCTCTACTAGTCCCTTCCTGTCCCTTAAGGTAAAGCTATAGTTTATCACTTCTACTAGTCCCTTCCTCTCCCTTGAGATAAAGCTATAGTTTATAACTTCCTCTACTAGTTCCTTCCTCTCCCTTGAGATAAATCTATAGTTTATAACTTCCTCTAATAGTCCCTTCCTCTCCCTTAAGGAGAAACTATAGTTTATAACTTCCTCTACTAGTCCCTTCCTCTCCTTTAAGGTAAAGCTATAGTTTATAACTTCCTTTACTAGTCCCTTTCTGTCCCTTAAGGTAAAGCTATAGTTTATAACTTCCTCTACTAGTCCCTTCCTCTCCCTTGAGATAAAGCTATAGTTTATAACTTCCTTTACTAGTCCCTTCCTGTCCCTTAAGGTAAAGCTATAGTTTATAACTTCCTCTACTACTCCCTTCATCTCCCTTGAGGTAAAGCTATAGTCTATAACTTCCTCTACTAGTCCCTTCCTCTCCCTTAAGGTAAAGCTATAGTCTATAACTTCCTCTACTAGTCCCTTCCTCTCCCTTAAGGTAAAGCTATAGTTTATAACTTCCTCTACTAGTCCCTCCCTCTCCCTTAAGGTAAAGCTATAGTTTATAACTTCCTCTACTAGTCCCTTCCTCTCCCTTGAGATAAAGCTATAGTTTATAACTTCCTCTACTAGTCCCTTCCTCTCCCTTAAGATAAAGCTATAATTTATAACTTCCCCTCCTAGTCCCTTCCTCTCCCTTGAGTTAAAGCTATAGTTTATAACTTCCTCTTCTAGTCCCTTCCTCTCCCTTGAGGTAAAGCTATAGTTTATAACTTCCTCTACTAGTCCCTTCCTCTCCCTTGAGATAAAGCTATAGTTTATAACTTCCTCTACTAGTCCATTCCTCTCCCTTGAGGGAAAGCTATAGTTTATAACTTCCTCTACTAGTCCCTTCCTCTCCCTTGAGATAAAGCTATAGTTTATAACTTCCTCTCCTAGTCCCTTCCTCTCCCTTAAGATAAAGCTATAGTTTATAACTTCCTCTACTAGTCCCTTCCTCTCCCTTGAGTTAAAGCTATAGTTTATAACTTCCTCTACTAGTCCCTTCCTCTCCCTTAAGATAAAGCTATAGTTTATAACTTCCTCTACTAGTCCCTTCCTCTCCCTTAAGGCAAAGCTATAGTTTATAACTTCCTCTACTAGTCCCTTCCTCTCCATTAAGATAAAGCTATAATTTATAACTTCCTCTCCTAGTCCCTTCCTCTCCCTTGAATTAAAGCTATAGTTTATAACTTCCTCTTCTAGTCCCTTCCTCTCCCTTGAGGTAAAGCTATACTTTATAACTTCCTCTACTAGTCCCTTCCTCTCCCTTGAGGTAAAGCTATAGTTTATAACTTCCTCTACTAGTCCCTTCCTCTCCCTTGAGGTAAAGCTATAGTTTATAACTTCCTCTACTAGTCCCTTCCTCTCCCTTGAGTTAAAGCTATAGTTTATAACTTGCTCTACTAGTCCCTTCCTCTCCCTTGAGCTAAAGCTATAGTTTATAACTTCCTCTACTACTCCCTTCCTCTCCCTTGAGTTAAAGCTATAGTTTATAACTTCCTCTACTAGTCCCTCCCTGTCCCTTAAGGTAAAGCTATAGTTTATAACTTCCTCTACTAGTCTCTTCCTCTCCCTTGAGGTAAAGCTATAGTTTATAACTTCCTCTACTAGTCCCTTCCTCTCCCTTAAGATAAAGCTATAGTTTATAAATTCCTCTACTACTCCCTTCATCTCCCTTGAGGTAAAGCTATAGTCTATAACTTCCTCTACTAGTCCCTTCCTCTCCCTTAAGGTAAAGCTATAGTCTATAACTTCCTCTACTAGTCCCTTCCTCTCCCTTAAGGTAAAGCTATAGTTTATAACTTGCTCTACTAGTCCCTCCCTCTCCCTTAAGGTAAAGCTATAGTTTATAACTTCCTCTACTAGTCCCTTCCTCTCCCTTGAGATAAAGCTATAGTTTATAACTTCCTCTACTAGTCCCTTCCTCTCCCTTAAGGTAAAGCTATAGTTTATAAATTCCTCTACTAGTCCCTTCCGCTCCCTTGACATAAAGCTATAGTTTATAACTTCCTCTACTAGTCCCTTTCTCTCCCTTGAGGTAAAGCTACACTTTATAACTTCCTCTACTAGTCCCTTCCTCTCCCTTGACATAAAGCTATAGTTTATAACTTCCTCTACTAGTCCCTTCCTCTCCCTTGAGATAAAGCTATAGTTTATAACTTCCTCTACTAGTCCCTTCCTCTCCCTTGAGATAAAGCTATAGTTTATAACTTCCTCTACTAGTCACTTCCTCTCCCTTAAGGTAAAGCTATAGTTTATAACTTCCTCTACTAGTCCCTTCCTCTCCCTTAAGATAAAGCTATAGTTTATAACTTCCTCTACTAGTCACTTCCTCTCCCTTAAGGTAAAGCTATTGTTTATAACTTCCTCTACTAGTCCCTTCCTCACTCTTGAGGTAAAGCTACAGTTTATAACTTCCTCTACTAGTCCCTTCCTCTCCCTTGAGATAAAGCTATAGTTTATAACTTCCTCTACTACTCCCTTCTTCTCCCTTGAGGTAAAGCTATAGTTTATAACTTCCTCTACTAGTCCGTTCTTCTCCCTTAAGGTAAAGCTATCGTTTATAACTTCCTCTACTAGTCCCTTCCTCTCCCTTAAGGCAAAGCTATAGTTTATAACTTCCTCTACTAGTCCCTTCCTCTCCCTTGAGGTAAAGCTATAGTTTATAACTTCCTCTACTAGGCCCTTCCTCTCCCTTGAAGTAAAGCTATAGTTTATAACTTCCTCTACTAGTCCCTTCCTGTCCCTTAAGGTAAAGCTATAGTTTATCACTTCTTCTACTAGTCCCTTCCTCTCCCTTGAGATAAAGCTATAGTTTATAACTTCCTCTACTAGTTCCTTCCTCTCCCTTGAGATAAATCTATAGTTTATAACTTCCTCTAATAGTCCCTTCCTCTCCCTTAAGGAGAAACTATAGTTTATAACTTCCTCTACTAGTCCCTTCCTCTCCTTTAAGGTAAAGCTATAGTTTATATCTTCCTTTACTAGTCCCTTTCTGTCCGTTAAGGTAAAGCTATAGTTTATAACTTCCTCTACTAGTCCCTTCCTCTCCCTTGAGATAAAGCTATAGTTTATAACTTCCTTTACTAGTCCCTTCCTGTCCCTTAAGGTAAAGCTATAGTTTATAACTTCCTCTACTAGTCCCTTCCTCTCCCTTGAGATAAAGCTATAGTTTATAACTTCCTCTACTAGTCCCTTCCTCTCCCTTAAGGCAAAGCTATAGTTTATAACTTCCTCTACTAGTCCCTTCCTCTCCATTAAGATAAAGCTATAATTTATAACTTCCTCTCCTAGTCCCTTACTCTCCCTTGAATTAAAGCTATAGTTTATAACTTCCTCTCCTAGTCCCTTCCTCTCCCTTAAGATAAAGCTATAGTTTATAACTTCCTCTACTAGTCCCTTCCTCTCCCTTGAGTTAAAGCTATAGTTTATAACTTCCTCTACTAGTCCCTTCCTCTCCCTTAAGATAAAGCTATAGTTTATAACTTCCTCTACTAGTCCCTTCCTCTCCCTTGAGTTAAAGCTATAGTTTATAACTTCCTCTACTAGTCCCTTCCTCTCCCTTGAGATAAAGCTATAGTTTATAACTTCCTCTACTAATCTCTTCCTCTCCCTTAAGGCAAAGCTATAGTTTATAACTTCCTCTACTAGTCCATTCCTCTCCCTTGAGGGAAAGCTATAGTTTATAACTTCCTCTACTAGTCCATTCCTCTCCCTTGAGGGAAAGCTATAGTTTATAACTTCCTCTACTAGTCCCTTCCTCTCCCTTGAGATAAAGCTATAGTTTATAACTTCCTCTCCTAGTCCCTTCCTCTCCCTTAAGATAAAGCTATAGTTTATAACTTCCTCTACTAGTCCCTTCCTCTCCCTTGAGTTAAAGCTATAGTTTATAACTTCCTCTACTAGTCCCTTCCTCTCCCTTAAGATAAAGCTATAGTTTATAACTTCCTCTACTAGTCCCTTCCTCTCCCTTAAGGCAAAGCTATAGTTTATAACTTCCTCTACTAGTCTCTTCCTCTCCATTAAGATAAAGCTATAATTTATAACTTCCTCTCCTAGTCCCTTCCTCTCCCTTGAATTAAAGCTATAGTTTATAACTTCCTCTTCTAGTCCCTTCCTCTCCCTTGAGGTAAAGCTATACTTTATAACTTCCTCTACTAGTCCCTTCCTCTCCCTTGAGGTAAAGCTATAGTTTATAACTTCCTCTACTAGTCCCTTCCTCTCCCTTGAGGTAAAGCTATAGTTTATAACTTCCTCTACTAGTCCCTTCCTCTCCCTTGAGTTAAAGCTATAGTTTATAACTTCCTCTACTAGTCCCTTCCTCTCCCTTGAGCTAAAGCTATAGTTTATAACTTCCTCTACTACTCCCTTCCTCTCCCTTGAGTTAAAGCTATAGTTTATAACTTCCTCTACTAGTCCCTCCCTGTCCCTTAAGGTAAAGCTATAGTTTATAACTTCCTCTACTAGTCTCTTCCTCTCCCTTGAGGTAAAGCTATAGTTTATAACTTCCTCTACTAGTCCCTTCCTCTCCCTTAAGATAAAGCTATAGTTTATAAATTCCTCTACTACTCCCTTCATCTCCCTTGAGGTAAAGCTATAGTCTATAACTTCCTCTACTAGTCCCTTCCTCTCCCTTAAGGTAAAGCTATAGTCTATAACTTCCTCTACTAGTCCCTTCCTCTCCCTTAAGGTAAAGCTATAGTTTATAACTTGCTCTACTAGTCCCTCCCTCTCCCTTAAGGTAAAGCTATAGTTTATAACTTCCTCTACTAGTCCCTTCCTCTCCCTTGAGATAAAGCTATAGTTTATAACTTCCTCTACTAGTCCCTTCCTCTCCCTTAAGGTAAAGCTATAGTTTATAAATTCCTCTACTAGTCCCTTCCGCTCCCTTGACATAAAGCTATAGTTTATAACTTCCTCTACTAGTCCCTTTCTCTCCCTTGAGGTAAAGCTACACTTTATAACTTCCTCTACTAGTCCCTTCCTCTCCCTTGACATAAAGCTATAGTTTATAACTTCCTCTACTAGTCCCTTCCTCTCCCTTGAGATAAAGCTATAGTTTATAACTTCCTCTACTAGTCCCTTCCTCTCCCTTGAGATAAAGCTATAGTTTATAACTTCCTCTACTAGTCACTTCCTCTCCCTTAAGGTAAAGCTATAGTTTATAACTTCCTCTACTAGTCCCTTCCTCTCCCTTAAGATAAAGCTATAGTTTATAACTTCCTCTACTAGTCACTTCCTCTCCCTTAAGGTAAAGCTATTGTTTATAACTTCCTCTACTAGTCCCTTCCTCACTCTTGAGGTAAAGCTACAGTTTATAACTTCCTCTACTAGTCCCTTCCTCTCCCTTGAGATAAAGCTATAGTATATAACTTCCTCTACTACTCCCTTCTTCTCCCTTGAGGTAAAGCTATAGTTTATAACTTCCTCTACTAGTCCGTTCTTCTCCCTTAAGGTAAAGCTATCGTTTATAACTTCCTCTACTAGTCCCTTCCTCTCCCTTAAGGCAAAGCTATAGTTTATAACTTCCTCTACTAGTCCCTTCCTCTCCCTTGAGGTAAAGCTATAGTTTATAACTTCCTCTACTAGGCCCTTCCTCTCCCTTGAAGTAAAGCTATAGTTTATAACTTCCTCTACTAGTCCCTTCCTGTCCCTTAAGGTAAAGCTATAGTTTATCACTTCTTCTACTAGTCCCTTCCTCTCCCTTGAGATAAAGCTATAGTTTATAACTTCCTCTACTAGTTCCTTCCTCTCCCTTGAGATAAATCTATAGTTTATAACTTCCTCTAATAGTCCCTTCCTCTCCCTTAAGGAGAAACTATAGTTTATAACTTCCTCTACTAGTCCCTTCCTCTCCTTTAAGGTAAAGCTATAGTTTATATCTTCCTTTACTAGTCCCTTTCTGTCCCTTAAGGTAAAGCTATAGTTTATAACTTCCTCTACTAGTCCCTTCCTCTCCCTTGAGATAAAGCTATAGTTTATAACTTCCTTTACTAGTCCCTTCCTGTCCCTTAAGGTAAAGCTATAGTTTATAACTTCCTCTACTAGTCCCTTCCTCTCCCTTGAGATAAAGCTATAGTTTATAACTTCCTCTACTAGTCCCTTCCTCTCCCTTAAGGCAAAGCTATAGTTTATAACTTCCTCTACTAGTCCCTTCCTCTCCATTAAGATAAAGCTATAATTTATAACTTCCTCTCCTAGTCCCTTACTCTCCCTTGAATTAAAGCTATAGTTTATAACTTCCTCTCCTAGTCCCTTCCTCTCCCTTAAGATAAAGATATAGTTTATAACTTCCTCTACTAGTCCCTTCCTCTCCCTTGAGTTAAAGCTATAGTTTATAACTTCCTCTACTAGTCCCTTCCTCTCCCTTAAGATAAAGCTATAGTTTATAACTTCCTCTACTAGTCCCTTCCTCTCCCTTGAGTTAAAGCTATAGTTTATAACTTCCTCTACTAGTCCCTTCCTCTCCCTTGAGATAAAGCTATAGTTTATAACTTCCTCTACTAATCTCTTCCTCTCCCTTAAGGCAAAGCTATAGTTTATAACTTCCTCTACTAGTCCATTCCTCTCCCTTGAGGGAAAGCTATAGTTTATAACTTCCTCTACTAGTCCATTCCTCTCCCTTGAGGGAAAGCTATAGTTTATAACTTCCTCTACTAGTCCCTTCCTCTCCCTTGAGATAAAGCTATAGTTTATAACTTCCTCTCCTAGTCCCTTCCTCTCCCTTAAGATAAAGCTATAGTTTATAACTTCCTCTACTAGTCCCTTCCTCTCCCTTGAGTTAAAGCTATAGTTTATAACTTCCTCTACTAGTCCCTTCCTCTCCCTTAAGATAAAGCTATAGTTTATAACTTCCTCTACTAGTCCCTTCCTCTCCCTTAAGGCAAAGCTATAGTTTATAACTTCCTCTACTAGTCCCTTCCTCTCCATTAAGATAAAGCTATAATTTATAACTTCCTCTCCTAGTCCCTTCCTCTCCCTTGAATTAAAGCTATAGTTTATAACTTCCTCTTCTAGTCCCTTCCTCTCCCTTGAGGTAAAGCTATACTTTATAACTTCCTCTACTAGTCCCTTCCTCTCCCTTGAGGTAAAGCTATAGTTTATAACTTCCTCTACTAGTCCCTTCCTCTCCCTTGAGGTAAAGCTATAGTTTATAACTTCCTCTACTAGTCCCTTCCTCTCCCTTGAGCTAAAGCTATAGTTTATAACTTCCTCTACTACTCCCTTCCTCTCCCTTGAGTTAAAGCTATAGTTTATAACTTCCTCTACTAGTCCCTCCCTGTCCCTTAAGGTAAAGCTATAGTTTATAACTTCCTCTACTAGTCTCTTCCTCTCCCTTGAGGTAAAGCTATAGTTTATAACTTCCTCTACTAGTCCCTTCCTCTCCCTTAAGATAAAGCTATAGTTTATAAATTCCTCTACTACTCCCATCATCTCCCTTGAGGTAAAGCTATAGTCTATAACTTCCTCTACTAGTCCCTTCCTCTCCCTTAAGGTAAAGCTATAGTCTATAACTTCCTCTACTAGTCCCTTCCTCTCCCTTAAGGTAAAGCTATAGTTTATAACTTGCTCTACTAGTCCCTCCCTCTCCCTTAAGGTAAAGCTATAGTTTATAACTTCCTCTACTAGTCCCTTCCTCTCCCTTGAGATAAAGCTATAGTTTATAACTTCCTCTACTAGTCCCTTCCTCTCCCTTAAGGTAAAGCTATAGTTTATAAATTCCTCTACTAGTCCCTTCCGCTCCCTTGACATAAAGCTATAGTTTATAACTTCCTCTACTAGTCCCTTTCTCTCCCTTGAGGTAAAGCTACACTTTATAACTTCCTCTACTAGTCCCTTCCTCTCCCTTGACATAAAGCTATAGTTTATAACTTCCTCTACTAGTCCCTTCCTCTCCCTTGAGATAAAGCTATAGTTTATAACTTCCTCTACTAGTCCCTTCCTCTCCCTTGAGATAAAGCTATAGTTTATAACTTCCTCTACTAGTCACTTCCTCTCCCTTAAGGTAAAGCTATAGTTTATAACTTCCTCTACTAGTCCCTTCCTCTCCCTTAAGATAAAGCTATAGTTTATAACTTCCTCTACTAGTCACTTCCTCTCCCTTAAGGTAAAGCTATTGTTTATAACTTCCTCTACTAGTCCCTTCCTCACTCTTGAGGTAAAGCTACAGTTTATAACTTCCTCTACTAGTCCCTTCCTCTCCCTTGAGATAAAGCTATAGTTTATAACTTCCTCTACTACTCCCTTCTTCTCCCTTGAGGTAAAGCTATAGTTTATAACTTCCTCTACTAGTCCGTTCTTCTCCCTTAAGGTAAAGCTATAGTTTATAACTTCCTCTACTAGTCCCTTCCTCTCCCTTAAGGCAAAGCTATAGTTTATAACTTCCTCTACTAGTCCCTTCCTCTCCCTTGAGGTAAAGCTATAGTTTATAACTTCCTCTACTAGGCCCTTCCTCTCCCTTGAAGTAAAGCTATAGTTTATAACTTCCTCTACTAGTCCCTTCCTGTCCCTTAAGGTAAAGCTATAGTTTATCACTTCTTCTACTAGTCCCTTCCTCTCCCTTGAGATAAAGCTATAGTTTATAACTTCCTCTACTAGTTCCTTCCTCTCCCTTGAGATAAATCTATAGTTTATAACTTCCTCTAATAGTCCCTTCCTCTCCCTTAAGGAGAAACTATAGTTTATAACTTCCTCTACTAGTCCCTTCCTCTCCTTTAAGGTAAAGCTATAGTTTATAACTTCCTTTACTAGTCCCTTTCTGTCCCTTAAGGTAAAGCTATAGTTTATAACTTCCTCTACTAGTCCCTTCCTCTCCCTTGAGATAAAGCTATAGTTTATAACTTCCTTTACTAGTCCCTTCCTGTCCCTTAAGGTAAAGCTATAGTTTATAACTTCCTCTACTAGTCCCTTCCTCTCCCTTGAGATAAAGCTATAGTTTATAACTTCCTCTACTAGTCCCTTCCTCTCCCTTAAGGCAAAGCTATAGTTTATAACTTCCTCTACTAGTCCCTTCCTCTCCATTAAGATAAAGCTATAATTTATAACTTCCTCTCCTAGTCCCTTACTCTCCCTTGAATTAAAGCTATAGTTTATAACTTCCTCTCCTAGTCCCTTCCTCTCCCTTAAGATAAAGCTATAGTTTATAACTTCCTCTACTAGTCCCTTCCTCTCCCTTGAGTTAAAGCTATAGTTTATAACTTCCTCTACTAGTCCCTTCCTCTCCCTTAAGATAAAGCTATAGTTTATAACTTCCTCTACTAGTCCCTTCCTCTCCCTTAAGGCAAAGCTATAGTTTATAACTTCCTCTACTAGTCCCTTCCTCTCCCTTGAGTTAAAGCTATAGTTTATAACTTCCTCTACTAGTCCCTTCCTCTCCCTTGAGATAAAGCTATAGTTTATAACTTCCTCTACTAATCTCTTCCTCTCCCTTAAGGCAAAGCTATAGTTTATAACTTCCTCTACTAGTCCATTCCTCTCCCTTGAGGGAAAGCTATAGTTTATAACTTCCTCTACTAGTCCCTTCCTCTCCCTTGAGTTAAAGCTATAGTTTATAACTTCCTCTACTAGTCCCTTCCTCTCCCTTAAGATAAAGCTATAGTTTATAACTTCCTCTACTAGTCCCTTCCTCTCCATTAAGATGAAGCTATAATTTATAACTTCCTCTCCTAGTCCCTTCCTCTCCCTTGAATTAAAGCTATAGTTTATAACTTCCTCTTCTAGTTCCTTCCTCTCCCTTGAGGTAAAGCTATAGTTTATAACTTCCTCTACTAGTCCCTTCCTCTCCCTTGAGGTTAAGCTATAGTTTATAACTTCCTCTACTAGTCCCTCCCTGTCCCTTAAGGTAAAGCTATAGTTTATAACTTCCTCTACTAGTCCCTTCCTCTCCCTTGACATAAAGCTATAGTTTATAACTTCTCTACTACTCCCTTCCTCTCCCTTGAGATAAAGCTATAGTCTATAACTTCCTCTACTAGTCCCTTCCTCTCCCTTAAGGTAAAGCTATAGTCTATAACTTCCTCTACTAGTCCCTTCCTCTCCCTTAAGGTAAAGCTATAGTATATAACTTCCTCTACTAGTCCCTCCCTCTCCCTTAAGGTAAAGCTATAGTTTATAACTTCCTCTACTAGTCCCTTCCTCTCCCTTGAGATAAAGCTATAGTTTATAACTTCCTCTACTAGTCCCTTCCTCTCCCTTAAGGTAAAGCTATAGTTTATAACTTCCTCTACTAGTCCCTTTCTCTCCCTTGAGGTAAAGCTACACCTTATAACTTCCTCTACTAGTCCCTTCCTCTCCCTTGACATAAAGCTATAGTTTATAACTTCCTCTACTAGTCCCTTCCTCTCCCTTGAGATAAAGCTATAGTTTATAACTTCCTCTACTAGTCCCTTCCTCTCCCTTGAGATAAAGCTATAGTTTATAACTTCCTCTACTAGTCACTTCCTCTCCCTTAAGGTAAAGCTATAGTTTATAACTTCCTCTACTAGTCCCTTCCTCTCCATTAAGATAAAGCTATAATTTATAACTTCCTCTCCTAGTCCCTTCCTCTCCCTTGAATTAAAGCTATAGTTTATAACTTCCTCTCCTAGTCCCTTCCTCTCCCTTAAGATAAAGTTATAGTTTATAACTTCCTCTACTAGTCCCTTCCTCTCCCTTGAGTTAAAGCTATAGTTTATAACTTCCTCTACTAGTCCCTTCCTCTCCCTTAAGATAAAGCTATAGTTTATAACTTCCTCTACTAGTCCCTTCCTCTCCCTTAAGGCAAAGCTATAGTTTATAACTTCCTCTACTAGTCCCTTCCTCTCCCTTGAGTTAAAGCTATAGTTTATAACTTCCTCTACTAGTCCCTTCTTCTCCCTTGAGATAAAGCTATAGTTTATAACTACCTCTACTAATCTCTTCCTCTCCCTTAAGGCAAAGCTATAGTTTATAACTTCCTCTACTAGTCCATTCCTCTCCCTTGAGGGAAAGCTATAGTTTATAACTTCCTCTACTAGTCCCTTCCTCACCCTTGAGTTAAAGCTATAGTTTATAACTTCCTCTACTAGTCCCTTCCTCTCCCTTAAGATAAAGCTATAGTTTATAACTTCCTCTACTAGTCCCTTCCTCTCCATTAAGATGAAGCTATAATTTATAACTTCCTCTCCTAGTCCCTTCCTCTCCCTTGAATTAAAGCTATAGTTTATAACTTCCTCTTCTAGTCCTTTCCTCTCCCTTGAGGTAAAGCTATAGTTTATAACTTCCTCTACTAGTCCCTTCCTCTCCCTTGAGGTTAAGCTATAGTTTATAACTTCCTCTACTAGTCCCTCCCTGTCCCTTAAGGTAAAGCTATAGTTTATAACTTCCTCTACTAGTCCCTTCCTCTCCCTTGACATAGAGCTATAGTTTATAACTTCCTCTACTAGTCCCTCCCTGTCCCTTAAGGTAAAGCTATAGTTTATAACTTCCTCTACTAGTCCCTTCCTCTCCCTTGAGGTAAAGCTATAGTTTATAACTTCCTCTACTAGTCCCTTCCTCTCCCTTAAGGTAAAGCTATAGTTTAGAAATTCCTCTACTACTCCCTTCATCTCCCTTGAGGTAAAGCTATAGTCTATAACTTCCTCTACTAGTCCCTTCCTCTCCCTTAAGGTAAAGCTATAGTCTATAACTTCCTCTACTAGTCCCTTCCTCTCCCTTAAGGTAAAGCTATAGTTTATAACTTCCTCTACTAGTCCCTCCCTCTCCCTTAAGGTAAAGCTATAGTTTATAACTTCCTCTACTAGTCCCTTCCTCTCCCTTGAGATAAAGCTATAGTTTATAACTTCCTCTACTAGTCCCTTCCTCTCCCTTAAGATAAAGCTATAATTTATAACTTCCCCTCCTAGTCCCTTCCTCTCCCTTGAGTTAAAGCTATAGTTTATAACTTCCTCTTCTAGTCCCTTCCTCTCCCTTGAGGGAAAGCTATAGTTTATAACTTCCTCTACTAGTCCCTTCCTCTCCCTTGAGATAAAGCTATAGTTTATAACTTCCTCTACTAGTCCATTCCTCTCCCTTGAGGGAAAGCTATAGTTTATAACTTCCTCTACTACTCCCTTCCTCTCCCTTGAGATAAAGCTATAGTTTATAACTTCCTCTCCTAGTCCCTTCCTCTCCCTTAAGATAAAGCTATAGTTTATAACTTCCTCTACTAGTCCCTTCCTCTCCCTTGAGGTAAAGCTATAGTTTATAACTTCCTCTACTAGTCCCTTCCTCTCCCTTGAGATAAAGCTATAGTTTATAACTTCCTCTACTAGTCCATTCCTCTCCCTTGAGGGAAAGCTATAGTTTATAACTTCCTCTACTAGTCCCTTCCTCTCCCTTGAGATAAAGCTATAGTTTATAACTTCCTCTCCTAGTCCCTTCCTCTCCCTTAAGATAAAGCTATAGTTTATAACTTCCTCTACTAGTCCCTTCCTCTCCCTTGAGTTAAAGCTATAGTTTATAACTTCCTCTACTAGTCCCTTCCTCTCCCTTAAGATAAAGCTATAGTTTATAACTTCCTCTACTAGTCCCTTCCTCTCCCTTAAGGCAAAGCTATAGTTTATAACTTCCTCTACTAGTCCCTTCCTCTCCATTAAGATAAAGCTATAATTTATAACTTCCTCTTCTAGTCCCTTCCTCTCCCTTGAGGTAAAGCTATACTTTATAACTTCCTCTACTAGTCCCTTCCTCTCCCTTGAGGTAAAGCTATAGTTTATAACTTCCTCTACTAGTCCCTTCCTCTCCCTTGAGGTAAAGCTATAGTTTATAACTTCCTCTACTAGTCCCTTCCTCTCCCTTGAGTTAAAGCTATAGTTTATAACTTCCTCTACTAGTCCCTTCCTCTCCCTTGAGGTAAAGCTATAGTTTATAACTTCCTCTACTAGTCCCTTCCTCTCCCTTGAGTTAAAGCTATAGTTTATAACTTCCTCTACTAGTCCCTCCCTGTCCCTTAAGGTAAAGCTATAGTTTATAACTTCCTCTACTAGTCCCTTCCTCTCCCTTGAGGTAAAGCTATAGTTTATAACTTCCTCTACTAGTCCCTTCCTCTCCCTTAAGGTAAAGCTATAGTTTATAAATTCCTCTACTACTCCCTTCATCTCCCTTGAGGTAAAGCTATAGTCTATAACTTCCTCTACTAGTCCCTTCCTCTCCCTTAAGGTAAAGCTATAGTTTATAACTTGCTCTACTAGTCCCTCCCTCTCCCTTAAGGTAAAGCTATAGTTTATAACTTCCTCTACTAGTCCCTTCCTCTCCCTTGAGATAAAGCTATAGTTTATAACTTCCTCTACTAGTCCCTTCCTCTCCTTTAAGGTAAAGCTATAGTTTATAACTTCCTCTACTAGTCCCTTCCGCTCCCTTGACATAAAGCTATAGTTTATAACTTCCTCTACTAGTCCCTTCCTCTCCCTTGACATAAAGCTATAGTTTATAACTTCCTCTACTAGTTCCTTCCTCTCCCTTGACATAAAGCTATAGTTTATAACTTCCTCTACTAGTCCCTTTCTCTCCCTTGAGGTAAAGCTACACTTTATAACTTCCTCTACTAGTCCCTTCCTCTCCCTTGACATAAAGCTATAGTTTATAACTTCCTCTACTAGTCCCTTCCTCTCCCTTGAGATAAAGCTATAGTTTATAACTTCCTCTACTAATCCCTTCCTCTCCCTTAAGGCAAAGCTATATTTTATAACTTCCTCTACTAGTCCATTCCTCTCCCTTGATGGAAAGCTATAGTTTATAACTTCCTCTACTAGTCCCTTCCTCTCCCTTGAGTTAAAGCTATAGTTTATAACTTCCTCTACTAGTTCCTTCCTCTCCTTTAAGGTAAAGCTATAGTTTATAACTTCCTTTACTAGTCCCTTCCTGTCCCTTAAGGTAAAGCTATAGTTTATAACTTCCTCTCCTAGTCCCTTCCTCTCCCTTAAGATAAAGCTATAGTTTATAACTTCCTCTACTAGTCCCTTCCTCTCCCTTGAGTTAAAGCTATAGTTTATAACTTCCTCTACTAGTCCCTTCCTCTCCCTTAAGATAAAGCTATAGTTTATAACTTCCTCTACTAGTCCCTTCCTCTCCCTTAAGGCAAAGCTATAGTTTATAACTTCCTCTACTAGTCCCTTCCTCTCCCTTGAGGTAAAGCTATAGTTTATAACTTCCTCTACTAGGCCCTTCATCTCCCTTGAAGTAAAGCTATAGTTTATAACTTCCTCTACTAGTCCCTTCCTGTCCCTTAAGGTAAAGCTATAGTTTATCACTTCTTCTACTAGTCCCTTCCTCTCCCTTGAGATAAAGCTATAGTTTATAACTTCCTCTACTAGTTCCTTCCTCTCCCTTGAGATAAAGCTATAGTTTATAACTTCCTCTAATAGTCCCTTCCTCTCCCTTAAGGAGAAACTATAGTTTATAACTTCCTCTACTAGTCCCTTCCTCTCCTTTAAGGTAAAGCTATAGTTTATAACTTCCTTTACTAGTCCCTTTCTGTCCCTTAAGGTAAAGCTATAGTTTATAACTTCCTCTACTAGTCCCTTCCTCTCCCTTAAGATAAAGCTATAGTTTATAACTTCCTTTACTAGTCCCTTCCTGTCCCTTAAGGTAAAGCTATAGTTTATAACTTCCTCTACTAGTCCCTTCCTCTCCCTTGAGATAAAGCTATAGTTTATAACTTCCTCTACTAGTCCCTTCCTCTCCCTTAAGGCAAAGCTATAGTTTATAACTTCCTCTACTAGTCCCTTCCTCTCCATTAAGATAAAGCTATAATTTATAACTTCCTCTCCTAGTCCCTTCCTCTCCCTTGAATTAAAGCTATAGTTTATAACTTCCTCTCCTAGTCCCTTCCTCTCCCTTAAGATAAAGCTATAGTTTATAACTTCCTCTACTAGTCCCTTCCTCTCCCTTGAGTTAAAGCTATAGTTTATAACTTCCTCTACTAGTCCCTTCCTCTCCCTTAAGATAAAGCTATAGTTTATAACTTCCTCTACTAGTCCCTTCCTCTCCCTTAAGGCAAAGCTATAGTTTATAACTTCCTCTACTAGTCCCTTCCTCTCCCTTGAGTTAAAGCTATAGTTTATAACTTCCTCTACTAGTCCCTTCCTCTCCCTTGAGATAAAGCTATAGTTTATAACTTCCTCTACTAATCTCTTCCTCTCCCTTAAGGCAAAGCTATAGTTTATAACTTCCTCTACTAGTCCATTCCTCTCCCTTGAGGGAAAGCTATAGTTTATAACTTCCTCTACTAGTCCCTTCCTCTCCCTTGAGTTAAAGCTATAGTTTATAACTTCCTCTACTAGTCCCTTCCTCTCCCTTAAGATAAAGCTATAGTTTATAACTTCCTCTACTAGTCCCTTCCTCTCCATTAAGATGAAGCTATAATTTATAACTTCCTCTCCTAGTCCCTTCCTCTCCCTTGAATTAAAGCTATAGTTTATAACTTCCTCTTCTAGTCCCTTCCTCTCCCTTGAGGTAAAGCTATAGTTTATAAATTCCTCTACTAGTCCCTTCCTCTCCCTTGAGGGAAAGCTATAGTTTATAACTTCCTCTACTAGTCCCTTCCTCTCCATTAAGATGAAGCTATAATTTATAACTTCCTCTCCTAGTCCCTTCCTCTCCCTTGAATTAAAGCTATAGTTTATAACTTCCTCTTCTAGTCCCTTCCTCTCCCTTGAGGTAAAGCTATAGTTTATAACTTCCTCTACTAGTCCCTTCCTCTCCCTTGAGGTTAAGCTATAGTTTATAACTTCCACTACTAGTCCCTCCCTGTCCCTTGAGGTAAAGCTATAGTTTACAACTTCCTCTACTAGTCCCTTCCTCTCCCTTGACATAAAGCTATAGTTTATAACTTCCTCTACTAGTCCCTCCCTGTCCCTTAAGGTAAAGCTATAGTTTATAACTTCCTCTACTAGTCCCTTCCTCTCCCTTGAGGTAAAGCTATAGTTTATAACTTCCTCTACTAGTCCCTCCCTCTCCCTTAAGGTAAAGCTATAGTTTATAACTTCCTCTACTAGTCCCTTCCTCTCCCTTGAGATAAAGCTATAGTTTATAACTTCCTCTACTAGTCCCTTCCTCTCCCTTGACATAAAGCTATAGTTTATAACTTCCTCTACTAGTCCCTTCCTCTCCCTTGAGATAAGGCTATAGTTTATAACTTCCTCTACTAGTCCCTTCCTCTCCCTTGAGATAAAGCTATAGTCTATAACTTCCTCTACTAGTCACTTCCTCTCCCTTAAGGTAAAGCTATAGTTTATAACTTCCTCTACTAGTCACTTCCTCTCCCTTAAGGTAAAGCCATAGTTTATAACTTCCTCTACTAGTCCCTTCCTCTCCATTAAGATAAAGCTATAATTTATAACTTCCTCTTCTAGTCCCTTCCTCTCCCTTGAGGTAAAGCTATACTTTATAACTTCCTCTACTAGTCCCTTCCTCTCCCTTGAGGTAAAGCTATAGTTTATAACTTCCTCTACTAGTCCCTTCCTCTCCCTTGAGGTAAAGCTATAGTTTATAACTTCCTCTACTAGTCCCTTCCTCTCCCTTGAGTTAAAGCTATAGTTTATAACTTCCTCTACTAGTCCCTTCCTCTCCCTTGAGGTAAAGCTATAGTTTATAACTTCCTCTACTAGTCCCTTCCTCTCCCTTGAGTTAAAGCTATAGTTTATAACTTCCTCTACTAGTCCCTCCCTGTCCCTTAAGGTAAAGCTATAGTTTATAACTTCCTCTACTAGTCCCTTCCTCTCCCTTGAGGTAAAGCTATA
The DNA here is from genome assembly GCA_964016885.1 of Eledone cirrhosa. NCBI lineage: Eukaryota > Metazoa > Mollusca > Cephalopoda > Octopoda > Eledonidae > Eledone > Eledone cirrhosa. Next base: position 348,336,670 of record OZ024742.1, read on the forward strand.
GTTTATAACTTCCTCTACTAGTCCCTTCCTCTCCCTTAAGGTAAAGCTATAGTTTATAAATTCCTCTACTACTCCCTTCATCTCCCTTGAGGTAAAGCTATAGTCTATAACTTCCTCTACTAGTCCCTTCCTCTCCCTTAAGGTAAAGCTATAGTTTATAACTTGCTCTACTAGTCCCTCCCTCTCCCTTAAGGTAAAGCTATAGTTTATAACTTCCTCTACTAGTCCCTTCCTCTCCCTTGAGATAAAGCTATAGTTTATAACTTCCTCTACTAGTCCCTTCCTCTCCTTTAAGGTAAAGCTATAGTTTATAAATTCCTCTACTAGTCCCTTCCGCTCCCTTGACATAAAGCTATAGTTTATAACTTCCTCTACTAGTCCCTTCCTCTCCCTTGACATAAAGCTATAGTTTATAACTTCCTCTACTAGTTCCTTCCTCTCCCTTGACATAAAGCTATAGTTTATAACTTCCTCTACTAGTCCCTTTCTCTCCCTTGAGGTAAAGCTACACTTTATAACTTCCTCTACTAGTCCCTTCCTCTCCCTTGACATAAAGCTATAGTTTATAACTTCCTCTACTAGTCCCTTCCTCTCCCTTGAGATAAAGCTATAGTTTATAACTTCCTCTACTAATCCCTTCCTCTCCCTTAAGGCAAAGCTATATTTTATAACTTCCTCTACTAGTCCATTCCTCTCCCTTGATGGAAAGCTATAGTTTATAACTTCCTCTACTAGTCCCTTCCTCTCCCTTGAGTTAAAGCTATAGTTTATAACTTCCTCTACTAGTTCCTTCCTCTCCTTTAAGGTAAAGCTATAGTTTATAACTTCCTTTACTAGTCCCTTCCTGTCCCTTAAGGTAAAGCTATAGTTTATAACTTCCTCTCCTAGTCCCTTCCTCTCCCTTAAGATAAAGCTATAGTTTATAACTTCCTCTACTAGTCCCTTCCTCTCCCTTGAGTTAAAGCTATAGTTTATAACTTCCTCTACTAGTCCCTTCCTCTCCCTTAAGATAAAGCTATAGTTTATAACTTCCTCTACTAGTCCCTTCCTCTCCCTTAAGGCAAAGCTATAGTTTATAACTTCCTCTACTAGTCCCTTCCTCTCCCTTGAGGTAAAGCTATAGTTTATAACTTCCTCTACTAGGCCCTTCATCTCCCTTGAAGTAAAGCTATAGTTTATAACTTCCTCTACTAGTCCCTTCCTGTCCCTTAAGGTAAAGCTATAGTTTATCACTTCTTCTACTAGTCCCTTCCTCTCCCTTGAGATAAAGCTATAGTTTATAACTTCCTCTACTAGTTCCTTCCTCTCCCTTGAGATAAAGCTATAGTTTATAACTTCCTCTAATAGTCCCTTCCTCTCCCTTAAGGAGAAACTATAGTTTATAACTTCCTCTACTAGTCCCTTCCTCTCCTTTAAGGTAAAGCTATAGTTTATAACTTCCTTTACTAGTCCCTTTCTGTCCCTTAAGGTAAAGCTATAGTTTATAACTTCCTCTACTAGTCCCTTCCTCTCCCTTAAGATAAAGCTATAGTTTATAACTTCCTTTACTAGTCCCTTCCTGTCCCTTAAGGTAAAGCTATAGTTTATAACTTCCTCTACTAGTCCCTTCCTCTCCCTTGAGATAAAGCTATAGTTTATAACTTCCTCTACTAGTCCCTTCCTCTCCCTTAAGGCAAAGCTATAGTTTATAACTTCCTCTACTAGTCCCTTCCTCTCCATTAAGATAAAGCTATAATTTATAACTTCCTCTCCTAGTCCCTTCCTCTCCCTTGAATTAAAGCTATAGTTTATAACTTCCTCTCCTAGTCCCTTCCTCTCCCTTAAGATAAAGCTATAGTTTATAACTTCCTCTACTAGTCCCTTCCTCTCCCTTGAGTTAAAGCTATAGTTTATAACTTCCTCTACTAGTCCCTTCCTCTCCCTTGAGATAAAGCTATAGTTTATAACTTCCTCTACTAATCTCTTCCTCTCCCTTAAGGCATAGCTATAGTTTATAACTTCCTCTACTAGTCCATTCCTCTCCCTTGAGGGAAAGCTATAGTTTATAACTTCCTCTACTAGTCCCTTCCTCTCCCTTGAGTTAAAGCTATAGTTTATAACTTCCTCTACTAGTCCCTTCCTCTCCCTTAAGATAAAGCTATAGTTTATAACTTCCTCTACTAGTCCCTTCCTCTCCATTAAGATGAAGCTATAATTTATAACTTCCTCTCCTAGTCCCTTCCTCTCCCTTGAATTAAAGCTATAGTTTATAACTTCCTCTTCTAGTCCCTTCCTCTCCCTTGAGGTAAAGCTATAGTTTATAAATTCCTCTACTAGTCCCTTCCTCTCCCTTGAGGTTAAGCTATAGTTTATAACTTCCACTACTAGTCCCTCCCTGTCCCTTGAGGTAAAGCTATAGTTTACAACTTCCTCTACTAGTCCCTTCCTCTCCCTTGACATAAAGCTATAGTTTATAACTTCCTCTACTAGTCCCTCCCTGTCCCTTAAGGTAAAGCTATAGTTTATAACTTCCTCTACTAGTCCCTTCCTCTCCCTTGAGGTAAAGCTATAGTTTATAACTTCCTCTACTAGTCCCTCCCTCTCCCTTAAGGTAAAGCTATAGTTTATAACTTCCTCTACTAGTCCCTTCCTCTCCCTTGAGATAAAGCTATAGTTTATAACTTCCTCCACTAGTCCCTTCCTCTCCCTTGACATAAAGCTATAGTTTATAACTTCCTCTACTAGTCCCTTCTTCTCCCTTGAGATAAGGCTATAGTTTATAACTTCCTCTACTAGTCCCTTCCTCTCCCTTGAGATAAAGCTATAGTCTATAACTTCCTCTACTAGTCACTTCCTCTCCCTTAAGGTAAAGCTATAGTTTATAACTTCCTCTACTAGTCACTTCCTCTCCCTTAAGGTAAAGCCATAGTTTATAACTTCCTCTACTAGTCCCTTCCTCTCCCTTAAGATAAAGCTATAGTTTATAACTTCCTCTACTAGTCACTTCCTCTCCCTTAAGGTAAAGCTATTGTTTATAACTTCCTCTACTAGTCCCTTCCTCACTCTTGAGGTAAAGCTACAGTTTATCACTTCCTCTACTAGTCCCTTCCTCTCCCTTGAGATAAAGCTATAGTTTATAACTTCCTCTACTACTCCCTTCTTCTCCCTTGAGGTAAAGCTATAGTTTATAACTTCCTCTACTAGTCCGTTCTTCTCCCTTAAGGTAAAGCTATAGTTTATAACTTCCTCTACTAGTCCCTTCCTCTCCCTTAAGGCAAAGCTATAGTTTATAACTTCCTCTACTAGTCCCTTCCTCTCCCTTGAGGTAAAGCTATAGTTTATAACTTCCTCTACTAGGCCCTTCCTCTCCCTTGAAGTAAAGCTATAGTTTATAACTTCCTCTACTAGTCCCTTCCTGTCCCTTAAGGTAAAGCTATAGTTTATCACTTCTTCTACTAGTCCCTTCCTCTCCCTTGAGATAAAGCTATAGTTTATAACTTCCTCTACTAGTTCCTTCCTCTCCCTTGAGATAAAGCTATAGTTTATAACTTCCTCTAATAGTCCCTTCCTCTCCCTTAAGGAGAAACTATAGTTTATAACTTCCTCTACTAGTCCCTTCCTCTCCTTTAAGGTAAAGCTATAGTTTATAACTTCCTTTACTAGTCCCTTTCTGTCCCTTAAGGTAAAGCTATAGTTTATAACTTCCTCTACTAGTCCCTTCCTCTCCCTTGAGATAAAGCTATAGTTTATAACTTCCTTTACTAGTCCCTTCCTGTCCCTTAAGGTAAAGCTATAGTTTATAACTTCCTCTACTAGTCCCTTCCTCTCCCTTGAGATAAAGCTATAGTTTATAACTTCCTCTACTAGTCCCTTCCTCTCCCTTAAGGCAAAGCTATAGTTTATAACTTCCTCTACTAGTCCCTTCCTCTCCATTAAGATAAAGCTATAATTTATAACTTCCTCTCCTAGTCCCTTCCTCTCCCTTGAATTAAAGCTATAGTTTATAACTTCCTCTCCTAGTCCCTTCCTCTCCCTTAAGATAAAGCTATAGTTTATAACTTCCTCTACTAGTCCCTTCCTCTCCCTTGAGTTAAAGCTATAGTTTATAACTTCCTCTACTAGTCCCTTCCTCTCCCTTAAGATAAAGCTATAGTTTATAACTTCCTCTACTAGTCCCTTCCTCTCCCTTAAGGCAAAGCTATAGTTTATAACTTCCTCTACTAGTCCCTTCCTCTCCCTTGAGTTAAAGCTATAGTTTATAACTTCCTCTACTAGTCCCTTCCTCTCCCTTGAGATAAAGCTATAGTTTATAACTTCCTCTACTAATCTCTTCCTCTCCCTTAAGGCAAAGCTATAGTTTATAACTTCCTCTACTAGTCCATTCCTCTCCCTTGAGGGAAAGCTATAGTTTATAACTTCCTCTACTAGTCCCTTCCTCTCCCTTGAGTTAAAGCTATAGTTTATAACTTCCTCTACTAGTCCCTTCCTCTCCCTTAAGATAAAGCTATAGTTTATAACTTCCTCTACTAGTCCCTTCCTCTCCATTAAGATGAAGCCATAATTTATAACTTCCTCTCCTAGTCCCTTCCTCTCCCTTGAATTAAAGCTATAGTTTATAACTTCCTCTTCTAGTCCCTTCCTCTCCCTTGAGGTAAAGCTATAGTTTATAACTTCCTCTACTAGTCCCTTCCTCTCCCTTGAGGTTAAGCTATAGTTTATAACTTCCTCTACTAGTCCCTCCCTGTCCCTTAAGGTAAAGCTATAGTTTATAACTTCCTCTACTAGTCCCTTCCTCTCCCTTGACATAAAGCTATAGTTTATAACTTCTCTACTACTCCCTTCATCTCCCTTGAGGTAAAGCTATAGTCTATAACTTCCTCTACTAGTCCCTTCCTCTCCCTTAAGGTAAAGCTATAGTCTATAACTTCCTCTACTAGTCCCTTCCTCTCCCTTAAGGTAAAGCTATAGTTTATAACTTCCTCTACTAGTCCCTCCCTCTCCCTTAAGGTAAAGCTATAGTTTATCACTTCTTCTACTAGTCCCTTCCTCTCCCTTGCGATAAAGCTATAGTTTATAACTTCCACTACTAGTTCCTTCCTCTCCCTTGAGATGAAGCTATAGTTTATAACTTCCTCTAATAGTCCCTTCCTCTCCCTTAAGGAGAAACTATAGTTTATAACTTCCTCTACTAGTCCCTTCCTCTCCTTTAAGGTAAAGCTATAGTTTATAACTTCCTTTACTAGTCCCTTTCTGTCCCTTAAGGTAAAGCTATAGTTTATAACTTCCTCTACTAGTCCCTTCCTCTCCCTTGAGATAAAGCTATAGTTTATAACTTCCTTTACTAGTCCCTTCCTGTCCCTTAAGGTAAAGCTATAGTTTATAACTTCCTCTACTAGTCCCTTCCTCTCCCTTGAGATAAAGCTATAGTTTATAACTTCCTCTACTAGTCCCTTCCTCTCCCTTAAGGCAAAGCTATAGTTTATATCTTCCTCTACTAGTCCCTTCCTCTCCATTAAGATAAAGCTATAATTTATAACTTCCTCTCCTAGTCCCTTCCTCTCCCTTGAATTAAAGCTATAGTTTATAACTTCCTCTCCTAGTCCCTTCCTCTCCCTTAAGATAAAGCTATAGTTTATAACTTCCTCTACTAGTCCCTTCCTCTCCCTTGAGTTAAAGCTATAGTTTATAACTTCCTCTACTAGTCCCTTCCTCTCCCTTAAGATAAAGCTATAGTTTATAACTTCCTCTACTAGTCCCTTCCTCTCCCTTAAGACAAAGCTATAGTTTATAACTTCCTCTACTAGTCCCTTCCTCTCCCTTGAGTTAAAGCTATAGTTTATAACTTCCTCTACTAGTCCCTTCCTCTCCCTTGAGATAAAGCTATAGTTTATAACTTCCTCTACTAATCTCTCCCTCTCCCTTAAGGCAAAGCTATAGTTTATAACTTGCTCTACTAGTCCATTCCTCTCCCTTGAGGGAAAGCTATAGTTTATAACTTCCTCTACTAGTCCCTTCCTCTCCCTTGAGTTAAAGCTATAGTTTATAACTTCCTCTACTAGTCCCTTCCTCTCCCTTAAGATAAAGCTATAGTTTATAACTTCCTCTACTAGTCCCTTCCTCTCCATTAAGATGAAGCTATAATTTATAACTTCCTCTCCTAGTCCCTTCCTCTCCCTTGAATTAAAGCTATAGTTTATAACTTCCTCTTCTAGTCCCTTCCTCTCCCTTGAGGTAAAGCTATAGTTTATAACTTCCTCTACTAGTCCCTTCCTCTCCCTTGAGGTTAAGCTATAGTTTATAACTTCCACTACTAGTCCCTCCCTGTCCCTTAAGGTAAAGCTATAGTTTACAACTTCCTCTACTAGTCACTTCCTCTCCCTTAAGGTAAAGCTATAGTTTATAACTTCCTCTACTAGTCACTTCCTCTCCCTTAAGGTAAAGCCATAGTTTATAACTTCCTCTACTAGTCCCTTCCTCTCCCTTAAGATAAAGCTATAGTTTATAACTTCCTCTACTAGTCACTTCCTCTCCCTTAAGGTAAAGCTATTGTTTATAACTTCCTCTACTAGTCCCTTCCTCACTCTTGAGGTAAAGCTACAGTTTATCACTTCCTCTACTAGTCCCTTCCTCTCCCTTGAGATAAAGCTATAGTTTATAACTTCCTCTACTACTCCCTTCTTCTCCCTTGAGGTAAAGCTATAGTTTATAACTTCCTCTACTAGTCCGTTCTTCTCCCTTAAGGTAAAGCTATAGTTTATAACTTCCTCTACTAGTCCCTTCCTCTCCCTTAAGGCAAAGCTATAGTTTATAACTTCCTCTACTAGTCCCTTCCTCTCCCTTGAGGTAAAGCTATAGTTTATAACTTCCTCTACTAGGCCCTTCCTCTCCCTTGAAGTAAAGCTATAGTTTATAACTTCCTCTACTAGTCCCTTCCTGTCCCTTAAGGTAAAGCTATAGTTTATCACTTCTTCTACTAGTCCCTTCCTCTCCCTTGAGATAAAGCTATAGTTTATAACTTCCTCTACTAGTTCCTTCCTCTCCCTTGAGATAAAGCTATAGTTTATAACTTCCTCTAATAGTCCCTTCCTCTCCCTTAAGGAGAAACTATAGTTTATAACTTCCTCTACTAGTCCCTTCCTCTCCTTTAAGGTAAAGCTATAGTTTATAACTTCCTTTACTAGTCCCTTTCTGTCCCTTAAGGTAAAGCTATAGTTTATAACTTCCTCTACTAGTCCCTTCCTCTCCCTTGAGATAAAGCTATAGTTTATAACTTCCTTTACTAGTCCCTTCCTGTCCCTTAAGGTAAAGCTATAGTTTATAACTTCCTCTACTAGTCCCTTCCTCTCCCTTGAGATAAAGCTATAGTTTATAACTTCCTCTACTAGTCCCTTCCTCTCCCTTAAGGCAAAGCTATAGTTTATAACTTCCTCTACTAGTCCCTTCCTCTCCATTAAGATAAAGCTATAATTTATAACTTCCTCTCCTAGTCCCTTCCTCTCCCTTGAATTAAAGCTATAGTTTATAACTTCCTCTCCTAGTCCCTTCCTCTCCCTTAAGATAAAGCTATAGTTTATAACTTCCTCTACTAGTCCCTTCCTCTCCCTTGAGTTAAAGCTATAGTTTATAACTTCCTCTACTAGTCCCTTCCTCTCCCTTAAGATAAAGCTATAGTTTATAACTTCCTCTACTAGTCCCTTCCTCTCCCTTAAGGCAAAGCTATAGTTTATAACTTCCTCTACTAGTCCCTTCCTCTCCCTTGAGTTAAAGCTATAGTTTATAACTTCCTCTACTAGTCCCTTCCTCTCCCTTGAGATAAAGCTATAGTTTATAACTTCCTCTACTAATCTCTTCCTCTCCCTTAAGGCAAAGCTATAGTTTATAACTTCCTCTACTAGTCCATTCCTCTCCCTTGAGGGAAAGCTATAGTTTATAACTTCCTCTACTAGTCCCTTCCTCTCCCTTGAGTTAAAGCTATAGTTTATAACTTCCTCTACTAGTCCCTTCCTCTCCCTTAAGATAAAGCTATAGTTTATAACTTCCTCTACTAGTCCCTTCCTCTCCATTAAGATGAAGCCATAATTTATAACTTCCTCTCCTAGTCCCTTCCTCTCCCTTGAATTAAAGCTATAGTTTATAACTTCCTCTTCTAGTCCCTTCCTCTCCCTTGAGGTAAAGCTATAGTTTATAACTTCCTCTACTAGTCCCTTCCTCTCCCTTGAGGTTAAGCTATAGTTTATAACTTCCTCTACTAGTCCCTCCCTGTCCCTTAAGGTAAAGCTATAGTTTATAACTTCCTCTACTAGTCCCTTCCTCTCCCTTGACATAAAGCTATAGTTTATAACTTCTCTACTACTCCCTTCATCTCCCTTGAGGTAAAGCTATAGTCTATAACTTCCTCTACTAGTCCCTTCCTCTCCCTTAAGGTAAAGCTATAGTCTATAACTTCCTCTACTAGTCCCTTCCTCTCCCTTAAGGTAAAGCTATAGTTTATAACTTCCTCTACTAGTCCCTCCCTCTCCCTTAAGGTAAAGCTATAGTTTATCACTTCTTCTACTAGTCCCTTCCTCTCCCTTGCGATAAAGCTATAGTTTATAACTTCCACTACTAGTTCCTTCCTCTCCCTTGAGATGAAGCTATAGTTTATAACTTCCTCTAATAGTCCCTTCCTCTCCCTTAAGGAGAAACTATAGTTTATAACTTCCTCTACTAGTCCCTTCCTCTCCTTTAAGGTAAAGCTATAGTTTATAACTTCCTTTACTAGTCCCTTTCTGTCCCTTAAGGTAAAGCTATAGTTTATAACTTCCTCTACTAGTCCCTTCCTCTCCCTTGAGATAAAGCTATAGTTTATAACTTCCTTTACTAGTCCCTTCCTGTCCCTTAAGGTAAAGCTATAGTTTATAACTTCCTCTACTAGTCCCTTCCTCTCCCTTGAGATAAAGCTATAGTTTATAACTTCCTCTACTAGTCCCTTCCTCTCCCTTAAGGCAAAGCTATAGTTTATATCTTCCTCTACTAGTCCCTTCCTCTCCATTAAGATAAAGCTATAATTTATAACTTCCTCTCCTAGTCCCTTCCTCTCCCTTGAATTAAAGCTATAGTTTATAACTTCCTCTCCTAGTCCCTTCCTCTCCCTTAAGATAAAGCTATAGTTTATAACTTCCTCTACTAGTCCCTTCCTCTCCCTTGAGTTAAAGCTATAGTTTATAACTTCCTCTACTAGTCCCTTCCTCTCCCTTAAGATAAAGCTATAGTTTATAACTTCCTCTACTAGTCCCTTCCTCTCCCTTAAGACAAAGCTATAGTTTATAACTTCCTCTACTAGTCCCTTCCTCTCCCTTGAGTTAAAGCTATAGTTTATAACTTCCTCTACTAGTCCCTTCCTCTCCCTTGAGATAAAGCTATAGTTTATAACTTCCTCTACTAATCTCTCCCTCTCCCTTAAGGCAAAGCTATAGTTTATAACTTGCTCTACTAGTCCATTCCTCTCCCTTGAGGGAAAGCTATAGTTTATAACTTCCTCTACTAGTCCCTTCCTCTCCCTTGAGTTAAAGCTATAGTTTATAACTTCCTCTACTAGTCCCTTCCTCTCCCTTAAGATAAAGCTATAGTTTATAACTTCCTCTACTAGTCCCTTCCTCTCCATTAAGATGAAGCTATAATTTATAACTTCCTCTCCTAGTCCCTTCCTCTCCCTTGAATTAAAGCTATAGTTTATAACTTCCTCTTCTAGTCCCTTCCTCTCCCTTGAGGTAAAGCTATAGTTTATAACTTCCTCTACTAGTCCCTTCCTCTCCCTTGAGGTTAAGCTATAGTTTATAACTTCCACTACTAGTCCCTCCCTGTCCCTTAAGGTAAAGCTATAGTTTACAACTTCCTCTACTAGTCCCTTCCTCTCCCTTGACATAAAGCTATAGTTTATAACTTCCTCTACTAGTCCCTCCCTGTCCCTTAAGGTAAAGCTATAGTTTATAACTTCCTCTACTAGTCCCTTCCTCTCCCTTGAGGTAAAGCTATAGTTTATAACTTCCTCTACTAGTCCCTTCCTCTCCCTTAAGGTAAAGCTATAGTTTATAAATTCCTCTACTACTCCCTTCATCTCCCTTGAGGTAAAGCTATAGTCTATAATTTCCTCTACTAGTCCCTTCCTCTCCCTTAAGGTAAAGCTATAGTCTATAACTTCCTCTACTAGTCCCTTCCTCTCCCTTAAGGTAAAGCTATAGTTTATAACTTCCTCTACTAGTCCCTCCCTCTCCCTTAAGGTAAAGCTATAGTTTATAACTTCCTCTACTAGTCCCTTCCTCTCCCTTAAGATAAAGCTATAGTTTATAACTTCCTCTACTAGTCCCTTCCTCTCCCTTGAGTTAAAGCTATAGTTTATAACTTCCTCTACTAGTCCCTTCCTCTCCCTTAAGATAAAGCTATAGTTTATAACTTCCTCTACTAGTCCCTTCCTCTCCCTTGAGATAAAGCTATAGTTTATAACTTCCTCTACTAGTCCCTTCCTCTCCCTTGAGGTAAAGCTATAGTTTATAACTTCCTCTACTAGGCCCTTCCTCTCCCTTGAAGTAAAGCTATAGTTTATAACTTCCTCTACTAGTCACTTCCTGTCCCTTAAGGTAAAGCTATAGTTTATCACTTCTTCTACTAGTCCCTTCCTCTCCCTTGAGATAAAGCTATAGTTTATAACTTCCTCTACTAGTTCCTTCCTCTCCCTTGAGATAAAGCTATAGTTTATAACTTCCTCTAATAGTCCCTTCCTCTCCCTTAAGGAGAAACTATAGTTTATAACTTCCTCTACTAGTCCCTTCCTCTCCTTTAAGGTAAAGCTATAGTTTATAACTTCCTTTACTAGTCCCTTTCTGTCCCTTAAGGTAAAGCTATAGTTTATAACTTCCTCTACTAGTCCCTTCCTCTCCCTTAAGATAAAGCTATAGTTTATAACTTCCTTTACTAGTCCCTTCCTGTCCCTTAAGGTAAAGCTATAGTTTATAACTTCCTCTACTAGTCCCTTCCTCTCCCTTGAGATAAAGCTATAGTTTATAACTTCCTCTACTAGTCCCTTCCTCTCCCTTAAGGCAAAGCTATAGTTTATAACTTCCTCTACTAGTCCCTTCCTCTCCATTAAGATAAAGCTATAATTTATAACTTCCTCTCCTAGTCCCTTCCTCTCCCTTGAATTAAAGCTATAGTTTATAACTTCCTCTCCTAGTCCCTTCCTCTCCCTTAAGATAAAGCTATAGTTTATAACTTCCTCTACTAGTCCCTTCCTCTCCCTTGAGTTAAAGCTATAGTTTATAACTTCCTCTACTAGTCCCTTCCTCTCCCTTAAGATAAAGCTATAGTTTATAACTTCCTCTACTAGTCCCTTCCTCTCCCTTAAGGCAAAGCTATAGTTTATAACTTCCTCTACTAGTCCCTTCCTCTCCCTTGAGTTAAAGCTATAGTTTATAACTTCCTCTACTAGTCCCTTCCTCTCCCTTGAGATAAAGCTATAGTTTATAACTTCCTCTACTAATCTCTTCCTCTCCCTTAAGGCAAAGCTATAGTTTATAACTTCCTCTACTAGTCCATTCCTCTCCCTTGAGGGAAAGCTATAGTTTATAACTTCCTCTACTAGTCCCTTCCTCTCCCTTGAGTTAAAGCTATAGTTTATAACTTCCTCTACTAGTCCCTTCCTCTCCCTTAAGATAAAGCTATAGTTTATAACTTCCTCTACTAGTCCCTTCCTCTCCATTAAGATGAAGCTATAATTTATAACTTCCTCTCCTAGTCCCTTCCTCTCCCTTGAATTAAAGCTATAGGTTATAACTTCCTCTTCTAGTCCCTTCCTCTCCCTTGAGGTAAAGCTATAGTTTATAACTTCCTCTACTAGTCCCTTCCTCTCCCTTGAGGTTAAGCTATAGTTTATAACTTCCACTACTAGTCCCTCCCTGTCCCTTGAGGTAAAGCTATAGTTTACAACTTCCTCTACTAGTCCCTTCCTCTCCCTTGACATAAAGCTATAGTTTATAACTTCCTCTACTAGTCCCTCCCTGTCCCTTAAGGTAAAGCTATAGTTTATAACTTCCTCTACTAGTCCCTTCCTCTCCCTTGAGGTAAAGCTATAGTTTATAACTTCCTCTACTAGTCCCTTCCTCTCCCTTAAGGTAAAGCTATAGTTTATAAATTCCTCTACTACTCCCTTCATCTCCCTTGAGGTAAAGCTATAGTCTATAATTTCCTCTACTAGTCCCTTCCTCTCCCTTAAGGTAAAGCTATAGTCTATAACTTCCTCTACTAGTCCCTTCCTCTCCCTTAAGGTAAAGCTATAGTTTATAACTTCCTCTACTAGTCCCTCCCTCTCCCTTAAGGTAAAGCTATAATTTATAACCTCCTCTACTAGTCCCTTCCTCTCCCTTGAGATAAAGCTATAGTTTATAACTTCCTCTACTAGTCCCTTCCTCTCCCTTGACATAAAGCTATAGTTTATAACTTCCTCTACTAGTCCCTTCCTCTCCCTTGAGATAAGGCTATAGTTTATAACTTCCTCTACTAGTCCCTTCCTCTCCCTTGAGATAAAGCTATAGTTTATAACTTCCTCTACTAGTCCCTTCCTCTCCCTTAAGGCAAAGCTATAGTTTATAACTTCCTCTACTAGTCCCTTCCTCTCCATTAAGATAAAGCTATAATTTATAACTTCCTCTCCTAGTCCCTTCCTCTCCCTTGAATTAAAGCTATAGTTTATAACTTCCTCTCCTAGTCCCTTCCTCTCCCTTAAGACAAAGCTATAGTTTATAACTTCCTCTACTAGTCCCTTCCTCTCCCTTGAGTTAAAGCTATAGTTTATAACTTCCTATACTAGTCCCTTCCTCTCCCTTAAGATAAAGCTATAGTTTATAACTTCCTCTACTAGTCCCTTCCTCTCCCTTAAGGCAAAGCTATAGTTTATAACTTCCTCTACTAGTCCCTTCCTCTCCCTTGAGTTAAAGCTATAGTTTATAACTTCCTCTACTAGTCCCTTCCTCTCCCTTGAGATAAAGCTATAGTTTATAACTTCCTCTACTAATCTCTTCCTCTCCCTTAAGGCAAAGCTATAGTTTATAACTTCCTCTACTAGTCCATTCCTCTCCCTTGAGGAAAAGCTATAGTTTATAACTTCCTCTACTAGTCCCTTCCTCTCCCTTGACATAAAGCTATAGTTTATAACTTCCTCTACTAGTCCCTCCCTGTCCCTTAAGGTAAAGCTATAGTTTATAACTTCTTCTACTAGTCCCTTCCTCTCCCTTGAGGTAAAGCTATAGTTTATAACTTCCTCTACTAGTCCCTTCCTCTCCCTTAAGGTAAAGCTATAGTTTATAAATTCCTCTACTACTCCCTTCATCTCCCTTGAGGTAAAGCTATAGTCTATAATTTCCTCTACTAGTCCCTTCCTCTCCCTTAAGGTAAAGCTATAGTCTATAACTTCCTCTACTAGTCCCTTCCTCTCCCTTAAGGTAAAGCTATAGTTTATAACTTCCTCTACTAGTCCCTTCCTCTCCCTTAAGATAAAGCTATAGTTTATAACTTCCTCTACTAGTCCCTTCCTCTCCCTTGAGTTAAAGCTATAGTTTATAACTTCCTCTACTAGTCCCTTCCTCTCCCTTAAGGTAAAGCTATAGTTTATAACTTCCTCTACTAGTCCCTCCCTCTCCCTTAAGGTAAAGCTATAATTTATAACTTCCTCTACTAGTCCCTTCCTGTCCCTTGAGATAAAGCTATAGTTTATAACTTCCTCTACTAGTCCCTTCCTCTCCCTTAAGATAAAGCTATAGTTTATAACTTCCTCTACTAGTCCCTTCCTCTCCCTTGAGGTAAAGCTATAGTTTATAACTTCCTCTACTAGGCCCTTCCTCTCCCTTGAAGTAAAGCTATAGTTTATAACTTCCTCTACTAGTCCCTTCCTGTCCCTTAAGGTAAAGCTATAGTTTATCACTTCTTCTACTAGTCCCTTCCTCTCCTTTGAGATAAAGCTATAGTTTATAACTTCCTCTACTAGTTCCTTCCTCTCCCTTGAGATAAAGCTATAGTTTATAACTTCCTCTAATAGTCCCTTCCTCTCCCTTAAGGAGAAACTATAGTTTATAACTTCCTCTACTAGTCCCTTCCTCTCCTTTAAGGTAAAGCTATAGTTTATAACTTCCTTTACTAGTCCCTTTCTGTCCCTTAAGGTAAAGCTATAGTTTATAACTTCCTCTACTAGTCCCTTCCTCTCCCTTAAGATAAAGCTATAGTTTATAACTTCCTTTACTAGTCCCTTCCTGTCCCTTAAGGTAAAGCTATAGTTTATAACTTCCTCTACTAGTCCCTTCCTCTCCCTTGAGATAAAGCTATAGTTTATAACTTCCTCTACTAGTCCCTTCCTCTCCCTTAAGGCAAAGCTATAGTTTATAACTTCCTCTACTAGTCCCTTCCTCTCCATTAAGATAAAGCTATAATTTATAACTTCCTCTCCTAGTCCCTTCCTCTCCCTTGAATTAAAGCTATAGTTTATAACTTCCTCTCCTAGTCCCTTCCTCTCCCTTAAGATAAAGCTATAGTTTATAACTTCCTCTACTAGTCCCTTCCTCTCCCTTGAGTTAAAGCTATAGTTTATAACTTCCTCTACTAGTCCCTTCCTCTCCCTTAAGATAAAGCTATAGTTTATAACTTCCTCTACTAGTCCCTTCCTCTCCCTTAAGGCAAAGCTATAGTTTATAACTTCCTCTACTAGTCCCTTCCTCTCCCTTGAGTTAAAGCTATAGTTTATAACTTCCTCTACTAGTCCCTTCCTCTCCCTTGAGATAAAGCTATAGTTTATAACTTCCTCTACTAATCTCTTCCTCTCCCTTAAGGCAAAGCTATAGTTTATAACTTCCTCTACTAGTCCATTCCTCTCCCTTGAGGGAAAGCTATAGTTTATAACTTCCTCTACTAGTCCCTTCCTCTCCCTTGAGTTAAAGCTATAGTTTATAACTTCCTCTACTAGTCCCTTCCTCTCCCTTAAGATAAAGATATAGTTTATAACTTCCTCTACTAGTCCCTTCCTCTCCATTAAGATGAAGCTATAATTTATAACTTCCTCTCCTAGTCCCTTCCTCTCCCTTGAATTAAAGCTATAGTTTATAACTTCCTCTTCTAGTCCCTTCCTCTCCCTTGAGGTAAAGCTATAGTTTATAACTTCCTCTACTAGTCCCTTCCTCTCCCTTGAGGTTAAGCTATAGTTTATAACTTCCACTACTAGTCCCTCCCTGTCCCTTGAGGTAAAGCTATAGTTTACAACTTCCTCTACTAGTCCCTTCCTCTCCCTTGACATAAAGCTATAGTTTATAACTTCCTCTACTAGTCCCTCCCTGTCCCTTAAGGTAAAGCTATAGTTTATAACTTCCTCTACTAGTCCCTTCCTCTCCCTTGAGGTAAAGCTATAGTTTATAACTTCCTCTACTAGTCCCTTCCTCTCCCTTAAGGTAAAGCTATAGTTTATAAATTCCTCTACTACTCCCTTCATCTCCCTTGAGGTAAAGCTATAGTCTATAATTTCCTCTACTAGTCCCTTCCTCTCCCTTAAGGTAAAGCTATAGTCTATAACTTCCTCTACTAGTCCCTTCCTCTCCCTTAAGGTAAAGCTATAGTTTATAACTTCCTCTACTAGTCCCTCCCTCTCCCTTAAGGTAAAGCTATAGTTTATAACTTCCTCTACTAGTCCCTTCCTCTCCCTTGAGATAAAGCTATAGTTTATAACTTCCTCTACTAGTCCATTCCTCTCCATTGACATAAAGCTATAGTTTATAACTTCCTCTACTAGTCCCTTCCTCTCCC
Source organism: Eledone cirrhosa (assembly GCA_964016885.1). Taxonomy (NCBI): domain Eukaryota; kingdom Metazoa; phylum Mollusca; class Cephalopoda; order Octopoda; family Eledonidae; genus Eledone; species Eledone cirrhosa. The sequence goes on from OZ024742.1 coordinate 348,352,462, forward strand.
TTGAGATAAGGCTATAGTTTATAACTTCCTCTACTAGTCCCTTCCTCTCCCTTGAGATAAAGCTATAGTTTATAACTTCCTCTACTAGTCCCTTCCTCTCCCTTAAGGCAAAGCTATAGTTTATAACTTCCTCTACTAGTCCCTTCCTCTCCATTAAGATAAAGCTATAATTTATAACTTCCTCTCCTAGTCCCTTCCTCTCCCTTGAATTAAAGCTATAGTTTATAACTTCCTCTCCTAGTCCCTTCCTCTCCCTTAAGACAAAGCTATAGTTTATAACTTCCTCTACTAGTCCCTTCCTCTCCCTTGAGTTAAAGCTATAGTTTATAACTTCCTATACTAGTCCCTTCCTCTCCCTTAAGATAAAGCTATAGTTTATAACTTCCTCTACTAGTCCCTTCCTCTCCCTTAAGGCAAAGCTATAGTTTATAACTTCCTCTACTAGTCCCTTCCTCTCCCTTGAGTTAAAGCTATAGTTTATAACTTCCTCTACTAGTCCCTTCCTCTCCCTTGAGATAAAGCTATAGTTTATAACTTCCTCTACTAATCTCTTCCTCTCCCTTAAGGCAAAGCTATAGTTTATAACTTCCTCTACTAGTCCATTCCTCTCCCTTGAGGAAAAGCTATAGTTTATAACTTCCTCTACTAGTCCCTTCCTCTCCCTTGAGTTAAAGCTATAGTTTATAACTTCCTCTACTAGTCCCTTCCTCTCCCTTAAGATAAAGCTATAGTTTATAACTTCCTCTACTAGTCCCTTCCTCTCCATTAAGATGAAGCTATAATTTATAACTTCCTCTCCTAGTCCCTTCCTCTCCCTTGAATTAAAGCTATAGTTTATAACTTCCTCTTCTAGTCCCTTCCTCTCCCTTGAGGTAAAGCTATAGTTTATAACTTCCTCTACTAGTCCCTTCCTCTCCCTTGAGGTTAAGCTATAGTTTATAACTTCCTCTACTAGTCCCTCCCTGTCCCTTAAGGTAAAGCTATAGTTTATAACTTCCTCTACTAGTCCCTTCCTCTCCCTTGACATAAAGCTATAGTTTATAACTTCTCTACTACTCCCTTCATCTCCCTTGAGGTAAAGCTATAGTCTATAACTTCCTCTACTAGTCCCTTCCTCTCCCTTAAGGTAAAGCTATAGTCTATAACTTCCTCTACTAGTCCCTTCCTCTCCCTTAAGGTAAAGCTATAGTTTATAACTTCCTCTACTAGTCCCTCCCTCTCCCTTAAGGTAAAGCTATAGTTTATCACTTCTTCTACTAGTCCCTTCCTATCCCTTGAGATAAAGCTATAGTTTATAACTTCCACTACTAGTTCCTTCCTCTCCCTTGAGATAAAGCTATAGTTTATAACTTCCTCTAATAGTCCATTCCTCTCCCTTAAGGAGAAACTATAGTTTATAACTTCCTCTACTAGTCCCTTCCTCTCCTTTAAGGTAAAGCTATAGTTTATAACTTCCTTTACTAGTCCCTTTCTGTCCCTTAAGGTAAAGCTATAGTTTATAACTTCCTCTACTAGTCCCTTCCTCTCCCTTGAGATAAAGCTATAGTTTATAACTTCCTTTACTAGTCCCTTCCTGTCCCTTAAGGTAAAGCTATAGTTTATAACTTCCTCTACTAGTCCCTTCCTCTCCCTTGAGATAAAGCTATAGTTTATAACTTCCTCTACTAGTCCCTTCCTCATCCTTAAGGCAAAGCTATAGTTTATATCTTCCTCTACTAGTCCCTTCCTCTCCATTAAGATAAAGCTATAATTTATAACTTCCTCTCCTAGTCCCTTCCTCTCCCTTGAATTAAAGCTATAGTTTATAACTTCCTCTCCTAGTCCCTTCCTCTCCCTTAAGATAAAGCTATAGTTTATAACTTCCTCTACTAGTCCCTTCCTCTCCCTTGAGTTAAAGCTATAGTTTATAACTTCCTCTACTAGTCCCTTCCTCTCCCTTAAGGTAAAGCTATAGTTTATAACTTCCTCTACTAGTCCCTCCCTCTCCCTTAAGATAAAGCTATAGTTTATAACTTCCTCTACTAGTCCCTTCCTCTCCCTTAAGGTAAAGCTATAGTTTATAACTTCCTCTACTAGTCCCTCCCTCTCCCTTAAGATAAAGCTATAGTTTATAACTTCCTCTACTAGTCCCTTCCTCTCCCTTAAGGTAAAGCTATAGTTTATAACTTCCTCTACTAGTCCCTCCCTCTCCCTTAAGATAAAGCTATAGTTTATAACTTCCTCTACTAGTCCCTCCCTCTCCCTTAAGATAAAGCTATAGTTTATCACTTGCTCTACTAGTCCCTCCCTCTCCCTTAAGATAAAGCTATAGTTTATAAGTTCCTCTACTAGTCCCTTCCTCTCCCTTCAGATAAAGCTATAGTTTATAACTTCCTCTCCTAGTCCCTTCCTCTCCCTTAAGACAAAGCTATAGTTTATAACTTCCTCTACTAGTCCCTTCCTCTCCCTTGAGTTAAAGCTATAGTTTATAACTTCCTATACTAGTCCCTCCCTCTCCCTTAAGATAAATCTATAGTTTATCACTTGCTCTACTAGTCCCTTCCTCTGCCTTAAGATAAAGCTATAGTTTCTCACTTCCTCTACTAGTCCCTTCCTCTCCCTTGAAGTAAAGCTATAGTTTATAACTTCCTCTACTAGTCCATTCCTCCCCCTTGAAGTAAAGCTATAGTTTATAACTTCCTCTACTAGTCCCTTCCTCTCCCTCAAGATAAAGCTATAGTTTATAACTTCCTCTAATAGTCCCTTCCTCTCCCTTAAGATAAAGCTATAAATTATAACTTCCTCTACTAGTGCCTTCCTCTCTCTTGAGATAAAGCTATAGTTTATAACTTCATCTACTAGTCCATTCCTCTCCCTTGAGGGAAAGCTATAGTTTATAACTCCCTCTTCTAGTCCCTTCCTCTCCCTTGAATTAAAGCTATAGTTTATAACTTCCTCTACTAGTCCCTTCCTCTCCCTTGAGGTAAAGCTATAGTTTATAACTTCCTCTACTAGTCCCTTCCTCTCCCTTGAGTTAAAGCTATAGTTTATAACTTCCTATACTAGTCCCTCCCTCTCCCTTAAGATAAATCTATAGTTTATCACTTGCTCTACTAGTCCCTTCCTCTGCCTTAAGATAAAGCTATAGTTTCTCACTTCCTCTACTAGTCCCTTCCTCTCCCTTGAAGTAAAGCTATAGTTTATAACTTCCTCTACTAGTCCATTCCTCCCCCTTGAAGTAAAGCTATAGTTTATAACTTCCTCTACTAGTCCCTTCCTCTCCCTCAAGATAAAGCTATAGTTTATAACTTCCTCTAATAGTCCCTTCCTCTCCCTTAAGATAAAGCTATAAATTATAACTTCCTCTACTAGTGCCTTCCTCTCTCTTGAGATAAAGCTATAGTTTATAACTTCATCTACTAGTCCATTCCTCTCCCTTGAGGGAAAGCTATAGTTTATAACTCCCTCTTCTAGTCCCTTCCTCTCCCTTGAATTAAAGCTATAGTTTATAACTTCCTCTACTAGTCCCTTCCTCTCCCTTGAGGTAAAGCTATAGTTTATAACTTCCTCTACTAGTCCCTTCCTCTCCCTTAAGGTAGAGCTATAGTTTATAACTTCCTCTACTACTCCCTTCATCTCCCTTGAGGTAAAGCTATAGTTTATAACTTCCTCTACTAGTCCCTTCCTCTCCCTTAAGGTAAAGCTATAGTTTATAACTTCCTCTACTAGTCCCTTCCTCTCCCTTGAGATAAAGCTATAGTTTATAACTTCCTCTACTAGTCCCTTCCTCTCCCTTAAGGTAAAGCTATAGTTTATAAATTCCTCTACTAGTCTCTTCCTCTCCCTTAAGGTAAAGCTATAGTTTATAACTTCCTCTACTAGTCCCTTCCTCTCTCTTAAGGTAAAGCTATAGTTCATAATTTCCTCTACTAGTCCCTTCCTCTCCCTTAAGGTAAAGCTATAGTTTATAAATTCCTCTACTAGTCCCTTCCTCTCCCTTAAGGTAAAGCTATAGTTTATAACTTCCTCTACTAGTCCCTTCCTCTCCCTTGAGGTAAAGCTACAGTTTATAACTTCCTCTACCAGTCCCTTCCTCTCCCTTGAGGTAAAGCTACAGTTTATAACTTTTTCTACTAATCCCTTCCTCTCCTTTGAGATACAGCTATAGTTTATAACTTCCTCTACTAGTCCCTCCCTCTCCCTTAAGGTAAAGCTATAGTTTATAACTTCCTCTACTAGTCCCTTCCTCTCCCTTGAGATAAAGCTATAGTTTATAACTTCCTCTACTAGTCCCTTCCTCTCCCTTAAGGTAAAGCTACAGATTATAACTTCCTCTACTAGTCCCTTCCTCTCCCTTAAGGTAAAGCTACAGATTATAACTTCCTCTACTAGTCCCTTCCTCTCCCTTAAGGTAAAGCTATAGTTTATAACTTCCTCTACTAGTCCCTTCCTCTCCCTTGAGGTAAAGCTACAGTTAATAACTTCCTCTACTAGTCCCCTCCTCTCCCTTGAGATAAAGCTATAGTTTATAACTTCCTCTACTACTCCCTTCCTCTCCCTTGAGGTAAAGCTATAGTTTATAACTTCCTCTACTAGTCCCTTCCTCTCCCTTGAGGTAAAGCTATAGTTTATAACTTTCTCTACTAGTCCCTTCTTCTCCCTTAAGGTAAAGCTATAGTTTATAACTTCCTCTACTAGTTCCTTCCTTCCCCTTGAGATAAAGCTATAGTTTATAACTTCCTCTACTAGTCTCTTCCTCTCCCTTGAGGTAAAGCTATAGTTTATAACTTCCTCTACTAGTCCCTTCTTCTCCCTTAAGCTAAAGCTATAGTTTATAACTTCCTCTACTACTCCTTTCCTCTCCCTTGAGATAAAGCTATAGTTCATAACTTCCTCTACTACTCCCTTCCTCTCCCTTGAGGTAAAGCTATAGTTTATAACTTCCTCTACTAGTCCCTTCTTCTCCCTTGAGGTAAAGCTATAGTTTATAACTTCCTCTACTAGTCCCTTCCTCTCCCTTGAGGTAAAGCTATAGTTTATAACTTCCTCTACTAGTCCCTTCCTCCCCCTTAAGGTAAAGCTACAGATTATAACTCCCTCTTCTAGTCCCTTCCTCTCCCTTGAATTAAAGCTATAGTTTATAACTTCCTCTACTAGTCCCTTCCTCTCCCTTGAGGTAAAGCTATAGTTTATAACTTCGTCTTCTAGTCCCTTCCTCTCCCTTGAGGTAAAGCTATAGTTTATAACTTCCTCTACTAGTCCCTTCCTCTCCCTTAAGGTAGAGCTATAGTTTATAACTTCCTCTACTACTCCCTTCATCTCCCTTGAGGTAAAGCTATAGTTTATAACTTCCTCTACTAGTCCCTTCCTCTCCCTTAAGGTAAAGCTATAGTTTATAACTTCCTCTACTAGTCCCTTCCTCTCCCTTGAGATAAAGCTATAGTTTATAACTTCCTCTACTAGTCCCTTCCTCTCCCTTAAGGTAAAGCTATAGTTTATAAATTCCTCTACTAGTCTCTTCCTCTCCCTTAAGGTAAAGCTATAGTTTATAACTTCCTCTACTAGTCCCTTCCTCTCTCTTAAGGTAAAGCTATAGTTCATAATTTCCTCTACTAGTCCCTTCCTCTCCCTTAAGGTAAAGCTATAGTTTATAAATTCCTCTACTAGTCCCTTCCTCTCCCTTAAGGTAAAGCTATAGTTTATAACTTCCTCTACTAGTCCCTTCCTCTCCCTTGAGGTAAAGCTACAGTTTATAACTTCCTCTACCAGTCCCTTCCTCTCCCTTGAGGTAAAGCTACAGTTTATAACTTTTTCTACTAATCCCTTCCTCTCCTTTGAGATACAGCTATAGTTTATAACTTCCTCTACTAGTCCCTCCCTCTCCCTTAAGGTAAAGCTATAGTTTATAACTTCCTCTACTAGTCCCTTCCTCTCCCTTGAGATAAAGCTATAGTTTATAACTTCCTCTACTAGTCCCTTCCTCTCCCTTGAGGTAAAGCTACGGTTTATAACTTCCTCTACTAGTCCCTTCCTTTCCCTTGAATTAAAGCTATAGGTTATAACTTCCTCTACTAGCCCCTTCCTCTCCCTTGAGGTAAAGCTATAGTTTATAACTTCGTCTTCTAGTCCCTTCCTCTCCCTTGAGGTAAAGCTATAGTTTATAACTTCCTCTACCAGTCCCTTCCTCTCCCTTAAGGTAGAGCTATAGTTTATAACTTCCTCTACTACTCCCTTCATCTCCCTTGAGGTAAAGCTATAGTTTATAACTTCCTCTACTAGTCCCTTCCTCTCCCTTAAGGTAAAGCTACAGTTTATAACTTCCTCTACTAGTCCCTTCCTCTCCCTTAAGGTAAAGCTATTGTTTATAACTTCCTCTACTAGTCCCTTCCTCTCCCTTAAGGTAAAGCTATTGTTTATAACTTCCTCAACTAGTCCCTTCCTCTCCCTTAAGGTAAAGCTACAGATTATAACTTCCTCTACTAGTCCCTTCCTCACCCTTAAGGTAAAGCTATTGTTTATAACTTCCTCAACTAGTCCCTTCCTCTCCCTTAAGGTAAAGCTACAGATTATAACTTCCTCTACTAGTCCCTTCCTCTCCCTTAAGGTAAAGCTACAGATTATAACTTCCTCTACTAGTCCCTTCCTCTCCCTTAAGGTAAAGCTATAGTTTATAACTTCCTCTACTAGTCCCTTCCTCTCCCTTGAGGTAAAGCTACAGTTAATAACTTCCTCTACTAGTCCCCTCCTCTCCCTTGAGATAAAGCTATAGTTTATAACTTCCTCTACTACTCCCTTCCTCTCCCTTGAGGTAAAGCTATAGTTTATAACTTCCTCTACTAGTCCCTTCCTCTCCCTTGAGGTAAAGCTATAGTTTATAACTTTCTCTACTAGTCCCTTCTTCTCCCTTAAGGTAAAGCTATAGTTTATAACTTCCTCTACTAGTCCCTTCCTTCCCCTTGAGATAAAGCTATAGTTTATAACTTCCTCTACTAGTCTCTTCCTCTCCCTTGAGGTAAAGCTATAGTTTATAACTTCCTCTACTAGTCCCTTCTTCTCCCTTAAGGTAAAGCTATAGTTTATAACTTCCTCTACTACTCCTTTCCTCTCCCTTGAGATAAAGCTATAGTTCATAACTTCCTCTACTACTCCCTTCCTCTCCCTTGAGGTAAAGCTATAGTTTATAACTTCCTCTACTAGTCCCTTCTTCTCCCTTGAGGTAAAGCTATAGTTTATAACTTCCTCTACTAGTCCCTTCCTCTCCCTTGAGGTAAAGCTATAGTTTATAACTTCCTCTACTAGTCCCTTCCTCTCCCTTAAGGTAAAGCTACAGATTATAACTTCCTCTACTAGTCCCTTCCTCTCCCTTAAGGTAAAGCTATAGTTTATAACTTCCTCTACTAGTCCCTTCCTCTCCCTTGAGGTAAAGCTACAGTTAATAACTTCCTCTACTAGTCCCCTCCTCTCCCTTGAGATAAAGCTATAGTTTATAACTTCCTCTACTACTCCCTTCCTCTCCCTTGAGGTAAAGCTATAGTTTATAACTTCCTCTACTAGTCCCTTCCTCTCCCTTGAGGTAAAGCTACAGTTAATAACTTCCTCTACTAGTCCCCTCCTCTCCCTTGAGATAAAGCTATAGTTTATAACTTCCTCTACTAGTCCCTTCTTCTCCCTTAAGGTAAAGCTATAGTTTATAACTTCCTCTACTAGTCCCTTCCTTCCCCTTGAGATAAAGCTATAGTTTATAACTTCCTCTACTAGTCTCTTCCTCTCCCTTGAGGTAAAGCTATAGTTTATAACTTCCTCTACTAGTCCCTTCTTCTCCCTTAAGGTAAAGCTATAGTTTATAACTTCCTCTACTACTCCTTTCCTCTCCCTTGAGATAAAGCTATAGTTCATAACTTCCTCTACTACTCCCTTCCTCTCCCTTGAGGTAAAGCTATAGTTTATAACTTCCTCTACTAGTCCCTTCTTCTCCCTTGAGGTAAAGCTATAGTTTATAACTTCCTCTACTAGTCCCTTCCTCTCCCTTGAGGTAAAGCTATAGTTTATAACTTCCTCTACTAGTCCCTTCCTCTCCCTTAAGATAAAGCTATAGTTTATAACTTCCTTTACTAGTCCCTTCCTCTCCCTTGAGGTAAAGCTATAGTTTATCACTTGCTCTACTAGTCCCTTCCTCTCCCTTAAGATAAAGCTATAGTTTATCACTTGCTCTACTAGTCCCTTCCTCTCCCTTCAGATAAAGCTATAGTTTATAACTTCCTCTACTAGTCCGTTCCTCTCCTTCAAGATAAAGCCATAGTTTATAACTTCCTCTACTAGTCCCTTCCTCTCCCTTAAGATAAAGCTATAGTTTATAACTTCCTTTACTAGTCCCTTCCTCTCCCTTGAGGTAAAGCTATAGTTTATCACTTGCTCTACTAGTCCCTTCCTCTCCCTTAAGATAAAGCTATAGTTTATCACTTGCTCTACTAGTCCCTTCCTCTCCCTTCAGATAAAGCTATAGTTTATAACTTCCTCTACTAGTCCCTTCCTCTCCCTTAAGATAAAGCTATAGTTTATAACTTCCTCTACTAGTCCGTTCCTCTCCTTCAAGATAAAGCCATAGTTTATAACTTCCTCTAATAGTCCCTTCCTCTCCCTTAAGATAAAGCTATAATTCATAACTTCCTCTACTAGTCCCTTCCTCTCCCTTGAGATAAAGCTATAGTTTATAACTTGCTCTACTAGTCCCTTCCTCTCCCTTGAGATAAAGCTATAGTTTATAACTTCCTCTACTAGTCCATTCCTCCCCCTTCAGATAAAGCTATAGTTTATAACTTCCTCTACTAGTCCCTTCCTCCCCCTTGAGATAAAGCTATAGTTTATAACTTCCTCTCTTACACCTTCCACTTCTGACTATTTCCTTCCTTTCCATTGAGGCAAAGCTACAGTTTCTATCCTCCTCTTACATCTAGTTCTTCTCTATTAAACCTTCTTCTCTCTATCTACTCTTCTGGTTAGTCTCCCCAACCCCTACCCTACTGGTCAACTTATCTTTGTTTCAATATCTTTTACACAGAAAAAGCTCACATTGTATCCTCTAGTGCCATTTCTAATATTTTCCTGATGTAAACCCTGTCTGGCTAATAAAGAGATCATTATTCCTCATCATTGTCGTTTTAATGTCCACTTTCCCTGCTAGCAAGGGTTGCACGGGTTTATATACATAAAGTCTGTACTGAAGTGGAGCAACTGATCTTCCAATGCGTTTATATATGGTCGCACATTCCATTGAGTGTGCAGCAGAGGTTGTCATGCCTTTGACACAACCGAGGGTCCTCCTAACCCTTTGTTTGGAAAGCTTTCTGTGGCTAGATGCCCCTTTTTTTATTGTTTTTACTTGATTTTTTTGTCAGCCCTCACTGTCCCTGTCTTTTTGTATTGTCCGCTATATGTCGGCCCTAGTGGCCAATAAATGAAATCCTTATTATTATTAAAGATCCTGGAAGACATAGAAGTAACAACAAATATACATTGTTTCAAATATCTGCCTTACTGGGTGAACCAAGAATCAGTAGAAAGGTCCTTGTGTAAAACTATAATAGTAATTATTATTATTGTTTCATACAAATGAATTGGAATTTTTGTTCTTAATTTCAAATCACAACTTGGAACTTTCTGTTGATTCTTGTAATGCTACATTTGTTGTTTCTCCTATGTCTTCTAGGGATCTCTCTGTTTTGTTGGTAATAGTTCCTAACACACCAATTACAATGGGGGTTACTTCTGAAGAGACATACCACAATCTACTTATCTCCCCTGGAATATCCTGGTACTTTTTAATCTTTTCCTGCTCTTTGTTGATCACGTTTATGTAAGCAGGAATGGCTATGTCAGCAGTTATACATATTGGCGATGGATTGGCAATATCGGTAGAGGGTCGGACGCCATGCTTTGCAGCAAGGAGTTACGGCCCTTTATGATCTGAGTTCAAATCCTGCCAAGGTTAACTTTCATCCTTACGGGGTCGATAAAATAAAGTACCAGTAATACACTGTGATAATTGTTGGCCTTGTGCCAAAAAGTTGAAACAATTATTCTGTTAGTCAAGGGTGGTGGATTGGCAGTATCAGTAAAGAGTCAGACATCATGCTTTGCAGCATAGAGTTATGGCTCTTTACGTTCTGAGTTCAAATCCTGCCATGGTTAGCTTTGCCTTTCATCCTTACAGGGTCGATAAAATAAAGCACCAGTAATGTACTGGGGTAATTGCTGGCCTTGTGCCAAAAGTAGACAATTATTATTATTATTTTTGTGGGCAATGGCTTAGCAGTAATCGGTAGAGTGCCAGGCACCATGCTTTGCGGCATAGAGTTACGACCTTTTATGTTCTGAGTTCAGATCCTGCCGAGTTTAATTTTGCCTTTCATCATTACAGGGTTGATAAAATAAAGCACCAGTAATACACTGGGTTAATTACTGGCCTTGTGCCAAAAGTAGAAACAATTATTATTATTCATCTTGATAGTTCAGTGTTTCTATAGGTCCTTGTAGTCAAGAAATTATTATAAATGTTCAGAATCTGTTTTGTCAAGAAATGTAAATATTTCAACAATCTTTCTCTCCTCTTGCCAGTATCTCCACCAAAACAACATCATTCACAGGGACTTAAAGGTTTGTTTACTACTTTCTTTTTATTCTACTTTCTTTACTGAGTGATAAACTCACCATCATCATCATCATCATCATCATCATCATCATCATCATCATCATTATCATCATCATCACCATTATCATCATCATCATCATCATTATCACCACCACCACCACCATCATCATCTTTACCATCATCATCATCATCATCATCATCAATGAAAAATCAAGCATTCTTTCTGCATATGCTGCAGTGAAAGAAAAAGGAAAAGCCAGACTGAAGCAACACATCAAAGTTGTTTAGATCAAGTGATGTCTGCGCCTGAAGCTTTTTTAAGTGAAGAAAGTCCTTACACTGGACCAATCCCACTCTCTGAACAAAGGTGACAGGTACCCAGAAAGAAGAACAGGTCAACATCATTGGCTGCCGCTGAGTTGCAGGTTTTACATCAGAGTTTTCATTCACCTAGAATGATGTCCTAACAAGAGCTAGGGGTCTCTCACTTTTGGTGGGCTAATCGTGTACTCTGGCACCAAACTGAGTATTTCGATGTCCTCACACTTACATATATACAAATAATCATCATCATCATCTCTGTTTAACGTCCATGTTTCCATGCTGGCATGGGTTAGACAAGTTATCCTGTTGTGAGCAATGCCAGGTCAGGTGACCATGTCTTGCTCATACAGCACTGAATATGCATACATATTTACACACACACATCGACCCATCAATCCATACTTACATACATGCATACTTACACACACACACACACACACATACACACACATACAAACACACACAATTTGAAATATATTATATGTTATGTTTACAGCGTGGGGTAACGATGGTATATGTTGTTGATATTTATACTGACACTTACACATACATATATATATACATGCATATACGATGGCTGCCCCCTCGTTATCGAGTATGGCCATTGAGAAGAAGAAAAATAATAATAATAATGACACTATTAATAATTATTAATTAATTCTGTCGTGCAATGCCTGTGTGTGAAATTATTTTTAAAGTAAGGAAAGACTGTGCACTGAGCCAATCCCACCCCCTGAGCGACAGTAGCTATAACCCGAAAAGAAGAAAAGATCAACATCATCGGTAACTACTGAGCCGCAGGTTTTATGTCGGAGTTATCCCAGTTTCCTGAGATGCCTTGTCTTAGAAGAATGCCCTGACAAGGGCTAGGGGTCCTTCACTCCCAGTGGTTTAACCGCGTGATTGGGTATCCAGCCTGATTATTTCTATGTCCCCGTGCATGAACAAAAAAAAGACTCACTTAGTGACACTCATACATGACACACACACGCACACACACAAACACTCGTGCATACAAACAAATACACACACGCCACTCACACACATATATATATGTATATCACTGTCATTATTAATACTATAGATGAGGGTGGTGGATTGGTAGTATCGCTAGAGGGTTGGACGCCATGCTTTATAGCATAGAGTTATGGCCCTTTATGATCTGAGTTCAAATCCCGCCGAGGTTAACTTTGCATTTCATCCTTACAGGGTCAATAAAATAAAGTACCAGTCACGCACTGGGGTCAATTTAATCGACTTCCCCCTCCCCAAATTTGCTGACATTGTGCCTATATAAGAAACCATTATTAATACTATAGATGTGGCAATTGTTGAAAGTCAACATGCATATATACATAGAAATCTGTAGATACTCCACCCTGATTACACCTTCAGATTTATGCCAGTGACTATTGGGGCACTGGGGTATGTTAGTAACTGCCTCAATACAAATCTTGAGAATCTAGGCTTCACAGGAACAGAAAGAACACAACTAGTTAGAAATTACAAGTACATTCCATTAATGGAACAGTAAAAATATGTAAAACATTCCCAAAGTTTTGCATCTAATAACTGCATATACACATGTACAGATACAAAGCATATACACATGCACACATACAACTCAAAACATGCACATCCACACACACATACAATACAATCCATACCTACACATGCATGCATACATACATATCTACCTAGTTGATGTTGTGTAAATTCCAATGAGAGAGTCTTGTGTCTATGTTAGCGACTCTCTCTCTCTATTGGGAAAGAATTTGTGAAATTATAAAACCAGAAGAACATACATATGCACATACATTCACACACACATACATGAATACATACATACACACACACATACATAAATACATACATGAATACATACATACACACACACATACATAAATACATACATACTTACACACATACACACAGACAGATATACATATACACATACATACATACACATACATACACATACATACATATACATACATACACACACGCTATTGATAATTTATTATATCTCATGTTTTCAGCCTGAAAACTTACTTTACTGCACAAAGGATGAGAATTCTGTTCTTAAAATTGGTGAGTTGTTTCACTGTGGTGTTTCATCAATATTCTAAATACTTCAACACCTGCTAACACTTCAGGTGGGTCATCATCATCATCATCATCATCATCGTTTAACGTCTATCTTCTACGCTAGCATGGGTTAGATGGGAATTGTCCCACTTGAGGCAAGATTGGTTGGGTGACCGTGTCTCACTCATATAGGACTATCTGGCAGGTTTTCTACGGCTGGATGCCCTTCCTAACACCAACCACATTTATAGTGTGGATTGGGAACTTTTTATCATGTTACCTACACGGCCACATTACAGCGTGGACTGTGTGTTTTTTTGTTGTGACACCTACACAACCTCATTAGTTTGGACTGGGTGTTGTGGTACCAACTTTACAGAGAAAAGGTGGTGTTGATGGGAGTGGAAGGATGGATCATTAACCCACTCCCTGCTACCACTTCAGGTGGGTCATTATCCCACTCCCTGCTACCACTTCAGGTGTGTCATTATCCCACTCCCTGCTACCACTTCAGGTGGATCATTATCCCACTCCCTGCTACCACTTCAGGTGTGTCATTATCCCACTCCCTGCTACCACTTCAGGTGGATCATTATCCCACTCCCTGCTACCACTTCAGGTGTGTCATTAACCCACTCCCTGCTACCACTTCAGGGGGGTCATTAACCCACTCCCAGCTACCACTTCAGGTGTGTCATTAACCCACTCCCTGCTACCACTTCAGGTGTGTCATTAACCCACTCCCTGCTACCACTTCAGGGGGGTCATTAACCCACTCCCTGCTACCACTTCAGGTGTGTCATTAACCCACTCCCTGCTACCACTTCAGGTGTGTCATTAACCCACTCCCTGCTACCACTTCAGGTGTGTCATTAACCCACTCCCTGCTACCACTTCAGGTGTGTCATTAACCCACTCCCTGCTACCACTTCAGGTGGGTCATTAACCCAATACCTGCTACCACTTCAGGTGGGTCATTAACCCACTCCCTGCTACCACTTCAGGTGTGTCATTAACCCACTCCCTGCTACCACTTCAGGTGTGTCATTAACCCACTCCCTGCTACCACTTCAGGTGTGTCATTAACCCACTCCCTGCTACCACTTCAGGTGTGTCATTAACCCACTCCCTGCTACCACTTCAGGTGGGTCATTAACCCAATACCTGCTACCACTTCAGGTGGGTCATTAACCCACTCCCTGCTACCACTTCAGGTGTGTCATTAACCCACTCCCTGCTACCACTTCAGGTGTGTCATTAACCCACTCCCTGCTACCACTTCAGGTGTGTCATTAACCCACTCCCTGCTACCACTTCAGGTGTGTCATTAACCCACTCCCTGCTACCACTTCAGGGGGGTCATTAACCCACTCCCTGCTACCACTTCAGGTGTGTCATTAACCCACTCCCTGCTACCACTTCAGGTGTGTCATTAACCCACTCCCTGCTACCACTTCAGGTGTGTCATTAACCCACTCCCTGCTACCACTTCAGGGGGGTCATTAACCCACTCCCTGCTACCACTTCAGGGGGGTCATTAACCCACTCCCTGCTACCACTTCAGGTGGGTCATTAACCCACTCCCTGCTACCACTTCAGGTGGGTCATTAACCCAATACCTGCTACCACTTCAGGTGGGTCATTAACCCACTCCCTGCTACCACTTCAGGTGTGCCATTAACCCACTCCCTGCTACCACTTCAGGTGTGTCATTAACCCACTCCCTGCTACCACTTCAGGTGTGTCATTAACCCACTCCCTGCTACCACTTCAGGTGTGTCATTAACCCACTCCCTGCTACCACTTCAGGGGGGTCATTAACCCACTCCCTGCTACCACTTCAGGTGTGTCATTAACCCACTCCCTGCTACCACTTCAGGTGTGTCATTAACCCACTCCCTGCTACCACTTCAGGTGTGTCATTAACCCACTCCCTGCTACCACTTCAGGGGGGTCATTAACCCACTCCCTGCTACCACTTCAGGGGGGTCATTAACCCACTCCCTGCTACCACTTCAGGTGGGTCATTAACCCACTCCCTGCTACCACTTCAGGTGGGTCATTAACCCAATACCTGCTACCACTTCAGGTGGGTCATTAACCCACTCCCTGCTACCACATCAGGTGTGTCATTAACCCACTCCCTGCTACCACTTCAGGTGTGTCATTAACCCACTCCCTGCTACCACTTCAGGTGTGTCATTAACCCACTCCCTGCTACCACTTCAGGTGTGTCATTAACCCACTCCCTGCTACCACTTCAGGGGGGTCATTAACCCACTCCCAGCTACCACTTCAGGTGTGTCATTAACCCACTCCCTGCTACCACTTCAGGTGTGTCATTAACCCACTCCCTGCTACCACTTCAGGGGGGTCATTAACCCACTCCCTGCTACCACTTCAGGTGTGTCATTAACCCACTCCCTGCTACCACTTCAGGGGGGTCATTAACCCACTCCCTGCTACCACTTCAGGTGTGTCATTATCCCACTCCCTGCTACCACTTCAGGTGGGTCATTAACCCACTCCCTGCTACCACTTCAGGGGGGTCATTAACCCACTCCCTGCTACCACTTCAGGTGTGTCATTATCCCACTCCCTGCTACCACTTCAGGGGGGTCATTAACCCACTCCCTGCTACCACTTCAGGGGGGTCATTAACCCACTCCCTGCTACCACTTCAGGTGTGTCATTATCCCACTCCCTGCTACCACTTCAGGGGGGTCATTAACCCACTCCCTGCTACCACTTCAGGTGGGTCATTAACCCAATACCTGCTACCACTTCAGGTGGGTCATTAACCCAATACCTGCTACCACTTCAGGTGGGTCATTAACCCACTCCCTGCTACCACTTCAGGTGTGTCATTAACCCACTCCCTGCTACCACTTCAGGTGTGTCATTAACCCACTCCCTGCTACCACTTCAGGTGTGTCATTAACCCACTCCCTGCTACCACTTCAGGTGTGTCATTAACCCACTCCCTGCTACCACTTCAGGTGTGTCATTAACCCACTCCCTGCTACCACTTCAGGGGGGTCATTAACCCACTCCCTGCTACCACTTCAGGTGTGTCATTAACCCACTCCCTGCTACCACTTCAGGTGTGTCATTAACCCACTCCCTGCTACCACTTCAGGGGGGTCATTAACCCACTCCCTGCTACCACTTCAGGTGTGTCATTAACCCACTCCCTGCTACCACTTCAGGGGGGTCATTAACCCACTCCCTGCTACCACTTCAGGTGTGTCATTAACCCACTCCCTGCTACCACTTCAGGTGTGTCATTATCCCACTCCCTGCTACCACTTCAGGTGGGTCATTAACCCACTCCCTGCTACCACTTCAGGGGGGTCATTAACCCACTCCCTGCTACCACTTCAGGTGTGTCATTATCCCACTCCCTGCTACCACTTCAGGTGGGTCATTAACCCAATACCTGCTACCACTTCAGGGGGGTCATTAACCCACTCCCTGCTACCACTTCAGGTGTGTCATTAACCCACTCCCTGCTACCACTTCAGGGGGGTCATTAACCCACTCCCTGCTACCACTTCAGGTGTGTCATTATCCCACTCCCTGCTACGACTTCAGGTGGGTCATTAACCCAATACCTGCTACCACTTCAGGGGGGTCATTAACCCACTCCCTGCTACCACTTCAGGTGTGTCATTAACCCACTCCCTGCTACCACTTCAGGTGGATCAGATCATTAACCCTTTTAATAACTGCTACCACTTGTGAAGGTGCATGGATTAATGGTTAGACCATTGGGCTTGCAATCATGAGGTTGTGAGTTTGATTCTTGGACCGGGTGATGTGTTGTTTCCTTGAGCAAGACACTTTATTTTACGCTGCTCCAGTTTACTCAGCTGTAGAAATGAGTTGTAATGTCACTGGTGCCAAGCTGTATCGGTCAGTGCTTTTCCCTTGGACAACATCGGTGGCGTGGAGAGGGGAGACTGGTATGCATGGGTGACTGCTGGTCTTCCACAAACAGACCTTGCCCAGTCTTGTGCCTCGGAGGGGAACTTTCTGGGTACAAATCCCATGGTCATTCAGGTGTGTCATCAACCCTTTTAATATCAAGCTGCAGGAAACCACCCATGGTTCTACAATACAAAAACAGTTTCTTTTAAAATGTTTATCATCATAATAATAATAGTAATGAAAATTATTGTGTACAGTGCTCAGGTGCACTACAATCATCATCATCATCATTTAACATCTTCCATGTTTGCTTGGGTTTAGATGATTTGTCACTTTGTGATGCTAGGCAGATCAGATGATTGAATCTCACTGATATGTATCATTCTGACTTGGTTTCTATGTTATTCCTAACACCAACCACTTCGCAGCATGTACCCGTTGTGCTTTAATGATAATAATGAAAATTATTGTGTACAGTGCTCAGGTGCATTACAACCTATCAAAGGTGTATGTATGGTACATAGAATAATGTACAAATGTCAGGAAAGTGAACAGTGTATGAGTCATGATATACATACAGACACACTGCCACTACCACCTAACATATTGGACTGGGTGTTTATTATTGTGGAACAAACACTACCACTTTATACACTCAGCAGAGTGTATTTTATCTAAAAACTTTCCATTATAATTTTATGTAAGAACTTTTAACACTTTTGATACCAAACTGCCTGAAACACCCCAACCCCACCTGGTTCTGTGATCCATAACTGCTTGTTTAAAAGTGTTTGGATTTATCTAATAAAAAACTTTCCAACATAATTTTACATAAGAACCTTTATTAAGTTATGTTCCCAAAACTAACTCAATAATGAGAAAGTTAGTTCTTTCTTCTTCTTTACCCACTTATTTCTGGGAGGTCCGTTGGGGCAGAGTCCTTGAACACACCTTCCTGTCAGTAACAACTGACTCCAATTGATCCAGCTGGATTCCTAAGTGAGACTATCCAACCATCTTGTTCTGGGTTTATCCCTGGGTCTCCTGCCATTTGGTTTTGCCCATAAAATCTATCCAGCGATTCTTTCCCCGAGACATTCTGACTACATGTCTGTAATATCGGAGCTGTGGTCTCTCAATTTGGAAAAGTAGCAGCTCTACCTGATCCTGAAGCTACATACTCAATTGAGTAACATTACTCTGAAGACCGTTTAGAGGAATCCCATTTTGGCCGCTTGTGCTCGTACTCAAGATTCATGACCATACCAAATTGTAAATAGTGGGTTTGGCTTTTACAGCTACCTCCCTTCTTCTGATGATCAAATACTGAAAAGCCGGTGCAGTAATGCACCAGCTTCTGTAATTCTTGCACTTAATTCAGCCTCTTGATTTCCATCACTTGTAAAAATGGCCCCAAGATACTTGAACTTCTCCACCTGCTTCAGTGTCTTTCATTAGAAATACAGTAATAAAAGGGTTAAAAAGGAATCGAAAAATACTTCCAGTAATATATTTATGGGGTCACTTAACCCTTTAGCATTTAAACCGGCCATATCCAGCCAGAATTATCTCACTTCTTTCTGTTCAAACCGGCCGTAACTGGCCACTCATACCTATATTAAGGTATTGTTCTCAAAATAAATAACATCAAATTCTCATAGATTCGATATTATGTGAGATAATTAAGATAAACTGTTTACCATGAAAATACAATAGTAAATATAGAATAATGTAAATGCTAAAGGGTTAATCCCACGAAAACAGTTTTATTTTTTAAGAAAGAGGGCTTTCAGGCTATATAAGGATTTGGTGATAACCTACAAATTTCAAAATATTTGAAAATCATGAGCATTATGTTTCATTAGAAATATGGTAACAAAAGATTTAAGCTCTGATCACGTCACAGCTACCTCAATACTCGTGTTAGAGTGCTGGGTATTTCAGAGAAGTCTTATTGATAAAGTATGAAATTCATTTCAGATTGAATTTAAACATTTATTTCTCATTTTCAGCTGATTTTGGTTTATCGAAAATCATGACAACTGCCACGTTGAGCATGTCAATATGTGGGACTCCAAGCTATTGTGGTTCGTAGACAGTTTTATAATTCATCATCATCATCTTCATATCATCATCATCATCATCATCATCATCATCATCATCACCATCATCTTTATATTATCATCATCATCTTTGTATCATCACCATAATCATCATCATCATCATCATTATCATTATCATCATCACCACCATCATCATCATTATCATTATCATCACTACCACCATCATCATCATCATCATCATCATCATCATCATCATTATCATCATCATCACTGTTTTTAATATCTATTAGTGGCTCACCTTACCAAGATGTCAGGTGTTGTCTGTAAGGGTGCCTGGTTGTTTCAGCGCCTGAGTGTCGCCATCACCCAGAGTGTTGTGTTGACCCTTGTGATGTGTGACCTATTGTCACACATGCTGGTGAATTGATGGTTGTTCTTGTTTCCCCCCATTTTGTTCTTGTTTTGATCATATATAGATATTTTTTTTTTGCATTATATTTATAAGGGCAGTGGATTGGCAGTATCGGGAGAGGGTCGGACGCCATGCTTTGATGCACAGAGTTACGGCCCTTGCCATTCTGTGTTCAAATCCTGCCGAGGTTAACTTTGCCTTTCATCCTTACGGGGTCGATAAAATAAAGTACCAGTAATGCACTGGGTAATTGCTGGCCTTGTGCCAAAAGTAGAAACAATTATATTTATAAAGTTCCTAACAATAATTGTATTTATTATCTGTGTTTATATTTCTGTTTATAGATGTGTTTATATTTCTGTTTATAGATGTGTTTATATTTCTGTTTATAGATGTGTTTATATTTCTGTTTATAGATGTGTTTATATTTCTGTTTATAGATGTGTTTATATTTCTGTTTATAGATGTGTTTATATTTCTGTTTATAGATGTGTTTATATTTCTGTTTATAGATGTGTTTATATTTCTGTTTATAGATGTGTTTATATTTCTGTTTATAGATGTGTTTATATTTTCATTCTTTAAGAAGTTTAAACAATTTCTAATGTTATTTATACAACCGTGAATAATAAAAATTTACATTTTTTTCTATCCATAAAAAATCAAAAAAAATCTATTTTCCCTACTTGCATGGGTTAGACAGGTTGTCACATAATGAGGCTAGATTGGTCAGGTGACCATGTCATGCTTGTATGCTCCATTTTGGGCTTGGTTTTTATGGCTGGATGTCTTTCCTAATGCTAACCACTTCACAGTGTGTACTGGGAGCATGATTTCTATGGCTGGATGCCCTTCCTAACACCAACCACATTACAGTGTGTACTGGGAGCATGATTTCTATGGCTGAATGCCCTTCCTAACACCAACCACATTACAGTGTGTACTGGGAGCATGATTTCTATGGCTGAATGCCCTTCCTAACACCAACCACATTACAGTGTGTACTGGGAGCATGATTTCTATGGCTGGATGTCCTTCCTAACACCAACCACATTACAGTGTGTACTGAGAGCATGGTTTCTATGGCTGGATGCCCTTCCTAACACCAACCACATTACAGTGTGTACTGAGAGCATGGTTTCTATGGCTGGATGCCCTTCCTAACACCAACCACATTACAGTGTGTACTGAGAGCATGGTTTCTATGGCTGGATGCCCTTCCTAACACCAACCACATTACAGTGTGTACTGAGAGCATGGTTTCTATGGCTGGATGCCCTTCCTAACACCAACCACATTACAGTGTGTACTGAGAGCATGGTTTCTATGGCTGGATGCCCTTCCTAACACCAACCACATTACAGTGTGTACTGAGAGCATGGTTTCTATGGCTGGATGCCCTTCCTAACATCAACCACATTACAGTGTGTACTGAGAGCATGGTTTCTATGGCTGGATGCCCTTCCTAACACCAACCACATTACAGTGTGTACTGAGAGCATGGTTTCTATGGCTGGATGCCCTTCCTAACTCCAACCACATTACAGTGTGTACTGAGAGCATGGTTTCTATGGCTGGATGCCCTTCCTAACACCAACCACATTACAGTGTGTACTGGGAGCATGGTTTCTATGGCTGGATGCCCTTCCTAACACCAACCACATTACAGTGTGTACTGGGAGCTTGGTTTCTATGGCTGGATGCCCTTCCTAACACCAACCACATTACAGTGTGTACTGAGAGCATGGTTTCTATGGCTGGATGCCCTTCCTAACATCAACCACATTACAGTGTGTACTGAGAGCATGGTTTCTATGGCTGGATGCCCTTCCTAACACCAACCACATTACAGTGTGTACTGAGAGCATGGTTTCTATGGCTGGATGTCCTTCCTAACATCAACCACATTACAGTGTGTACTGAGAGCATGGTTTCTATGGCTGGATGCCCTTCCTAACACCAACCACATTACAGTGTGTACTGAGAGCATGGTTTCTATGGCTGGATGTCCTTCCTAACATCAACCACATTACAGTGTGTACTGAGAGCATGGTTTCTATGGCTGGATGCCCTTCCTAACATCAACCACATTACAGTGTGTACTGAGAGCATGGTTTCTATGGTTGGATGCCCTTCCTAACACCAACCACATTACAGTGTGTACTGAGAGCATGGTTTCTATGGCTGGATGTCCTTCCTAACACCAACCACATTACAGTGTGTACTGAGAGCATGGTTTCTATGGCTGGATGTCCTTCCTAACACCAACCACATTACAGTGTGTACTGAGAGCATGGTTTCTATGGCTGGATGTCCTTCCTAACACCAACCACATTACAGTGTGTACTGAGAGCATGGTTTCTATGGCTGGATGCCCTTCCTAACACCAACCACTTCACGGTGTGTACTGAGAGCATGGTTTCTATGGCTGGATGCCCTTCCTAACACCAACTACATTACAGTGTGTACTGGGAGCTTGGTTTCTATGGCTGGATGTCCTTCCTAACACCAACCACATTACAGTGTGTACTGGGAGCATTTTGTCGTGACTACAGCACAGCTACCACTTTACAGAGTGGACTGGGTGTTTTTTGTCATGGACCATTACAATCTCAATACAACGCTTGGGTGCTCAGTGGGTCCTTGGTCAGGCTGCGAAGGCATTGATGGGAGTAAGTAGGGGGGTGGTGGTTAAATATCAGATATGAAGGCTATATGTTATTCATATTAATGCTGGCATCATCATCCTCATCATTGTCATCATCATTGTGTGGCCTCATGGATGTTGAACTTATGATCATAAAGTTGTAGGTTCAATTCCTGGACATTTTATTTCACATTACTTTTCATGATAGGATTGTGGCCCCTGTCATTAAAGCACCCAAGAAACCTTGTATGATATACAACCTTGTAGGGGGCCAGCTAAGCCGACATAGGTGGGAGCTGTAGATTTCAAACTTTTTTCATCATCATCATTGTTGTCATCATCATCATCATCATCATTGTCATCCTCTTTGTTATCACCACCCTTGACCCTGGTACTTGACTGCTACTATATTTTATTGACCTAGCAAGGATGAAAGTTAAACTTGACCGTATCGTGATTTGAACTCGGGCCACAAAGATCCTGACCCAATATTTCAGTGTATCTGTTCTGTGGTTCTCTGTCAACTTAGTTAAAATATCTACATTACATGGAGGTGGAATGGACCAACGTCAGCCCTGGTGAGGACTGATCCATTTCTTTGATTAACAGAACAGCCTGCTCATGGAATGAATGTGTTAAGAGTATTCTACAGATACATGTACCTTTAACATCTCTTAAGATAATTATCAGGGAGATTCAGCATGACACAGTGTGATGTGTGACAAGGTTGGCCCTTTGAATGACAAATACAGTCTAACAGGCTTCAAAATAGTTTCTGTCTACCCAATTTCACTGACAAGACATGGGTTTACTCGGGATAGTTGCCCCAGATGTCAGACAAGACATGGGTTGACTCAGGACAGTTGCCCCAGATATCAGACAAGACATGGGTTGATTCAGGACAGTTGCCCCAGATGTCAGACAAGACATGGGTTGATTCAGGACAGTTACTCCAGATGTCAGACAAGACATGGGTTGACTCAGGACAGTTACCCCAGATGTCAGACAAGACATGGGTTGACCTATGGCTGTGGTAAATGACACTTGCCAAATATGCCACACAATGGAATAGAACTGTGGAACCAATTATTACATAGTACCCACTACAGTCCACTACATTACATAATAACCACAGCTGTTACATTGAATTCTAGCAGTAAAGCTATCCATACCATTAATGTAACAGTTGTACAGTTGATATTATTACACTCTGTGTAACAGCTTGTAAATAGTTTTAAAATATTGAATTCCTTGTTAAAGAAAGATCATATTGATTTTAATTAGTAGATATATTCTTAAACATGATATATTCTTACACATTTTTTTCTATTCTACTTGCTTCAGTCATAGACTGTGGCCATGCTGGGGTACTGCTATAATTTAGTCAGTCATATAAACTAGAATCTGGAATTTAGCTTAACACAAGCAAAGGCATAAACATAGACATAAATACACACCCATACACACACACATATATGATAGTCTTCTCAAGATTCTGTCTACTAAATATCAGTAACAAGGCATCAATCAAGTCTCTTTTCAATATGATGAAGGTCCCAGTTGTTTGGTCAATGAAACTGCCTGCTCATAAAATTAATATACAAGTGGTCTACTATTCAGACACATGTACTCTTAATTTAATTCTCAGGGAGATTCACCATGACACAGTGTGTGACAAGACTGGCCCTTTGAATTACAGATACAGTCCATCTGACAGGCTTCCACACAGTTTCTGTCTACCCAGTGTCATTGACAATACGTTGGTTGATATGAGGCTATGGTAAAAGATATTTACTCAAGATGCCATGCCTTGGGATTGAACCCCAAACCTCATGATTGTGAAATGAACTTCTAAACTATTCAGCTATGTTGTGCTTATATTGAGTGGAGTTATATAAACATACAGAAAAAGAGAGCAGTATTGGAAAGGACTATAAATGCTATAAATGAGAGGAAAAGGAGGGGAAGAGCAAGGATTACTAGACATAGGAAGAAAGGGGGAAGGGTGACCTACACCTAGGTCAGCGTGGTGTTTTGGCTGAACCCTGCAGACAAAGGAAGAAAGGGGAGAGGGTGACCTAGACTTACGTCAGAGTGGTGTTTCAGCTGAATCCTGCAGACAAAATGGCAAAGATTTAATATTGAGCATTGTTGTTGGGTTTCTGTTGGTTCTGGTGATGAATATTTGAGTTGTATGATCATCAGAACAGCCTGCTTGTGGAATTAACATGCAAGTGTCTGAGCATTCCACAGACCCATTTATTTAAAAACGTACTACTCAGGGAGATTCAGCATGACACTATTTCATGCAACTCATTTATTTTTCCTTCACTAGTGAACTGTAGCAACATAAAATGAAGTAACTTGATCGAGGAAACAATTTGACTCTTGGAATTGAACTTATGACCAACGATTGTGAGCCAAACACTCTAACCACTTAGCCACAGGCCTTCGCTATATACAAACATACATACACATACACACACATACATACACATACATACTCATACATACACACATACATGCAAACATACATACATACATACATATATATATATATATATATATAAATATATATATATATATATATATCATCATCATCATCATCATCATCACCGTTTTACGTCCGTTCTTCCACGCTAGCATGGGTTAGACGGGTTGTCCTGTTGTGGGCAGTGTCTGGTCGGCTGACCATGCCTTGCTCATACAGGAACTGATCTGGCTTGTATATATATATATATATATATATATATATATATATATATATATATAGACAGACATACATACACACACATACATACACATACATACATACATACATGGTGGCTGCCAACTCGTTTATGAGTATGGCCACTACTTTATATCCATGTAGGAGAACCCCTACCGATGCGCTGAACGAGTGTGACTTTTTAGTCCAGCCAGCGACTTGAAAACTCTGGTACAAACACTACACCTGTGACAATTATTGACACAGTGCTGGACGATTTTGGATAGCCATTGGCTCTTAAGAGCTCCTTTGACAGGTTTTGTTTTTAGTCCTGCAGGATGTCCAAAGTCACCCTCCTCACCAAGAAACCTTGGTGGGTTGCCAGTTTAGTCGCCAACGACCCGACCATGAGACATATATATATACATACATATATACATATATACATGGTGGCTGCCAACTCGTTTTCGAGTACGGCCACTACTTTATATCCATGTAGGAGAACCCCTACCGATGCGCTGAACGAGTGTGACTTTTTAGTCCAGCCAGCGACTTGAAAACTCTGGTACAAACACTACACTTGTGACAATTATTGACACATAGTGCTGGGCCCATGGTACCATGTGATGACAAGTGCAGAGAAATCTCCAGATATAAAGCAATGCCTGTGCCGTGAAGCTTTTATAGTGAGCAAAGGCACTGCACAAAGCCAGTCCCACTCTCTTAACCAAGATGATATTTACCAAAAAGAACAAGTCAACATCATTGGATACCATCAGGGTTGCAGGTGTTATATCAGAGTTTTCCTTCTCCTAGAATTCTGCCTTGACAAAGGCTAAGGGGTCATCTCTCCCTACATACATACATACATACATATATACACATACATATGTACATACACACACATACATACACACACACATACATGTATACATACACACACACATACATTTATACACATATATACATAAATACTTATGTACATACACACATACAAACATATATATATACACATACATACATACACCCACATACATACACACACATATAACATGCATACATACACACATACACACATACATACATAAATACGTACATGTTATTGACGAAATAAGGGATGAATATTTACGACGGATAAAAACCCTAACATTTTGGCAAATCAACGCCTGTTTATATGCCTTAGCAACGACAGTGAAGCATTATCTTGGTGATAGCAGAGATATTAACAAGAACAAAACACCACCAAAAATACCATCATATATAACTAAAATAGAAAAAAAGATTGCTGACCTACGAAAAACCATAGGATATGTGACATGCAAACAAACACAAAAAAACCTCACTCTTCACCAACAAAGAGTGAAAAATAAAATAGAGACGATGTTTGGTAACAGTAGAACCAGAACTCTCTAATATAAGCTGATCACCCTCAAACAAGAATTGAGAGCTGTTAGCGAAACACGCCGATACCTGAAGAAGGTAGATGAAAGAAAAGTGCTTAATAAAAGATTCAGACGAAACCAAACATCGGTCTATAGAGATATGAAGGACAAAATAATAAGTGTCACTGAGGCCCCATCCCAGAAAGACATAGATCCCTTTTGGAGAAAAACATGGGGTGAAAAAAAGAATTTCAACCAAGATGCAGTGTGGCTAAGAGAAATCTGAAAGAACTATTGCTCCTACACTACAACAAAAACATACAAAATAAGTGAGGGTACCCTTGAGACTGTGATAGGAAAACTCCAAGATAAGAAAACACCAGGAAGAGACATGATTGTCGGCTACTGGTACAAAAAACTGATATTCTATCGGAGGTATCTTACTGACCTCTACCAACAAGTTCTTAAGGGAGATACACTTATACCAGAATGGTTGACATTAGCACAAATATTACTGGTCCCCAAGAACAAAGATACCCACTTGGCAAAAAACTACTGACCCATTGCATGCCAGAACCTGATATATAAGATGTATACAGCCTGCCTGAACCTATTCTTCCAAGATCACTGTGAAAATAATAACATCATCACGGATGAACAAGCAGCTGGAAAGAAAGGGGTTTGGGGATGTGCTGAACAACTCCTAATCAACAAAACTGCGGAGGTGCGACAACTTAGGAGGAATATGGCTACAGTCTGGCTGGACTACAGGAAAGCTTTTGATTCTTGAGAAGCTAGGCTTCACAGGAACAGAAAGAACACAACTAGTTAGGAAATTACAAGTACAATCCATTAATGGAAAAGTAAAAATATATAAAACATTCCAAAAATGTTGCATCTAATAACTGCATATACACATGTACAGATACAAAGCATATGCACATGCACACATACAACTCAAAACATACACATCCACACATACAATAACATCCATATCTACACATGCATGCATACATACATAATCTACCTAGATGATGGTGTGTAAATTCCAATGAGAGAGTCTTGTGTCTTTATTAAAAACCGACTCTCTATTGATAAAAATTTGTGAAATTATAAAACCAAAAGAACATACACACACACATACATACACATATGCATACAGACATACATACATGCACTCACATACATACACATACATACATACATGCATACACACACATACATACACATACATACACATACATACACACATATACATACACACACATACACACACATACATACACACACATACATTGAGAATAAATCATCAATAAATCATTATCTAAAGTCTATTCAACTAATCCATATATCAATAAAGATCTATTGTTGTATTGATATTTACTACTGTTGATTTAAGAAAAACTTTTCATCGATTTTATTTTTAAGTAAGTTTTTGTAAGTTTTATTGAACAGCATGCACAAAAGGCAACAGCATGGAAAAAAGGCAACACATCTTTAGCATTTCAACTGGCTCATAGATTGAATATTATGTGAGATAATTTTATGAGATGAAGCTTTTACTGTGAAAATACAATAGTATATATAATGTAAATACTAAAGGGTTAAACCGGTTGTATCCAGTCAGAATTCTCTCACCTCTTTCTGTTCAAACCAGCGGTAACCAGTTAAGATATTGTTCACAAAATAAATAATATCAAAATCTCATAGATTCGATATTATGTGAGGTCAAGCCTTTACCATGAAAATATAATAGTAAATATAATGCAAATACTAAAGGGTTAAACTGGTTGTATCCAGTCAGAATTCTCACACCTATTTCTGTTCAAACCAGCTGTAACCAGTTAAGGTATTGTTCACAAAATAAATAATATCAAAATTTTATAGATTCGATATTATGCGAGGTCAAGCCTTTACAGTGAAAATGCAATAGTAAATATAATGTAAATACTAAAGAGTTAAACCGGTTGTATCCAGTCAGAATTCTCTCACCTCTTTCTGTTCAAACAAGCTGTAACCAGTTAAGGTATTGTTAACAAAATAAATAATATCAAAATCTCATAGATTCAATATTATGCGAGGTCAAGCCTTTACACTGAAAATACAATAGTAAATATAATGTAAATACTAAAGAGTTAAACCGGTTGTATCCAGTCAGAGTTCTCTCAACTCTTTCTGTTCAAACCAGCTGTAACCAGTTAAGGTATTGTTCACAAAATAAATAATATCAAAATCTCATAGATTCGATATTATGTGAGGTCAAGCCTTTACACTGAAAATACAATAGTAAATATAATGTAAATACTAAAGAGTTAAACCGGTTGTATCCAGTCAGAATTCTCTCACCTCTTTCTGTTCAAACCAGCTGTAACCAGTTAAGGTATTGTTCACAAAATAAATAATATCAAAATCTCATAAATTCGATATTATGCGAGGTCAAGCCTTTACAGTGAAAATACAATAGTAAATATAATGCAAATACTAAATAAGAGGGATCAGATGTTGTTTACTCGACAGAAGGCTACGTTGGTATGGTCACGTGATGCGCATGAAAGACGACAGCTGTATAGCAAAGTGCAGGGCAATAAAGATAGACGGTAGCCACGGAGTAGGCAGACCCAGAAAAACCTGGGACGAGCTGATAAATTCCGACCTCACACACTTACACCTCTCCAAGACAATGTCGCTGGACCGAGACATTTGGCGGTACTCAGTAATAGAGAAGACCCGCCTTACCTAAATACAAAGTAAAACCTACTACAGTCAGTAGGCATCTCTAACAAAATACACCCCCGTCCCACCACCCCACCCCATCCACACCACCCCTTTCAATGTAAAGTTATGTTGATGCGACAAAATCCAGGCCGAAACAAATGAGATCGTGTAGGTGTCACGACAAAAAAAGCACACAGTCCACGCTGTAATGTGACCGTGTAGGCAACACGGTAAAAACCTCCCAGCCCCACACTGTAAATGTGGTTGGTGTTAGGAAGGGCATCCAACTGTAGAAAACCCGCCAGACAGTCCACGCTGTAATGTGGCCGTGTAGGCAACACGGTAAAAACCTTCCAGCCCCACACTGTAAATGTGGTTGGTGTTAGGAAGGGCATCCAACTGTAGAAAACCCGCCAGACAGTCCTATGCGAGCAAGACAACCACTCTTGCCTCAAGTGGGAAAACTCCCGTCCAAACCCATGCAAGCGTGGAACATGGACATTAAACGATGATGATGATGATGAAAGGGTTAAACCAGTTGTATCCAGTCAGAATTCTCTCACCTATTTCTGTTCAAACCAGCTGTAACCAGTTAAGGTATTGTTCACAAAATAAATAATATCAAAATCTCATAGATTCGATATTATGCGAGGTCAAGCCTTTACAGTGAAAATATAATAGTAAATATAATGTAAATACTAAAGAGTTAAACCAGTTGTATCGAGTCAGAATTCTCTCACCTCTTTCTGTTCAAACCAGCTGTAACCAGTTAAGGTATTATTCACAAAATAAATCATATCAAAATCTCATAGATTCGATATTATGCGAGGTCAAGCCTTTACCATGAAAATATAATAGTAAATATAATGTAAATACTAAAGAGTTAAACCGGTTGTATCCAGTCAGAATTCTCCAACTTCTTTCTGTTGAAACCAGCTATAACCAGTTAAGGTATTGTTCACAGAATAAATAATATCAAAATCTCATAGATTCGATATTATGCGAGGTCAAGCTGTTACCATGAAAATATAATATAAATACTAAAGAGTTAAACCGGTTGTATCCAGTCAGAATTCTCTCACCTCTTTCTGTTCAAACCAGCTGTAACCAGTTAAGGTATTGTTCACAAAATAAATAATATCAAAATCTCATAGATTCGATATTATACGAGGTCAAGCCTTTACAGTGAAAATATAATAGTAAATATAATGTAAATACTAAAGAGTTAAACCGGTTGTATCCAGTCAGAATTCTCTCACCTCTTTCTGTTCAAAATAGATGTAACCAGTTAAGGTATCGTTCACAAAATAAATAATATCAAAATCTCATAGATTCGATATTATGTGAGGTCAAGCCTTTACAGTGAAAATACAATAGTAAATATAATGTAAATACTAAAGAGTTAAACCGGTTGTATCCAGTCAGAATTCTCTTCTTCTTCTTCTTCTTCTTCTTCTTCTTCTTCTTCTTCTTCTTCTTCTTCTTCTTCTTCTTTTTCTTTTTCCTTTTCTTTTTCTTTTTCTTTTTCTTCTTCTTCTTCTTTATTTATTTAATATTAAGATAGTTGAAAGACCAGGGATTCCCATAAAAACCCTAATTAGCAAAACATACCCATTTCAAAGATAATAGGAAATACATAGTCTGCACATTAATGCCACAAACTAACTACAAAACTAGGAACATTGTATAAAGCATAAGATGTACTAAGGGACAGTGTAGGAATAAGAACACAACATACATAGGTGAAACATCCCATAGCATAGGTGAAAGGATAAGTGAACACTGGCGAGAACTCCAAGAGGGGAAACACTCATCAGTACTCCACCAACATGCCACAATAGAACATAGGGGCACATTAGAGAACATAGAAATAAACATTATATCCACACACAGAAAAGATGCAATGCTCAGACAAATCACAGAGGCAACAAACATAAATGAACTCCAACCAAAATTAAACAGAAAACATGAGTGGAATAGTAACATCACAACTAGTAATTAAGGACAAGATAAAGACATACACACACACACAAGAACCAAACTAACAAAACAAATCAGACATACACAGATTGAACAAGTAAATAAACACATAAATAAATAAATAAAAACACATACACACCCAGATGTAACGCAACACACAACACACAAAAACAAGATGGGGTTGGACAGAACAAAGGAGAGACACATGAAATAAAAAACCTAGTCACTGAGGAGGTCACAGAATGTGTGACAAAAGAGCTTTGACAATATATAAACAACCTTCTGGTTATCGAACCAACCAATCAACCGGAAAATTATAATAATAATAATAATAATAATAATAATAATAATGAAATTATTGTGTAAAGTGCTCAGGTGCACTACAACTCGTCAAAGGTGCATGTATACTACATAGAATAATATATTATGATAAATTGAAGTGAAAACCAACAGGTGCGTGTATTTTTATTGGCAACATGACCCTCCCAAAGTATAACAATATCTGTTTCAACACACGTTTTCAGATAGGAAATCTTGCAAAACAAATTCAAAAACAAATTATATATATATATATATATATATATATATATATATATTATATATATATAATATATATATATATATATATATATATATATATATATATATATATATATATATATATATATATATATATATATATATATATATATATATATATATATATGCTTGCAATCGAAAGGTTGTGAGTTCAATTCTCAGACCGGGTGATGCATTGTGTCCTTGAGCAAGACACTTTATTTCATGTTGCACCAGTTTACTCAGCTGTAGAAATGAGTTGCGACACCACTGATGCCAAGCTGTATTGGCCATTGCCTTTGCCTTGAACAACATCACTGGTGTAGAGAGGGGAGGCTGGTATGCATGGGTGGCTGCTGGTCTTCCATAAAACAAACCTTGCCCAGGCTTGTGCCTCGGAGGGAAACTTTCTAGGTGCAAAACCATGGTCATTCGTGACCGAATGGGGCCAAAGCGATATATATATAGAGAGAATGTTTGAGCAGGACCTGTCTGGTCTCAGACCACAACAATCTGTCTAACACATGCCAACATTGAAATCAGACATAACAAGAGAACAACGGTCATGATAATGATGATATATGTAAGCTCATTCTCATTTCAAGAGAAATATGTTGAAATATATTGAAATATAAAATATAAAATTAAATACTAAAGTTTTATCTGTAATATTTCTCAGCTCCTGAAGTTCTTCAAGGTTCCATGTACAGTTTTCCTGCAGACATGTGGAGTGCTGGAGTTATTTTGTTTATTTTGTGAGTAAAGCAACCTTCCTACTTTAACCCTTTCAATACAAACCTGTCCAAAATGTCTGTGGTTCTGTGATAAAACTGAACATAAATTAAAACCTTCTGCCATAGTTTTATGCATCTATTTTCCCTGCTAGCAAGCAATATGTATATATATATATATATATATATATATATATATATATATATATATATACAATGATATTAAATAAATGGAAACTATATTTATAAAACTATATTTATTCTATTATATATATTTCAAGGGTACCAGAACTTTGGTACGCTTTCATCAGATAAAATACAAAGTTTGTTTTATACATTTTGACATAACCAAGAAAAATACCTTAACGGTTCAAGTTTTCCTTGGATATATATAATAGAATAAATATGGTTTTATAAATATAGTTTCCATTTATTTAATATCATTGAATATTATACTCCAGAAAATCTGTCGAGTGCTCTGACTCAGTTATAAACATTTATATTTGTTGAATTACCAACAAATTGAATATCCCTTTTGCTTATATATATATATATCATCATCATTTCATTCATCATCATCATTTTACGTCCACTTTTCCCTGCTTGCAAGGGTGGGACGGGAACTGATTCTGGCTTGATTTCTACAGCTGGATGCCCTTCTCATTTTACAGTGAGTGCTGGGTGCTTTTTTTGTCGTGGCACCTCCACGACCACTTTGCAGTGGAATGATAGGGACCCCAGTCCCTATCATCTCATTTCTACAGCTGAGTAAACTGGAGCAATGTGAAATAAAGTGTCTTGCTCAAGGAAACAACACGTCACCCGGTCCGAGAATTGTACTCACAACCTTTCGATTGCAAGCCCAATGCTCTAACCACTAAGCCATACGCCTTCATATATATATATATATATATATATATCTGGCAAGTTTTCTATGGCTGGATGCCCTTCCTAACACCGACCACATTTACAGTGTGGATTGGGAGCCTTTTTACCGTGGTACCTACATGATCACTTTACAGCGTGGACTGTGTGGTTTTTGTTGTGATACCTACACGACCACTTTAGTGTGAACTGGATGTTCTGTGGTACCAACATAACTTTACAGAGGAAGTGTGGTGTGGGTGGGAGTGGGAGGATGGAGTAGGGGTAGTGGTTTGGGGTGTATATTTGGTTAAGAGGTGCCTACTGACTGTAGGTTTAACTTTGTACGTAAGGGAAGGCAGGTCTTCTGTATTACTGCGTAGCGGCAAAGGTCTCGATCCAGTGACATTGTCTTAGAGAGGTTCAAGTGTGCAAGATCAAATTTTATCATGTTGTCTCTGGTTTTTCTTGGTCTACCCACTCTGTAGCTTCCATCAATTTTCATTGCTCTGCACTTTTTTATACAGCTGTTGTCCTTCATATGCATCACATGGCCATACTAACACAATCTCCTTTCCAGAACACAACATTTGATACCTCTTATGCTTAGTCTCCCTCTCAATTTGTTTATGCTCTGCTGTTCGCGCACATTACTATTACACATCCATCGGAGTATGCAAGCTTCATTTCTTTCTAATCTACGAAGGTCTTCAGCACACAACACCCAGGTCTCACTATCATATAATATTGCCGTTCGTATACAAGCATCATATAATGCCTTTCACTTTTAGAGAAAATCCCCTTGTGGCCAACAACAGTATTAGCTCTCTGAACTTTTTCCATCCCGTTTTAACTCTGGCTACTACACTTTCAGAGCACCCTCCTCCACTACTGATTTTGTCACCCAGGTAACAGAAAATGTCTACTATTTCTATAGAACCATCTGGGCAGTTGAAGAAGATAGCATCCAGTGGGTCCTTGCTACTTACTGCACCTGAGCATCAGCCACATATAAAATCTACATTCTTTGGTAGCTTGCCTGTGATCCCACTACATCTTTTATGTACCCATAGTTTACATTTGGGGCATAGAATGGAATTTCTACCTATTCCTTTCCTACACACTGAGCAAGGCCATTTCCCAGAGAGAACCTGTGCTCTATTTTCTTTTCTACATACTAGAACTTTAGTCTTAGACAAGTTAACTTTAAGGCCTTTTGATTCTAGGCCATGCTTCCATGTTTGGAATTTCTTCTCTAGTTCTGCCATAGATTCAGCTATGAGCGTTAGATCATCTGCATATAAAGGTTCCCATGGGCAGACAGTCTTCAACTCATCTGTTATAGCGTGAAGGACTAAATAAATAGGAGGGGGCTAAGGACAGAGCCTTGGTGAACACCTACTTTTATGCTAAATTTTTCACTATTTTCATTGTTAATTCTAACCTTGCTGACTGTTCCTCTCACAAGCCACTCATCTACTCCTAGTTTTCTAAGAGCCCACCAGATAATGGAGCGGGGGACTCTGTCAAAGGCTTTATCCAAGTTGACAAAAGCTAAGTAGAGGGGTTTACTTTTAACTAGGTACTTTCCTGTAGTTGACGTACAAGGAAGAGAGCATCTGTGGTACTTTTACCTGGCACAAACTGCATTTCATCTAGATCAATTTGGTTCCTAATCAGCTGTGCGATAACTCTTTCTGAGACCTTCATGACCTGGTCAACTTACTTAATGCCTCTATAGTTTCCTCTGTCTAGAGCATCTCCTTTACCCTTGTAGCAGTTAATGATGATGATGCTACGCCAGTCATTTGGTATGACCCCATTCTGTATTACTTGGTTTACTATCCGGGTGACCATAGTATGTCCTACCATTTCAGATGCCTTCAACATCTCAGCAACTATCCCCCGAAGGCTCAGCTGCCTTGTCTGCCTTCATATCTTTGATTGCCTTACTTACTATACTACCATTAACTTGCAGAGCTGGTCCCTCTGTTGGATCAATTTGGGGCAGACTATCTTTATCCCATTCATTCTCCTCAGTTTAGTCGTCTCTCGTAGTGACACTTCCAAGCTACCTTCTTATCAGTGAGGGAAAGTACACCATCATCATTACCATCATCACACTTCTCTCCAACAATATCACAATTTTCTTTGACACATTGCCTCGCAATTCCGAACACCTAATGTTTTTGGTCGTCGCATTGTAGAACATGCTTGAATTTTCTAACCTCTGCTTCCCTTCTTGCAAAGTACGCTTGTCACCTAGCTTCTCTCCTAGCCACCTGGTAGTGTTCTTTACTTCCCCCATTCCGCCATTAATTGTCTCCTCCACCCTACTGTTCCACCACCATGCTACTCTCCTCCTGCCTAAGGGTCTGTTCCAGCCACAGATTTCATCTGTCGCCTTCAGCAGGTTAACTTTCAGGTTAACTATATATATATATATATATATATATATATCCTGTAGAGTAGAGAAGGCCTTTCATTTGAGTTTATAATTGACAACATCTCTAGTGTTGGTACCACAAAAAATACACCTAGAATACTCTGTAAGGTGGTTGGTGATAGAAAGGGCACCCAGCTGTAGATACCATATCAAAAAGGTTAATAGAATGTTGGTGGTTTACAAGATGAATTAATATTAATCCTTTTGACACCAAACCACTCCTGCTTCTATGGCACAGAATGTTTTAGTTTAAAGTGTTTGTCAAATTATCTTCCAAACACCAGCTTAATAAAGAGAAAGTTAATTATTCTCCCTACACACGTATGTGTGTGTAACATGACTCGTACACTGTTCACTTTCCTGACTTTTGTACATTATTCTATGTACAAAGGCGGGGAATTGGCAGTATTGGTAGAGGGTTGGACGCCATACTTTGCAGCAAAGAGTTACAGCGCTTTAAGATCTGAGTTCAAATCCCACCGAGGTTAACTTTGCCTTTCATCCTTACGGGGGTCGATAAAATAAAGTACCAGTAATGCACTGAGATAATTGCTGGCCTTGTGCCAAAAGTAGAAACAATTATTCTATGTACTATACATGCACCTTTGATGAGTTGTAGTGCACCTGAGCACTGTACACAATAATTTTCATTATTATTACCAAATCCCACAAAATTCTTGATTATTTTCAAAAGAT
Organism: Eledone cirrhosa; assembly: GCA_964016885.1. Taxonomy (NCBI): domain Eukaryota; kingdom Metazoa; phylum Mollusca; class Cephalopoda; order Octopoda; family Eledonidae; genus Eledone; species Eledone cirrhosa. The sequence goes on from OZ024742.1 coordinate 348,388,632, forward strand.
TTAAAAATCAAAAGCAGTGTCTTCCATTAAAATATAGTAACAAAAGGGTTGTTACAAACACCAACATAATAATGAGAAAGTTAGCTATATTACTAAACCACTCCAAATTCTTGGTTATATTCAAAATGATATGAAAGTCGTACAGCATTTTTTTATTAGAAATATGGTAATAAAAGGGTTAAATTGTTTATATTTATAAAAAAAAATTCTATTTTAATTTTATGTAAGAACCTTTAAGTTATGTTCCAAAATACGAGCTTAATGAGAAAGTTAGTTATATTACTAAATCCATCAAAATGATTTGAAAATCATAGGTAGTGTATTTATTTTAAAATACAGTAACGAAAGGGTTTATAGCAACTTGAAGTTTTTACTTTACAATAAAATCTCACTTAAGTTTTCTTTCTCTACAATAGATATTTCTGACAAATATCCAAATCCTTTCTCATTGCAGACTAGTTGGTTATGAACCATTTTTTGCGTCCAATGACCATAAGATATACAAGAGGATTATTCGTGTTGACTGGAAGTTTGATTCCCCATGGTGGGATGATATTAGTTCCAACAGCAAAGTGAGTGTTGCTCTCAATCACATTATTTTGACCAACTTACATGTTTCATCTTTGTTTCATACTAAATAGGCAACGAGTAGGTCTGGGGGACTCTCCTTGGGTTATACACTTAGTTCATCACTTAGTTCCCCACTACTACTACTACTACTACTACTACTACCACTACTACTACTACTACTACTACTACTACTACTACTACTACTACTACTACTGCTGCTGCTGCTGCTGCTAGTACTACTGCTACCACAACAACTATACTACTACTACTACTACTACTACTACTACTACTACTACTACTACTACTACTACTGCTGCTACTACTATTACCACAACTATACTACTACTACTACTACTACTACTACTACTACTACTACTACTACTCTTACTACTGCTACTACTACTACTACTGCTGCTACTGCTACTACTACTACTACTACTGCTGCTGCTGCTAGTACTACTGCTACCACAACAACTATACTACTACTACTACTACTACTACTACTACTACTACTTAATTCATCACCTAGTTTGTACGGTGCTCTACGTGTACAGCCAATCCACTGCCCTCACACACACACACACACACACACACATATATATATAGATGTAAAAACGATGATGATGATTATTGTGCAAGGTTTTATAATCATATTTTTATGTCAAAAATAAGGGATAACATTGAACATGTTTGGGTGGGTTGGGATTGATGCACTTTCAATGACCTTAACCTACGACAGTCTAGGATCCATGACCCCTGAATTCCTGATGGAACTAATTACTGTCATGACATATGGAGTATCTTGAACATTTTAAACCTGGCAGGACCCATCTCCTCTTCAGGAGAGCTGACTTCTTACAGAAAGACAGAAAAAGTAGGTGAAACAATCAACACCCCCATTATCAGACTGGTACTTTTTTTTATTAACCTAAAAAAAATGAACGGCAACCTGAACCTCAGTGGTTTTTGAATTCAGAATGCAGACAGCCAGAACAAACACCACAAAGCATTTTATCCAATGTTCTACCAATTTGATGCCTTTATAACAGTATAATTAGGTAACTTTAGTAGTACTAGTAAGCTCCTCTTTTGACCAGCATCTTGTGACCTAGATTCCTTCTTTCTGGCGCTACATGAAAGACAAAACATCATTCATAATATATGTAGTGGCCCTCCGTTACAATGACAAATGTTCTAGTTGATCCAATCAACAGAACAGCCTGCTTGTGAAATTAATGTGCAAGTGGCTGAGCATTCCACAAACATATGTATGTTTAATGTAGTTCTCAGGGAGATTCAGCGTGACACAGACTATGGCAAGGCTGGCCCTTCAAATTACAGGTACAGCCCATTTTTACCAGCTGAGTGGACTGGAGCAACATGAAATAAAGTGTCTTGCTCAAGGACACAACGTGCTGCCATGAATTGAACTCACAACCTTATGATTGTGAGCTGAATACCCCAGCCACAAAGCCATGTACCTTCATTTTACAATGTATATCAATGAAGAATTAACATTACTTATTTGCCAAAAAATGTGTCTAAGATTTTCTCCCAGATTTATTATGCAAGAGATACATGTCATACAGCTGACTTTTCATTTGGAGAGAGAAACCTTTTGTTGTTACCTGAGGTAGTAACTCCCTAAACTTCTTCCATCCCATCCTTATTCTAGCTACTATGCTTTCAAAGCACATTCCTCCACTGCTAATTATATCATCTAGGTAACAGAAGCTATCAACCACTTCTATGGATCCTACGTGGAATTGGAAAAGGTTTATATCAACGTCACTCTTACTATGAATTGTCTCAGAACATCTTACTACATACAAAGTCTTCCTTTCCCTTTAGTCTGTCTGTTATCCTACTAACTTTTGTTAAGTTATGTTCCAACCACCAACTTAATAATGAGAAAATTAGTTATATTACTAAATCCCCCCAAATTCTTGATTATTTTCAAAATCACAGGCAGTGACTTTCATTAGAAATATGAAAACAAAAGGAGAAATTGTTTATCATCATCATTTTCATCATTTCATTTTACGTCCGCTTTTTCCCTGCTTGCAAGGGTGGGATGGGAACTGATGCTGGCTTGATTTCTACAGCTGGATGCCCTTCCTAACGCCAACCTCATTTTTACAGTGAGTGCTGGGTGCTTTTTTGCCGTGGCACCTCCATGACCACTTTGCAGTGGAATGATAGGGACCCCAGTCCCTATCATCTCATTTCTACAGCTGAATAAACTGGAGCAATGTGAAATAAAGTGTCTTGCTCAAGGAAACAACACATCACCCGGTCTGAGAATTGAACTCACAACCTTTCGATTGCAAGGCCAATGCTCTAACCACTAAGCCATGTGCCTCCATGTGTTTATATTTATCTAAAAACCTGCCATCACAATTTTATGTAAGGACATTTGTTATGTCCAGTTAGAAACCATCATCAACATCACCATTTTTATGTCCGTTCTTCCACACTAGCATGGGTTAGACAGGTTGTCCTGTTGTGGGCAGTGTCCAGTCGGCTGACCTTGTCTTACTCATACTGGAACTAATTCTGGCTTGATCTCTACAGCTGGATGCGCTTCCTAACACCAACCTCATTTACAGTGTGGGCTGGATGCTTTTTTGCTGTGGCACCTCCACGGCCACTTTGTAGTAGGAGGGGGTGGGGGCATATTGTCTATATGCTTCAGCTTCAGCTTGTTCCTGTGGGGGTCGGGTCTTCTGTATTACTGCGTGACGCCAGAGGTCACGGTTGTGTGTCATCGCCCTTAAGAGGTGCAATTGGGTAAGGTCAGCCTTTATCACCTCATCCCAGGTCTTCTTGGGTCTCCCCACTCCACGGCTTCCATCGACTTCTAGTGCTCTGCACCTTTTTATACAGCTGTTATCCTTCATACGCATCACATGTCCATACCAACGTAATCTCTTCTCCTGCACACAGCATTTGATTCCTCTTATGCTCAGTCTCTCTCTCAGTTCGTTTGGTAAGAAAAGTGTTAAATATTGAAGCCTAAACCTTTTGTATTTTCTACAGGATTTGATTTCTAAAATATTGATCCGAGAACCTGCCAAACGTCCAAGTGCAACTGATGCCTTACAGCACCCCTGGGTAACAGGTGAAGCAGCTAAGGATGATAACATGGTGAAGACTAAACAGAGGTTGATATCTTTCAATGGACGCAGGAAGTTAAAGGTAGATTCTTTTCATTTTTTCCCTTTCTTTTGGAATCTTGAATTCTTCATTAATAAGGAATGAAATATTGTAGAAGATGCTTCTTTATTTTGAAGAAAAAGTTTGAAAAATCTTATTGTAATGTCTAATATTTTGGGTAGAAAAAAGCGCATCTTATACACCAAAAAATACGGTACACATCTGGTGTTTACCTGTGGATTTTACCTCAGGTACACTTGTGGGTTTTACCTGCAGGTACACATGTGAGCTTTATTGGCAGGTATGCCTGTGGGCTTTTACCTGTGGGTTTCACCTGCAGGTATACTTGTGAGTTTTATTGGCAAGTACATCTGTAGGTTTTACTGGCAGGTACACCTGTGAAGTTTTATCTGTTTTACCTGTGTATACACCTGTGGGTTTGCCAGCTCATGATGATGATAATGGCTATAATAAAATGACATCATCACATCATCATTCTCACCACCACCACCACCACCACCACCACCACCACCACCACCACCGTCATCATCTACAACAATAACAACTGTTTAAATCTCATTTTTAGGCTGCTGCCAAGGCTGTAATTTTGACCAACAGAGTTATGAAGTTTGCATCAAAGTCTGATTCCACGTAACTGACCAATTAATGGCAATTGACTAACCAATCAATGATGGTTCAATAACCAGTCAGTGACAGTTGACTAACCAATCAATGATGGTTCAATAACCAGTCAATGGCAGTTCACTCAACCAGTCAATGATGGTTGATCAAAGATGACAATTTTTTTTTTCGAAATCTGCTTTTTAAATCACAGTTCAGATTAATTTTAAAATAAAGGAATTGTTATTATTATTATTATTATTATTATTATTATTATTATTATTATTATTATTATTATTATTATTATTAATAATAGGACAGTGGATTATCAGTAATCGGTAGAGTGCTGGACAACATGCTTTGCAGCATGTAGTTATGACCCTTTACATTCTGAGTTCAAATCCCACTGAAGTCAACATTACTTTTCGTCCTTTTGGGATCAATTTAATTAGTGTTCCCCTCCCCCAAATTGCATGCTTCATGCCTAAATGAGAAACAAGGGGTAGTGGGTTGGCAGAATCAGTCAAGCGTCTAACAAATGCTTTGTAGCATTTAGTTACAGCTTTTGTTGTTCTGAGTTTAAATCACATTAACCCTTTACATTACTCTATATATACTATTATATTTTCACAGTAAACCTCACATAATTATTTCACATAATATCAAATCTATGAGATTTTGATATTATTTATTTTGAGAACAATACCTTAACATCGGTATGAGTGACCAGTTACAGCCAATTTGAACAGAAAGAGGTGAGGGAATTCTGGCCGGATAAGGCTGGTTTAAATGCTTATGGGTTAAGGTCAATTTTGTCTTTCATCCTTCCAGGGTTGATAAAACAAAATACCAGTAAAATACTGAGTTCAATTTAATCAACTTTCTCCTCCTTTAAAATTACTGGCCTCGTGCCAACATTACAATTATTATAAAGGCAACGTTTGTTAGAATATTTAATTTTGCTGTTTTATGTTTTGGGTTTAAATCTTGCTGTGATGATATTTACCTTCTATTCTTCCGGGGTTGACTACATACCCCACCTACACACCCTCTCATAAAAATATAACTTTGTACCAACATTAGAGATTGAGAAATTGCTATCATATACAAGTAGTGACCTGCAGAATCTGTAGAGCAACAGATAAAGTGTTTTGCAATATTTCGTTAGATTTATGTTCTGTGTTCAAATGTTGCCAGGGACAACTTTTGTCTTTCAACTTTTTGAGGATTGTTAAAATAAAGTACCAGTCAAGTACTAAGACTGATTAAACACATACATACCCCTCCCCAGTCATGGGTCTAAACTAGAAATTATTTTTATTATTAGAAACAATCAAAGGCAGTGGGTTGGCCAGAGTCGGTAGAACATTGGACAAATGCTTATCACTATTTGTTCTGGCTGAGTTCAAATCCTGCCAAGGTTAGCTTTGCCTTTCATCCTTACAGGGTCGATAAAATAAAGTACCAGTAATACACTGGGATAATTGCTAACCTTGTGCCAAAAGTAGAAACAATTATTCTGTTAGCTTGGGGTTAGTCTTTATCTCTTCTCTATTTGTCACTTCTATCTTTGTGGTTTCCATTCTGAATATTTCTAATTTTGTTAGTTTTTTTGTGTTCCTTATTAATATTTTCACAGCGTGTTCATCTTCAATTTACTTAGCTGTAGAAATGAGTTGCAATGTCCCTACCGAGCTGTATTGGCCTTTTCCTTTCCCTTGAACAACATTGGTGATGTGGAGAGGGGAGACTGGTGTGTATGGGTGACTGCTGGTCTTCCACAAACAACCTTACCTGGACTTGTGCCTCAGAGGACAACTTTCAAGGTGTAAATCCCATGGTCATCCATGACTGAACGGAGTCTTTACCCTTTACTTCAATTTCTGGTATTTGTTTAGTTTTTCATATGTATCTTATTAGATTAACAAATCTGTTGGGTATACATCAATATGTGGACTATTTTTCTCCCAAATGTGATGTGGATATACTGTCATATTTTTGTTCTTATGGTAGAGTGTTGCCGTAAAATATATATATAGAATCAAAATATATTCCTTTCCTCTCATGTTCATATGTTTTTTCGATTTTATTTGTGGCACTTGAGGGCTAAAGTCCAGTCCGTTGTTTAGAATAAGTTATTGATCTTTTTGTTTCTAAGTTTCTAAAGATTTACACATTAAGGTCTTCGTATTTTTTCCCTTAAGTTCATTATCTGCCTCAAAATTTTTATGTCCACTCTTCCATGTTTGTATGAGTTGGATGGGGTTTTTCCAGCACAGTATTCCTTCACTTACTGAATTCCTTCATCATATCTTCAGTGAGGTGCAGTATTTTGGGATCCACTCTAACCCCTTCGGTCCAGGTCTATCTTCACTTTCCTCTACTTCCTTTCATTGGGAACTCCTGGAACTTCTTTATCCAACAATCATTAGCCACACATGTCCATACCAGAGCAGTCTTCTCATTTGATTCTTCTTTCCTCAGCTCAAATTAGATACTTCCAGCTTCTTATCTCTTATGTTTGAGTGTGGTGGTGTCTTATTTATTTCCAGACCTTGCCACACATGTAGCCATACCACACATGTAGCCATGCCACACATGTAGCCATGCCACACATGTAGTCATGCCACACATGTAGCTATGCCACACATGTAGCCATGCCAAACATGTAGTCATGCCACACATATAAACATGCCACACATGTAGTCATGCCACACATGTAGCCATGTCACACATGTAGCCATGGAACACATGTAGTCATGCCACACATGTGTAGCCATGCCACACGTAGTTCAACGGTGCAGTTATTTGTAGGAGAGTAATTTGTGATTCAATACCTTCTCCCCAGTTTTAGTGGTATCAAGCCCTAACGGGGCTGTCTTTTGTGATTTAAGGTCTATTTTATCAATACACCTTCCCAGTTTTAAAATATCAAGCCCTAACCACTGATAACTGGAATCATCTTGATGTTGTTAGCTGGTATTGACTCCAGGCTATTTCATTCTTCAAGTCAATATATTGAGTTAATTCTTCAAGGCTATGTTATGGTTCCCTGGGATGGTAACATCAGTCATCTGGTATTTACAGCTATTTCTCTGCATAATTACAATATTAGGCCTATTGTATTCAAATCTGCAGTCCGTTTGGATAGTGAACATTTAGAGTGTCTTCAGTTTGTCTCTGTTATATATTAGAGTATATGTTGTGTTGGGACCACTTATTGGACACATGATATCAATGTCTTACACATTGACCACTGAAGGTACATACAGACCTTATCATGTCTTCCTTTTATTATTATTATTATTATTATCATTTCTTTGAGTTTCTACTGTATAACCTGGTGCAGCTGTCTTCTTGGGGGGTAGCAGTTGTGTTCTTATTTTTGTGGGGACTGGGGAAATATAGACTCCTTTTCTTGGTCTACTACACCAGTCTTAGTTTGTTGGTCTACTACACCAGTATTAGTTTGTTGGTCTGCTATATCAGTCTTAGTTTGTTGGTCTACTATACCAGTCTTAGTTTGTTGGTCTACTACATCAGTCTTAGTTAGTTATGAGGGTTTAGCTTGTTATTTCTTGTGTTATTTCAGTGTCTGTTCTGTTGTGTGTGTTGTGTGTAGTGTGTAATGTATGTTGTGTGTGTTGTGTAAGATGTGAGCTCTCCTAACAGACCTACCTTGGGACACTGTCAACTTCTGTCAACCCTGCCACACCATTTATGCTTTTGTCCATGTTTCTATCTATATATATTAATGGCAATATTTTCACCATCATACACCTCCATTACTGTTATATATATATATATATATATATATATATATATATATATATATATATAGGGCATCCAGCTGTAGAAATCAAGCCAGAATCAGTTCCCGTCCCATCCTTGCAAGCAAGGAAAAGCAGACGTAAAATGATGATGATGATGATGATGATGATTGAGGCATATATATATATGGAGGGATATATATATATATATGGAGGCACATAGTGGTTAGAGCATTGGCCTTGCAATCGAAAGGTTGTGAGTTCAATTCTCAGACCGGGTGATGTGTTGTTTCCTTGAGCAAGACACTTTATTTCACATTGATCCAGTTTACTCAGCTGTAGAAATGAGATGCAGTGGAATGATAGGGACCCCAGTCCCTATCATTCCACTGCAAAGTGGTCGTGTAGGTGCCACGGCAAAAAAAGGCAGCCAGCACTCACTGTAAATGAGGTTGGTGTTAGGAAGGGCATCCAGCTGTAGAAATCAAGCCAGAATCAGTTCCCGTCCCACCCTTGCAAGCAGGGAAAAGTGGACAAGTGGACGTAAAATGATGATGATGATATTATTATACATCCATTACTGTTATATATAAATATATATATTATTATACATCATACACCTCCATTACAGTTATATATATATATATATCATCATCATCGTTTAACGTCCATCTTCCACGCTTGCATGGGTTTGGATGGGAGTTTTCCCACTTAAGGCAAGATTGGTTGTTCTGCTCGTATAGGACTGTCTGGCGGGTTTTCTATGGCTGGATGCCCTTCCTAACACCAACCACATTTACAGTGTGGACTGGAAGGTTTTTACCATGTTATCTACATGGCCACATTACAGCGTGGACTGTGTTTTTTTGTCGTGACACCTACACGACCTCATTTGTTTCGGACTGGATGTTGTGGTACCAACATAACTTCACATTGAAGGGGGTGCTGTGGATGGGGTAGTGGGACGGGGGTGTATTTTTGTTAGAGGTGCCTACTGACTGTAGGTTTCGCTTTGTACTTAGGTAAGGTGGGTCTTCTGTATTACTGTGTAGCACCAAAGATCTCGGTCCAGTAACATTGTCTTGGAGAAGTGTAAGTGTGTGAGGTCGGAATTTATCAAGTCGTCCCAGGTTTTTCTGGGTCTGTCTACTCCGTATCTACCGTCTATTTTTATTGCCCTGCACTTTTTTATACAGCTGTCGTCTTTCATGCGCATCACATGACCGTACCAACGTAGTCTTCTCTCGAGTAAACAACATCTGATCCCTCTTATTCCTAATTTCTCCCTTAGTTCGTTTATGCTTTGCCGTTCACGTATATTACTATTACACATCCAGCGGAGCATGCAAGCTTCGTTCCTCTCCAGTCTGCGTATATCCTCTGCACACAATGCCCAGGTCTCACTGCCATGTAACATTGCTGTTCGTATGCAGGCATCATACAGCCTGCCTTTCATTTTTAGAGAGAACCCTTTAGCGGCCAATAGTGGTATAACCTCTCTGAACTTTTTCCATCCCGTTCTGACTCTAGCTACTGTACTTTCAGAGCACCCTCCCCCACTGCTGATTTTGTCACCCAGGTAACGGAAGGTGTCCACTATTTCTATAGAACCATCTGTGCAATGGAATGAGCTAGAATTCTGTGGGCACTTGCTGCTACTTATTACACCAGAGCACCGGCCACATATAAAATCTATATTCTTAGTTAGCTTACCTGTGATCCCACTACATCTTTTATGCACCCATACTTTGCATTTGGGACATAAAATGGAGTTTCTGCCTACTCCTTTCCTACACACTGAGAATGGCCATTTCCCAGATGGGACCGGTGCCCTATTTTCCTTCCTACAAACTAGAAATTTAGTCTTCGACAGGTTAATTTTAAGGCCTTTTGAGGCTAGGCCATGCTTCCATGTTTGGAATTTCTTCTCTTGTTCAGCCATTGATTCAGCTATGAGCGTTAGATCATCTGCGTATAGGAGCTCCCATGGGCAGCCGGTCTTGAAGTCCTCTGTTATAGCCTGAAGGGCAATAATAAATAGTAGGGGGCTAAGAACGGAGCCCTGATGAACACCAACTTTTACGCTAAACTCTTCACTATATTTGTTGTTAATTCTAACCTTGTTGACTGTTTCTTTATACATGGCTTGTATAGCTCTCACAAGCCATTCATCAACACCTAGTTTTCTAAGAGCCCACCAGATAATGGAACGGGGGACTCTGTCAAAGGCTTTCTCCAAGTCGATTAAAGCTAAGTATAGGGGTTTACTTTTAGCTAGGTACTTCTCCTGTAGTTGTCGTACAATGAAAAGAGCGTCTGTGGTACTTTTACCTGACACAAACCCGAACTGCATTTCATCTAGATCAATTCGTTCTCTGATTAGTTGCGCTATTACTTTTTCTGTGACCTTCATGACCTGGTCGATTAATTTAATGCCTCGAAAGTTACCCCTATCTAGGGCATCTCCTTTACCCTTGTAGCAGTTAATATATATATATATATTATAATAATTATTATTATTTATTGTTAGGGCGGTGGATTGGCAGTATTGGTAGAGAGTCAGCACCATGCTTTCCAGCATAGAGTTACGTCCCTTTACGGTCTGAGTTCAAATCCTTACGGGGTCAATAAAATAAAATACCAGTAATGTACTGGTTAATTGCTGGCCTTGTGTCAAAAGTAGAAACAATTATCATTTATTATTATACTTTGGTAGGGTCATGCTGGTAATAAAAACATATGCACCTGTTGTTTTCACTTTCATTTATTACAAATTTCCAGATGGTTGGTTTAATAACTGGATGGTTGTTTATTTATTGTTAAAGCTCTTTCGTCACACATTGTTACCTCCTCAGTGACTAATTTGTTATTTTGTGTCTCTCCTTTGTTCTGTCCTACACTGTCTTGTTTTTGTATGTTGTGTGCTGGTTATTAAACCAGCCACTGGAAATTTGTAATAAATTGAAGTGAAAACCAACAGGTGTGTGTGTGTTTTCAATAGCAGCATGACCCTACCAAAGTATAACAATACCTGTTTCAACACATTTTTAGATAAGAAATCTTGCAAAACAAATACAAACATGCAGTATTATTATTATTTATATGTTAACCAAGTATTATATATATATATTATCACATTATATATTATTTATATGTTAACTAAGTATTATATATATATATTATCACATTATATATTATTTATATGTTAACTAAGTATTATATATATATATTATCACATTATATGTTATTTATATGTTAACTAAGTATTATATATATATATTATCACATTATATATTATTTATATGTTAACTAAGTATTATATATATTATCACTTTATTATATATTATTTATATGTTAACTAAGTATTATATATATTATCACTTTATTATATATTATTTATATGTTAACTAAATATTATATATATTATCACTTTATTATATATTATTTATATGTTAACTAAGTATTATATATATATATTATCACATATTATATATTATTTATATGTTAACTAAATATTATATATATTATCACTTTATTATATATTATTTATATGTTAACTAAGTATTATATATATTATCACTTTATTATATATTATTTATATGTTAACTAAGTATTATATATATATATTATCACATATTATATATTATTTATATGTTAACTATGTATTATATATATTATCACATATTGTATATTATATTATATGTTAACTAAGTATTATATATATATATTATTAGGGCGTTAACTAAGTATTATATATATATATTATTAGGGCGGTGGATTGGCAGTATCGGTGGAGGGTCGGACGCCATGCTTTCCAGCATAGTTACGTCCCTTTACGATCTGAGTTCAAATCCCGCCGAGGTTGACTTTGCCTTTCATCCTTACGGGGTCGATAAAATAAAGTACCAGTAATGCACTGGGTAATTGCTGGCCTTGTGCCTAAAGTAGAAACAATTATATATATATATTATCACATATTATATATTATTTATATGTTAACTAATTGCTGGCCTTGTGCCAAAAGTAGAAACAATTATATATATTATCACATATTACATATTGTATGTCAAATAAGTATTATTATATATATATTATCACAAGCTTGCTTGGTGAGGAGGGTGATATTTGGACACCCTGCGGGTTGAAATACAAGACCCGGCAAAGGGTGGAGGAACTCAGCAGGGTCAATGGCCATCCAAATAGTATTTTTTTTATACGGAGAGGTTAAAATCTGAGGCATAAAATGCTGAGGGCTGTCGTATTTTCTGTTTCAAAAAGTGTGGTTGGTCCTACACAAGCCTTCACCACTTAAAACTTTGTGTGGGTAGTTCAACATCAGTTCACTTTCTCACATCAACTTTTGTTGGACACTCTTACGTCAGATATCAACGGAAGAGTCCATCATATATTATTTATATGTGATAATATAAATAATACTTAGTTAACATATAAGGGCTGGATGCCCTTCCTAATACCAACCTCATTTACAGTGAGTGCTGGTGCTTTTTTGCCATGGCACCTCCACGACCACTTTGCAGTGGAATGATAGGGACCCCAGTCTCTATCATCTCATTTCTACAGCTGAGTAAACTGGAGCAATGTGAAATAAAGTGTCTTGCTCAAGGAAACAACACATCACCCGGTCTGAGAATTGAACTCACAACCTTTCGATTGCAAAGCCATGTGCCTCCATATATATATATAATATAAAATAATATTAAATATTCTATTAAATATAAAATAATTTTAAACGATATATAGAAATATATCAATTGAGAAACTAACCAGACTATATATATATATATATATAGAAACAAATATAATTTATATGGCCATTTAAATATAATTTAATCGTTATGTGAGTAATGATTTTATTTAACACCTTAAATTGTATTTGTTTCTATTTTTATTAAAGCCTGGTTGGTTTCTCAATTGATATCTCTATATGTCGTTTAAAATTATTTTATATTATTGATGCTCTAAACAAAAGTTTTATTTAACTTTTTTTGAGAAACATTATCTATACATATCTTATATGTATTGATTAAACCTAAAATTATATATATATATATATATATATATATAACTGGTCCAACTTGATGCATATATGTAGGGATAAATTTTCAAATGAGTAGATTATGATTATGAAAAAATATATATTTTCGTTTTCCCAGAAATTTCTAGTTGTTTGTCATCTTAAAACAGAGTTATCATAACCTATACATATAAATTATATAATATATATATAAATTATATTATATTATATATATATATATATAAATTATATTATATATATATATATATAAATTATATTATATATATATAAGGCACATGGCTTAGTGGTTAGAGCATTGGCCTTGCAATCGAAAGGTTGTGAGTTCAATTCTCCAGACCGGGTGATGTGTTGTTTCCTTGAGCAAGGCACTTTATTTCACATTGCTCCAGTTTACTCAGCTGTAGAAATGAGATGATAGGGACTGAGGTCCCTATCATTCCACTGTAAAGTGGTCGTGTAGGTGCCACGGCAAAAAAGCACCCAGCACTCACTGTAAATGAGGTTGGTGTTAGGAAGGGCATCCAGCTGTAGAAATCAAGCCAGAATCAGTTCCCGTCCCACCCTTGCAAGCAGGGAAAAGTGGACGTAAAATGAAATGATGATGATGATATATATATATATAAATTATATTATATAAATTATATTATATATATATATATAAATTATATAATATATATATAAATTATATAATATATATATGAAATGTTAAAAACATCAATATCAAGAATAAAATATGTAAATTGATATAATTGTTTGATTATTTTTGAAATGTACTTGTTTATTCTGTATTCTTTTACTTGTTTCAGTCATTACTGTGGCCATGCTGTGGCACCAGCTTGATTTTTAATCAATCCTATCAATATCCTTAGTACTTATTTTATTATGCTTTTTTTTTTGGTGAACTGCGAAATTAAACACAGAAACTGACAAATGTAAGCGTAAACTTGGATACGATACACACACACATACACACACACACAACCTTCTTCGTTAATGACAGTCAATAATAATAATGATTGATCATCATCATCATCATCACCGTTTTACGTCTGTTCTTCCATGCTAGCATGGGTTAGACGGGTTGTCCTGTCGTGGGCAGTGTCTGGTCGGCTGACCATGCCTTGCTCATACAGGAACTGACTTGGCTTGATTTCTACAGCTGGATGCCCTTCCTAACACCAACCTCATTTACAGTGAGTGCTGGGTGCTTTTTCGTGGCGCCTACACGTCCACTTTACAGTGTGGGCTGGGTGCTTTTTTGCCGTGGCACCTCCACGACCACCTTGCAGTGGGAGGGTGTGGGGGCATATTGTCTATATGCTTCAGCTTGTACCCATGGGAGGTCGGGTACTCTGTATTACTGCGTGACACCAGAGGTCACGGTCGTGTGTCATCGCCTTTGAGAGGTGTAATTGGGTAAGGTCGGCTTTTATCACCTCATCCCAGGTCATCTTGGATCTCCCCACTCCGCGGTTTCCATCGACTTCTAGTGCTCTGCACATTTTTATGCAGCTGTCATCCTTCATACACATCACATGTCCATACCAACGCATCTGCCTCTCATGCACACAGCATTTGATTCCTCTTATGCTCAGTCTCTCTCTCAATTCCTTTATGCTTTGTCGTTCGCGTATATTACTATTACACATCCATCGGAGCATGCAGGTTTCGTTTCTCTCTAATCTACGTAAGTCTTCCACCTTCAGCGCTCAGGTCTCACTACCATGTAACATTGCTGTTCGGATACACGCATCATACAGCCTGCCTTTCATTTTGAAGGAGAAGCCTTTTGCAGCTAGCAGTGGTAGTAGTTCCCTGAACTTCTTCCAGTACATATACTGATACCAGTACATATGTTTGATTACTTATTCTATTGATCTTTAGACTGTTTAGTCATTAAATAGCAAAGCTGGCTTATTTCTTTGGTATAAAGGGACATAACTCAACACAGCCTTTGGCACTGATATTCTGACATATAGATACATCCTCATAATCATCATGTTTTACAGTCTACCAACTTCCACATAAAGGAATGGTTAACCTAAGGCTACAGTAGAAGACATCCATGGTACCACACAGCACGACAGAGCCCTGAATTATGGTTCTGAAACTCCCTAACTACACAGCCATACCTGTGCCTTTCATTTGTGTGAATTGTTGTCATTACACACAGGCAGCTAATTGGCAGAGTCGTTAGAATGTTGTATAGATTGTGTTGTAGTATTTCTATTAGCTCTCTCTACTCTGAGTTCAAACCCTGCTGCGGTCAACTTTACTTTATACTTCTGACGGGGATAAAATATAGTACCAGTTTACTACTGTGGTTGATTTATTTCACCTCCACCAAATTGTTCACCTTGTGCCTAAATTAAAAGGAATTGTTATAGTTTTATTCTGACTAATATGTGTATTTCTGTCTTTGCACACGACTTCATGTTATTATTCAAGCAAGCAATACCATTTGTTTATGATTGGACTGGGTGGTATGGCCTGATCTGAAATAGACAGGCTGGTCAGGACAATAAGCTCAGCCTGGCTGGTTCAATTTGGTTGTGTTGAGCCAGACTGGCTGAGCTGAATGGTATGGCTTGGCCTGGACAAGTTGGCTAAGCTGAACAAGCTGTTTAGCTAGCCTGAAGGACAGACACAGCTCTCAGAGCTGATCTGTCTTGACCTAGCCAACTAGTGAAAGTGAATGTGCTTCTATAGTTAAAGTGAGAGTAAAACTAAGGTGAATGTGAAACTAAAGGGAACGAAAAGTGATAGTGATATTGAAACTAAAGTGAAAGTGAAAGTGAAATTAAACTGAAAAGGGAATCTGAAGTGAAAGTAAATGTGAAACTAATGTAAAAGTGAAACTAATTTGACAGGGTAAGTAAAGTAAATGTGAAACTAAATTGAAAGTAAAGGTGTAGTGAAAGTAAAGTGGAAGCTGAAACTAAAGTGAAAGTAAAGGGTAAATGAATCTAAACCGAAAAGAAAGTTCAGTGAAACTAAAGTGAAAGTGGAACTAAACTGAAAGTGAAAGTGGAACTAAAGTGAAAGTGAAACTAAATTGAAAGTGAAAGTGGAACTAAAGTGAAACGAAAGTGAAACTAAAGTGAAAGTGAAACTAAAGTGAAAGTGAAAGTGGAACTAAATTGAAAGTGGAACTAAATAGAAAGTGAAAGTGGAACTAAAGTGAAAGTGAAACTAAATTGAAAGTAAAAAAGAACTAAAGTGAAACTAAAGTGAAAGAAAACTAAATTGAAAGTGAAAGTTGAACTAAAGTGAAAGTGAAACTAAAGTGAAAGTGAAAGTGGAACTAAATTGAAAGTGAAAGTGGAGCTAAAGTGGAAGTGGAGCTAAAGTGAAAGTGGAACTAAAGTGAAAGGAAAATGGAACTAAAGTGAAAGTGGAACTAAATAGAAAATGAAAGTGGAACTAAAGTGAAAGTGGAACTAAATTGAAGGTGAAAGTGGAGCGAAAGTGGAAGTGGTGCTAAAGTGAAAGTGGAACTAAAGTGAAAGGAAAATGGAACTAAAGTGAAAGTGGAACTAAATAGAAAGTGAAAGTGCAACTAAAGTGAAAGTGGAACTAAATTGAAAGTGAAAGTGGAACTAAAGTGGAAGTGGAGCTAAAGTGAAAGTGGAACTAAAGTGAAAGTGGAACTAAATAGAAAGTGGAAGTGGAACTAAAGTTAAAGTGGAACAAAAGTGAAAGTGAAAGTGGAACTAAAGTGAAAGTGAAACTAAAGTGAAAGTGAAACTAAATTGAAAGTGAAAGTGGAACTAAAGTGAAAGTGAAACTAAAGTGAAAGAGGAACTAAATTGAAAGTGAAAGTGGAGCTAAAGTGAAAGTGGATCTAAAGTGGAAGTGGAACTAAAGTGGAAGTGAAACGAAAGTGAAAGTGAAAGTGGAACTAAAGTGAAAATGAAAGTGGAACTAAAGTTAAAGTGGAACTAAATTTAAAGTGGAAGTGGAACTAAAGTTAAAGTGGAACAAAAGTGAAAGTGGAACTAAAGTGAAAGTGAAAGTGGAACTAAAGTGAAAGTGAAACTAAAGTGAAAGTGAAAGTGGAACTAAATTGAAAGTGAAAGTGGAGCTAAAGTGGAAGTGGAGCTAAAGTGAAAGTGGAACTAAAGTGAAAGGAAAATGGAACTAAAGTGAAAGTGGAACTAAATAGAAAATGAAAGTGGAACTAAAGTGAAAGTGGAACTAAATTGAAGGTGAAAGTGGAGCGAAAGTGGAAGTGGTGCTAAAGTGAAAGTGGAACTAAAGTGAAAGGAAAATCGAACTAAAGTGAAAGTGGAACTAAATAGAAAGTGAAAGTGGAACTAAAGTGAAAGTGGAACTAAATTGAAAGTGAAAGTGGAGCTAAAGTGGAAGTGGAGCTAAAGTGAAAGTGGAACTAAAGTGAAAGTGAAATGGAATTAAAGTGAAAAGAAAATGGAACTAAAGTGAAAGTGGAACTAAATAGAAAGTGGAAGTGGAACTAAAGTTAAAGTGGAACGAAAGTGAAAGTGAAAGTGGAACTAAAGTGAAAGTGAAACTAAAGTGAAAGTGAAACTAAATTGAAAGTGAAAGTGGAACTAAAGTGAAAGTGAAACTAAAGTGAAAGTGGAACTAAATTGAAAGTGAAAGTGGAGCTAAAGTGAAAGTGGATCTAAAGTGGAAGTGGAGCTAAAGTGAAAGTGGAACTAAAGTGGAAGTGAAACGAAAGTGAAAGTGAAAGTGGAACTAAAGTGAAAATGAAAGTGGAACTAAAGTGAAAGTGAAAGTGGAACTAAAGTGAAAGTGAAAGTGAAAGTGAACCTAAAGTGAAAGTGGAACTAAAGTGAAAGTGGAACTAAAGTGAAAGTGAACCTAAAGTGAAAGTGGAACTAAAGTGAAAGTGGAACTAAAGTGAAAGTGGAACTAAAGTGAAAGTGGAACTAAAGTGAAAGTGAACCTAAAGTGAAAGTGGAACTAAAGTGAAAGTGGAACTAAAGTGAAAGTGGAACTAAAGTGAAAGTGAACCTAAAGTGAAAGTGGAACTAAAGTGAAAGTGGAACTAAAGTGAAGGTGGAACTAAAGTGAAAGTGGAACTAAAGTGAAAGTGAACCTAAAGTGAAAGTGGAACTAAAGTGAAAGTGGAACTAAAGTGAAAGTGAACCTAAAGTGAAAGTGGAACTAAAGTAAAAGTGAACCTAAAGTGAAAGTGGAACTAAAGTGAAAGTGGAACTAAAGTGAAAGTGGAACTAAAGTGAAAGTGGAACTAAAGTGAAAGTGAACCTAAAGTGAAAGTGGACCTAAAGTGAAAGTGGAACTAAAGTGAAAGTGGAACTAAAGTGAAAGTGGAACTAAAGTGAAAGTGAACCTAAAGTGAAAGTGGAACTAAAGTGAAAGTGGAACTAAAGTGAAAGTGGAACTAAAGTGAAAGTGGAACTAAGGTGAAAGTGGAACTAAAGTGAAAGTGAACCTAAAGTGAAAGTGAACCTAAAGTGAAAGTGGAACTAAAGTGAAAGTGGACCTAAAGTGAAAGTGGAACTAAAGTGAAAGTGGAACTAAAGTGAAAGTGGAACTAAAGTGAAAGTGAACCTAAAGTGAAAGTGGAACTAAAGTGAAAGTGGAACTAAAGTGAAAGTGGAACTAAAGTGAAAGTGGAACTAAGGTGAAAGTGGAACTAAAGTGAAAGTGAACCTAAAGTGAAAGTGAACCTAAAGTGAAAGTGGAACTAAAGTGAAAGTGGAACTAAAGTGAAAGTGAACCTAAAGTGAAAGTGGAACTAAATTAAAAGTGAACCTAAAGTGAAAGTGGAACTAAAGTGAAAGTGAACCTAAAGTGAAAGTGGAACTAAAGTGAAAGTGAACCTAAAGTGAAAGTGGAACTAAAGTGAAAGTGGAACTAAAGTGAAAGTGGAACTAAAGTGAAAGTGGAACTAAGGTGAAAGTGGAACTAAAGTGAAAGTGAACCTAAAGTGAAAGTGAACCTAAAGTGAAAGTGGAACTAAAGTGAAAGTGGAACTAAAGTGAAAGTGAACCTAAAGTGAAAGTGGAACTAAATTAAAAGTGAACCTAAAGTGAAAGTGGAACTAAAGTGAAAGTGAACCTAAAGTGAAAGTGGAACTAAAGTGAAAGTGGAACTAAAGTGAAAGTGGAACTAAAGTGAAAGTGAACCTAAAGTGAAAGTGGAACTAAAGTGAAAGTGGAACTAAAGTGAAAGTGGAACTAAAGTGAAAGTGGAACTAAGGTGAAAGTGGAACTAAAGTGAAAGTGGAACTAAAGTGAAAGTGGAACTAAAGTGAAAGTGGAACTAAAGTGAAAGTGAACCTAAAGTGAAAGTGGAACTAAAGTGAAAGTGGAACTAAAGTGAAAGTGGAACTAAAGTGAAAGTGGAACTAAAGTGAAAGTGAACCTAAAGTGAAAGTGGAACTAAAGTGAAAGTGGAACTAAAGTGAAAGTGGAACTAAAGTGAAAGTGAACCTAAAGTGAAAGTGGAACTAAAGTGAAAGTGGAACTAAAGTGAAAGTGGAACTAAAGTGAAAGTGGAACTAAGGTGAAAGTGGAACTAAAGTGAAAGTGGAACTAAAGTGAAAGTGGAACTAAAGTGAAAGTGGAACTAAAGTGAAAGTGAAAGTGGTAGTGTTAGTGTTCAGGTTAATGTTCGTGTTAATGTCAGTTTTAGTGTTAGTGTTCAGGTTAGTGTTTACGGTAGTGTTAGTTTTAGTGTTAGTGTTATTTTTTCCATTAGTGTTAATGTTTTATTTTGTGTTAATGTTTGTGTTAGTGTTAGTGCTAGTCTTTGTTTTTCTGTTAATGTTAGTGTTTGTTTTAGTGTTGAGGTTAATGTTAGCTTAGTTTTCTGGTTAGTATCAGTTTTCGTGTTAGTTTTAGTGTTCAGGTTAGTTAGTGTTTTTTTGTGTTAGTTTTTATGGTAGTGTTAGTGTTAGTGCTCAGATCAGTGTTAGTGTTTGTGTTACTGTTTATGGTAGTGTAAGTTTTAGTGCTAGTGTTTAGGATAATGTTAGTTTTAGTGTAAGTGTTCAGGTTAGTAATAGTGTTAATGTTAGTTTTAGTGTTAAGGTTAGTGTTAGAGATTATGTTAATGTTAGTATTTGTTTTTGTGTTAATATTTGTGTTAGTATCTCTGTTAGCATTAGTGTTTGATGTTTCCTTTAGTGTTAGTGACAGGTTTCCATGTCATAATTATTGATATGTGAAAAAAAAAAAGTAAATTGGGAGCACCTTTAATGTCAGATTGGGTGGTAAGCACACAGAAAAAAAAAAGGAAACGGGAAGAAAATGTTTCACACCAAGATCAATAGCTGGGTGTGATGTAGTATGGTGTATCTTGGTTTGGTGTGGTTTGGTTTGGTTTGGTGAAGTTATGAAATGGAAACCAATTGTAAACGATAGATTCCCATGTCATATTCATTGATAATGTGTGGGAAAATAGTCATTTGCAAGCACCTTTGATGTTAGTTTGAGGTGGTAACCACAAAAAAAAAAAAAAAGCAGGTAGCAAATTTGTCACATTGATCTCCATACCATGGTGTGATGTAAATGGTAGTAGGTGTTCTGTAATAAATTTACCATATAGTGAAGTATATGGTGTGGATTGGGGTAGATTAATGTGCTGTGGTGTGCTTTGTTATAAGTGAGGATTTAAATTTCCACTTTGATTTATGTTAGAAAAAAAATTTTTTCTTCATTTTTGCATGTGCTATCAACTTCCAAGATGCTCGCAGTGGACTATGCTTTTAGCATATTAACAAAAAATATGACTTACGCTGCAATAAAAAATGACTAGCTTTGTAAATGGTATTTCCACCCACATCCTCCCTCTTTTTTCTACAAAGCTAGTCATTTTCATCAGGTTTCCATGTAATAACCATTGATAATATGTGCATAAAATAGTAATTTGCAAGCACCTTTAATGTCAAATTGGGTGGTAAGCACAAAATAAAAGAAAAAAGAAAAAATGCCAAATGAAAATTTGTCACACCAAAATCAATATCTTGGTGTGATGTAGAATGGTGTGGTTTGGTGAAGTTTCTACAAAGATAGTCATTTTCGACAGGTTTCCATGTCATTATTATTGATAAGTGGAAAAAAAATAGTCAATTGGGAGCACCTTTAATGTCAGATTGGGTGGTAAGCACACACACACAAAAAAAAGGAAACGGGAAGAAAATGTTCCACACCAAGATCAATAGCTTGGTGTGATGTAGTATGGTGTAACTTGGTATGGTGTGGTTTGGTTTGGTTAAGTTATGAAATGGAAACCAATTGTAAACGATAGATTCCCATGTCATATTCATTGATAATGTGTGGGAAAATAGTCATTTGCAAGCACCTTTGATGTTAGTTTGAGGTGGTAACCACAAAAAAAAAAAAATAAAGCAGGTAGCAAATTTGTCACATTGATCTCCATACCATGGTGTGATGTAAATGGTAGTAGGTGTTCTGTAATAAATTTACCATATAGTGAAGTATATGGTGTGGATTGGGGTAGATTAATGTGCTGTGGTGTGCTTTGTTATAAGTGAGGATTTAAATTTCCACTTTGATTTATGTTAGAAAAAAAATTTTTCATTCATTTTTGCATGTGCTATCAACTTCCAAGAAGCTCGCAGTGGACTATGCTTTTAGCATATTAACAAAAAATATGACTTCCGCTGCAATAAAAAATGGCTAGCTTTGTAAATGGTATTTCCACCCACATCCTTCCTCTTTTTTCTACAAAGCTAGTCATTTTCATCAGGTTTCCATGTCATAACCATTATGTGCATAAAATAGTAATCTGCGAGCACCTTTTATGTCAAATTAAGCACAAAATAAAAATAAAAAAAAATTAAAAAATGCCAGACGAAAATTTGTCACACCAAAATCAATATCTTGGTGTGATGTAGAATGGTATGGTGAAGTTTCTACAAAGATAATCATTTTCGACAGGTTTCCATGTCATAATTATTGATAAGTGGAAAAAAATAGTCAATTGGGAGCACCTTTAATGTCAGATTGGGTGGTAAGCACACACGCAACAAAAAAAAAAGGAAACGGGAAGAAAATGTTCACACCAAGATCAATAGCTGGGTGTGATGTAGTATGGTGTATCTTGGTTTGGTGTGGTTTGGTTTGGTTTGGTGAAGTTATGAAATGGAAACCAATTGTAAACGATAGATTCCCATGTCATATTCATTGATAATGTGTGGGAAAATAGTCATTTGCAAGCACCTTTGATGTTAGTTTGAGGTGGTAACCACAACAAAAAAAAAAAAGCAGGTAGCAAATTTGTCACATTGATCTCCATACCATGGTGTTCTGTAATAAATTTACCATATAGTGAAGTATGGTTATGGTGAATTTATGGTGTGGATTGGGGTAGATTAATGTGCTGTGGTGTGTTTTGTTATAAGTGAGGATTTAAATTTCCACTTTGATTTATGTTAGAAAAAAATTTTTTCATTCATTTTTGCATGTGTTATCAACCTCCAAGAAACTCGCAGTGGACTATGCTTTTAGCATATTAACAAAAAATATGACTTCTGCTGCAATAAAAAATGACTAGCTTTGTAAATGGTATTTCCACCCACATCCTCCCTCTTTTTTCCTACAAAGCTAGTCATTTTCGATAGTTTTCCATGTCATAATTATTGATAATATGTGCGAAAAATAGTCAATTGCAGCACCTTTGATGTCAGATTGGGTGGTAAGAACACACACAAAAAAAAAAAGAAACAGGAAGAAAATTTTTCACAGCGATCAAAAGCATGGTGTGATGTAGAATGGTGTAGTTTGTTATGGTGTGGTTTGGACTGTTGTAGTTATGACATGGGAACCTATTGCAAATGATAGGTTTGCATGTTATATACATTGATAATGTGTAAAAAAATAGTCATTTGTGAGCACCTTTGATATCAGATTGGGTGGTAAGCACACACAGAAAAAAACAAAACAAGAAGAAAAATGTTCTCACTGAGATTAATAGCATGGTGTGATGTAGTATGGTGTAGTTTGATGTAGTTTAATATGGTATGGTTTTCCAACCTCCAACATGCTCACAGCCGACTATGCTTTTACCATCATCATCATTTTACGTCCACTTTTCCCTGCTTGCAAGGGTGGGACGGGAACTGATTCTGGCTTGATTTCTACAGCTGGATGCCCTTCCTAACACCAACCTCATTTACAGTGAGTGCTGGGTGGTCTTTGCCCTTGCACCTACACGACCACTTTGCAGTGGAATGATAGGGACACCAGTCCCTATCATCTCATTTCTACAGCTGAGTAAACTGGAGCCATGAGAAATAAAGTGTCTTGCTCAAGGAAACAACACACCACCCGGTCTGAGAATTGAACTCACAACCTTTCGATTGCAAGACCAATGCTCTAACCACTAAGCCATGTGCCTCCATTACCATATTAACAACAAATATGACTTTCACTTCAATCAAAAATGACAAGCTTTGTGAATGGTATTTCCACCCACTTTCCGCCCTCTTTTTTTCTACAAAGCTAGTCATTTTCAATAGGTTTCAAAGTCTTCATTGATAATATGTGCAAAAAATAGTTAATTGTGAACACTTTTAATGTCAGATTGGGTGGTAAGCACACACACAAAAAAAGTAGGAAGAAAATTTTTCACACCGAGTTCAATAGCATGGTGTGATGTAGTATGGTGTAGTTTGTTATGGTGAGGTTTGGTTTGGTGTAGTTTGGTATGGTTTAGTTTGGTGTAGTTATAACATGGACACCTATCATAAATTTACCAAGGTATGGTATAATCTGGTTTGGTGTAGTGTAGGTTAGTGTGGTGTGGAGTGTTATTGTGTTGCATCGTATAGCGTGATTCTCTTTAAATTAAAATCATTAAAATGTAATGACTATCTTCTATATCTTAAAGAGTGACCTTAAATGTGATTGCAAATGACTTTTTTCTCTGGGTTAATGTTAGATTTAGGGTTAGTGTTAGGGTAAGTTTTACTGTTAATGGTAAGTTTATTGTTAGTGACTGTGTTACTGTTAACATTACTGTCACGGTTACTGTTACTGTAACTGTAACTCTTATAGTTACTGTTTGCGTTACTGTCTGCATCAGCGTTAGCATTTGCATAAGCGTCTATGTAAGCTTTTGTGTTAGTGTCTATGTAGACTGGTGTTAGCATCTGCGTTAGTGTTTGCGTAAGTGTCAGCATCTATGTCAGCATTTGCGTCAGCGTCTGTATTGGTGATAGTGATTGTGTCAGCATTTCCCTTAGCGTCTGAGTCAACATTAGTGTTTGTTTCAGTGCCTGCGTCTACGTCAGCTTCTGAGTCAGCATTATCATTAGCCTCCGCATCAGCACTTGTGTCAGTGTCAGCATTTCCCTCAGTGTCAGCGTTTGCATCAGCGTGCATGTCAGCATTTGCGTTAGCGTCAGCATACACGTCAGCGCCGGCAAAACTGCCTCAACATTTGTGTCAGCGTTAGCTTGGCTTTGGCTTCAGCAATCCGCATCAGCAATTGCGTTTTGGAGATCAGCTTCGGCGGTAAGGGTAAATGCTAATTTCTACGCCTGCTTCTACGTAACAACTACGTCAGCGTTTTGTTAGCTTCTACGTCAGCGTTTACGTTAGCTTCTACGTCAGCATCTACGTTAGCGTCTACGTTAACATCTACGTTCATCGTTTATGTTAGCTTCTACATCAGCATCTACATTAGCTTCTACGTCAGCGCTTACATTAGTGTCTGTGTCAGCGTTTGTGTTAGCTTCTACATCAGCGTCTGTATTTACATCTACATCAGCGTCAGCGTTTACATTTACGTCTGTGTCAGCGTTTACGTTAGCTTCTACGTCATCGTTTACGTTAGCGTCTGTGTCAACGTGTGTTAGCATCTGTGTCAGCGTTTATGTTAGCGTCTGCGTCAGTGTTTATATTAGCATCTGCGTCAGTGTTTACGTTAGCATCTGTGTCAACGTGTGTTAGCATCTGTGTCAGCGTTTATATTAGCATCTGCGTAAGTGTTTACGTTAGCATCTGTGTTAACGTGTGTTAGCGTCTGTGTCAGCATTTTCATTAGTGTTTGCATCAGTGTTTTCTTTAGCTTCTACATCAATGTTTACGTCTGTGTTAAGGTTCACATTAGCATCGCTGTCATCGTTTGCGTCAGCATTTGCGTTTGCTTTAACATCTGCATCAGCATTTGCGTCTGTGTTTGCATTTGCTTTAGTGTTTGCATCAGCGTGAGCATTTGTGTCAGTGTCCACATCAGCGTTAGAGTCTGTGTAGCATTTACATCAGCGTGTGCCTCAGAGTCTTTGTCAGCATTCGCCTTTGCACCTGCATCAGTATTCATTCACGTTAGTGTTTGTGTCAGCGTAAGCGATTGTGTCAACATTTGCGCTAGCGTTTGTGCCAGCATAGCCATCTTCATCAGTGTCAGCTTTGGCGTTAGTGTTTCCATTAGTGTTCGTGTTAGTGTTTGATTTTGTATTAGTGTTAGCATTTTTGTTAGTGTTAGTGTTAGCATTTTTGTTAGTGTTAGTGTTCAGGTTAATGTTGACTTAGTTTTCTTGTTAGTGTTAGTTTTCAGGTTAGGGCTCATGTTACTTTTTTTGTTAGTGCTCAGGTTGGTGGTTTATGGTAGTGTTAGTTTTAGTGGTAGTGTTAGTGTTCAGGTTAATGTTCGTGTTAATGTCAGTTTTAGTGTTAGTGTTTTATTTTGTGTTAATGTTTGTGTTAGTGTTTCCATTAGTGTTAGTGCTAGTCTTTGTTTTTCTGTTAATGTTAGTGTTTGTTTTAGTGTTGAGGTTAATGTTAGCTTAGTGTTCTGGTTAGTATCAGTTTTCGTGTTAGTTTTAGTGTTAGTGATCAGGTTAGTGTTAGTGTTTTTTTTAGTGTTAGTTTTTATGGTAGTGTTAGTGTTACTGTTAGTGCTCATATCAGTGTTAGTGTTACTGTTTATGGTAGTGTTAGTTTTAGTGCTAGTGTTTAGGTTAATGTTAGTTTTAGTGTAAGTGTTCAGGTTAGTGTTAGTGTTCAACTTATGTTAGTGTTAATGTTAGTTTTAGTGTTAAGGTTAGTGTTAGAGATTGTGTTAGTGTTTGTTTTTGTGTTAATATTTGTGTTAGTATCTCTGTTAGCATTAGTGATTGATGTTTCCATTAGTGTTAGTGATTGTGTTAGCATTAGTCTTTGTTTTTGTGTTAATGTTAGCATTAGTATTTCTGTTAGTGTTAGCATGAGTGTTTGTGTTAGTGTTCAGGTTAATGTTAGCTTAGTTTTCAGGTTAGTGTTCAAGTTAATGTTAGTTTTAGTGTTAGAGATTGTGTTAGTGTTTGTTTTTGTGTTAATATTTGTGTTTGTATCTCTGTTAGTGTTAGTGTTCAGGTTAATGTTAGTTTTAGTGTTGAAGTTAATGTTAGTGTTAGTTTTAGTGTTAAGGTTAGTGTTAGAGATTGTGTTAGTGTTAGTATTTGTTTTTGTGTTAATGTTTGTGTTAGTATCTCTGTTAGCACTAGTGTTTGATGTTTCCATTAGTGTTAGTGATTGTGTTAGCGTTAGTCTTTGTTTTTGTGTTAAGGTTAGCGTTAATGTTAGCATTAGTATTTCTGTTAGTGTTAGCATTAGTGTTTATGTTAGTGTTCAGGTTAATGTTAGCTTAGTTTTCAGGTTAGAGTTAGTGTTCAAGTTAATGTTAGTTTTAGTGTTAGTGTTAAGGTTAGTGTTAGAGATTGTGTTAGTGTTTGTTTTTGTGTTAATATTTGTGTTAGTATCTCTGTTAGCATTAGTGATTGATGTTTCCATTAGTGTTAGTGATTGTGTTAGCGTTAGTCTTTGTTTTTGTGTTAATGTTAGCATTAGTATTAGTATTTCTGTTAGTGTTAGCATGAGTGTTTGTGTTAGTGTTCAGGTTAATGTTAGCTTAGTTTTCAGGTTAGTGTTAGTGTTCAAGTTAATGTTAGTTTTAGTGTTAGAGATTGTGTTAGTGTTTGTTTTTGTGTTAATATTTGTGTTTGTATCTCTGTTAGTGTTAGTGTTCAGGTTAATGTTAGTTTTAGTGTAAGTGTTCAAGTTAATGTTAGTATTAGTTTTAGTGTTAAGGTTAGTGTTAGAGATTGTGTTAGTGTTAGTATTTGTTTTTGTGTTAATATTTGTGTTAGTATCTCTGTTAGCATTAGTGTTTGATGTTTCCATTAGTGTTAGTGATTGTATTAGCGTTAGTCTTTGTTTTTGTGTTAATGTTAGCGTTAATGTTAGCATTAGTATTTCTGTTAGTGTTAGCATTAGTGTTTATGTTAGTGTTCAAGTTAATGTTAGTTTTAGTGTTAGTGTTGAGGTTAGTGTTAGAGATTGTGTTAGTGTTTGTGTTAGTGTTTGTTTTTGTGTTAATATTTGTGTTAGTACCTCTGTTAGCGTTAGTGTTTGTTTTAGTGTTGAAGTTAATGTTTGCTTAGTTTTCTGGTTAGTATCAGTTTTCAGATTAGTGTTTGTGTTACTTTTAGTGTTAGTGCTCAGGTCAGTGTTTGTGTTTACAGTAGTGTTAGTTTTAGTGCTGGTGTTCAGGTTAGTGTTAGTGTCAGTTTTAGTGTTCAGGTTAGTGTTTGTGTTAGTTTTCTATTTAATGTTAGTTTTCAGATTTTGTGTTTGTGTTAGTTTTCATGTTAGCGCTAAGTTCGCTGTTAGAGCCTGTGTGAGTGCAAGTGTTAGGGTAAGTGTTATTTTTAAAGTTTGGTTTTAGCTTAAAGTTAGGTTTTCTACTTTCCAAGAAAAAAAAGTTGATCCTCTCTAACTTGAGTGGTGTGATATAGTGTGGTAAAGTATAGTGTTTCATAGTCTTGTGTGGTGTTGTCTATTGTTGTATAGTGTAGTATGGTATATTGTTTCATAGCATGGTCTGATGTGAGGTCATACAGTGTTTCGTAGTGTGGTGTTGGATAATGTGGTATGGTATAATGTTTGTCAGTGTGGTGTGGCATGGTATGGTATAGGTTGATGTAGTGTGGCTTAGTTTGATTATAATAATACAAATAATAATAACAATAATAATAGTAATAATAATTGTTCTTCTTGTTCATTTTCTTTGTCTTCTTCTGTGCCTTTGTTTTCTTCTGTGCCTTTGTCTTCTTCTGTGCCTTTGACTTCTTCTCTGCCATCTAAATACCAAAAACAAAGAATGTAAAACATATATGTTGCCTATCTCTCAGACTTTACAAAGTTCTGAGGAGATAAAGTTAATTTAAAGAGCAGTGTGCTCATGCACTGTGATCCTATAATGTAGCTTATAAGCTATTTCACAACTAAAAAACAATGTCAACCATCAACAAAAGTATATACAAATATCTATGAATGTTTAAGTTAAACCTAAATAGATCGTTTCTACAGGTCATTAGGTTAAGGCTGAACTAAGATCATATCTATAAATCATTAGGTTTAGACTGAACTGAGATCATACTTTCTTCTTCTTTTCGTCATCTTCGTTTCCCGTGTCTTCTTTGTCTTTGTTGTCATTTTCATTTTAGTTGTCTGCTTCGTCGTCTTTTTCTTCTTTTCCATCTAAATATAAAAAAAAATTGCAAACAAATATATAGCTGATCTCTCAGACTTTCACGAAACACCGAGGAGATACAGTTAATATAATGAGTGGGGAGCTCATATATATATATATATATATATGGTATAGCATGGTGTTATGTGGTCTGGTGTGGTACAACATGGTGTGATGTGGTGTGGTATGATATGGTGAGGCGGTGGTGGTGGGGGTGGGGGTGGGGGGCAACGTTAGATTAATGTTAACAATACACATGTAGCATCCACATGTGATGAGAAGGAGGAAACAGTGTTTAACTAATTTTAACATTACATGTAGCATCCATCTACAGGTGATTAAGTTAAGACTGAGGTGTAATCATATGAAAAGGTCAATGAAGTGTTTACTTACTCAGATCCTTTGAAATAACTTTCTCTTACTGTAACTGGACATACCTACAAAATAGAAAACAGTCAAATAGACAGTGCTGTGGTGTAGTGTAGTGTAGTGTAGTGTAGTGTAGTGTAGTGTAGTGTAGTGTAGTGTAGTGTAGTGTAGTGAAGTGTAGTGTAGGGTAGTGGAGTGTGGTTTAGTGTAGTGGACAGTGGTGTGGTGTAGTGTGGTGTGATGTAGTGTAGTCTAGTGTAGTATAGAGTAGTGGAGTGTGGTTTATTGTAGTGGACAGTGGTGTGGTGGAGTGGAGTGTGGTTCAATGTAGGGTGAGGGATATGGTGTAGTGGAGTGTGGTGGGATGTAGTGTGGTAGCGTGTGGTGTGATGGCATGTGATGTGATGGGGTGTGGTGTGGTGAGATGTGGTGTAGTGTGGTGAGATGTGGTGTGATGTGATGTGATGTGGTGTGAAGTGGTGTGGTGAGATGTGGTGTGGTGAAATGTGATGTGGTGAAATGTGATGTGGTGAAATGTGATGTGATGTGGTGAGATGTGGTGTAGTATGTGGTGTGGTGAGATGGGGTGTGGTATGGTGTGATGTGATGGTGTGCGGAGTGATTTGATGTGGTGTGATGTGATGTGAAATTTTTTCCTCCTATTTTTCATGTACTATCAACTAATCCAATCTCCAAGATGCTTGAAACTGACTTCCCTCCCCACGAAAACGGCGGGGTGAGGTGGTTCCCCCTTCACCCGGATAACCCCCGCTTACTCGGAATTTTCTCTTTGATTCTATTTTCATGCGTTATCAGTGAATATGACTTCCAAACCAGTCAAAAACAACTAGCTTTGGAGAAAGAGGAGAGGGAGAGGGGGAAGAGTTTTGCAGATCTACACCCCACTCACATGTTGTGGGACTTAATCATTTTCGGTATATTTCCTTTGCTATTAATTTCCTATGCTATTTCCTGTGCTATTTCCTGTACTATTTCCTGTGCTATTTCCTGTGCTATTAATTAATCTGACCTCCTAAATGCTTCCAATCAACTTATTTCCCTGGGTTAGGTTTAGGGTTGGGGTAATGTTTAGGGTTTAGTTTTAGGGTTGCGGTAAAGTTTAGGGTCTAGTTTTAGGGTTGGGGTAAAGTTTAGGGTCTAGTTTTAGGGTTGGGGTAAAGTTTAGGGTTTAGTTTTAGGTTTGGGGTAAAGTTTAGGGTTTACTTTTAGGTTTGGGGTAAAGTTTAGGGTTTACTTTTAGGGTTGGAGTAATGTTTAGGGTTTAGTTTTATGGTTGGAGTATAGTTTAGAGTTTAGTTTAAGGGTTGGGGTTAAGTTTATATTTATATTTAGCTTGGTTTGGTTTAGATTTAGAGTTTAGGGTTGGGACTAGATTTAATTTTATGTTTAATTTAGTTTTAGTTTCGAAATCCCAGAAAAAAAAAATTGATTCAGAGCAACTAAAAGGTCAGATTAGTTGATAGCACTCAAAAGAAGACCGAAGAAAAATCATTAGGGTATATATCTACAAAACGACAATGGTTTTTCCACATGCTTTACCCCTCCTTTTTCCTAGAACAACTAATCATTTCCAACTGATTTGGAGGTCATATTCGTTGATAACATACGAAAAATCTAAAGAGAAAACTCTGGGGTTAAATGAGAGAAGTGCATCCACCTAAGTTTTCCATGAAGAGAGAGTCAATAACAAACATCTTGGAGTTCGGATTAGTTGATAACACATGATAAAAAGATGAGGAAAAAATGTTGGGTGTTATGTGGTGTGGAGTAGTGTGGTGTGTTATTATGTGGAGTGGAGCAGTGTGGTGTGTTTTTATGTGGTATGATGTAGTGAGGTGTGGTGTTATGTGGTGTGGAGTAGTGTGGTGTGATGTAGTGAGGTGTGGTGTGTTGTGGTGTTATGTGGTGTCGAATAGTGTGGTGTGTTCTTATGTGGATTAGTGTGGTGTGATGTAGTGAGGGGTTGTGTTGTGTTCGTATGTGGTGTGGAGTAGTGTGGTGTGATGTAGTGAGGAGTGGTGTGTTGTGTTGTGGTGTGATGTGGTGTGGAGTAGTGTGGTGTGGTGAAGTGTGGTGTGATGTGGCACGGTGCAGTGTGATGTGGTGTGGTGCGGTGCGGTGCAGTGTGGTGTTGTGCAATGCGGTGTGGTGCAGTGCGGTGCGGTGAGGTTCTTCATATTTCTCTTTCTCTTCTTCATCTTTGTATTCATCTTCTTTGTTTTGTCTTCCATCTAAACAAAAAAAATATATATATAAAACATATATGTAGCCAATCTCTCAGATTTTTACAAAGCTCCAAGGAGATACATTTAATATAAGTGGTGTGTTCCTGAACAGAGATACTACAAAATAGCTTAAAAGCTATATATATATATATAAATAAATATACACGGGTGTGTATGATTGTGTATAGAAGATTATATTAATAAAAGGAATTCCAACTTTGTCTGATTTACTCGTTTTATTTACAATCCTTTAAAATTTATAATGGTATTAGAATGAAATAGTATGGTAGAGTGTTAAGTGTTAATTGAACAAGTACTTTCATGCTTTCGCAATCTTCAGGTTCATATTCTGTGGTGACAGTCAATTTGCAATTTTCAACTGTAATGAGATGGGTAAATTTTGTGCCTCATATATAGTGAAAAGCGGCTACAGAATGCTACATTTTGCAAACTGTATTTCGACCAATCGGTGTGTAGTTTCACTGGATTACTGAAGCTGATTGGTTTAGGCATCACGATTGGTTGAGCATGTCTAACGACTTCTATTTGGCCCTATTCAAAGCATCAATTGTTTTGCTATTTTTAGAAATGATGTAAATAGCATTTTCTAGGATTTTTATACCCCTAAGAATTATTATTGTTCATCTATCCAGTCGTGAACCAACAAACCTAAATGAAACGTTCTGTTAAATGTTTTTCCATTCTTGAAAAAATTCTTTATAACTATTCGCTGGACATTCAATATCTACTTTGATTGTCGCATATAATACAGTTGCAGGTGTGTACGTGATTGCTGTGGGTGTATTGTGCCCGTATGTATCACGCCTGCGCGAAACATGAGTGAGGGCAGCGAATACAGGTTGAGAGGGTGGCGACAGGGCGCGAATGGTTCAGTCATACAACCGCTTACCTCCTACAGTAGTAATTCTGATTTAAGAAACAACTTTGATTGGCAGGTAGCAAATGAAGGGAACCAAATATAGGACGGCCATGAGTGGCCAAAAATACCGATGACGTGTACAATTCTTGACCACTCATAGAATGACAACAACAGGATCTAAGCTGTTTCATTCGTGAGAAATCATCAGGGGCTTCCTGATGATTTCTCACGAATGAAACAGTTCTAGTCCTGTAGAAGTTTTATCATATTAAATATCATCATCATCATCATCATTTAACGTCCATCTTCCACGCTTGCAAGGGTTTGGACGGGAATTTTCCCACTTGAGGCAAGATTGGTTGTCTTGCTCGTATAGGACTGTCTGGCGGGTTTTCTACGGCTGGACGCCCTTCCTAACACCAACCACGTTTACAGTGTGGACTGGGAGGTTTTTACCGTGTTACCTACACGGCCACATTACAGCGTGGACTGTGTTTTTTTGTCGTGATACCTACACGACCTCATTTGTTTCGGACTGAATGTTGTGGTACCAACATAACTTTACATTGAAAGGGTGGTGTGGATGGGGTGGGGTTAGTGGGACATTGTCCAGTGACATTGTCTTGGAGAGGTGTAAGTGTGTGAGGTCGGAATTTATCAAGTCGTCCCAGGTTTTTCTGGGTCTGCCTACTCCATGGCTACCGTCTATTTTTATCGCCCTGCACTTTTTTATACAGCTGTCGTCTTGCATGCGCATCACGTGACCATACCAACGTAGTCTTCTCTCGAGTAAACAACATCTGATCCCTCTTATTCCTAATTTCTCCCTTAGTTCGTTTATGCTTTGCCATTCACGTATATTACTATTACACATGCAGCGGAGCATGCAAGCTTCGTTCCTCTCCAGTTTGCGTATATCCTCTGCACACAATGCCCAGGTCTCACTGCCATCATACAGCCTGCCTTTCATTTTTAGAGAGAACCCTTTAGCAGCCAATAGTGGTATAAGCTCTCTGAACTTTATATATATATAAATATATAACAAAGAAGGTGTGGTAAGATATCAAGTGGACCATAACGCACCAGAGTACTCGATACTTTGGGTAGTAGAGTGGTTAATAGGGAAAAGAGTCAGGAACCCGACAGCTGAGCTCCTGCTGTTTCGACAGCGAGATCAGTTCGGACCTAGCTGTCGAAATGGCTGCAGCTCAGCCGTCAGGTTCCTGACTCTTTTCCTGAGAGAGAGAGAGAGAGAGAGAGAGAGAGAGAGAGAGAGAGTGGGAATTCCTGAAAGTTAACTTGTTGAAGGCTGCTGATGAAATTTGTGGCTGGAGCAGACAGTTAGGTAGGAGGAGAGTGACATGGTGGTGGAACAGTAAGGTGGAGGGGTCCACCAAGGAAAAAAGGAGACTTGGAAAGAATGGCAGGATGGAGGTAGTAGAGAACTCCCAGATAGTAAACCAAGTAATACGGAATGGGGTTATACCAAATGACTAGTGTAGCATTATCATCGTCAAATGTTACAAGGGCAAAGGAAACGCCCTGGATAGAGGAAACTATAGGGGCATTAAGTTAGTTGACCAGGTCATGAAAGTCACAGAAAGAGTTCTTACTCAACTGATTAGAGACTGAATTGATCTAGATGAAATGCAGTTTGGGTTTGTGCAGGTAAAAGCACTATGGATGTTCTTTTCTTTTCTTTGTACGGCTACTACAGAAGAAGAACCTTGCTGAAAGTAAACCCCTTTTGTTGACTTGGACAGAGTCTCACGCACCTTAATCTGGTAGGCTCTTAGAAAACTAGGAGTAGATGAATAGCTTGTGAGAGTTATACAAGCCACGTATAGAGGAACAGTCAGCAAGGTTAGAATTAACAATGAATATAGTGAAGAATTTAGCTACATCAATCATGTTCGGTGAATCCATACGTACATATATATGTGTGTGCATATATGTATATATACATACTACTGTACGTCTGTATACATATATGTATGTACGTGTACATACTTATATTTAAGTAACAGCCGTACTAAGAGTGGGAAATGAAATTTCGTTTCATTTTTTCCGTTTATCGTTTTCGGTGCACCCGGCCGATTAACCCACTCGATATGCAGATTGGGCTACTCAGCCGTTAATATGCATAAGGTAAGTATATACATTCAACAATCTGGCAGGAAGGTATACGTTGCTGATGATAGCTAATAAGCTTGAAACTAGTACAGCGTTCCTTTGTCAGTGTTGATCAAACGAGCAACGATGGTTGCTGGATACTACGGCTTAATACGGGATGTTTGTTTACAAACACACCGAACATTATAATAAATGTTCGGTGAATCCATGCGTACATATATATATGTGTGCATGTATGTATATATATATACATACTACTGTACGTCTATATACATATATGTATGTACGTGTACATACTTATATTTAAGTAACAGCCGTACTAAGAGTGGGAAATGAAATTTCGTTTCATTTTTTCCGTTTATCGTTTTCGTTGCACCCGGCCGATTAACCCACTCGATATGCAAATTGGGCTACTCAGCCGTTAATATGCATAAGGTAAGTATATACGTTCAACAATCTGGCAGGAAGGTATACGTTGCTGATGATAGCTAATAAGCTTGAAACTAGTACAGCGTTCCTTTGTCAGTGTTGATCAAACGAGCAATGATGGTTGCTGGACACTACGGCTTAATACGGGATGTTTGTTTACTAACACACCGAGCATTATAATAAATGTTCGGTGAATCCATACGTACATATATATATATGTGTGCATGTATGTATATATATATACATACTACTGTACGTCTGTATACATATATGTACCAGTAAGAAAAATGCGTACAGCAAAAATAAGTAATATTGTTGGAATATAAACCTTTAAAAATACAGGACAAGAAACTAAAATAAAACTTTAAAAGAATAGGACAAGAAACTAAAATAAAACTTTAAAAGAATAGGAAAGAAACTAAGATAAAACTTTAAAGAATTGGACAAGAAATAAAAAATTTTACAATAATATTAGTGGCAAAATTTTTATTGGTAAAAAATCGAGTTCCACATTCATAGGCTCTGGGTTCCCCATTCAGAAGTCGTCGTCAGACTGGGGGGATCATTTGATCCTGGTTTGAACACCAATTGGGCCATAACCATACCCCTATTTCATCATTCGGCGACACGCCTCATGTGTCATGCATAATGTGAATGGACCCATGGGCCCATGAGCACAGATCTTGAGCAGCAGCGGACGGTCTTGTCGTCCCGCTCATCCTTGATCTTGACCAACCCGTCCATCTTCTCCTTGCATCTTGTCCTTGAGTTCAAGTCCGGCAGTCCAGATGAATGCGTGCCACAGCTTTCTGGTACAGGAAGGGGGAGCAGGAGGACTGGAGGGATGACGGGACAGAGGGAGGGAGGACCGGTGGTTGAGGGATGTGCCGTAGTCGGTGGTCAGAGTCGACATCTTGTCCCGGTCGTCTTCTCCATCTTCGTCTGGTGTTGCGGGACCAGAAGTGCATTCTTGGAGGAGACCTGCAGCTGCATCGGCCAATTCTTCTTGCAATGGTCATTCTGACGGAGCAGAACTGCTCAGCCAACCAACCCCAACCAGAACCAACCGCCCAGGGGCAACGCACAATGAGAGCATGACAATTATTATGCACTAATCAAGAAGATACTGGGGCATAGCACAGGAAACGAATAAAAAAAATTTGCCACTAATATTATTGTAAAACTTTTTATTTCTTGTCCAATTCTGTAAAGTTTTATCTTAGTTTCTTGTCCTATTCTTTTAAAGTTTTATCTTAGTTTCTTGTCCTATTCTTTTAAAGTTTTATTTTAGTTTCTTGTCCTGTATTTTTAAAGGTTTATATTCCAACAATATTACTTATTTTTGCTGTACGCATTTTTCTATCTGGTCTACTATTTTTTAATGCAATGCAAGCAACAGCTATCTAATAATTAAATGATCATAGTGAATTACTGACAAGTGATTGACATTTTAAAGTTCTTTTGAGTATAATTGCAATCTAGTTGATGCAACTGGCTTAATGACAAAGCTAGTAAATCATGAATGCATTTGAGATGATTAGTGCATAATAGTGAATTGGTGAAACTTGTGCATTTCAATGGTGTTACAACAATAGATGTAAGTTATATAGTAGTAATACTTTATCATTTTAACTTTTTAGAATGGACAAAAACCCATGCAAAGAAATGACTTTGACTGCAGTGATTCTCTCCAATTTACTTACAAAGCAAAACGTGGTCAAATACCTTATCATCTCTGATAAAATGCCCATTGAATCACTGAAAATCGGATGCATGGAATTCCTCATAAAATGCACCTATGAATCGGAAGCCATCACATATATCAATGGATATAGGGAGTTGTTCACACTGGAAGACGATCACTTCATTTGTGACTTCATCAGTTATCTCCACGATTATCTCAGACACCCAATGCCATTGATGAGAGGTGATCCAATGTGTGAGCATGTAACTAATCTTATAGAAGTTGTTATCGATCACCTGGCTTTTAGTGACATTTGACTGATTTGACTGATAATGATGTATTTTTAAAAAGTATGTGTACATTCTTGTTACTATTTTAAGGCAATGCAAGCAACAACTATTTAATAAAATTTAAATTTAAAAATGACCATTGTGCATTACTAGTATGATGACATTTTATTAAATCACAAAATTAGTCAGTCAGCCATAGAACAAGGATCAGGTGGCAAAAACATTG
Organism: Eledone cirrhosa; assembly: GCA_964016885.1. NCBI lineage: Eukaryota > Metazoa > Mollusca > Cephalopoda > Octopoda > Eledonidae > Eledone > Eledone cirrhosa. The sequence continues at coordinate 348,425,554 of OZ024742.1, forward strand.
GCAAAAATTTGTGTCAATTTAAGATTTCCAACATTGTTCAAAGGAATCATATCTGGTTTGAAGTCAGATTTGTCAAATTTTGACCAATTTTCAATGTTGTGAAGATTGGGCAAGTTCAATTTTTGAATCATTTCTTTCATGCAGTAATTAAACTTTTTCAAACGAGAATTTCTCTTGCCCAAGTCATTTTTATTTTCAATTACACTTTGTGGACGTGGAATGACACCACTGTAGAAAATGGGTGTACAGTGGTGCTTTTCCGCTATTTTCTGTAGCTTTGCAAAGAGACTCTTCCCCTGTTTTTCCGGTTTTGTGCCTCAACTGGGCACTTTGTCCTTAATTTACAAATAAATGATTAATAAAAAATACTTGGGCAAAAATTATTGTATTACTTTGCACAGCTTTGTAGTGCCAACGGTGCGTCGAGGATTCAGATCATTAGAGCCGACATGAACCACCAATACTTTCACAAAAGGACAACAGATAACAATGTTGGCGATTAACATTACCTGGCCATGACAGGCCCCAGGTATACAAAATATCTAAGTATTTTTGTTGGTATGATAAGTAAATACATTTGAATTATTAATATTTTTATACCTTCTGGTCATTCGATTTCGCCACATTTCTAATTATGGATTTGTAAAAACTGGCATGAATGTGAATTTGATCAGTCCAATTGCCCGATTTTAGTGAAAAGTTTTGATTCGAAATGGAAATACTCCATTTCCGTGCCATGGAAAAAATGAATAAGCCGATCAAAAAGCCGCGAAACATCATTTTTAATTAAGCGAAATTAGTGGATGCAAATCTCAGAAAATATTGTACACTATTCGCACCTATCGCACTATTCGCACCTATCGGTACAAAAAATCGCACGACTGTTAATAATACTAGAAGTGCAAACTATCTGTTGAATACCTGTACGATCGGTCGGCGATAGGTCTTGAAAAAGAATGAAGAATGAAGTGAAATTTTGGTCTGGTTGTTGTCATCGGTGTTTCGCAGAGGTGCCGGCACGAACAAAGGTGTCAGTGACACAAAGTTGTCCGCTTGAACAAAGGTGTCGGTCCGACAAAGGTGTCAGTCAGACAGTGTCACAGTCGGTGCGACAAAGCGATCGATGCGATTAAAAAAAATTTAACTCACATGTTTACCTATATTTTCGCAAACTATTGATAGATTGGTACAAAAAATAGCTTTGATAATAAACATAAATTTAAGTATTTAAATTAAAGTATTTATAAAGCATTTTAGCAGTGAAAAGAGAAGTAATGTTTCACACTGACGCAAGTAGGGCCGTTCAGAAATGATGTAGTCAATTAGGAGGAGGGGATTCGGCGATTTGACTACATTTGACTAACGTAATCACAATCACAAGAGTTCCGCCGAAAAAAATTCGTCATTTCTGGATTACCTCCCCTAGCGTCACGCTTACTACTCACTCACTTGAACACAAGATTTATCAGCAAACTTTGATTATAAACTTTTTCCCGCTGGACCAAATTTCTAGATTTTTAAGCCAAAAGATGTGTAATGATCTACTGTTCATGCTCATATAAGTTTTATCTCAGTTAAATAAAGTAGAGCCGCGCTGTACTGTCGTAAACAGACGATTGCCAACGAAAACACGACCACAACAATATTACTAAACGGACTACCGTCCGTTTAGGATGTACGTATGGATTCACCGAACATTTATCATAATGCTCGGTGTGTTTGTAAACAAACATCCCGTATTTCACATTGCTCAAGTTTACTCAGCTGTAGAAATGAGATGATAGAGACTAGGGTCCATATCATTCCACTGCAAAGTGTTCGTGGAGGTGCCACGGCAAAAAATCCCCCAGCACTCACTGTAAATGAGGTTGGTGTTAGGAAGGACATCCAGCTGTAGAAATCAAGCCAGAATCAGTTCCCGTCCCACCCTTGCTAGCACGGAAAAGCGGACGTAAAATGAAATGAAATGAATGAAATGATATATATATATATATGATGGCTGCCCCCTCGTTATCAAGTATGGCCATTGTGCAATAAAAAAAAAGAAAGAATACACATATATATATTAATAATTAACGGTTAACGGTGCTGCCATCGAATGTGGTTTTTTAGTCCAGCCACTAAGCTAAAATGTCTTGCACAGAGTTGGCAACCAAAACATTCACTGGCAATAGCCGGTAGTGGTTGGATTTCATATACTTTTGCATGTCATTTGAGCCCTCCTGCTGATCCTGTTATTTTCCACATTCTTGACAGGTATGATGAGTAGCATCTCTGACAGCAGCCTGGTAGTCAACAACTGGTCTCACTTTATGACTGCGAAGATGACTTTTGAGTCCAGCTTTGCTGAGGCAAAGTCTTGCACAGATGCTGCATGTACAGTCTTTCCCCATTTATTACGATCAGCAGCTACGCTTTCCCATGTATCAGCAGAGATGTTAAGCATCTTTTAAGGAGGCTTTCAACGAATCCTTATACCTCTTTTTTGGTTTATGTGGAGGCAATTTTCCTTTAACTAACTCTCCATAAAAGAGTTGTTTTGGTATCCTAGAATCCTTAATCCTGGCAAGGTGACCACTCGATCAGAGTCTTTGCTTAAGCACAAGAGTTTCTATGCTTTCACACAGAGAGCTTTCCAAAATCTCGGACATCACTGATGTGGTCCCTCCAGTGAATGTCATGAATACGTCTGAGACACATCTGATGGAAACGTTCCAACTGTTTAAAGTGGTATCGATATGCGACCCAGGTCTCACAGGCATAAAGAAGAGAAGCGAGCATACATACCCTGTACACCTTTGTCTTCTTGCATATGTCTCACCAACCCCAGAGGTGCCTTTTTAGCTTTCTGAAAGCATCACTTGCTTTCCTAATCCTGTGTGGAATTTCATTATCAAGATTGCTGTATTGATTGACAGTGCTTCCCAGGTAGACAAACTGATCAACCACTCCAAGTGGTTTACCATACACATAGATATTTGGTTCATTGTACTGCTTACGGATTTCTTGAGACTGACAGTCAATCCTAGGGCAGTGTAAGCATCAGAAAATGCATTCAATATGTGCTGCATATCAATCTCTGTGTGCGCTACAAGATCGCAATCATCTGCATACAAGAGGTCTCTTATGATAGAGCTAAATACTTTTGTTTTTGCAGCAAAGTGCCTGATGTTAAATATGCTACCAGAAGTTCGACCGTAGATGTAAACACCATGCTTGCAATTCCTGAATGCAATATAGAAAATCATTGCAAAGTATATGTCAAATAGGGTCGGTGCTGGAATTACCCCCCTGTTTCACTCCATTTTTCACTGAGATAGGCTCCGGCATGTTACCTCTCACATTAACCCAAGCCTTCATGTCATCACGGAAAGACCTAACCAAAGCAAGGAACTTATTAGGGCAACCAAGTTTCTGGAGAACCTTCCACAATGAATTTCTGTTAACAGTATTGAAAGCTTTTGTCAGATCAACAAAAACCTGATACAGATCCAAACCCTGTTCCACACACTTCTCCTGAAGCTGACTAGCTGAGAAGATCATATCAGTAGTGCCGTGTTCTGCACGAAAACCAGATTAACTTTCAGGAAGAACACAATCTGGAATGTATGTCAGCAGACGGTCCAGAATCACCCTACATAACATTTTTCCTACGACAGAAAGCAATGATATACCCCTATAGTTTCCACAATCGCCTTGCCTAAGTACAAAGCGAAACCTACAGTCAACACGCCCATCCCACTACCCCTACACCACCCCTTTCTCTGTAAAGTTATGTTGGTGCCACAACATCCAGTCCTAAATAAATGAGGGCGTGTAGGTGTCACGACAAAAAAACACACAGTCCACGCTGTAATGTGGCCGTGTGTAGGTAACACAGTAAAAACCTCCCAGTCCACACTGTAAACGTGGTTGGTGTTAGGACAAACAAAGAGTGAATATGTCGCAGAAGTCTCTCACCACCATATTTTAAGAGCTCTGCATGTATGCCATCCATACCTGGAAACCTTCCACTGTTCAGCTACAAGACAGCTACTGCAACTTCCTCTAACGTCGGTGGTTCTGCGAGAGCTACTTTCACAGGTTTTTCAGGGATTAGATTGAGGAAATCTTCATTGACGACAGATGGCTGATTCAAAAGTTCATCAAAGTGCTCTTGTCACCTTCACACGAAGAAGTTCCCTGCCATCCCTGCTGCAAAGCGGTGTCCCCAGAGAACAAGATGGTCCATAAACTTCATGCAAGAAATTGTACAACATTTTTGTGCTATTGGAATCTGATGCAGCTTGTATCTCACCAGCCTTCTCACTCCACTGCTTATCCTTCATCTAAGAGAGCCTCCGCTACACATGTGATTTCACATCCTTGTGTTCCTTATGCAACATATTCTTCTCCTTTGGCTTTGCTGCCAAATAGTGTGACAGAGCATGCCTCTTATCAGCCAACAAGTCTTCTATATGTTCATCATTTTCTTTAACCAAGTCTTGATGCTTTCTTTGTACCAGTCCCAGAACACGCCACCCAACATCATAAACGGACTTTTTAGGGGGTGGCCAATCCTCACCAATATCTGCAACATTTATTTCTTCACACTATTACCTCTAAGACAAGCAGCATTCAGTCTTTTAGGCAGGGTAACACCAGCAGCCTGGTTTTTACATTTTGTAGTTAATTTCACATTTACACGTATCAGGCAGTGGTCCATCCAACACTCAGCCCCACGAAGGACATGAACACACTGCACATCCCGTCTGTCACACACTCTGACAAGGATGTGGCCCAGATGCCATTCTTTAGATGCAGGATGCATCCATGTGGTCTTAAACTTATTCTTTTGCTGAAACATGGTATTGGTAACACATAGATCCAGCTCCTCACAAATCTGCAGCAGGAGCATACCATTGCTGTTACACTTTCCCACCCATGCCTTCTGATTACAGTCCATATGTTAAAATCCCTACCCACTCTAGCATTAAAATCACCCAGCACGATAACCTTGTCTGCCTGAGAGATATTTCTTATAACACCTTTCAATGCATGGTGGAAAGATACTTTTTCTTCATCAACAGAATTCATAGTTGGAGCATACACATTCACCAGGGTCACATACCTTCCTTTGTCCAACAAAATTCTCATGAACATAAGATGCTCACTAATCCCCACTGGGAATTCTTCCAACTTATCCACAAGAGCAGTCCTAACAGCAAATGCTATTCCAGCCTCTCTTCTAATCCCTTCATCTCTCCATTTCCAAAAGAATGTATATTTTCCACAATATTTCATAAGACGACCATCTCCGGCTAACCCCGTCTTAAATAAAGCAACAATGTCAAGATCATAATGATGAAGCTCCTTCGCAACAAGAGCGGTCCTTTGTTCAGGACGTTCTCAGGAATCACTTTCAAGCTGTGTCCATAAATTCCAACAGCCAATATTCAATGTTTTGTTTGGTTCTATCACAGTGGCATCTTTCTTGAAAGACTCTTCAACACTTAATTTTAAATTTTTAATTCCTTTTAATTGTAATATTCAACATTTGATAAGATGGTTTACACTGATACATCAAAACCGGTTATATTTTATATATATATATATATATATTTTATATACATTACGAAACTCCTTTTTTTTTAAAGAATTGTTCCTCTCATGTTTTCAATAATGTCAATTTGACGAATCAAAGAAGAAAAATAGAAAAACAAATCCTTAAATATATTTTCTGTGCTATTTTCAATTCCACTTTTTCTTTATAACCCCTGTTTTGTATAGAACCTAGCTCCCTTTTCAAATATATATAAATATATATATATATATATATATATATATATATATATATAGTTTCCTTGAGCAAGACACTTTATTTCACATTGCTCCAGTTTACTCAGCTGTAGAAATGAGATGATAGGGACCCCAGTCCCTATCATTCCACTGCAAAGTGGTCGTGGAGGTGCCACAGCAAAAAAGCACCCAGCACTCACTGTAAATGAGGTTGGTGTTAGGAAGGGCATCCAGCTGTAGAAATCAAGCCAGAATCAGTTCCCGTCCCACCCTTGCAAGCAGGGAAAAGTGGATGTAAAATGAAATGATGATATATATATATATATTTAATATACAAAATGGCTTCTACAGGACTAGAATTGTTTCATTCGAAGGAAATCATCAGAGACGAGCTTGAATATTGAAGCATATCTGAGGATTTTTTTTATTCCAGAGTCAGGTTCGATCACTAATAGATTGTTACTTGAGCTGATCAACAGTGAAACATGTGTAATGTTATTAAATATGTTATGATGCAACACTGATTCTTTGTTCCTTTATTCTTATACTATATATACATACATATATGTGTGTTTGTAAGTACAGATTAAAGTTTAAGCAAAGAATCGTTGCGTTCAGCCTTTTACGGGATCTTCTGAAACTTTTTGCTGTACGGGTTTATATATATATATTTTATATATATATATTATATATATATATATATATATATATATATATATAATACTTATCGAGGACTCATCGGATTTTAGTCTTCTCATTTATTATTACTATATATATATATATATTGTATGCACACACACACACACTCTCTTACTTACATATACACACACATATCCTCTTAGGGTAGTTGTTGGCAAGATGGTTGATAATCTTGTGGGTATCTACCAAGTATCTTGCCAGACAACGAAGCTTTAATGTATCCATACCCAGGGAAGCAAGACATTCAGAGTATGGTAGATGCCTGATGGAGGGCATTTGTTTGGTTGCACATTTCTGAACAGTTCCCTGATCAATATTCTGAGCAAGATAGGGGTTCCAGACTGGTGATGCAAATTCTAAGTGTGGATGCACCATAGCTATATACAGCTTTAAATAGATAGCTGGAGAGTAGCTGTCAAAGGTCTTGCTGAGTGATGCTAAGACACCCTTGGCCTTCTTGTCAATTTTAGAGATGTGTTTTGTCCAACGCAAATCACTGTTGACAATAATGCCAAAGCCACGTTCACAAGACTTCTTGAGATTTGTATTGTGGAGGAAGTATATGAAAGCTGGGTTTTTTCTTTTCAAAATACATGGCAGTACACTTGACCACAGCCAGCTTGAGTTGCCAATCCATAATCCTTTGCTGCATTGTGTTCAGGTCTGATTGCAGGATCTGTCCTTTTTATTTCAAAGTACAGCTTGATGTCATCTACATATTTCAGCAGTGACATTCTTCAAGTTGGCATCTATGTCATTAATATATGCAACAAACCAAGAATAGATCCCTATGGTACACCAGATGTCATCTCATAGGGTGAAGACTGCTGTCCAAGAACCGTGACTACCTCTTTTCAACTGAGAATGAAGGACTTTAACAAGTTATAAAGATCATCTCTCACATCAGAAAGTTTTGCCATAAGACTTTAGTGTGGCACAGAATTAAAAACTTTAGCAAAGTCAAAACAGATAACATCCACCCATGAGCCGCCATCAGTGATTCGGGTAATGTCTTCAAAAAACTCGATGAATAGGCCACAGCAGCTGGAGTTTGGCATTTACTGATGTGATGATGCCATACATGTATTACAGTTGTCTAAATTATATTTATCTTGGTTGACTGGTACTAGAATTTTCCAAGGCCAAGGATGCTGGAAACTAATCATCCAGTGAAGATTTTTATTTTCTGTATAACAGCACACATGCACACATGTCCCGCTGTAAGTTGAAGACACAACCAACACCCTAGTGTTGTAGGCTGGTGCCACGATAAAATCCACCTAGATACTTGATAAAGTGATAGTGTGGTGCCCCAATAAATTACTCTACATTATAAAGTGGAAGTACTGGTGCCATGATAAAAATCACCCAGTTAACCCAATAAGTTGATTATGCTGGGGCCACAATTATAAGCACCCATCCCACACTAAAAAGTAGTAGTATTAGTGCCGTGATAAAAAATACCTAGTTTACTCTGTAAAGTGGTAGTGGTGGTGCTATGATAAAATTCTCCCAGAAGATTCTGTAAAATGGTTGGTTGGCATCAGGTAGAATATTCAGTCAGAGAAACCATAAATGGAGCTAGACATAGACACAGAATATGGCAATATGTCTAACCCACACCAGCATAGATACTAGACATTAAATGGTAATGATGATGATGACACATATACAGACATACTGAGTGACACAGACACACACACATATATACATGTGTGTGTCTGTATGTTCATTAAACCGTATTATTTAGTCTTTCAACAGAAGAATCATTAAAACTGGTTGGATAAACAATATTATTTCCCTCCATAGCATTGAAGCAATGACAGGAGGGAGAGAGAGAGAGAGAGAGAGAGAGAGAGAGAGAGAGAGAGAGAGAGAGAGAGAGAGAGAGAGAGAGAGAGAAAATAACAACAACAATGACATAGACAATAATAACAACAGAGACAACAACAATAACAGCAACAATTCCAACAACAGCAGTCGGTCATAATAACTTTTTTTGGGGGGGGGGGGAGGGTTGATATCAGGAATGTGTTGAGAGAGAGAAAATGATGATGATGATGATGATAATGGTGATGATGAGGGGGGGGGGGGGTAAAGTGGTAGTTAGTACAAAGACTTGTGTGTTTGTTTATTCTGTTTTTATTTTTTTTGTTTTCCAGACAATTTTCTTATCACCTTATTGAGTCACTAAACCACACCCATCCAGTGTTGCACACACAGCCTTACCTGGGGTGTTAAGGTTTCAAGGTTGTTAAATGTGCATGAACCATTGGGGCAAACTAGAAGGTGCTCCATAGTGTGTAATTGCCCACATTGGCAGTTGGAATAATCATCAGTGGCATATCCCCATTTCTGAAGGTTGGCTACACCACATGCTATTTTTCTGGTCAAAAAGGGGTGCACATTATACATGAATGAGCACAATACACAGAAAAATACAGTCTTTAGGTCAAGTCTTCAGTTTAACCCTTTTGATACCAACCCACCTAAAACCAGCTCTGCTTCTATGGAAGAAAACCATTCATTTTAAAGTGTTCCTACTTAAATTAATTCTAATATACTTTCTATAAGAACCTTTTGATAAGCTGTGTTACAAATACTATCTTAATGAAATAATTAGTAAATCCTTCTAAATTCTTCATTAATTTAATTCAAACACAATGTATTATATTAGAAATATGGCAATGAAAGGGTTAAGAATAGCTTCTTCTCTCCATCTCACCCTGCCTCAGAAGCTTTTACAACTATCACAGGCTCTACTCTTTCTTCCCTGACTAAAGAAGTTTTTTATATATATATCATGAAAAATGGAAGTGAAGTAAAATATAACAACAGTTTACTGTGTGTCAGTGTGTGTGTGTGTGTGTGTGTGTGTGTGTGTGTGTGTGTGTGTGTGTGTGTGTGTGTGTGTGTGTGTGTGTGTGTGTGTGTGTGTGTGTGTGTGTGCGTGTGTGTGTGTGTCTATATACACACTGAAACTAAAAATTCCTAACAAGGACTGAACATAATAGAATCAAATTCCCATTGTCACTGCCACCATCTTTCTCGCTCTCCCCATCCCTTACTATTATAAGCAAATGGGGGCCCACACAGTTGCAGCCCCGGTGGACAGAATAAAGAAGGCATTTCCCCATAGGATGGAGAGGGAGACACGTTAGAAGAGCTATTCCAGCTCGCTAGGCTAACACCTGCAGGTAGCCAACTCCATGCCAATTGTGGGGAGTAGGGAGGTTGTCCTAGGGCCAACCAGAAGTCTCCACTGCTACGGGCTCAATACAACAATCTAATAAATATTATTCTACTAATAATTGATCTCATATTGATCTCGTATTGACATACAAACTAATAAGATTAATATCGGTTGCTTTCTGTGTTGTATCTATTTTTAAAACCTACTTTTATTTCTGGTTATTTGGCAGTAAATTGGCAGCAAATCATTAAAGCATTGGATTAAATGCCTTGATATTTGTTCTGGCTCTTTGAGCTCTGAATTGAAATCCTGAAGAGGTCAACTTTGTATTTCATCCTTTCAGGGTTGATAATTAAAATACCAATTTAGAGGTGATGGATTGGTGGAATTGTTAAAGAATCAGATAGGATAATTTGTGGTACGTTTATTAGTTCTGTATGTTCAGAGTTCAAATATGGCCTTCCGTCATCTAAATAGTAATGATACTTCTGCCAGAAGTTGCAACAGACAAAAATTCCACAGATACATGTACCTCTGACATAATTCTCAGGAAGATTCAGTATGACACAGTGTTACAAGGTTGGTCCCTTGAATTAAAAGTATAGTTCATCTGACAGCCTTTCAAACAGTTTCTCTTTAATTTCAACACAAGACTGGAGTGATGCCAAGGTTATGGTAAATGACATTTTCCCAAGATGCCATACTCTGGGACCAAACTTGGAAGCTTGTAATTGTGATGTCAATTTCTTAACCATTCATAGTTAAAGTTTGTACCAATCTCAGAGGCTCAACAGGCTGGAGCTTGCCCTAGTTTTATTAATGTTAATTGACTGAGAATACAAGACTTCCAACTGGAAAAGACATGAGTCTGTCATAATGGTAACCCCAACTGCTGCTTATACTCATTATCCTTTTTTACAACTGAGTTGACTGGGCAACATGAAATGAAGTATCTTGATGTAATATAACATCCACTTAGGGAATCCAACCCATGCTGAAGGGTCTTTGGAGTAACATTACTTGATAGAGGGCATAGCTTGGAGATGAGAAAGTCACTCCAGGTAGAGCCGCTACTTCTCCGAGTTGAGAGATCACAGCTCTGGTACTATGGACATGTGGTTAGAATGTCTCAGGAAAGAATCGCTGGACAGATTTTTTTGAGCAAAACAAAATGGCAGGAGACCCAGGGGTAGATCCCAAGCAAGATGGTCGGATAACATCCATAAGATCAGCTGGTCTCACTTGGGAATGTAGCCGGATCTGTTGGAAACAATTGCTTCTGACAGGATCTGCTGCACGGAGTGTTTGAAGACTCTGTCCCCACAACTCTCTCAGGAATAAGAAGGTGAAGAAGAAGATATATATTTATGTATTTTATATATGTAAATATGTATATACATATATATAATATATAAAAATATATATAATATATACATATATACACATAGTATATATGCACACACACACACATGCACACATATATATATATGAATATGGTACCAGGAAAAAATCAGGAAAAACTAGGCATGTAGATGTGGATAGATGGAGAAATTTATTGTGTTCAATCTTTAACATGTGTTTCTGTACAATTACATAACAGTCTACATCTGCTGACTACATTATACAATGTTCATTCCTATGCATTATGTGACTGAGATTACACTTTATCAGGAAGAGGAAAAGAAAAACAGATTTAACAGGGAAGAAGAAAAACTGGTTATATTCCTTGTTGTAGGTACCGCTTTTCTGCAATAAGCATTACTTACTGCTGACAGCTTTATCAACAGTAATAACTAATCACTTCCAGTTGTTCTGCATATGCATGTACCATTGTAACCATATTGAAACAGACGTAGAAATAAAAGAATGATCCAGGTTAATATTCCAGACCAGAATCCAGATCTGCCTGATCCTCAGACCAGTGCTATCACAACAAAATCCACATCGGATCTGTCAACAAACTAGCCAGTCACAAACAAGTAGAGAGAATGTCCAATCAGGGCCCCATATATATATATAACGAAGGAAGTGTGGTAAGGAACCAGATGGACCATAGCGCACTAGAGTACTCAATACATAGGATAGTAGAGTGGGTAATAGGAAAATGTTTAACTCCGACAGCAGAGCTCAAGCCGTTTCGATGGCTATTTCTGGACAGAAATAGCCGTCGAAACGGCTTGAGCTCTGCCGTCGGGGTTAAACATTTTCCTATATATGTATATATATATATATATATATATATATCCAGGGAGTGTAACATGAAGTTACTGTAGGTTCACCCAGTTGAGCACTTGATGTTTAGGTTCACGTCAGTGACGAGGTGTAGAGATAGACAGAGTATAATATAATAATACAAGGATAATTTGTTAAGCCTTCATTACGTTTATTGATTGTGATGCGCATTTCACTATTAATCAGCTCAAGGTTCGATCTGTATCGATCTGAAATCGAAAGCTTCTCGGACCTCTGCTGTAGTGTCATTACTTTCCATATAAAGTGTGAAACTAATAAGACTTTTTGTATCTCTGTTTTGCCATTTCCTTTCTCCCCCCCCCCTCTCTCTCTCTCTCTCTCTATATATATATATATATATATATGTATATATATACAGTTTCCCCTCAAAAATGTATACACACATCAACACCATTCTAATCAAAGTAGGTATAATTGTTGGAGGCACCCTCTATATATGTGTATATATATATGTATATATACATACACACACACACACACACACACACACACACACACACATATATATATATATATATATATATATATATATATATATATATATATATATATATATAAATAAATACATTATCGGAGAAAGCTTTTAGCGATACTCCGGCCAAATTTCAACTCACTCAACAAACATTAGGAAATAAGTGAGTTTATTCCTAATTAAACGTTCGGTGTGCTAACTAAATGTATTGTGTGGAAAATTGGCTGTATTATTTCAAATGAGATATATCGAATATATCTCTTCTCAGACGGACGTCTCGTCTCATTATAAGATTCCTACAATGTAGGTGAAATTATACCAATTTATGTAGGAGCTTGTTTAGGATCAACAGATAATATTCAAGTGGGCTCCTATAATTCATCAGTGGGTGCCCAATAATACTAATATTGATAATCTAACCAATATCAGTATTTAGGGTTAATCACCATCAGTGCCTGAGGTATCTGTTAGGTTGCTACTCCAGCAGTTCTAAAGAAATACTCAAACTGATTCAAAAATGAGGAAGTATATTACCGCCAAAAAAACAATACATGCGCAGGACAATGAATTCTAAAAGGAATTCAGGCCACGTGCAAGAACTCAATTGGAATTTGAAAAAATATCTATGTGTGTACAACGTTTGATGACACAGATATTTTCTCGGGCAAAATAACAGAATGAGATACAAGAAACAATCAATATTCATATCTAAAAAAAATAAACAAAGAGAGTTCAAACCTTATATCGGGAATTTCATATCTGTTGCACCAAGAGTAAATAAATAAGTTATATATGTGCATATATATATATATATATATATATATAACTGTTTTTACTTTAGAAACAAGGCCTGCAATTTTCGGAGGGTGGGGGAAGTCGATTAATCGAACCCAGTGCATTACTGGTGCTTTATTTTAACGACCCCGTAAGAATAAAAGGCAAATCTAAGCTCGGTGGGATTTGAACTCAGAATGTAAAGGGACGTGACTCTATGCCGTGAAACATGGTGTCCGACGCTCCACCGACACTGCCAATCCACCATAACGTTTGTTTGAAACTATACTGAAATATATTTTTCTTTGTTCATAATTAAAATAAATTTTTAAAAGATTTGGGTTTTCTTTCTATCATTCAAAAATATAATACGATGTATGATGTGAAGGAGATTTGGCTGTTATATTTAGCATTTTCTTTTATATTAGTTTCAATGTACATCTGCCATTTCTAGCATTTCTGTTAACCATTTATATGTCAACGAGCAGTGACGAAAGTTTCATATTTATGTTTAGCATATATGGACTAATGACATACAGGGATAAATGTTTGAGTAGCGTAGGAGAAATAACTTTTGACAGGGCAAATGTAGGATTAGAAACCAGGACTCTATCGAGTAATGTTACTCCAGAGAACCTTCAGGGGAAACCCATTTTGGCCGCTTGTATTTGCAATTGTATTCTTTCGGTCATTACCCTAGATTCATAAACATTGGTAAGGGTTAGCACTAATACCGAATTAAAGAGATCAATTTTGGATTTTACGCATATAAAGTGTGAAACTGATAAGACATTTTGTACCTCTGTTTTGTCGTTTCCTTGACCTATATATATATATATATATATATATATATATATATATATATATATATATATATATATATATAATATAAGATCAAAAGATGGTTAACAGAGTTCCATGTATTTTATTATGCGCATTTCAAAAACAAATATCATGGGATGATACTTGCGTTCTCATCAGATAAAATCTCCCTATTTTATCTGATGAGAACGCAAATATCATCCCATGATGATATTTGTTTTTGAAATGCGCATAATAAAATACATGGAACTCTTTTAACCATCTTTTGATCTTATATTATTTATACTCCAGTCCTATAAACTGTTGAGTGCTACTTATCCGATATTTGCATTGCTTTATTGTGCTACAATAAAACTCACCTCCTATATATATATATATATATATATATATATATATATATATATATATATATATATATATATATATATGTATACACATACACACGAAAAGTACCTAGCTAAAAGTAAGCCGCTCTACCTGGCATTTGTCAATCTGGAAAAAGCCTTCGACAGAGTGCCCCGTGCTATAATCTGGTGGCCTCTTAGAAAACTAGGAGTAGATGAATGGCTTGTGTAAGCTGTACAAGCCATGTATAGGGGAGCAGTCAGCAAAGTTAGAGTTAACAATGACTATAGTGAGGAATTTAGCATACAGGTCGGTGTCCACCAGGGCTCTGTTCTTAGCCCTCTTCTATTTATTATAGTATTGCAGCTATAAAAGAGTTTAAGACCGGATGCCCATGGGAACTTCTGTACACTTATAGCTGAATATATGGCGGAACTAAAGAAGAAATTCCAAAAATGGAAGAAGGGACTAGAAAGATGGGGGTCTCAAAGTCAACATGACAAAGACTAAGGTCCTCGTAAGTAGACAAGAAAACAGAACCTAGATCCCCTCAGGGAAATGGCCTTGCTCAGTTTGCAGGAAAGGTGTAGGTAGGAATACCATCCTCTAGCCCAAATGCAAACTATGAGTACACAAGAGATGTAGTGGGATCTCAGGAAGCTTAGTTAGGAATGTAGGCTTTACAAGTAGCAGCTACACAGGGACAGTAAGCAGCAACCAGCCACAGGAAACAAGCACTACCAAATTCTGGGAGTGCTCTGTAGAAACAGTAGACAGCTTCTGCTACCTAGGTGACCGAATTAACCACAGAGATGGGTGTTCTGAAAGTACAGTAACCAGGGTAAGAATGGGGTGGAAGAAGTTCATGGAGTTACTGCCACTGCTAGCTGCAAAAGGCTTTTCCTGCAAAATGAAAGGCAGACTGTATGATGCGTGCATGCGAACAGCAATGTTGAATGGTAGTGAGACCTGGGTGCTGTGTGTAAAAGACTTGTATAGATTAGAAAGAAACGAAGCTTGCATGCTTCGATGGATGTGTAATAGTAATATAAGCGACTGGCAAAGCTTAAACGAATTGAGAGAGAGACTGAGCATAAGAGGAATCAATGCTGTGTGCAGGAGAGGAGGATGCATTGGTATGGACATGTGATACGTATGAATGATGACAGTTGCATAAAAAGGGGAAGAACACTAAAAGTTGATACAAGCCATGGAGTGGGGTGATACAAGAAGACGTGGGGTGCGGTGATAAAAGTGGACCTTACCTAATTGCACCTCTAAACAGCGATGACACAGGATCGTGACCTCTGGCGTCACGCAGTAATACAGAAGAATCGACTTCCCACGGGAACAAGCGTAAGCCGAAGCATATAGACAATATACCCCGATGCCCTCCCACTGCAAAGTGGTCGTGGACAACAAAGCACCCAGACCACACTGTAAAGTGGTCATGTAGGCACCATGAAAAAAAAAGTACCCAGCACTCACTGTAAATGAGGTTGGTATTAGGAAGGGCATCCAGCTCTAGAAATCAAGCCAAAATCAGTTCCAGTATGAGCAAGGCAAGGTCACCCGACCTAACATTACCCACAGCAGGACAACCCGTCTAACCCATACTAGCGTGGAAGAATGGACGTAAAACGGTGATGATGATGATGATGATATATATATATATATATATATATGGGCCTTCCAATTTCATTTTACATTATTTACATATCAGTGTATATTTTAATTATTTAAAAATTACTTTTAAGTGAACGTGACCCAACGAGTCACGGGTGGTCTAGTTTCTTAATAAAAATGTAATTCGTTGTAGAGCCTGTAGCAGTGGAGACTTTCGGCGTTTTTGGCCCCTGGGTCACAACCCTACTCACTGCTATTGGAGCGGAGTTGGTTGCCCGCAGGTGCAAGCCCCGTGAGGTGGAGTGGCTGTTCCAGCACGTCTCCCTCGCCGTCCTCTGGGCAATGTATTCTCCATCCTGTTGGTGGTCGAGAGTAAGAGGTGGAGGGTAAGTTAATTGGAGGTGGAAGATGCTAGTTCTCATGTCACATATTTCCTCTTCACATCCCACTTTCACTCATTCTATGTATTGTGAATTGGCAGTATCACTAGAGTGTCGGACAACATGCTTGCATCATAGAGGCATGGCCCTTTACTTTCTGGGTTGAAATGATGCCGAGGTTGGCATTACCTTTCATCCTTGCGTGGACAATAAAATAAAGCACCTGCAATGGATTGGGGTCGATTTAATCAACTTTTCCCTTCTCCCAAATTGCTGGCCTATAGTAGAAATCATTCTGAGGGCGATATGAAAAAAGAACTATTGGCAGTGGTGGGATTCGAACCCACGCCTCCAAAGAGACTGGTGCCTAAAACCAGCGCCTTAGACCACTCGGCCACACTACCAGCTGTTGAAAACAATACTCAATTATCATATTTGTATATTAATAATAGAGTCACAGTGGATGTGTTCATCTTCCAACAATGTTTCACTACAAATCACTCAACGGAATAAGATTCTCCATTCCATATCTGTTATTTTTATATTGTTTAGTTCCAGGTTACTCGAGATTAAAATATAAATTTATTCAGATCATATTTCATTTTAAGACCACAAATAACGGCCAAATATCACACACACAGACACACATATATACATATCTATTTAAACTTCCCCCTTTGTATTTGTCCCCTTCTTTTGTGCCCCTGTGGCTAATAAAGAAATATATCTATTGACCGGACTTGTGGTAGATCGTCGGTAAGTTTTTTGTAAAATTTTCTATACAAAAACAGAATTTATTGTGTGAAAATTTATATTGTTTGATAGATTAACACGCAGGCTGAATTGTCGGCTGGGTGGTAATGTCAGTTTTCGCCCCACAGGGGCGGATATTTTATTTGAAAAATTTTCAAAAATTTAATATTTTTGCTATCGATAATGGCTAACTTAGTAGAAGCAACGCTACCGAACGCTGACGAAGAAAGTAGAGAGAGAGAAATGCAGAGAGTAACGTTGCCGCAATTTCTGCCTACATAGGCGTCACTATGGAGACAAATAGTGACAATAAAGTTTTGTTTTGCCAAGAAGCCGAAAAATGCAACTTACAAGATGGACCACACAGCTTACAACAGACATTAAAAACCACAAAAAATGAAACAATAGACACAACTACAAACGGAAAAACCGACAACCACAACAACAACAACAATACCAAAAAAATAACTTTTACAGAAACAGTCACAAATAATAATAATATCGTTAGCTCTAACTTCGCATGTATTGGCGTCACCATGGAAGCCAATATGGACAAGATCGAACCACACAGTGTACAATAGACACCAAAAACAACAGAAAAAACAACAGAAAATAAAATCATTGTCACAACTACAAACGGAAAAACCGACAACCACAACAACAACAATAACAACAACACCCAAAAAAACTTTTACGCAAACAGTCATCAAGACACAAGAGTTCAAGGATCTCGATATCTCCAATGCGAAACAGATGCTCTCTGAAGCAAAGGAGTTTATCACTTTCGATGAAAACGGTGGATTTCAAATAAACTCACCCCCAGAAATTCGCCTGGAAACATTTCGAAGGACAATTACCTTCAGAACTGTTTCAAATGAAACAAAACGACCAGCATTCCTTAGTCAAGGGGAAATTGAGGCAACCTTGAAGGAGATATTGCCAGACATTGACTTTATGTAGAGGGCCAAACAGTACGGGAGTATTTTAGTACTCCTCAAAAAAAGAGGCCCTCGCACAAAGATACTCAGTGACGTCAATACTGTCAAAAAAATACACCTTTTTCCCTACATACATGGGAAAAAGGACACAAAAAATCAGAATTACAAACATACCACCAAATATTAATATTTGGTGGATATTGGCAGGATTTTTAGAGGAGAGAAAAGACACCATTCTCTCCATCAAAAAGTCGACCAGACACACCTTGTCTGGTACAAATTTGTAGATTCTGGTGCAAATGAGCCCGGAAAGAATCTCCAAAATACCAGAAAAAGTGCTGGTTGACAACAACAGCCGCATCAGCATTTCGGTTGAGGGACGAAAACCACATTGCTTTCGTTGCAATAGCACCACACACCTAAAGGCCTCCCGCCCTTTACAAACACGTTCAACCAAAACAATACAAAAGAAAACACTGTTACCAACACCAACACCAAAATAACCGCCACCACAACAACAACAACACACGAAACAAACAAGCACACCAAAACAAACAGCCACTCAACCAACGACAACAGAAAAAACACAGACAACACCCCTGAAGAACACAGCCCCACCCCACCCCACTCCATCAAACACTACCACAAACACACACACCGAAACACCACCACCACACAACATACCCCTACCCCACACCCCTGACGACGATTATTCATCAACAGATGAGGCTGCTTCTCCTTCTTTAAGTGAAGAAGGAGAGCCTCGGAAATCTAAAAAACAAAAAAAGAGACACCACAAAACCTCCAAAACTCCAATCACCAACACCAACACACAACCACAGACACAAACAACAACACAAACAACACCGCAGTCAAACATCCCCCTACCAGCAAAACCAACACCAACAACACCCCAAACACAAGCACCCACCATAAAAAGAAAACTCCAGGACGAACAACAAACTAAAACAACATAACAAAAACACAAACAACAATACGCATACATCAACACAAACAACAAGAGTTTGATGGAGGTCATCTCCCAAAACCCCAAGGTGGAGACGGAGGGCAACACTTTTGTCAAAGCAGAATCGTCTCCACACCTTAAACTTATAAGGGTTTCTATGGAGACCTATAGTGACCTGAAAAAATTTTTTTCGCAGGACGTGGGCAACCCCTGCCAGAAACCCATCAACCACATCCTGCTAAAATGTTTCTCCACCCAACCCCACCCAACACCCCTCCATCACCCAAAAGGAGATTGAACAACCGGATCTCCAGGAAACGAAAAGGTAAATGCACCTTTTCGTCCTTTTTCTCCAACTCTTCTTCATCAACATGGCTAGTTTACGAGTGGGAAGCGTGAATGTGCGTGGCCTAGGGATGCCCTGGAAACAGGGCCAACTTTTAAACGACCTTAGGTCACACGGTATGGATGTGATAGCCATCACCGAGTCCAGGATACACAACAGGCAGCAACTAACCCCCATCTTCAACGACTTTGAGATCTACGCATCTCTCTTTCAGCCAGGAGGTGGAGAGGGAGTGGTTGTCATGCTTCGGAAGAACCTGGACGTCGAAGTGCAGCAAGTACACTGGACCCGGAGGGTAGACTGGTAGTCCTAGACGTGAACAGTATTGGAGGTGGAGCCTTCAGACTGGTGGCCGTTTATGCTCGACCGGGCAATCGCAATTATGGCCAGACTTCTTTAAGTGTCTAGAGTCTTTTCTAGGAACGTCTCGTTCCTTACTTTTAGTGGGGGACTGGAATGGTATCCTAAATGCACGATGGGACTATGTGGGAGATGTCCCAGTAGAGGGGGGTGCAGCAGCCTCAAAACGTTAATTGGCCAATTCCAACTGGCCGATAGGTATCGACTGGATTTCTCGACTGCACCACAGTGGACGTGGGTAAACCGCAGCGGGTCATCTAGATCGTATTTAGATAGGTTCTTCATTAGAGAAAGGGACAAGAAGATGTTAAGCTGTCCACGAATGCACATGGTTGCCTATTCAGATCACAAATTAGTCGTCTGCATAGTCAACCGTGATAGAACACATAGACAGGGATCCGGATACTAGAAGCTGAACGTGTCGTTGCCGGCACGTAAAGCTTACAGTGAACGGATAAGTAGACTAGTCAAGCAACAGTTAACGGGAGCCATCGTCAATAATAGATGGAAAGCAATTAGAGTAGAATCGATAGGGTTTAGCAGATAGTTAGCCTTAGAGAAAAACAAAATAGAAAGAGAACTAGTAGCCAAGGTAGAGGAGGCACTTAGAAGTGGCAACGCGGCTAGAGTGTTAGCGTCGAGAACGGCACTGGACCAGTTCTTCGATGCGAAACACGAAGGCTGCGTGGTCAGAAGCAAAACACATGCTCTAGGAAACGAAGGAGCGAAAGCTGTCAGCTGGGCCAGAGTGGTGGAGGCAAAAAGTGGCAACAAGTTCACGATTCCGTCTTTAAAAGACCAAAACGGACGCGTGCTACTTGACCCCAAGCAAATGTGCGCGGCCTTTTAGCAGCACTTTGCGCGACTGTTTGAGCAGAACGTTGGTGAGCCGAACGGGGCAATGGACTTTAGTTCATCATCATCATCATTCGTCGACTACTGTCGAGATGATGGATCTCACTCTCATGCCCCAGAATTCCCTGTCCCCCATCGCCGCCCCCAGGTCCTGTCTACTGATTCCCGTATCCCTAGAGATAACGTCAGGGAATGACAGCTTCCTACTCCTAGTCAGGCTGGAGTCAGGGTTCCAGAGCAAGTGAGCGGATATGATTTCATTGCTGGCACGGTGACAGTGGCCAGCAAATTGAGCTTTCCGGGATTTTAGTTCATACCTCGACGGCCTGCCGCGTCTCTCGAATACGGACGCCGATTTCTGCGAAAGACCGATCACGGACACTGAGATACGGGACGCTCTGGGCCGCTACGGGAAACGCAAGTTACCTGGTCTAGATGGTCTACCCTATGAGTTTTACATAGGCATGCCGGACTTGTTCTCTCGCGTGCTCGAAGCCGTCTACTGCAATTGGCAGTAGAACGGGAGAATTCCCAGTTCTGCAGGCTAGGGCATAGTAACGCTGATCAGGAAAGACGAGAACAAGGGGAACGAAATTAACAACTTCAGGCCCATAACTCTGCTCAACACAGAGTTAAAGATTTTGGCCAAGGTGCTAGCGACGAGGTTGGTGCTTGTCGTCGAGAACCTGGTAGGGAAAGCGCAAACATCTGCAATCCCGACCAGGTCCATACACGACAACCTCCACCTCATGCGATACACCATAGAGAGGGTGGGTAGTAAACCCGGCTTCGGTGGGGCTCTGATCAATTTGGACAGTCTAAGGCATTCAATAGGGTCGACCATCGATACTTGGAAGCGGTTCTCAAGGCGGCCGGTTTCGGTCCCGTTTTCAGAGGCTGGATCGAGGCGATGCACACCAGCATCTGCTCGAGGGTAAAGGTGAACGGTTACTTATCGGACCCGTTCGCAATCCCGCGTTCCATTCGAAAGGGATGCCTTCTCTCCTCCATTCTGTATGTATTGACTCTAGAGCCACTACTGCGGTAATTGGAGCTGTTGCAGGGCATCCCTCTAGAACCGGGACTGCGCAAAGCGGCGTCGGCTTATGCCGACGACGTGACGGTAATGGTGTCGAGCACCTCGGAAATCGGAGTGATCGGCAACTTACTGAAAGAATATGAAACGCTGACGGGAGCAAAACTAAACCCGGACAAGTCTGTCGGTTTGCAACTCGGTACGTGGAGAGGTAAGCCAATGACGTCCGACAGCGTCGTTGGATGCTGGGCTGACAGACCGGTGAAATTGCTCGGGGTCTGGTTCAGTCCAGACCTCCAGGTGGAGAAAAACTGGAACGAGGTCACGGCCATGGTGTTTGCGCTTACCCAGAAGTAGGCAGAGTGCAAACTGTCCTTGAAAGGTCGAGCGGAGGTGGCAAACACTTTCATAGCATCCGTCATCTACTACCGCTTGACTACCGTGCCTTGTCCCCGTGAACACCTCGCCAAGATGGAACGCATGCTCTTCCAGTTTCTGTGGAAGAAGCAGGCTCCGCTGGTGAGGAGATCCGTCTGCTGTCAGCACCCTTCCAACGGAAGGCTGGGAATGCCGTGGCGGATGGTGTGCAAACATGCGCTGAGGCTGCGGCATCTCCAGGTATTCCTCACCGACCCCCAACCGGCGTGGGCACCGTTTGTGAGACAGGCTTTCCCGCAGCTCGTCTCGCTGACGGAGCTGCAGTCCTGGGTCATGAAAAGACCGAAAAAGATGGGTGCCTGGCACATTGAATGCGCTCAGGCGCTCACAGTCCCCTGGCAAGCGGGCACAGCAATCAGTGGAGACTCCACTTCGACATTCTATAGAGGGATTGTACGTTACAAGGGCGACGACGTGCTCGGAGAGACTCTGGGCGTCGAAGACGATGAGCTCACCAGTCTGTTTGCTAGAACTTTCCGCCCGGGACCTATGGACAACCTCCAGAGGTCCCTGGCCTGGCAGTGCTAGCGAGGAGCTCTACCAGTTCGTAACAAGATCTACAGGCACGGACTCCCTGGCAGGGATCCTTCCAAGAGGACGTGTCCAAGATGCGCGCAGGACATTGAAACCGTCCTGCACGCAATTCTACACTGCCCGGGCGTAACTGACCTGTGGAACTATGCGGAACTGCTGTAGTGTATGGGACAGATCCAGTTGACTGCCGAGTCCATAGTAAGGATCAAACCGCCAATTTCTTTCAAAAACGAAAGAGAGGCGGTTTTCCTCTGTATAGTGGCTATGGTGAAAGAGGTTATATGGTGGACGAGATTGAGAGGACTGAGGACAGATACCACTTTAGAAGAAGAATTAGAATGGAGAGAGAGGCACTGCACCCCAGTAAATTTACTGTAAGGTGGGTGAATGTGGCAAAAATGGCCCGAGCGATTGGGCCTTCTCTGTATATAAACTTGTAGGTTGAAGAAGACAGCAAAAGGAAGAAAGGAGCACTTGCACAACACGCTCCTGAAGTTGAGGGTTATTCTATCGACGGAGTATTAAACAACCCATTTGTGGCGCCTCCCCACTATTGGGGATTTCAATTGTTATAATTGTTTGTTTTATATTTTTTACATGATTGTATGTAAAATCCCCGGCATGTCTTTGTTTTGTCCCCTTTTCTTGTGTGCCCTTGTGGCTAATAAAGAAATCTATCTATCTATCTATCTATCTATCTATCTATCTATCTATCTATCTATCTATCTATCTATTTAAACTTCCCCCTTTGTATTTGTCCCCTTCTTTTGTGCCCCTGTGGCTAATAAAGAAACATATCTATCTATCTATCTATCCACATGTCTCTGTCTGTCTCCCTGTCTGTCATCTGTCGGTTTGCAACTCGGCACATGGAGAGGCAAACCCATGCCTTCCGACACTGTCGTTGGACGCTGGACGGAAGGACCAGTGATATTACTCGGGGTCTGGTTTGGTCCAGACCTCCAGGTGGACAAGAACTGGAACAAGGTCACAGCGAAGGTGTTTGCACTCACCTAGAACTGGGCTGAGTGCAAACTCTCCTTGAAAGATCGAGCGGAGGTGGCGAACACTTACATAGTGTCCGTCATCTACTACCGCTTGACAGTTGTGCCTTGTCCCCGTGAATACCTCACCAAAATGGAAAGCCTACTCTTTAAGTTCCTCTAGAAGAAACAGGCTCCATTGGTGAGGAGATCCATCTGCTGTCAACACCCTTCTAACGGAGGGCTGGGTATGCCGTGGCTAATGATGCGCAAACACGCACTGAGGCTACGCCATCTCCAGGTATTCCTGACCGGTGAACCGGTGTGGCTGTCGTTTGTGAGACGAGCTCTTCCACAACTCGTTTCACTAACAGAGCTACAGTCCTGGGTCAAGCGAAGACCAAAAATAGGTGCATCGCACCTTGAGTGCCTACAGGCGCTCACAGCCCTCTACCAAGCGGAAACGCCATCAGCGGAGACTCCACTTCGACATTCTATAGGGAATTATTGGAGATTAAGTGTGACAACGTTCTCGGGGAAACTCTAGACATCGAAGAGGACGAACTGACCAGTCTGTTCGGGAGGACTTTCTGTCCAGGGCCTATGGATAACTTCCAGAGGTCTCTGGCCTGGCAGTGCTACCGAGGAGCTCTACCAGTTTGAGAGAAGATCTACAGGCACGGACGCCCTGGCAGAGATCCTGCCAAAGGACTTGTTCAAGATGCGAGCAGGACATCAAAACCGTTTTGCACCTAATTGTTCAGTGCCCAGGGGTGACCGACCTGTGGAATTATGTCGAACAGCTGCTGTCACGTGTGGGACGCATCCAGTTGTCAGCTGAGTCCATCGTGAGGATCACCCGGCCGCCTTCATTTAAGAACGAAGGAGAGTCGGTCTTCCTCTGTCTGGTGGCTATGGCGAAAGAGGTAATATGGTGGACGAGGTTAAAAGGACTGAGGGCAAACAGCTTTCTCTCCGGACAACAACTTATCCCCTTCTTTAAATATCACTTCAGTAGGAAGGTGAGAGTGGAGAGAGGGGTGCTATACCCCAGTAAATTCACTGAAAGGTGGGTGAATGTGGCGAAAATGGCCCGAGTGAATGGGCCTTCTCTGTATATAAACCTGTAGGTTGAGGAAGATAAACAGAAGGAAGAAGGGAATACCTACAAAACTTGTTCCTGGTGTTGAGGGTTGTTCTATCCACGGGGTGCAAAACAACCCCGCAGTAGCGTCCCCCCTCCTTAATCGGGATTTCATTTGTTTTATTTTTATATACTTTATTGTTATTTATCATTGTTAAAGATTTTATGTAACCCCCCCCCTCTCTCTCTCTCTCTCTATATATATATATATATAACTATCTATCTAACTCTCTCTATCTCTGGGATGGACACACGCGTATAACTTGCTGAGTAAGTTCTGTTTAAATTTCTATAGAAATTCTTGTCTGATAACTTTAATTTTTGTACCATTTTGTAGAGGGACTGCCAGGTCAAACTTTGATCTGGTCAGTCTCTCAAAATATTCTACGCCTTTAGGCGAAATAGTTAAACAAAAAAAAAAGTTTTTTCTTGTTGAAAAGTCATTATTTTTTTAAATGGCCGAAGCTTCTTCACCAAAATTCGAAGGAGGAAAGGGGAAGATGAACTTACAGCTTCCCCCTGCCACTGTCACAGTAGCAGAGGTCAAGAAGAAAGGTCAGCCAGAGGAAGAATTCTCTCCACCTGTTAACCGACAACTTGACGTTGCCATGGCAACAACCCAAAGAACCAGCAGCAACAGCAACAACAACAACAATGCGACGGACGAAAACAACACCAATAACAATAACAACAACAACAAGACCAATAACGGTGACAACAACAACAATGATAACAACAACACCACCAACGACAACAACAACACAAACAAACAAAATTTCTCCTTCGCCGAGACGACAAGGAAAACCCTCGACTATCTGCCAGTAGATATAACAAAAGCGAAGGAGCTACTGGCGGATGCGAAAAAATATATAGTGTACGGGGAAAATGGTTCATTCACAATCCATTCCCCCCCGGAACTAAAAAGCCAGAGACTCCTAAACACGGTCATGTTTAGGACAATCTCGAACAAAAGTAAAAAACCAGCTCAACCATCACAGAGCGAGATAGAGCTGGTTTTAAAAGACGTCATGAAGGACATCACCTTCATTCAGAAGGATAGACTCTACGGGAGTCTATCCATTCTCATGAAGGACAGGGACACAGCAGTGAAACTGTCCATCAAACCAATCACATCCACCGCATACACCTTCTACCCTACGTACATGGGTAGAAGAACACAAAAAATAAAAATCCACACCATCCTGCCGATTATGGACATATGGTGGGTTTTGACAGGTTTTCTGGACCTGGAGGATGACATGCTGGTGTCCATGGGAAAGGCATCGGGTGACGCGTTCAGTGGGACGAGCCTCGAACTTGTAGTTCAAATGAGGCCCGAAAGGATCGCCCAGATCCCTGAACGCGTCATACTGGATGATCTAACCTTCATCAACATTACCGTTGAGGGTAGACGGCCCTCGTGTTACCTCTGCGGAACCAGAGGTCACCTGAGGGCTGTCTGTCCCCAACTTAATAAGAAAACCCCAATCCTGCCTACACCACCAACAACTGCACAACCAACACAATCACCACAACTACCACTACAAAAACAACCACCACAGCTCAAACCAAAACAAAACAATGTCCAACCCATCCCCTCCACTCAAAAAACAAAAACAATTTCCAAAACACCCGTACCGCAAACACAACCCGAAAATATACCCCTCCCCTCCAACGCGGAAGATGACCCTAGTTCGTCGTCAGACGAGGAGGAGCACTTCCACACAATCAAAAGAAAAAAAAGAAAACACACCTCAGACACACAAATGAAAACAACCCCTCCCCAAAACATAACACTGACACCAACACAAAAGAGCTCACAACAACAGCAAACAAAAAACACCACACAAAAACAAAAACATGCATACACATACATAAATACAAGAAACAAAAAACTGTTAAACATTGTGTACAACAACAATCTAATAAAAACACAAGGGCCTAACTTCACCCAGGCAGGGGATTTCCCCCACCTCAAAATGATTAAGGCCCCACAGGACACCTATAAAACTTTAAAAAACAATTTTAAAGAGGACGTGGGTCCCCCCTGCGTCGGGCCCATTAACCGCGTCCTCCTAAAAAACTATCCCACCCCCTCCCCAAACACCCACACAACTCCAAGCTCCCCAACCACACAACACACTGATGCCCCCACACTTCCACAAACCACCACCCCACCCAACAACCCATCCCCCACCCTAATGGAAATTGTGCAGCCCGATACCCGGGACGCAGAGAGGTAAGTGCCTTTTCTCTTCACCACCAACATGGCTATGCTAAGAGTAGGCTGTTTAAATGCGCGTGGCCTGGGCTCAACTTGGAAGCAAGCAATGCTTCTAAATGACCTCAGGTCACAACGTATAGATGTGATGGTTATTTGCGAGGCCCGGATCAGCAACGTGCGACAGCTGGCCCCCACCTTTGATGACTTTCAGATGCACGCATCTCTCTGTCAGCCCGGAGGTGGGGGTGGAGTTGTCGTTCTGCTGCAAAAACATCTGGGTCTCGCAACACAGATGATACATTTGGACCCGGAGGGTCGACTAGTGGTTCTGGACCTTGGCAGTGGTAAAGGCGGAGCGTTTAGGTTGGTAGCCGCCTACGGCCCTTTCGGGTCAATGCGGCCAGACTTCTTCCATCGTCTGGAGACTTTTCTAGGGACGTCCCACTCCTTGCTATTAGTGGGGGACTGGATTGGTATCCTAGATGCACGCTGGGACTACGTAGGGGCCTGCCCCGATAGAGAGGGGTGTAATAGCCTCAAAGGGTTAATCGGTCGATTTGACCTGGCCGATAGATATCGACTAGATTTTCCGACTGCGCCAACCTGGACTTGGGCAAATCGTAGCGGATCATCTAGGTCGTACCTAGATAGGTTCTTAGTTAGAATTAAGGATAAGGACTTTTTAAGTTGTCCAAAAATGCGCATGGTTGGCTATTCAGACCACAAATTAGTGACCTGCATGGTCAACCTTGACAGAACTCATAGACAGGGCCCCGGTTACTGGAAGCTCAACTTGTCCTTGCCGGCAAGTAGAGCCTACAGGAATCGGATTAGTACGTTAGTTAAGGAACGGTTGACTGGAGCGATCGTCAACAGCAGGTGGTGGGTATCTCTAAAGAGAGAGATTAGAGTAGTCTCGATAGAATTTAGTAAGGTTCTAGCTGCGGATAGGAATAGGAAGGAAAGGGAGCTAATAGATAGAGTAGAAGAGGCAATTAGAAGCGGCGACGTGGCCAGAGTGCTAGCGTCGAGAACGGCTTTGAGCCAGTTTTTCGACGCGAAGCACGAAGGCTGCGTTGTCCGAAGTAAAATACGTGCTCTAGGGAACGAGGGGACCAAAGCTGTTAGCTGGGCCCGCGTGACAGAGGCCAACAGTGGAACTAAATCCACCATCCGGTCTTTGCGAGACCTGGATGGACGGGTGATTCTTGAGCCTAAGCAGATGTGTGAGGCCTTTCAAAGGCACTTTGCCTGACTGTTCGGGAGGGGCGGGGAGCCGGTTGGGAACGTGGACTTCGGTCCATACCTCGACGGCCTGCCGCGCCTCTCGGACAGGGAGGCGAAGTCCTGCGAGGAGCCGATTTCGGCCACTGAGATAGAGGACGTGCTGAGCCAATGCGGCAAACGCAAATCCCCGGGTCTCGATGGTCTTCCTTACGAATTATATCTAGCTATGCCGGACTTGTTCCCCGATCTCCTCGAGGCGGTCTACTGCAACTGGCAACAGAACGGGAGAATTCCCTGTACTGTGACCAAGGGCGTAGTCACGCTAGTGAGGAAGGACGAGAACAAGGGGGACGAAATAAGTAACTTCAGACCCATAACACTGCTAAATACAGAGTTACAGATTTTGGCCAAGGTGCTAGCAAAGAGGTTGGCGCTTGTCGTGGGCAACCTGGTGGGAGATGCGCAGACATGCGCTATCCCGTCCAGGTCCATCCATGACAACCTCCACCTCATGCGATACATCATAGAGAGGGTTGGGAATGAACCCGGCTTTGGTGGGGCTCTGATCAACTTGGATCAATCTAAGGCGTTCGATAGGGTCGACCATGGTTACCTGGATGCGGTGCTAGCGGCGGCACGCTTCGGACCCGTTTTCAGGGGCTGGATCACTGCTATGCACAGCAGCCGCATCTGCTCTAGGGTCAAGGTGAACGGCTACCTCTCAGAGCCGTTCAAAATCGCGCGGTCCATCCGACAAGGGTGCCCTCTCTCCTCCCTTCTGTATGTGTTGACTCTCGAGCCACTACTGCGGAAGTTGGAGTTGTTGCAGGGCATCCCTTTGGAACCGGGATTGCGGAAAGCGGTGTCGGCCTACGCCGATGACGTGACAGTAATGGTGTCGACGGCCTCGGAAATCGAGGCGGTCGGCACCTTACTGGAGGAGTACGAAAAGTTCACAGGGGCTAAGCTGAACCGGGACAAGTCGATCGGTTTGCAACTCGGCACGTGGAGGGGCAGACCGATGCCCTCCGATGGCGTCGTCGGACGCTGGACGGAGGGCCCGGTGAAGTTGCTCGGGGTCTGGTTCGGACCGGACCTCCAGGTGGAGAAAAACTGGGCGGAGGTTACGAACAGGGTGTTTGCACTGACCCAGAAGTGGGCCAGTTGCAAACTATCCCTGAAAGGTCGGGCGGAGGTGGCGAACACCTACATAGCGTCCGTCATCTACTACCGCCTGACCGTAGTGCCCTGCCCAAGGGAAACCCTCACCAAGATGGAGCGCGCGCTCTTCCAATTCCTTTGGAAGAGGCGGGCTCCTATGGTGAGGAGATCCATCTGCTGTCAACACCCTTCGAAAGGAGGGCTGGGGATGCCGTGGCTAATGATGCGTAAACACGCATTAAGGCTACGGCACCTCTACGTATT
Organism: Eledone cirrhosa; assembly: GCA_964016885.1. NCBI lineage: Eukaryota > Metazoa > Mollusca > Cephalopoda > Octopoda > Eledonidae > Eledone > Eledone cirrhosa. Next base: position 348,455,126 of record OZ024742.1, read on the forward strand.
CCTCACCAGACAACCGGTGTGGGCCTCGTTTGTGAGACGAACCTTTCCCAGACTCGTCTCACTCACCGAGCTGCAATCCTGGGTCAAGCAAAGACCGAGAAAACTGGGCGCCTGGCACACTGAGTGTGCCCAGGCGCTCACCGCCCTCTGGCAGGCGGATCCGGTTATCAGTGGAGACTCCACCGCAACATTCTATAGAGGGCTGGTACGCAGCAGGTGCGACGACGCCCTCGGAGAAGCCCTAGACATGGAGGAGGACGAACTGGCCAGCCTGTTCGGTAGGACATTCAGCCCGGGACCTATGGACAACTTCCAGAAGTCCCTGGCCTGGCAGTGCTACCGAGGGGCTTTACCCGTTCGAGAAAGGCTCTACAGACACGGGCGCCCGGGTAGGGACCCCGCCAAAAAGATATGTCCCAGATGCGTGTGCGACGAGGAAACCGTTGCACACGCATTGGTACACTGCTCGGGCGCAGCCGATCTGTGGGGCTATGTCGAACAACTGCTGTCAAGGGTGGGACCGATCCGGTTGACCACCGAGTCTATTGTAATGATCAAGCCGCCTCCCCCCTTCAAAGATGAAGCAGAGGCGGTGTTTCTGTGTGTAATAGCCATGGCGAAAGAGGTTGTATGGTGGACGCATCTGAAAGGACTGAGGTCAGGCACCTTTCTCTCTGGCCAACAACTGGTCCGTTTCTTCCGATATCATTTCGGAAGGATCAGGATGGAGAGAGAGGTGCTGCACCCCAGCCGTTTCTATGAAAGATGGGTGAAAGTGGCGAGAATGGCCCGTGTGAATGGGCCTTCACTCTACATCAGACTATAGGTGAGGAAGATGAAAGACCAAGGGAGCACCCCTTCTCTGTGCTCCTGAGGAGAAGGGTTGCACACTTTTTTCGGGGGTGTGTGCGACCCCCCCAAGGCGCCTCCTCTCTATTGAGGATTTTGTTAAACATTTTATTTTTTGTTATATCTTATTTTATTTTTATATTTTGTTATTGCCTCCTCCTTATTGAGGACGCCTTTTTGTGTAAACTCCCCCCTTTGTACTTGTCCCACTTTTGATGCCCTAGTGGCAAATAAAAGAAACATATATATATATATATTTATATATCTATATATATTCATTTAGGTTTGTTGGTTCACCACTGGATAGAACTGGTCATTCCGTATGGTTAACCTCGATGTAATATTAGGGAGAGCACTCAACGTAATGTAACTCACCCGTCTTCGTTTGTGTTGTTGGTGGTGCGAGTACGGAGTTAATTATTATAAAATAATCGAATCTATGAGATTTTGATGTTATTATTTTGAGAACAATAACTTAACAGCAACATGAGTGACCAATTATGGCCGGTTTGAACAGAAAGAGGTGAAAGAATTCTAGCCGGATACGGCCGGTTTAAATGCTAAAGGGTTAACATAACTAAGATAAATGGATTATGTCTGTAGTCCTAGAGTCCTGCAGCTTGATATGAAAAACAAAACATAAAGATGTATTGATCATAGCTGGAATAACTTCTTTGATCATTGATCTTTGATCTTTGTGATGGCAGCTTATCTTTAGACCCCCCTCCCCCCAACAACAACAACGTTCTAGATTTATCAGACATTTGTCTATTTCTGTCAGAATCTTTAGCAAGACTCTGGCTAGAGCTGGATTAACCATTAAACAAAATAACGATATGCTGAGGGCAGCAAGGGAAATGGGGCCGCCATTTTATTGTAGTTAACTTTATTTGTCATCCCATCCCCACCCTAGTTTGTTTTTATTTATATAAGGGAGCATGATAATCTTTTAAGTGTTTGGGGCCTCAAAAGTACTTAATCCTGCCCTCACTCTGAGAAACTAAAGAAGAACCAACAATTTTCTCCCCGAGGTTTCAATGATGAACATTAAAAGACATTTGAAGAAAGTCAGACGATTCTTCTATCTCCATTTTGTAATTCTCAGGGAGATTCAGTGTAATATAGTCGGTGAATGGCTGGCCTTTTAATTTGTAGGTTTAATCAACCTTATAGTGTAAGTGGCTGAGTATTCCAAAGACACATGTTACCATAACATAATTCTCAGGGAGATTCAGCATGTGTTGTAAGGTTGACACATTGAAATACAAATACAGTGCATCTTGTATTATAGTGTAAATGGTTGAGTATTCCACAGACACGTTTACTCATAACATAGTTCTCAAGGAGATTCAGTATGCCACAGTGTGTAACAAGGCTGGCTGTTTGAACTACAGGTACAGTCTGGTTCTCAGGGAGATTCAGTATGGCACAGGATATAACAAGGCTGGCTGTTTGAACTACAGGTACAGTCTGACCAACGTCCTTCTAACCAGTTTCTACCCACCTTCAATCACAAGTCATGTTCTACACAGATGTAGATGGACAGTTAAGGTGTTCTACTCAGGTGTAGTTGAAAAGTTAAGGTGTTCTATTCAGGCGTGGTTGGACAGTTAAGGTGTTCTATTCAGGTGTGGTTGAACAGTTAAGGTGTTCTACTCAGGTGTAGTTGAACAGTTAAGGTGTTCTACTCAGGTGTAGTTGAACAGTTAAGGTGTTCTACTCAGGTGTAGTTGGACGGGTAAGGTGTTCTACTCAGGTGTGGTTGGACAGTTAAGGTGTTCTATTCAGGTGTGGTTGGACAGTTAAGGTGTTCTACTCAGGTGTAGTTGGACAGTTAAGGTGTTCTACTCAGGTGTGGTTGGACAGTTAAGGTGTTGTACTCAGGTGTGGTTGAACAGTTAAGGTGTTCTACTCAGGTGTTGTTGGACAGTTAAGGTGTTCTATTCAGGTGTGGTTGAACAGTTAAAGTGTTCTACTGATGTGTGGTTGGACAGTTAAGGTGTTCTACTCAGGTGTTGTTGGACAGTTAAGGTGTTCTATTCAGGTGTGGTTGAACAGTTAAGGTGTTCTATTCAGGTGTGGTTGATGAGTTAAGGTGTTCTACTCAGGTGTAGTTGGACAGTTAAGGTGTTCTACTCAGGTGTAGTTGGACAGTTAAGGTGTTCTACTGACGTGTGGTTGGTTAGTTAAGGTGTTGTACTCAGGTGTGGTTGAACAGTTAAGGTGTTCTACTCAGGTGTTGTTGGACAGTTAAGGTGTTCTATTCAGGTGTGGTTGGACAGTTAAGGTGTTGTACTCAGGTGTGGTTGAACAGTTAAGGTGTTCTACTCAGGTGTTGTTGGACAGTTAAGGTGTTCTATTCAGGTGTGGTTGAACGGTTAAGGTGTTCTATTCAGGTGTGGTTGATGAGTTAAGGTGTTCTACTCAGGTGTAGTTGGACAGTTAAGGTGTTCTACTCAGGTGTAGTTGGACAGTTAAGATGTTCTACTGACGTGTGGTTGGTTAGTTAAGGTGTTCTACTCAGGTGTAGTTGGAAAATTAAGGTGTCTATTCAGGTGTAGTTGGAGAGTTAAGGTGTTCTACTCAGGTGTGGTTTAACAGTTAAGGTGTTCTTCTCAGGTGTAGTTGAACAGTTAAGGTGTTCTACTCAGGTGTGGTTGGACAGTAAAGGTGTTCTACTCAGGTGTGGTTGAACAGTTAAGGTGTTCTACTCAGCTGTAGTTGGACAGTTAAGGTGTTCTATTCAGGTGTGGTTGAACAGTTAAGGTGTCCTACTGATGTGTGGTTGGACAGTTAAGGTGTTCTACTCAGGTGTAGTTGAACAGTTAAGGTGTTCTACTCAGGTGTAGTTGGACAGTTAAGGTGTTCTACTCAGGTGTAGTTGGACAGTTAAGGTGTTCTATTCAGGTGTGGTTGAACAGTTAAGGTGTTCTACTGATGTGTGGTTGGACAGTTAAGGTGTTCTACTCAGGTGTAGTTGAACAGTTAAGGTGTTCTACTCAGGTGTAGTTGGATAGTTAAGCTGTTCTATTCAGGTGTAGTTGAACAGTGAAGGTGTTCTACTCAGGTGTGGTTGAACAGTTAAGGTGTTCTATTCAGGTGTGGTTGAACAGTTAAGGTGTTCTATTCAGGTGTGGTTGGACAGTTAAGGTGTTCTACTCAGGTGTGGTTGAACAGTTAAGGTGTTCTATTCAGGTGTGGTTGGACAGTTAAAGTGGTCTACTCAGGTGTGGTTGGTTAGTTAAGGTGTTCTACTCAGGTGTAGTTGAACAGTTAAGGTGTTCTACTCAGGTGTAGTTGAACAGTTAAGGTGTTCTACTCAGGTGTAGTTGGACAGTTAAGCTGTTCTATTCAGGTGTAGTTGGACAGTTAAGGTGTTCTATTCAGGTGTGGTTGAACAGTTAAGGTGTTCTACTGATGTGTGGTTGGACAGTTAAGGTGTTCTACTCAGGTGTAGTTGAACAGTTAAGGTGTTCTACTCAGGTGTGGTTGAACAGTTAAGGTGTTCTATTCAGGTGTGGTTGGACAGTTAAGGTGGTCTACTCAGGTGTGGTTGGTTAGTTAAGGTGGTCTACTCAGGTGTAGTTGAACAGTTAAGGTGTTCTATTGAGGTGTAGTTGGACAGTTAAGGTGTTCTACTCAGGTGTGGGTGAACAGTTAAGGTGATCTATTCAGGTGTGGTTGGACAGTTAAAGTGGTCTACTCAGGTGTGGTTGGTTAGTTAAGGTGGTCTACTCAGGTGTAGATGGACAGTTAAGGTGTTCTACTCAGGTGTGGTTGGTTAGTTAAGGTGGTTTACTCAGGTGTAGATGGACAGTTAAGGTGTTCTACTCAGGTGTAGTTGAAAAGTTAAGGTGTTCTATTCAGGCGTGGTTGGACAGTTAAGGTGTTCTATTCAGGTGTGGTTGAACAGTTAAGGTGTTCTACTCAGGTGTAGTTGAACAGTTAAGGTGTTCTACTCAGGTGTAGTTGAACAGTTAAGGTGTTCTACTCAGGTGTAGTTGGACGGGTAAGGTGTTCTACTCAGGTGTGGTTGGACAGTTAAGGTGTTCTACTCAGGTGTAGTTGGACAGTTAAGGTGTTCTACTCAGGTGTGGTTGGACAGTTAAGGTGTTGTACTCAGGTGTGGTTGATGAGTTAAGGTGTTCTACTCAGGTGTAGTTGGACAGTTAAGGTGTTCTATTCAGGTGTGGTTGAACAGTTAAAGTGTTCTACTGATGTGTGGTTGGACAGTTAAGGTGTTCTACTCAGGTGTAGATGAACAGTTAAGGTGTTCTACTCAGGTGTGGTTGGACAGTTAAGGTGTTCTATTCAGGTGTGGTTGAACAGTTAAGGTGTTCTATTCAGGTGTGGTTGATGAGTTAAGGTGTTCTACTCAGGTGTAGTTGGACAGTTAAGGTGTTCTACTCAGGTGTAGTTGGACAGTTAAGGTGTTCTACTGACATGTGGTTGGTTAGTTAAGGTGTTCTACTCAGGTGTAGTTGGACATTTAAGGTGTTCTACTCAGGTGTGGTTTAACAGTTAATGTGTTCTTCTCAGGTGTAGATGAACAGTTAAGGTGTTCTACTCAGGTGTGGTTGGACAGTAAAGGTGTTCTACTCAGGTGTGGTTGAACAGTTAAGGTGTTCTACTCAGGTGTAGTTGGACAGTTAAGGTGTTCTATTCAGGTGTGGTTGAACAGTTAAGGTGTTCTACTAATGTGTGGTTGGACAGTTAAGGTGTTCTACTCAGGTGTAGTTGAACAGTTAAGGTGTTCTATTCAGGTGTAGTTGGACAGTTAAGGTGTTCTACTCAGGTGTAGTTGGACATTTAAGGTGTTCTACTCAGGTGTAGTTGGACAGTTAAGGTGTTCTATTCAGGTGTGGTTGAACAGTTAAGGTGTTCTACTGATGTGTGGTTGGACAGTTAAGGTGTTCTACTCAGGTGTAGTTGAACAGTTAAGGTGTTCTACTCAGGTGTAGTTGGATAGTTAAGCTCTTCTATTCAGGTGTAGTTGAACAGTTAAGGTGTTCTACTGATGTGTGGTTGGACAGTTAAGGTGTTCTACTCAGGTGTGGTTGAACAGTTAAGGTGTTCTATTCAGGTGTGGTTGGACAGTTAAAGTGGTCTACTCAGGTGTGGTTGGTTAGTTAAGGTGTTCTACTCAGGTGTAGTTGAACAGTTAAGGTGTTCTATTGACGTGTAGTTGGACAGTTAAGGTGTTCTACTGATGTGTGGTTGGACAGTTAAGGTGTTCTACTCAGGTGTGGTTGAACAGTTAAGGTGTTCTATTCAGGTGTGGTTGGACAGTTAAAGTGGTCTACTCAGGTGTGGTTGGTTAGTTAAGGTGTTCTACTCAGGTGTAGTTGAACAGTTAAGGTGTTCTACTCAGGTGTAGTTGAACAGTTAAGGTGTTCTATTCAGGTGTGGTTGGACAGTTAAAGTGGTCTACTCAGGTGTGGTTGGTTAGTTAAGGTGTTCTACTCAGGTGTAGTTGGACAGTTAAGGTGTTCTACTCAGGTGTGGGTGAACAGTTAAGGTGATCTATTCAGGTGTGGTTGGACAGTTAAAGTGGTCTACTCAGGTGTGGTTGGTTAGTTAAGGTGGTCTACTCAGGTGTAGATGGACAGTTAAGGTGTTCTACTCAGGTGTGGTTGGTTAGTTAAGGTGTTCTACCCAGGTGTAGTTGGACAGTTAAGGTGTTCTACTGATGTGTGGTTGGTTATTTAAGGTGGTCTACTCAGGTGTAGATGGACAGTTAAGGTGTTCTACTCAGGTGTGGTTGGACAGTTAAGGTGTTCTACTCAGGTGTGGTTGGACAGTTAAGGTGTTCTACTCAGGTGTAGGTGAACAGTTAAGGTGTTCTATTCAGGTGTAGTTGGACAGTTAAGGTGTTCTACTCAGGTGTAGTTGGACAGTTAAGGTGTTCTACTCAGGTGTGGTTGGACAGTTAAGGTGTTCTATTCAGGTGTGGTTGAACAGTTAAGGTGTTCTACTCAGGTGTGGTTGGACAGTGAATGTGTTCTACTCAGGTGTGGCTGGACAGCTAAGGTGTTCTACTCAGGTGTGGTTGGACAGTTAAGGTGTTCTACTGATGTGTGGTTGGTTAGTTAAGGTGTTCTACTCAAGTTTAGTTGGACATTTAAGGTGTTCTACTCAGGTGTAGTTGAACAGTTAAGGTGTTCTATTCAGGTGTGGTTGGTTAGTTAAGGTGCTCTACTCAGGTGTAGATGGACAGTTAAGGTGTTCTACTCAGGTGTAGATGGACAGTTAAGGTGTTCTACTCAGGTCTAGTTGGACAGTTAAGGTGTTCTACTCAGGTGTGGTTGAACAGTTAAGGTGTTCTACTCAGGTGTGGCTGGACAGCTAATGTGTTCTACGCAGGTGTGGTTGGACAGTTAAGGTGTTCTACTCAGGTGTGGTTGGACAGCTAAGGTGTTCTACTCAGGTGTAGTTGGACAGTTAAGGTGTTCTACTCAAGTGTGGTTGGACAGGTAATGTGTTCTACTCAGGTGTAGATGGACAGTTAAGGTGTTCTACTGATGTGTGGTTGGTTAGTTAAGGTGTTCTACTCCAGTGTAGTTGGACATTTTAGGTGTTCTACTCAGGTGTAGTTGGACAGTTAAGGTGTTCTACTCAGGTGTGGTTGAACAGTTAAGGTGTTCTACTCAAGTGTAGTTGAACAGTTATGGTGTTCTACTCAGGTGTGGTTGGACAGTTAATGTCTTCTACTCAGGTGTGGTTGAACAGTTAAGGTGTTCTACTCAGGTGTGGTTGGACAGTTAAGGTGTTCTACTCAGGTGTGGTTGAACAGTTAAGGTATTCTACTCAGGTGTGGTTGGACAGTTAAGGTGTTCTACTCAGGTGTGGTTGAACAGTTAAGGTGTTCTACTCAGGTGTGGTTGGACAGTGAATGTGTTCTACTCAGGTGTAGTTGAACAGTTAAGGTGTTCTACTCAGGTGTAGTTGGACTTTTAAGGTGTTTTATTCAGGTGTGGTTGAACAGTTAAGGTGTTCTACTGATGTGTGGTTGGATAGTTAAGGTGTTCTACTCAGGTCTGGTTGGACAGTTAAGGTGTTCTACTCAGGTATGGTTGAACAGTTAAGGTATTCTACTCAGGTGTAGTTGGACAGTTAAGGTGTTCTATTCAGGTGTGGTTGAACAGTTAAGATGTTCTACTCAGGTGTGGTTGGACAGTGAAGGTGTTCTACTCAGGTGTAGTTGAACAGTTAAGGTGTTCTATTCAGATGTAGTTGGACAGTTAAGGTGTTCTACTCAGGTGTGGTTGAACAGTTAATGTATTCTACTCAGGTGTAGTTGGACAGTTAAGGTTTTCTACTCAGGTGTAGTTGGACAGTTAAGGTGTTCTATTCAGGTGTAGATGGACAGTTAAGGTGTTCTACTCAGGTGTAGTTGAACAGTTAAGGTGTTTTATTCAGGTGTCGTTGAACAGTTAAGGTGTTCTACTAATGTGTGGTTGGACAGTTAAGGTGTTCTACTGATATGTGGTTGGTTAGTTAAGGTGTTCTACTCAAGTGTAGTTGAACAGTTAAGGTGTTCTATTCAGGTGTAGTTGAACAGTTAAGGTGTTCTATTCAGGTGTAGTTGGACAGTTAAGCTGTTCTACTCAGGTGTCGTTGAACAGTTAAGGTGTTCTACTCAGGTGTAGTTGGACAGTTAAGGTGTTCTACTCAGGTGTAGTTGGACAGTTAAGGTGTTCTACTCAGGTGTAGTTGAACAGTTAAGGTGTTCTAATCAGGTGTAGTTGGACAGGTAAGGTGTTCTACTCAGGTGTAGTTGGACAGTTAAGGTGTTCTATTCAGGTGTGGTTGAACAGTTAAGGTGTTCTACTCTTGTGTGGTTGGACAGTTAAGGTGTTCTATTCAGGTGTAGTTGGATAGTTAAGGCGTTCTACTCAGGTGTCGTTGAACAGTTAAGGTGTTCTACTCAGGTATAGTTGGACAGTTAAGGTGTTCTACTCAGGTGTAGTTGGACAGTTAAGGTGTTCTACTAAGGTGTGGTTGGACAGTTAAGGTGTTCTACTGATATGTGGTTGGTTAGTTAAGGTGTGCTACTCAGGTCAAGTTGGACATTTAAGGTGTTCTATTCAGGTAGAGTTGGACAGTTAAGGTGTTCTATTCAGGTGTGGTTGAACAGTTAAGGTGTTCTATTCAGGTGTGGTTGGACAGTTAAAGTGGTCTACTCAGGTGTGGTTGGACAGTTAAGGTGTTCTACTGATATGTGGTTGGTTAGTTAAGGTGTGCTACTCAGGTCAAGTTGGACATTTAAGGTGTTCTATTCAGGTAGAGTTGGACAGTTAAGGTGTTCTACTCAGGTGTAGTTGAACAGTTAAGGTGTTCTATTCAGGTGTAGTTGGACAGTTAAGGTGTTCTACCCAGGTGTAGTTGGACAGTTAAGGTGTTCTACTGATGTGTGGTTGGTTATTTAAGGTGGTCTACTCAGGTGTAGATGGACAGTTAAGGTGTTCTACTCAGATGTAGATGGACAGTTAAGGTGTTCTATTCAGGTGTAGTTGGACAGTTAAGGTGTTCTACTCAGGTGTGGTTGAACAGTTAAGGTGTTCTTCGCAGGTGTGGTTGGACAGCTAAGGTGTTCTACTCAGGTGTAGTTGGACAGTTAAGGTGTTCTACTCAGGTGTGATTGGACAGGTAAGGTGTTCTACTCAGGTGTAGATGGTCAGTTAAGGTGTTCTACTGATGTGTGGTTGGTTAGTTAAGGTGTTCTACTCCGGTGTAGTTGGACATTTAAGGTGTTCTACTCAGGTGTAGTTGGACAGTTAAGGTGTTCTCCTCAGGTGTGATTGGACAGTTAAGGTGTTCTACTGATGTGTGGTTGGTTAGTTAAGGTGTTCTATTCAGGTGTAGTTGGACAGTTAAGGTGTTCTACTCTGGTATAGTTGCTCAGTTAAGGTGTTCTACTCAGGTGTAGTTGGACAGTTAAGGTGTTATAATCAGGTGTGGTTGGACAGTTAAGGTGTGCTACTCATGTGTAGTTGAACAGTTAAGGTGTTCTATTCAGGTGTAGTTCAACAGTTAAGGTGATCTATTCAGGTGTGGTTGGTTAGTTAAGGTGGTCTACTCAGGTGTGGTTGGTTAGTTAAGGTGGTCTACTCAGGTGTAGATGGACAGTTAAGGTGTTCTACTCAGGTGTGATTGGTTAGTTAATGTGGTCTACTCAGGTGTAGATGGACAGTTAAGGTGTTCTTCTCAGGTGTGGGTGGACAGTTAAAGTGTTCTACTCAGGTGTGGTTGAGCAGTTAAGGTGTTCTACTCAGGTATGGTTGGACAGGTAAGGTGTTCTACTCAGGTGTGGTTGGACAGTTAAGGTGTTCTTCTCAGGTGTAGGTGAACAGTTAAGGTGTTCTATTCAGGTGTAGTTGGACAGTTAAGGCGTTCTACTCAGCTGTGGTTGGAGAGTTAAGGTGTTCTATTCAGGTGTGGTTGAACAGTTAAGGTGTTCTACTGATGTGTGGGTGGACAGTTAATGTGTCCTATTCAGGTGCAGTTGACCAGTTAAGGTGTTCTATTCAGGTGTGGTGAACAGTTAAGATGTTCTACTCAGGTGTAGTTGGACAGTTAAGGTGTTTTACTCAGGTGTAGTTGGACAGTTAAGGTGTTCTACTGGTGTGTGGTTGGTTAGTTAAGGTTTTCTACTCAGGTGTAGTTGGACATTTAAGGTGTTCTATTCAGGTGTAGTTGGAGAGTTAACGTGTTCTACTCAGGTGTGGTTGAACAGTTAACGTGTTCTACTATGGTGTAGTTGAACAGTTAAGTTGTTCTACTAAGGTGTGGTTGGACAGTTAAGGTGTTCTACTCAGGTGTGGTTGAACAGTTAACGTATTCTACTCAGGTGTAGTTGGACAGTAAAGGTGTTCTATTCAGGTGTAGTTGGACAGTTAAGGTGTTCTACTCAGGTGTGGTTGAACAGTTAATGTATTCTACTCAGGTGTAGTTGGACAGTTAAGGTGTTCTACTCAGGTGTAGTTGGACAGTTAAGGTGTTCTATTCAGGTGTGGTTGAACAGTTAAGGTGTTCTACTGAGGTGTGGTTGGACAGTTAAGGTGTTCTACTCAGGTGTAGTTGAACAGTTAAGGTGTTCTATTCAGGTGTCGTTGAACAGTTAAGGTGTTCTACTGATGTGTGGTTGGACAGTTAAGGTGTTCTACTCAGGTGTGGTTGGAAAGTTAAGGTGTTCTACTGATATGTGGTTGGTTAGTTAAGGTGTTCTACTCAGGTGTGGTTGGACAGTTAAGGTGTTCTACTGATGTGTGGTTGGTTAGTTAAGGTGTTCTACTCAGGTGTAGTTGAACAGTTAAGGTGTTCTATTCAGGTGTGGTTGAACAGTTAAGGTGTTCTACTGATGTGTGGTTGGTTAGTTAAGGTGTTCTACTCAGGTGAAGTTGGACATTTAAGGTGTTCTATTCAGGTGTGGTTGGACAGGTAAGCTGTTCTACTCAGGTGTAGTTGGACAGTTAAGGTGTTCTACTCAGGTGTGGTTGGACAGTTAAGGTGTTCTACTGATATGTGGTTGGTTAGTTAAGGTGTTCTATTCAGGTGTGGTTGGAGAGTTAAAGTGGTCTACTCAGGTGTGGTTGGTTAGTTAAGGTGTTCTACTCCGGTGTAGTTGGACATTTTAGGTGTTCTACTCAGGTGTAGTTGGACAGTTAAGGTGTTCTATTCAGGTATAGTTGGACAGGTAAGCTGTTCTACTCAGGTGTAGTTGGACAGTTAAGGTGTTCTACTCAGGTGTGGTTGGACAGTTAAGGTGTTCTACTGATATGTGGTTGGTTAGTTAAGGTGTTCTACTCAGGTGAAGTTGGACATTTAAGGTGTCCTATTCAGGTGTGGTTGAACAGTTAAGGTGTTCTATTCAGGTGTGGTTGGAGAGTTAAAGTGGTCTACTCAGGTGTGGTTGGTTAGTTAAGGTGTTCTACTCCGGTGTAGTTGGACATTTTAGTTGTTCTACTCAGGTGTAGTTGGACAGTTAAGGTGTTCTACTCAGGTGTGGTTGAACAGTTAAGGTCTTCTAATAAAGTGTAGTTGAACAGTTAAGGTGTTCTACTCAGGTGTGGTTGGACAGTTAATGTGTTCTACTCAGGTGTGGTTGAACAGTTAAGGTGTTCTACTCAGGTGTGGTTGGACAGTTAAGGTATTCTACTCAGGTGTAGTTGGACAGTTAAGGTGTTCTATTCAGGTGTGGTTGAACAGTTAAGGTGTTCTACTCAGGTGTGGTTGGACAGTGAATGTGTTCTACTCAGGTGTGGCTGGACAGCTAAGGTGTTCTACTCAGGTGTGGTTGGACAGTTAAGGTGTTCTACTGATGTGTGGTTGGTTAGTTAAGGTGTTCTACTCAAGTTTAGTTGGACATTTAAGGTGTTCTACTCAGGTGTAGTTGAACAGGTAAGGTGTTCTATTCAGGTGTGGTTGGTTAGTTAAGGTGCTCTACTCAGGTGTAGATGGACAGTTAAGGTGTTCTACTCAGGTGTAGATGGACAGTTAAGGTGTTCTACTCAGGTCTAGTTGGACAGTTAAGGTGTTCTACTCGGGTGTGGTTGAACAGTTAAGGTGTTCTACTCAGGTGTGGTTGGACAGCTAAGGTGTTCTACTCAGGTGTAGTTGGACAGTTAAGGTGTTCTACTCAAGTGTGGTTGGACAGGTAATGTGTTCTACTCAGGTGTAGATGGACAGTTAAGATGTTCTACTGATGTGTGGTTGGTTAGTTAAGGTTTTCTACTCCGGTGTATTTGGACATTTTAGGTGTTCTACTCAGGTGTAGTTGGACAGTTAAGGTGTTCTACTCAGGTGTGGTTGAACATTTAAGGTGTTCTACTCAGGTGTAGTTGGACAGTTAAGGTGTTCTACTCTGGTGTAGTTGGACAGTTAAGGTGTTCTACTCAGGTGTAGTTGGACAGTTAAGGTGTTCTATTCAGGTGTGGTTGAACAGTTAAGGTGTTCTACTGATGTGTGGTTGGACAGTTAATGTGTTCTACTAAGGTGTAGTTGAAAAGTTAAGGTGTTCTATTCAGGTGTAGTTGGACAGTTAATGTGTTCTACTCAGGTGTAGTTGAACAGTTAAGGTGTTCTAATCAGGTGTCGTTGAACATTTAAGGTGTTCTATTCAGGTGTAGTTGGACAGTTAAGGTGTTCTACTCAGGTGTAGATGGACAGTTAAGGTGTTCTACTCAGGTGTAGTTGGACAGTTAAGGTGTTCTACTCAGGTGTAGTTGGACAGTTAAGGTGTTCTACTCAGGTGTAGTTGGACAGTTAAGGTGTTCTATTCAGGTGTGGTTGGACAGTTAAGGTGTTCTACTCAGGTGTATTTGAACAGTTAAGGTGTTCTAATCAGGTGTCGTTGAACAGTTAAGGTGTTCTACTGATGTGTAGTTGGACAGTTATGGTGTTCTACCCAGGTGTCGTTGAACAGTTAAGGTGTTCTACTCAGGTGTAGTTGGACAGTTAAGGTGTTCTATTCAGGTGTGGTTGAACAGTTAAGGTGTTCTACTCTTGTGTGGTTGGACAGTTAAGGTGTTCTATTCAGGTGTAGTTGGATAGTTAAGGCGTTCTACTCAGGTGTCGTTGAACAGTTAAGGTGTTCTACTCAGGTATAGTTGGACAGTTAAGGTGTTCTACTCAGGTGTAGTTGGACAGTTAAGGTGTTCTACTAAGGTGTGGTTGGACAGTTAAGGTGTTCTACTGATATGTGGTTGGTTAGTTAAGGTGTGCTACGCAGGTCAAGTTGGACATTTAAGGTGTTCTATTCAGGTAGAGTTGGACAGTTAAGGTGTTCTATTCAGGTGTGGTTGAACAGTTAAGGTGTTCTATTCAGGTGTGGTTGGACAGTTAAAGTGGTCTACTCAGGTGTGGTTGGTTAGTTAAGTGTTCTACTCAGGTGTAGTTGAACAGTTAAGGTGTTCTATTCAGGTGTAGTTGGACAGTTAAGGTGTTCTACCCAGGTGTAGTTGGACAGTTAAGGTGTTCTACTGATGTGTGGTTGGTTATTTAAGGTGGTCTACTCAGGTGTAGATGGACAGTTAAGGTGTTCTACTCAGATGTAGATGGACAGTTAAGGTGTTCTATTCAGCTGTAGTTGGACAGTTAAGCTGTTCTACTCAGGTGTGGTTGAACAGTTAAGGTGTTCTTCGCAGGTGTGGTTGGACAGCTAAGGTGTTCTACTCAGGTGTAGTTGGACAGTTAAGGTGTTCTACTCAGGTGTGATTGGACAGGTAAGGTGTTCTACTCAGGTGTAGATGGACAGTTAAGGTGTTTTACTGATGTGTGGTTGGTTAGTTAAGGTGTTCTACTCCGGTGTAGTTGGACATTTAAGGTGTTCTACTCAGGTGTAGTTGGACAGTTAAGGTGTTCTTCTCAGGTGTGATTGGACAGTTAAGGTGTTCTACTGATGTGTGGTTGGTTAGTTAAGGTGTTCTATTCAGGTGTAGTTGGACAGTTAAGGTGTTCTACTCAGGTATAGTTGGTCAGTTAAGGTGTTCTACTCAGGTGTAGTTGGACAGTTAAGGTGTTCTACCCAGGTGTGATTGGACAGTTAAGGTGTTCTACTGATGTGTGGTTGGTTAGTTAAGGTGTTCTACTCAGGTGTAGTTGGACATTTAAGTTGTTCTATTCAGGTGTAGTTGGACATTTAAGGTGTTCTACTGATGTGTGGTTGATCAGTTAAGGTGTTATAATCAGGTGTGGTTGGACAGTTAAGGTGTTCTATTCAGGTGTAGTTCAACAGTTAAGGTGATCTATTCAGGTGTGGTTGGTTAGTTAAGGTGGTCTACTCAGGTGTGGTTGGTTAGTTAAGGTGGTCTACTCAGGTGTAGATGGACAGTTAAGGTGTTCTACTCAGGTGTGATTGGTTAGTTAATGTGGTCTACTCAGGTGTAGATGGACAGTTAAGGTGTTCTTCTCAGGTGTGGTTGGACAGTTAAAGTGTTCTACTCAGGTGTGGTTGAACAGTTAAGGTGTTCTACTCAGGTATGGTTGGACAGGTAAGGTGTTCTACTCAGGTGTGGTTGGACAGTTAAGGTGTTCTTCTCAGGTGTAGGTGAACAGTTAAGGTGTTCTATTCAGGTGTAGTTGGACAGTTAAGGTGTTCTACTCAGGTGTGGTTGGAGAGTTAAGGTGTTCTACTGATGTGTGGTTGGTTATTTAAGGTGGTCTACTCAGGTGTAGATGGACAGTTAAGGTGTTCTACTCAGATGTAGATGGACAGTTAAGGTGTTCTATTCAGGTGTAGTTGGACAGTTAAGGTGTTCTACTCAGGTGTGGTTGAACAGTTAAGGTGTTCTTCGCAGGTGTGGTTGGACAGCTAAGGTGTTCTACTCAGGTGTAGTTGGACAGTTAAGGTGTTCTACTCAGGTGTGATTGGACAGGTAAGGTGTTCTACTCAGGTGTAGATGGACAGTTAAGGTGTTCTACTGATGTGTGGTTGGTTAGTTAAGGTGTTCTACTCCGGTGTAGTTGGACATTTAAGGTGTTCTACTCAGGTGTAGTTGGACAGTTAAGGTGTTCTCCTCAGGTGTGATTGGACAGTTAAGGTATTCTACTGATGTGTGGTTGGTTAGTTAAGGTGTTCTATTCAGGTGTAGTTGGACAGTTAAGGTGTTCTACTCAGGTATAGTTGGTCAGTTAAGGTGTTCTACTCAGGTGTAGTTGGACAGTTAAGGTGTTCTACCCAGGTGTGATTGGACAGTTAAGGTGTTCTACTGATGTGTGGTTGGTTAGTTAAGGTGTTCTACTCAGGTGTAGTTGGTCATTTAAGGTGTTCTATTCAGGTGTAGTTGGACAGTTAAGGTGTTCTACTGATGTGTGGTTGATCAGTTAAGGTGTTATAATCAGGTGTGGTTGGACAGTTAAGGTGTTCTATTCAGGTGTAGTTCAACAGTTAAGGTGATCTATTCAGGTGTGGTTGGTTAGTTAAGGTGGTCTACTCAGGCGTGGTTGTTTAGTTAAGGTGGTCTACTCAGGTGTAGATGGACAGTTAAGGTGTTCTACTCAGGTGTGATTGGTTAGTTAATGTGGTCTACTCAGGTGTAGATGGACAGTTAAGGTGTTCTTCTCAGGTGTGGTTGGACAGTTAAAGTGTTCTACTCAGGTGTGGTTGAACAGTTAAGGTGTTCTACTCAGGTATGGTTGGACAGGTAAGGTGTTCTACTCAGGTGTGGTTGGACAGTTAAGGTGTTCTTCACAGGTGTAGGTGAACAGTTAAGGTGTTCTATTCAGGTGTAGTTGGACAGTTAAGGTGTGATTGGAGAGTTAAGGTGTTCTATTCAGGTGTGGTTGAACAGTTAAGGTGTTCTACTGATGTGTGGGTGGACAGTTAATGTGTCCTATTCAGGTGCAGTTGACCAGTTAAGGTGTTCTATTCAGGTGTGGTTGAACAGTTAAGGTGTTCTACTCAGGTGTAGTTGGACAGTTAAGGTGTTTTACTCAGGTGTAGTTGGACAGTTAAGGTGTTCTACTGGTGTGTGGTTGGTTAGTTAAGGTTTTCTACTCAGGTGTAGTTGGACATTTAAGGTGTTCTATTCAGATGTAGTTGGGCAGTTAAGGTGTTCTACTCAGGTGTGGTTGAACAGTTAACGTGTTCTACTATGGTGTAGTTGAACAGTTAAGTTGTTCTACTAAGGTGTGGTTGGACAGTTAAGGTGTTCTACTCAGGTGTGGTTGAACAGTTAACGTATTCTACTCAGGTGTAGTTGGACAGTAAAGGTGTTCTATTCAGGTGTAGTTGGACAGTTAAGGTGTTCTACTCAGGTGTGGTTGAACAGTTAAGGTGTTCTACTGATATGTGGTTGGTTAGTTAAGGTGTTCTACTCAGGTGAAGTTGGACATTTAAGGTGTTCTACTCAGGTGTGGTTGGACAGTCAAGGTGTTCTACTGATGTGTGGTTGAACAGTTAATGTATTCTACTCAGGTGTCGTTGGACAGTTAAGGTGTTCTACTCAGGTGTAGTTGGACAGTTAAGGTGTTCTATTCAGGTGTGGTTGAACAGTTAAGGTGTTCTACCGATATGTGGTTGGTTAGTTAAGGTGTTCTACTCAGGTGAAGTTGGACATTTAAGGTGTTCTATTCAGGTGTGGTTGGACAGGTAAGCTGTTCTACTCAGGTGTAGTTGGACAGTTAAGGTGTTCTACTCAGGTGTGGTTGGACAGTTATGGTGTTCTACTGATATGTGGTTGGTTTGTTAAGGTGTTCTACTCAGATGAAGTTGGACATTTAAGGTGTTCTATTCAGGTGTGGTTGAACAGTTAAGGTGTTCTATTCAGGTGTGGTTGGAGAGTTAAAGTGGTCTTCTCAGGTTGGTTGGTTAGTTAAGGTGTTCTACTCCGGTGTAGTTGGACATTTTAGGTGTTCTACTCAGGTGTAGTTGGACAGTTAAGGTGTTCTATTCAGGTATAGTTGGACAGGTAAGGTGTTCTACTCAGGTGTGGTTGGACAGTTAATGTGTTCTACTCAGGTGTGGTTGAACAGTTAAGGTGTTCTACTCAGGTGTGATTGGACAGTTAAGGTGTTCTACTCAGGTGTGGTTGAACAGTTAATGTATTCTACTCAGGTGTAGTTGGACAGTTAAGATGTTCTATTCAGGTGTGGTTGAACAGTTAATGTGTTCTACTCAGGTGTGGTTGGACAGTGAATGTGTTCTACTCAGGTGTAGTTGAACAGTTAAGGTGTTCTACTCAGGTGTAGTTGGACTTTTAAGGTGTTTTATTCAGGTGTGGTTGAACAGTTAAGGTGTTCTACTGATGTGTGGTTGGACAGTTAAGGTGTTCTACTCAGGTGTGGTTGGACAGTTAAGGTGTTCTACTGATATGTGGTTGGTTAGTTAAGGTGTTCTACTCAGGTGTGGTTGGACAGTTAAGGTGTTCTACTGATGTGTGGTTGGTTAGTTAAGGTGTTCTACTCAAGTGTAGTTGAACAGTTAAGGTGTTCTATTCAGGTGTAGTTGGACAGTTAAGGTGCTCTACTCAGGTGTGGTTGAACAGTTAAGGTGTTCTACTCAGGTGTAGTAGGACAGTTAAGGTGTTCTACTCAGGTGTAGTTGGACATTTAAGGTGTTCTATTCAGGTGTGGTTGAACAGTTAAGGTGTTCTACTGATGTGTGGTTGGAGAGTTAGGGTGTTCTACTCAGGTGTGGTTGGACAGTTAAGGTGTTCTACTGATGTGTGGTTGGTTAGTTAAGGTGTTCTACTCAAGTGTAGTTGAACAGTTAAGGTGTTCTATTCAGGTGTAGTTGGACAGTTAAGGTGTTCTACTCAGGTGTGGTTGAACAGTTAATGTGTTCTACTCAGGTGTAGTTGGACAGTTAAGGTGTTCTACTCAGGTCTAGTTGGACAGTTAAGGTGTTCTATTCAGGTGTGGTTGGACAGTTAAAGTGGTCTACTCAGGTGTGGTTGGTTAGTTAAGGTGTTCTACTCAGGTGTAGTTGATCAGTTAAGGTGTTCTATTCAGGTGTAGTTGGACAGTTTAGGTGGTCTACTCAGGTGTAGTTGGACAGTTAAGGTGTTCTACTGATGTGTGGTTGGGTAGTTAAGGTGTTCTACTCAGGTGTAGTTGAACAGTTAAGGTGTTCTACTCAGCTGTGGTTGGACAGTTAAGGTGTTCTACTGATGTGTGGTTGGTTAGTTAAGGTGTTCTACTCAGGTGTAGTTGGACAGTTAAGGTGTTCTACTCAGGTGTGTTTGGACAGTTAAGGTGTTCTACTGATGTGTGTTTGGTTAGTTAAGGAGTTCTACTCAGGTGTGGTTGGACAGCTAAGGTGTTCTACTCAGGTGTGTTTGGACAGTTAAGGTGTTCTACTGATGTGTGGTTGGTTAGTTAAGGTGTTCTACTCAAGTGTAGTTGGACGTTTTAGGTGTTCTACTCAGGTGTAGTTGAACAGTTAAGGTGTTCTATTCAGGTGTAGTTGAACGGTTAAGGTGTTCTATTCAGGTGTGGTTGTTTATTTAAGGTGGTCTACTCAGGTGTAGATGGACAGTTAAGGTGTTCTACTCAGGTGTAGATGGACAGTTAAGGTGTTCTACTCAGGTGTAGTTGGACAGTTAAGGTGTTCTACTCAGGTGTGTTTGGACAGCTAAGGTGTTCTACTCAGGTGTAGTTGGTCAGTTAAGTTGTTCTACTCAGGTGTGGTTGGACAGGTAAGGTGTTCTACTCAGGTGTAGATGGACAGTTAAGGTGTTCTACTGATGTGTGGTTGGTTAGTTAAGGTGTTCTACTCAGGTGTAGGTGGACATTTAAGGAGTTCTACTCAGGTGTAATTGGACAGGTAAGGTGTTCTATTCAGGTGTAGTTGGACAGTTAAGGTGTTCTACTCAGGTGTAGTTGGACAGTTAAGGTGTTCTACTCAGGTGTAGTTGGACAGTTAAGGTGTTCTACTCAGGTGTGATTGGACAGTTAAGGTGTTCTACTGATGTGTGGTTGGTTAGTTAAGGTGTTCTACTCAGGTGTAGTTGGACATTTATTGTGTTCTATTCAAGTGTAGTTGGACAGTTAAGGTGTTCTACTGATGTGTGGTTGAACAGTTAAGGTGCTTTAATCAGGTGTGGTTGCACAGTTAAGATGTTCTACTCATGTGTAGTTGACGAGTTAAGGTGTTCTATTCAGGTGTAGTTGAACAGTTAAGGTGTTCTATTCAGGTGTGGTTGGTTAGTTAAGGTGGTCTACTCAGGTGTAGATGGACAGTTAAGGTGTTCTACTCAGGTGTGGTTGGTTAGTTAAGGTGGTCTACTCAGGTGTAGATGGACAATTAAGGTGTTCTACTCAGGTGTGATTTGTTAGTTAAGGTGGTCTACTCAGGTGTAGATGGACAGTTAAGGTGTTCTACTCAGGCGTGGTTGGACAGTTAAGTTGTTCTACTCAGGTGTGGTTGGATAGTTAAGGTGTTCTACTCAGGTGTGTTTGGACAGTTAAGCTGTTCTACTAATGTGTGGTTGGTTAGTTAAGATGTTCTACTCAAGTGTAGTTGAACAGTTAAGGTGTTCTATTCAGGTGTAGTTGGACAGTTAAGGTGTTCTACTCAGGTGTAGTTGGACAGTTAAGGTGGTCTACTCAGGTGTAGATGGACAGTTAAGGTGTTCTACTCAGGTGTGGTTGGTTAGTTAAGGTGGTCTACTCAGGTGTAGATGGACAATTAAGGTGTTCTACTCAGGTGTGATTTGTTAGTTAAGGTGGTCTACTCAGGTGTAGATGGACAGTTAAGGTGTTCTACTCAGGCGTGGTTGGACAGTTAAGTTGTTCTACTCAGGTGTGGTTGGATAGTTAAGGTGTTCTACTCAGGTGTGTTTGGACAGTTAAGCTGTTCTACTAATGTGTGGTTGGTTAGTTAAGATGTTCTACTCAAGTGTAGTTGAACAGTTAAGGTGTTCTATTCAGGTGTAGTTGGACAGTTAAGGTGTTCTACTCAGGTGTAGTTGGACAGTTAAGGTGGTCTACTCAGGTGTAGATGGACAGTTAAGGTGTTCTACTCAGGTGTAGTTGGACAGTTAAGGTGTTCTACTCAGGTGTGGTTGAACAGTTAAGGTGTTCTACTCAGGTGTGGTTGCACAGCTAATGTGTTCTACTCAGGTGTAGTTGGACAGTTAAGGTGTTCTACTCAGGTGTGATTGGACAGTTAAGGTGTTCTATTCAGGTGTAGTTGGACAGTTAAGGTGTTCTACTGATGTGTGGTTGAACAGTTAAGGTGTTCTAATCAGGTGTGGTTGGACAGTTAAGGTGTTCTACTCATGTGTAGTTGAACAGTTAAGGTGTTCTACTCATGTGTAGTTGAACAGTTAAGGTGGTCTACTCAGGTGTAGATGGACAGTTAAGGTGTTCTACTCAGGTGTGATTGGTTAGTTATGGTGGTCTACTCAGGTGTAGATGCACAGTTAAGGTGTTCTACTCAGGTGTGATTGGTTAGTTATGGTGGTCTACTCAGGTGTAGATGGACAGTTAAGGTGTTCTACTCAGGTGTGGTTGGTTAGTTATGGTGGTCTACTCAGGTGTAGATGGACAGTTAAGGTGTTCTACTCAGGTGTGATTGGTTAGTTATGGTGGTCTACTCAGGTGTAGATGGACAGTTAAGGTGTTCTACTCAGGCGTGGTTGGACAGTTAAGGTGTTCTACTCATGTGTGGTTGGACAGTTAAGGTGTTCTACTCAGGTGTAGGTGAACAGTTAAGGTGTTCTATTCAGGTGTATTTGGACAGTTAAGTTGTTCTACTCAGGTGTAGTTGGACAGTTAAGGTGTTCTACTGAGGTGTGGTTGGACAGTTAAGATGTTGCACTCAGGTGTGGTTGAACAGTTAAGGTGTTCTACTGAGGTGTAGTTGGACAGTTAAGGTGTTCTATTCAGGTGTTGCTGAAGAGTTAAGGTGTTCTACTGATGTGTGGTTGGACAGTTAAGGTGTTCTACTCAGGTGTAGTTGAACAGTTAAGGTGTTCTACTCAGGTGTGGTTGAACAGTTAAAGTGTTCTACTCAGGTGTAGTTGGACAGTTAAGGTGTTCTATTCAGGTGTAGTTGGACAGTTAAGGTGTTCTACTCAGGTGTAGTTGGACAGTTAAGGTGTTCTACTGATGTGTGGTTGGACAGTTAATGTGTCCTACTCAGATGTAGTTGAACAGTTAAGGTGTTATATTCAGGTGTGGTTGAACAGTTAAAGTGTTCTACTCAGGTGTAGTTGGACAGTTAAGGTGTTCTATTCAGGTGTAGTTGGACAGTTAAGGTGTTCTACTCAGGTGTGGTTGAACAGTTAAAGTGTTCTACTCAGGTGTAGTTGAACAGTCAAGGTGTTCTACTCAGGTGTGGTTGGACAGTTAAGATGTTCTACTCAGGTGTGGTTGAACAGTTAAGGTATTCTACTCAGGTATAGTTGGACAGTTAAGGTGTTCTATTCAGGTGTGGTTGAACAGTTAAGGTGTTCTACTCAGGTGTGGTTGGACAGTTAAGGTGTTCTACTCAGGTGTAGTTGAACAGTTAAGGTGTTCTATTCAGGTGTAGTTGGACAGTTAAGGTGTTCTACTCAGGTGTGGTTGAACAGTTAAGGTGTTCTACTCAGGTGTAGTTGGACAGTTAAGGTGTTTTACTCAGGTGTAGTTGGACAGTTAAGGTGTTCTATTCAGGTGTGGTTGAACAGTTAAGGTGTTCTACTGATGCGTGGTTGGACTGTTAAGGTGTTCTACTCAGGTGTAGTTGAACAGTTAAGGTATTCTACTCAGGTGTAGTTGGACAGTTAAGGTGTTCTATTCAGGCGTGGTTGAACAGTTAAGGTATTCTACTGATATGTGGTTGGACAGTTAAGGTGTTCTACTGATATGTGGTTGGTTAGTTAAGGTGTTCTACTCAGGTGAATTTGACCAGTTAAGGTGTTCTATTCAGGTGTAGTTGGACAGTTAAGGTGTTCTACTCAGGTGTGGTTGAACAGTTAAGGTGTTCTACTCAGGTGTAGTTGGACAGTTAAGGTGTTCTACTCAGGTGTAGTTGGACAGTTAAGGTATTCTACTCAGGTGTGGTTGGACAGTTAAGGTGTTCTACTGATATGTGGTTGGTTAGTTAAGGTGTTCTACTCAGGTGAAGTTGGACATTTAAGGTGTTCTATTCAGGTGTAGTTGCACAGTTAAGGTGTTCTATTCAGGTGTGGTTGGACAGTTAAAGTGGTCTACTCAGGTGTGGTTGGTTAGTTAAGGTGTTCTACTCAGGTGTAGTTGATCAGTTAAGGTGTTCTATTCAGGTGTAGTTGGACAGTTAAGGTGGTCTACTCAGGTGTAGTTGGACAGTTAAGGTGTTCTACTGATGTGTGGTTGGTTAGTTAAGGTGTTCTACTCAGGTGTAGTTGAACAGTTAAGGTGTTCTACTCAGCTGTGGTTGGACAGTTAAGGTGTTCTACTGATGTGTGGTTGGTTAGTTAAGGTGTTCTATTCAGGTGTAGTTGGACAGTTAAGGTGTTCTTCTCAGGTCTGGTTGGACAGGTAAGGTGTTCTACTGATGTGTGGTTGGTTAGTTAAGGTGTTCTACTCAGGTGTAGGTGGACATTTAAGGAGTTCTACTCAGGTGTAATTGGACAGGTAAGGTGTTCTCCTCAGGTGTGATTGGACAGTTAAGGTGTTCTACTGATGTGTGGTTGGTTAGTTAAGGTGTTCTATTCAGGTGTAGTTGGACAGTTAAGGTGTTCTACTCAGGTGTAGTTGGACAGTTAAGGTGTTCTACTCAGGTGTAGTTGGACAGTTAAGGTGTTTTACTCAGGTGTGATTGGACAGTTAAGGTGTTCTACTGATGTGTGGTTGGTTAGTTAAGGTGTTCTACTCAGGTGTAGTTGGACATTTAATGTGTTCTATTCAAGTGTAGTTGGACAGTTAAGGTGTTCTACTGATGTGTGGTTGAACAGTTAAGGTGCTTTAATCAGGTGTGGTTGGACAGTTAAGATGTTCTACTCATGTGTAGTTGACGAGTTAAGGTGTTCTATTCAGGTGTAGTTGAACAGTTAAGGTGTTCTATTCAGGTGTGATTGGTTAGTTAAGGTGGTCTACTCAGGTGTAGATGGACAGTTAAGGTGTTCTACTCAGGCTTGGTTGGACAGTTAAGTTGTTCTACTCAGGTGTGGTTGGACAGTTAAGGTGTTCTACTCAGGTGTGTTTGGACAGTTAAGCTGTTCTACTAATGTGTGGTTGGTTAGTTAAGATGTTCTACTCAAGTGTAGTTGGACGTTTAAGGTGTTCTACTCAGGTGTAGTTGAACAGTTAAGGTGTTCTATTCAGGTGTAGTTGGACAGTTAAGGTGTTCTACTCAGGTGTAGTTGGACAGTTAAGGTGTTCTACTCATGTGTAGTGGAACAGGTAAGGTGTTCTATTCAGGTGTGGTTGGTTATTTAAGGTGGTCTACTCAGGTGTAGATGGACAGTTAAGGTGTTCTACTCAGGTGTAGATGGACAGTTAAGGTGTTCTACTCAGGTGTAGTTGGACAGTTAAGGTGTTCTACTCAGGTGTGGTTGCACAGCTAATGTGTTCTACTCAGGTGTAGTTGGACAGTTAAGGTGTTCTACTCAGGTGTGATTGGACAGTTAAGGTGTTCTAATCAGGTGTGGTTGGACAGTTAAGGTGTTCTACTCATGTGTAGTTGAACAGTTAAGGTGTTCTATTCAGGTGTAGTTGGACAGTTAAGGTGTTCTACTGATGTGTGGTTGAACAGTTAAGGTGTTCTAATCAGGTGTGGTTGGACAGTTAAGGTGTTCTACTCATGTGTGGTTGGTTAGTTAAGGTGGTCTACTCAGGTGTAGATGGACAGTTAAGCTCTTCTACTCAGGTGTGGTTGGTTAGTTAAGGTGGTCTACTCAGGTGTAGATGGACAGTTAAGGTGTTCTACTCAGGTGTGATTGGTTAGTTATGGTGGTCTACTCAGGTGTAGATGGACAGTTAAGGTGTTCTACTCAGGCGTGGTTGGACAGTTAAGGTGTTCTACTCATGTGTGGTTGGACAGTTAAGGTGTTCTACTCAGGTGTAGGTGAACAGTTAAGGTGTTCTATTCAGGGGTAGTTGAACAGTTAAGGTGTTCTATTCAGGTGTGGTTGGTTAGTTAAGGTGGTCTACTCAGGTGTAGATGGATAGTTAAGGTGTTCTACTCAGGTGTAGATGGACAGTTAAGGTGTTCTACTCAGGTCTAGTTGGACAGTTAAGGTGTTCTACTCAGGTGTGGTTGAACAGTTAAGGTGTTCTACTCAGGTGTGGTTGGACAGCTAAGGTGTTCTACTCAGGTGTAGTTGGACAGTTAAGGTGTTCTACTGAGGTGTGGTTGGACAGGTAAGGTGTTCTACTCAGGTGTAGGTGGACAGTTGAGGTGTTCTACTGATGTGTGGTTGGTTAGTTAAGGTGTTCTACTCAGGTGTAGTTGGACATTTAAGGTGTTCTACTCAGGTGTAGTTGGACAGTTAATGTGTTCTCCTCATGTGTGATTGGACAGTTAAGGTGTTCTACTCAGGTGTGGTTGGACAGTTAAGGTGTTTTACTCAGGTGTGGTTGGACAGTTAAGATGTTGCACTCAGGTGTGGTTGAACAGTTAAGGTGTTCTACTGAGGTGTAGTTGGACAGTTAAGGTGTTCTATTCAGGTGTTGTTGAACAGTTAAGGTGTTCTACTGATGTGTGGTTGGACAGTTAAGGTGTTCTACTCAGGTGTAGTTGGACAGTTAAGGTGTTCTACTGGTGTGTGGTTGGTTAGTTAAGGTGTTCTAGTCAGGTGTAGTTGGACATTTAAGGTGTTCTATTCAGGTTTAGTTGGACAGTTAAGGTGTTCTACTCAGGTGTGGTTGAACAGTTAAGGTGTTCTACTCAGGTGTGGTTGGACAGTTAAGGTGTTCTACTCAGGTGTGGTTGAACAGTTAAGGTATTCTACTCAGGTGTAGTTGGACAGTTAAGGTGTTCTATTCAGGTGTGGTTGAACAGTTAAGGTGTTCTACTCAGGTGTGGTTGGACAGTTAAGGTGTTCTACTCGGGTGTAATTGAACAGTTAAGGTGTTCTATTCAGGTGTAGTTGGACAGTTAAGGTGTTCTACTCAGGTGTGGTTAAAGAGTTAAGGTTTTCTACTCAGGTGTAGTTGGACAGTTAAGGTGTTCTAATCAGGTGTAGTTGGACAGTTAAGGTGTTCTATTCAGGTGTGGTTGAACAGTTAAGGTGTTCTACTGATGCGTGGTTGGACAGTTAAGGTGTTCTACTCAGGTGTAGTTGAACAGTTAAGGTGTTCTACTCAGGTGTAGTTGGACAGTTAAGGTGTTCTATTCAGGTGTGGTTGAACAGTTAAGGTGTTCTACTGATGTGTGGTTGGACAGTTAAGGTGTTCTACTCAGGTGTAGTTTGACAGGTAAGGTATTCTACTCAGGTGTGGTTGGACAGTTAAGGTTTCTACTGATATGTGGTTGGACAGTTAAGGTGTTCTACTGATATGTGGTTGGTTAGTTAAGGTGTTCTACTCAGGTGAAGTTGGACATTTAAGGTGTTCTATTCAGGTGTAGTTGGACAGTTAAGGTGTTCTGTTCAGGTGTGGTTGAACAGTTAATGTGTTCTATTCAGGTGTGGTTGGACAGTTAAAGTGGTCTACTCAGGTGTGGTTGGTTAGTTAAGGTGTTCTACTCAGGTATTTGATCGGTTAAGGTGTTCTATTCAGGTGTAGTTGGACAGTTAAGGTGGTCTACTCAGGTGTAGTTTGACAGTTAAGGTGTTCTACTGATGTGTGGTTGGTTAGTTAAGGTGTTCTACTCAGGTGTAGTTGAACAGTTAAGGTGTTCTACTCAGCTGTGGTTGGACAGTTAAGGTGTTCTACTGATGTGTGGTTGGTTAGTTAAGGTGTTCTACTCAGGTGTAGTTGGACAGTTAAGGTGTTCTACTCAGGTGTGGTTGGACAGTTAAGGTGTTCTACTGATGTGTGTTTGGTTAGTTAAGGTGTTCTACTCAGGTGTGTTTGAACAGTTGAGTTGTTCTACTCAGGTGTGGCTGGACAGCTAAGGTGTTCTACTCAGGTGTGGTTGGACAGTTAAGGTGTTCTACTGATGTGTGTTTGGTTAGTTAAGGTGTTCTACTCAGGTGTGGTTGAACAGTTGAGATGTTCTACTCAGGTGTGGCTGGACAGCTAAGGTGTTCTACTGAAGTGTAGTTGGACATTTAAGGTGTTCTACTCAGGTGTAGTTGAACAGTTAAGGTGTTCTATTCAGGTGTAGTTGAACAGTTAAGGTGTTCTATTGAGGTGTGGTTGGTTAGTTAAGGTGTTCTATTGAGGTGTGGTTGGTTAGTTAAGGTGGTCTACTCAGGTGTAGTTGAACAGTTAAGGTGTTCTACTCAGCTGTGGTTGGACAGTTAAGGTGTTCTACTGATGTGTGGTTGGTTAGTTAAGGTGTTCTACTCAGGTGTAGTTGGACAGTTAAGGTGTTCTACTCAGGTGTGGTTGGACAGGTAAGGTGTTCTACTCAGGTGTAGATGGAGAGTTAAGGTGTTCTACTGATGTGTGGTTGGTTAGTTAAGGTGTTCTACTAAGGTGTAGGTGGATATTTAAGGAGTTCTACTCAGGTGTAGTTGGACAGTTAAGGTGTTCTACTGATGTGTGGTTGGACAGTTAAGGTGTTCTATTCAGGTGTAGTTGAACAGTTAAGGTGTTCTTTTCAGGTGTGGTTGGTTAGTTAAGGTGGTCTACTCAGGTGTAGATGGACAGTTAAGCTGTTCTACTCAGGTGTGGTTGGTTAGTTAAGGTGGTCTACTCAGGTGTAGATGGACAGTTAAGGTGTTCTACTCAGGTGTGATTGGTTAGTTAATGTGGTCTACTCAGGTGTAGATGGACAGTTAAGGTGTTCTACTCAGGCGTGCTTGGACAGTTAAGGTGTTCTACTCAT
This sequence comes from Eledone cirrhosa, assembly GCA_964016885.1. Lineage (NCBI taxonomy): Eukaryota > Metazoa > Mollusca > Cephalopoda > Octopoda > Eledonidae > Eledone > Eledone cirrhosa. The sequence goes on from OZ024742.1 coordinate 348,482,319, forward strand.
GTGTGGTTGGACAGTTAAGGTGTTCTACTCAGGTGTAGGTGAACAGTTAAGGTGTTCTATTCAGGTGTATTTGGACAGTTAAGTTGTTCTACTCAGGTGTAGTTGGACAGTTAAGGTGCTCTACTCAGGTGTGGTTGGACAGTTAAGATGTTGCACTCAGGTGTGGTTGAACAGTTAAGGTGTTCTACTGAGGTGTAGTTGGACAGTTAAGGTGTTCTATTCAGGTGTTGCTGAACAGTTAAGGTGTTCTACTGATGTGTGGTTGGACAGTTAAGGTGTTCTACTCAGGTGTAGTTGAACAGTTAAGGTGTTCTACTCAGGTGTGGTTGGACAGTTAAAGTGTTCTACTCAGGTGTAGTTGGACAGTTAAGGTGTTCTACTCAGGTGTAGTTGGACAGTTAATGTGTTCTACTGGTGTGTGGTTGGTTAGTTAAGGTGTTCTATTCAGGTGTAGTTGGACAGTTAAGGTGTTCTACTCAGGTGTGGTTGAACAGTTAAGGTGTTCTACTCAGGTGTAGTTGGACAGTTAAGGTGTTCTATTCAGGTGTGGTTTAACAGTTAAGGTGTTCTACAGATGCGTGGTTGGACAGTTAAGGTGTTCTACTCAGGTGTAGTTGAACAGTTAAGGTGTTCTACTCAGGTGTAGTTGGACAGTTAAGGTTTTCTACTGATATGTGGTTGGACAGTTAAGGTGTTCTACTGATATGTGGTTGTTTAGTTAACGTGTTCTACTCAGGTGAAGTTGAACAGTTAAGGTGTTCTATTCAGGTGTAGTTGGACAGTTAAGGTGTTCTACTCAGGTGTAGTTGAACAGTTAAGGTGTTCTACTCAGGTGTAGTTGGACAGTTAAGGTGTTCTACTCAGGTGTAGTTGGACAGTTAAGGTATTCTACTCAGGTGTGGTTGGACAGTTAAGGTGTTCTACTGATATGTGGTTGGTTAGTTAAGGTGTTCTACTCAGGTGAAATTGGACATTTAAGGTGTTCTATTCAGGTGTAGTTGGACAGTTAAGGTGTTCTATTCAGGTGTGGTTGAACAGTTAAGGTGTTCTATTCAGGTGAGGTTGGACAGTTAAAGTGGTCTACTCAGGTGTGGTTGGTTAGTTAATGTGTTCTACTCAGGTGTAGTTGATCAGTTAAGGTGTTCTATTCAGGTGTAGTTGGACAGTTAAGGTGGTCTACTCAGGTGTAGTTGGACAGTTAAGGTGTTCTACTGATGTGTGGTTGGTTAGTTAAGGTGTTCTACTCAGGTGTAGTTGAACAGTTAAGGTGTTCTACTCAGCTGTGGTTGGACAGTTAAGGTGTTCTACTGATGTGTGGTTGGTTAGTTAAGGTGTTCTATTCAGGTGTAGTTGGACAGTTAAGGTGTTCTTCTCAGGTGTGGTTGGAGAGGTAAGGTGTTCTACTGATGTGTGTTTGGTTAGTTAAGGTGTTCTACTCAGGTGTGGTTGAACAGTTGAGTTGTTCTACTCAGGTGTGGCTGGACAGCTAAGGTGTTCTACTCAGGTGTGGTTGGACAGTTAAGGTGTTCTACTGATGTGTGGTTGGATAGTTAAGGTGTTCTACTCAAGTGTAGTTGGACATTTAAGGTGTTCTACTCAGGTTTAGTTGAACAGTTAAGGTGTTCTATTCAGGTGTAGTTGAACAGTTAAGGTGTTCTATTCAGGTGTGGTTGGTTAGTTAAGGTGGTCTACTCAGGTGTAGATGGATAGTTAAGGTGTTCTTCTCAGGTGTAGATGGACAGTTAAGGTGTTCTACTCAGGTCTAGTTGGACAGTTAAGGTGTTCTACTCAGGTGTGGTTGAACAGTTAAGGTGTTCTACTCAGGTGTGGGTGGACAGCTAAGGTATTCTACGCAGGTGTGGTTGGACAGTTAAGGTGTTCTACTCAGGTGTGGTTGGACAGATAAGGTGTTCTACTCAGGCATAGTTGGACAGTTAAGGTGTTCTACTGAGGTGTGGTTGGACAGGTAAGGTCTTCTACTCAGGTGTAGTTGGACAGTTAAGGTGTTCTACTCAGGTGTAGATGGACAGTTAAGGTGTTCTACTGATGTGTGGTTGGTTAGTTAAGGTGTTCTACTCAGGTGTAGTTGGACATTTAAGGTGTTCTACTCAGGTGTAGTTGGACAGTTAATGTGTTCTCCTCATGTGTGATTGGACAGTTAAGGTGTTCTACTCAGGTGTGGTTGGACAGTTAAGGTGTTCTACTCAGGTGTGGTTGGACAGTTAAGATGTTGCACTCAGGTGTGGTTGAACAGTTAAGGTGTTCTACTGAGGTGTAGTTGGACAGTTAAGGTGTTCTATTCAGGTGTTGTTGAAAAGTTAAGGTGTTCTACTGATGTGTGGTTGGACAGTTAAGGTGTTCTACTCAGGTGTAGTTGGACAGTTAAGGTGTTCTACTGGTGTGTGGTTGGTTAGTTAAGGTGTTCTACTCAGGTGTAGTTGGATATTTAAGGTGTTCTATTCAGGTTTAGTTGGACAGTTAAGGTGTTCTACTCAGGTGTGGTTAAACAGTTAAGGTGTTCTACTCAGGTGTAGTTGAACAGTTAAGGTGTTCTACTCAGGTGTGGTTGGACAGTTAAGGTGTTCTACTCAGGTGTGGTTGAACAGTTAAGGTATTCTACTCAGGTGTAGTTGAACAGTTAAGGTGTTCTATTCAGGTGTGGTTGAACAGTCAAGGTGTTCTACTCAGGTGTGGTTGGACAGTTAAGGTGTTCTACTCAGGTGTAGTTGAACAGTTAAGGTGTTCTACTCAGCTGTGGTTGGACAGTTAAGGTGTTCTACTGATGTGTGGTTGGTTAGTTAAGGTGTTCTACTCAGGTGTAGTTGGACAGTTAAGTTGTTCTACTGATGTGTGTTTGGTTAGTTAAGGTGTTCTACTCAGGTGTGGTTGAACAGTTGAGTTGTTCTACTCAGGTGTGGCTGGACAGCTAAGGTGTTCTACTCAAGTGTAGTTGGACATTTAAGGTGTTCTACTCAGGTGTAGTTGAACAGTTAAGGTGTTCTATTCAGGTGTAGTTGAACAGTTAAGGTGTTCTATTCAGGTGTGGTTGGTTAGTTAAGGTGGTCTACTCAGGTGTAGATGGATAGTTAAGGTGTTCTACTCAGGTGTAGATGGACAGTTAAGGTGTTCTACTCAGGTCTAGATGGACAGTTAAGGTGTTCTACTCAGGTGTGGTTGAACAGTTAAGGTGTTCTACTCAGGTGTGGGTGGACAGCTAAGGTGTTCTACGCAGGTGTGGTTGGACAGTTAAGGTGTTCTACTCAGGTGTGGTTGGACAGCTAAGGTGTTCTACTCAGGTGTAGTTGGACAGTTAAGGTGTTCTACTCAGGTGTGGTTGGACAGGTCAGGTGTTCTACTCAGGTGTAGATGGACAGTTAAGGTGTTCTACTGATGTGTGGTTGGTTAGTTAAGGTGTTCTACTCAGGTGTATTTGGACATTTAAGGTGTTCTACTCAGGTGTAGTTGGACAGTTAATGTGTTCTCCTCATGTGTGATTGGACAGTTAAGGTGTTCTACTGATGTGTGGTTGGTTAGTTAAGGTGTTCTATTCAGGTGTAGTTGGACAGTTAAGGTGTTCTACTCAGGTGTGGTTAAACAGTTAAGGTGTTCTACTCAGGTGTAGTTGAACAGTTAAGGTGTTCTACTCAGGTGTGGTTGGACAGTTAAGGTGTTCTACTCAGCTGTGGTTGGACAGTTAAGATGTTCTACTGATGTGTGGTTGGTTAGATAAGGTGTTCTACTCAGGTGTAGTTGAACAGTTAAGGTGTTCTACTCAGCTGTGGTTGGACAGTTAAGCTGTTCTACTGATGTGTGGTTGAACAGTTAATGTGGTCTACTCAGGTGTAGTTGGACATTTAAGGTGTTCTATTCAGGTGTAGTTGGACAGTTAAGGTGTTCTACTGATGTGTGGTTGAACAGTTAAGGTGTTCTAATCAGGTGTGGTTGGACAGTTAAGGTGTTCTACTCATGTGTAGTTGAACAGTTAATGTGTTCTATTCAGGTGTGGTTGGTTAGTTAAGGTGTTCTATTCAGGTGTGGTTGGTTAGTTAAGGTGGTCTACTCAGGTGTAGATGGACAGTTAAGGTGTTCTACTCAGGTGTGGTTGGTTACTTAAGGTGGTCTACTCAGGTGTAGATGGACAGTTAACGTGTTCTACTGATGTGTGGTTGGTTAGTTAAGGTGTTCTACTCAGGTGTAGTTGAACTGCTAAGGTGTTCTACTCAGCTGTGGTTGGACAATTAAGGTGTTCTACTGATATGTGGTTGGTTAGTTAAGGTGTTCTACTCAGGTGAAGTTGAATAGTTAAGGTGTTCTATTCAGGTGTAGTTGGACAGTTAAGGTGTTCTACTCAGGTGTAGATGGACAGTTAAGGTGTTCTACTCAGGTCTAGTTGGACTGTTAAGGTGTTCTACTCAGGTGTAGTTGAGCAGTTAAGCTGTTCTACTCAGGTGTGGTTGGACAGGTAAGGTGTTCTACTGATATGTGGTTGATTAGTTAAGGTGTTCTACTCAGGTGAAGTTGGACATTTAAGTGGTTCTTTTCAGGTGTAGTTGTACAGTCAAGGTGTTCTATTCAGGTGTGGTTGAACAGTTAAGGTGTTCTATTCAGGTGTGGTTGGACAGTTAAAGTGGTCTACTCAGGTGTGGTTGGTTAGTTAAGGTGTTCTACTCAGGTGTAGTTGATCAGTTAAGGTGTTCTATTCAGGTGTAGATGGACAGTTAAGGTGTTCTACTCAGGTCTAGTTGGACAGTTAAGGTGTTCTACTCAGGTTTAGTTTGACGGTTAAGGTGTTCTACTCAGGTGTGGTTGAACAGTTAAGGTGTTCTACGCAGGTGTGGTTGGACAGTTAAGGTGTTCTACTCAGGTGTAGTTGGACAGTTAAGGTGTTCTACTCAGGTGTGGTTGGACAGTTAAGGTGTTCTACCCAGGTGTAGATGGACAGTTAAGGTGTTCTACTGATGTGTGGTTGGTTAGTTAAAATGTTCTACTCAGGTGTAGTTGGACATTTAAGGTGTTCTACTCAGGTGTAGTTGGACAGTTAATGTGTTCTCCTCATGTGTGATTGAACAGTTAAGGTGTTCTACTCAGGTGTGGTTGGACAGTTAAGGTGTTCTACTCAGGTGTGGTTGGACAGTTAACATGTTGCACTCAGGTGTGGTTGAACAGTTAAGGTGTTCTACTGAGGTGTAGTTGGACAGTTAAGGTGTTCTATTCAGGTGTTGTTGAACAGTTAAGGTGTTCTACTCAGGTGTAGTTGGACAGTTAAGGTATTCTACTGGTGTGTGGTTGGTTAGTTAAGGTGTTCTACTCAGGTGTAGTTGGACATTTAAGGTGTTCTATTCAGGTGTAGTTGGACAGTTAAGGTGTTCTACTCAGGTGTGGTTGAACAGTTAAGGTGTTCTACTCAGGTGTAGTTGAACAGTTAAGGTGTTCTACTCAGGTGTGGTTGGACCGTTAAGGTGTTCTACTCAGGTGTGGTTGAACAGTTAAGGTGTTCTATTCAGGTGTAGTTGGACAGTTAAGGTGTTCTACTCAGGTGTGGTTGAACAGTTAAGGTTTTCTACTAAGGTGTAGTTGGACAGTTAAGGTGTTCTACACAGGTGTAGTTGGACAGTTAAGTTGTTCTATTCAGGTGTGGTTGAACAGTTAAGGTGTTCTACTGATGCTGGTTGGACAGTTATGGTGTTCTACTCAGGTGTAGTTGAACAGTTAAGGTGTTCTACTCAGGTGTAGTTGGACAGTTAAGGTGTTCTATTCAGGTGTGGTTGAACAGTTAAGGTGTTCTACTGATGTGTGGTTGGACAGTTAAGGTGTTCTACTCAGGTGTAGTTTGACAGTTAAGGTATTCTACTCAGGTGTGGTTGGACAGTTAAGGTGTTCTACTGATATGTGGTTGGACAGTTAAGGTGTTCTACTCAGGTGAAGTTGGACACTTAAGGTGTTCTATTCAGGTGTAGTTGGACAGTTAAGGTGTTCTATTCAGGTGTGGTTGAACAGCTAAGGTGTTCTACTCAGGTGTAGTTGGACAGTTAAGGTGTTCTACTCAGGTGTGGTTGGACAGGTCAGGTGTTCTACTCAGGTGTAGATGGACAGTTAAGGTGTTCTACTGATGTGTGGTTGGTTAGTTAAGGTGTTCTACTCAGGTGTAGTTGGACATTTAAGGTGTTCTACTCAGGTGTAGTTGGACAGTTAATGTGTTCTCCTCATGTGTGATTGGACAGTTAAGGTGTTCTACTGATGTGTGGTTGGTTAGTTAAGGTGTTCTATTCAGGTGTAGTTGGACAGTTAAGGTGTTCTACTCAGGTGTAGTTGGACAGTTAAGGTGTTCTACTCAGGTGTAGTTGGACAGTTAAGGTGTTCTACTCAGGTGTGATTGGACAGTTAAGGTGTTCTACTCAGCTGTGGTTGGACAGTTAAGATGTTCTACTGATGTGTGGTTGGTTAGTTAAGGTGTTCTACTCAGGTGTAGTTGAACAGTTAAGGTGTTCTACTCAGCTGTGGTTGGACAGTTAAGCTGTTCTACTGATGTGTGGTTGAACAGTTAATGTGGTCTACTCAGGTGTAGTTGGACATTTAAGGTGTTCTATTCAGGTGTAGTTGGACAGTTAAGGTGTTCTACTGATGTGTGGTTGAACAGTTAAGGTGTTCTAATCAGGTGTGGTTGGACAGTTAAGGTGTTCTACTCAGGTGTAGTTGAGCAGTTAAGGTGTTCTACTCCGGTGTGGTTGGACAGGTAAGGTGTTCTACTGATATGTGGTTGATTAGTTAAGGTGTTCTACTCAGGTGAAGTTGGACATTTAAGGTGTTCTTTTCAGGTGTAGTTGTACAGTCAAGGTGTTCTATTCAGGTGTGGTTGAACAGTTAAGGTGTTCTATTCAGGTGTGGTTGGACAGTTAAAGTGGTCTACTCAGGTGTGGTTGGTTAGTTAAGGTGTTCTACTCAGGTGTAGTTGATCAGTTAAGGTGTTCTATTCAGGTGTAGATGGACAGTTAAGGTGTTCTACTCAGGTCTAGTTGGACAGTAAAGGTGTTCTACTCAGGTGTAGATGGATAGTTAAGGTGTTCTACTCAGGTGTAGATGGACAGTTAAGGTGTTCTACTCAGGTTTAGTTTGACAGTTAAGGTGTTCTACTCAGGTGTGGTTGAACAGTTAAGGTGTTCTACGCAGGTGTGGTTGGACAGTTAAGGTGTTCTACTCAGGTGTAGTTGGACAGTTAAGGTGTTCTACTCAGGTGTGGTTGGACAGTTAAGGTGTTCTACTCAGGTGTAGATGGACAGTTAAGGTGTTCTACTGATGTGTGGTTGGTTAGTTAAGGTGTTCTACTCAGGTGTAGTTGGACATTTAAGGTGTTCTACTCAGGTGTAGTTGGACAGTTAATGTGTTCTCCTCATGTGTGATTGGACAGTTAAGGTGTTCTACTCAGGTGTGGTTGGACAGTTAAGGTGTTCTACTCAGGTGTGGTTGGACAGTTAACATGTTGCACTCAGGTGTGGTTGAACAGTTAAGGTGTTCTACTGAGGTGTAGTTGGACAGTTAAGGTGTTCTATTCAGGTGTTGTTGAACAGTTAAGGTGGTCTACTCATGTGTGGTTGGACAGTTAAGGTGTTCTATTCAGGTGTTGTTGAACAGTTAAGGTGGTCTACTCATGTGTGGTTGGACAGTTAAGGTGTCCTACTCAGATGTAGTTGAACAGTTAAGGTGTTCTATTTAGGTGTGGTTGAACAGTTAAAGTGTTCTACTCAGGTGTAGTTGGACAGTTAAGGTGTTCTACTCAGGTGTAGTTGGACAGTTAAGGTATTCTACTGGTGTGTGGTTGGTTAGTTAAGGTGTTCTACTCAGGTGTAGTTGGACATTTAAGGTGTTCTATTCAGGCGTAGTTGGACAGTTAAGGTGTTCTACTCAGGTGTGGTTGAACAGTTAAGGTGTTCTACTCAGGTGTAGTTGAACAGTTAAGGTGTTCTACTCAGGTGTGGTTGGACCGTTAAGGTGTTCTACTCAGGTGTGGTTGAACAGTTAAGGTGTTCTATTCAGGTGTAGTTGGACAGTTAAGGTGTTCTACTCAGGTGTGGTTGAACAGTAAAGGTTTTCTACTAAGGTGTAGTTGGACAGTTAAGGTGTTCTACACAGGTGTAGTTGGACAGTTAAGTTGTTCTATTCAGGTGTGGTTGAACAGTTAAGGTGTTCTACTGATGCTGGTTGGACAGTTATGGTGTTCTACTCAGGTGTAGTTGAACAGTTAAGGTGTTCTATTCAGGTGTGGTTGAACAGTTAAGGTGTTCTACTGATGTGTGGTTGGACAGTTAAGGTGTTCTACTCAGGTGTAGTTTGACAGTTAAGGTATTCTACTCAGGTGTGGTTGGACAGTTAAGGTGTTCTACTGATATGTGGTTGGACAGTTAAGGTGTTCTACTCAGGTGAAGTTGGACACTTAAGGTGTTCTATTCAGGTGTAGTTGGACAGTTAAGGTGTTCTATTCAGGTGTGGTTGAACAGTTAAGGTGTTCTACTCAAGTGTAGTTGGACATTTAAGGTGTTCTACTCAGGTGTAGTTGAACAGTTAAGGTGTTCTACTCAGGTGTAGTTGAACAGTTAAGGTGTTCTACTCAGCTGTGGTTGGACAATTAAGGTGTTCTACTGATATGTGGTTGGTTAGTTAAGGTGTCCTACTCAGGTGAAGTTGGACATTTAAGGTGTTCTATTCAGGTGTAGTTGGACAGTTAAGGTGTTCTACTGATGTGTGGTTGGTTAGTTAAGGTGTTCTACTCAGGTGTGGTTGGACAGTTAAGGTGTTCTACTGATGTGTGTTTGGTTAGTTAAGGTGTTCTACTCAGGTGTGGTTGAACAGTTGAGTTGTTCTACTCAGGTGTGGCTGGAGAGCTAAGGTGTTCTACTCAAGTTTAGTTGGACATTTAAGGTGTTCTACTCAGGTGTAGTTGAACAGTTAAGGTGTTCTATTCAGGTGTAGTTGAACAGTTAAGGTGTTCTATTCAGGTGTGGTTGGTTAGTTAATGTGGTCTACTCAGGTGTAGATGGATAGTTAAGGTGTTCTACTCAGGTGTAGATGGACAGTTAAGGTGTTCTACTCAAGTCTAGTTGGACAGTTAAGGTGTTCTACTCAGGTGTGGTTGAACAGTTGAGTTGTTCTACTCAGGTGTGGCTGGACAGCTAAGGTGTTCTACTCAGGTGTGGTTGGACAGTTAAGGTGTTCTACTGATGTGTGGTTGGATAGTTAAGGTGTTCTACTCAAGTGTAGTTGGACATTTAATGTGTTCTATTCAGGTGTTGTTGAACAGTTAAGGCGTTCTACTCAGGTGTGGTTGGACAGCTAAGGTGTTCTACTCAGGTGTAGTTGGACAGTTAAGGTGTTCTACTCAGGTGTGGTTGGACAGGTAAGGTGTTCTACTCAGGTGTAGTTGGACAGTTAAGGTGTTCTACCCAGGTGTAGATGGACAGTTAAGGTGTCCTACTGATGTGTGGTTGGTTAGTTAAGGTGTTCTACTCAGGTGTAGTTGGACATTTAAGGTGTTCTACTCAGGTGTAGTTGGACAGTTCATGTGTTCTCCTCATGTGTGATTGGACAGTTAATGTGTTCTACTCAGGTGTGGTTGGACAGTTAAGGCGTTCTACTCAGGTGTGGTTGGACAGTTAATATGTTGCACTCAGGTGTAGTTGAACAGTTAAGGTGTTCTACTGAGGTGTAGTTGGACAGTTAAGGTGTTCTATTCAGGTGTTGTTGAACAGTTAAAGTGTTCTACTGATGTGTGGTTGGACAGTTAAGGTGTTCTACTCAGGTGTAGTTGAACAGTTAAGGTGTTCTACTCAGGTGTGGTTGGACAGTTAAGGTGTTCTATTCAGGTGTAGTTGGACAGTTAAGGTGTTCTACTCAGGTGTAGTTGGACAGTTAAGGTGTTCTACTGGTGTGTGGTTGGTTAGTTAAGGTGTTCTACTCAGGTGTAGTTGGACATTTAAGGTGTTCTATTCAGGTGTAGTTGGACAGTTAAGGTGTTCTACTCAGGTGTGGTTGAACAGTTAAGGTGTTCTACTCAGGTGTAGTTGAACAGTTAAGGTGTTCAATTCAGGTGTAGTTGGACAGTTAAGGTGGTCTTCTCAGGTGTAGTTGGACAGTTAAGGTGTTCTACTGATGTGTGGTTGGTTAGTTAAGGTGTTCTACTCAGGTGTAGTTGAACAGTTAAGGTGTTCTACTCAGCTGTGGTTGGACAGTTAAGGTGTTCTACTGATGTGTGGTTGGTTAGTTAAGGTGTTCTACTCAGGTGTGGTTGGACAGTTAAGGTGTTCTACTGATGTGTGTTTGGTTAGTTAAGGTGTTCTACTCAGGTGTGGTTGAACAGTTGAGTTGTTCTACTCAGGTGTGGCTGGAGAGCTAAGGTGTTCTACTCAAGTTTAGTTGGACATTTAAGGTGTTCTACTCAGGTGTAGTTGAACAGTTAAGGTGTTCTATTCAGGTGTAGTTGAACAGTTAAGGTGTTCTATTCAGGTGTGGTTGGTTAGTTAATGTGGTCTACTCAGGTGTAGATGGATAGTTAAGGTGTTCTACTCAGGTGTAGATGGACAGTTAAGGTGTTCTACTCAAGTCTAGTTGGACAGTTAAGGTGTTCTACTCAGGTGTGGTTGAACAGTTAAGGTGTTCTACTCAGGTGTGGGTGGACAGCTAAGGTGTTCTACGCAGGTGTGGTTGGACAGTTAAGGTGTTCTACTCAGGTGTGGTTGGACAGCTAAGGTGTTCAACTCAGGTGTAGTTGGACAGTTAAGGTGTTCTACTCAGGTGTAGTTGGACTGTTAAGGTGTTCTACTGATGTGTGGTTGGTTAGTTAAGGTTTTCTACTCAGGTGTAGTTGGACATTTAAGATGTTCTACGCAGGTGTAGTTGGACAGTTAATGTGTTCTCCTCATGTGTGATTGGACAGTTAAGGTGTTCTATTCAGGTGTAGTTGGACAGTTAAGGTGTTCTACTCAGGTGTAGTTGGACAGTTAAGGTGTTCTACTCAGGTGTAGTTGGACAGTTAAGGTGTTCTACTCAGGTGTGATTGGACAGTTAAGGCGTTCTACTCAGGTGTAGTTGGACAGTTAAGGTGTTCTCCTGATGTGTGGTTGGTTAGTTAAGGTGTTCTATGCAGGTGTAGTTGGACAGTTAAAGTTTTCTACTCAGATGTGGTTGGACAGTTAAGATGTTCTACTGATGTGTGGTTGGTTAGTTAAGGTGTTCTACTCAGGTGTAGTTGGACAGTTAAAGTGTTCTACTCAGCTGTGGTTGGACAGATAAGATGTTCTACTGATGTGTGGTTGGTTAGTTAAGGTGTTCTACTCAGGTGTAGTTGGACATTTAAGGTGTTCTATTCAGGTGTAGTTGGACAGTTAAGGTGTTCTACTCAGCTGTGGTTGGACAGTTAAGGTGTTCTACTGATGTGTGGTTGAACAGTTAAGGTGGTCTACTCAGGTGTAGTTGGACATTTAAGGTGTTCTATTCAGGTGTAGTTGGACAGTTAAGTTGTTCTACTGATGCGTGGTTGGTTAGTTAAGGTGTTATAATCAGGTGTGGTTGGACAGTTAAGGTGTTCTACTCATGTGTAGTTGAACAGTTAAGGTGTTCTATTCAGGTGTGGTTGGTTAGTTAAGGTGTACTATTCAGGTGCGGTTGGTTAGTTAAGGTGGTCTACTCAGGTGTAGATGGACAGTTAAGGTGTTCTACTCAGGTGTGGTTGGTTACTTAAGGTGGTCTACTCAGGTGTAGATGGACAGTTAACGTGTTCTACTGATGTGTGGTTGGTTAGTTAAGGTGTTCTACTCAGGTGTAGTTGAACAGTTAAGGTGTTCTACTCAGCTGTGGTTGGACAATTAAGGTGTTCTACTGATGTGTGGTTAGTTAGTTAAGGTGTTCTACTCAGGTGTATTTGGACAGTTAAGGTGTTCTACTCAGGTGTGGTTGGACAGTTAAGATGTTCTACTGATGTGTGGTTGGTTAGTTAAGGTGTTCTACTCAGGTGTGGTTGGACAGTTAAGGTGTTCTACTCAGGTGTGGTTGGACAGCTAAGGTGTTCTATTCTGGTGTAGTTGGACAGTTAAGGTGTTCTATTCAGGTGTAGTTGGACAGTTAAGGTGTTCTACTCAGGTGTAGTTGGACAGTTAAGGTGTTCTTCTGATGTGTGGTTGGTTAGTTAAGGTGTTCTACTCAGGTGTAGTTGGACAGTTAAAGTGTTCTACTCAGCTGTGGTTGGACAGTTAAGATGTTCTACTGATGTGTGGTTGGTTAGTTAAGGTGTTCTACTCAGGTGTAGTTGGACATTTAAGGTGTTCTATTCAGGTGTAGTTGGACAGTTAAGGTGTTCTACTCAGGTGTGGTTGAACAGTTAAGGTGTTCTACTCAGGTGTAGTTGAACAGTTAAGGTGTTCTACTCAGGTGTGGTTGGACAGTTAAGGTGTTCTACTCAGCTGTGGTTGAACAGTTAAGGTATTCTACTAAGGTGTAGTTGGACAGTTAAGGTGTTCTATTCAGGTGTGGTTGAACAGTTAAGGTGTTCTACTCAGGTGTAGTTGAACAGTTAAGGTGTTCTATTCAGGTGTAGTTGGACAGTTAAGGTGTTCTTCTCAGGTGTGGTTGAACAGTTAAGGTTTTCTACTCAGGTGTAGTTGGCCAGTTAAGGTGTTCTATTCAGGTGTGGTTGAACAGTTAAGGTGTTCTACTGATGCGTGGTTGGACAGTTAAGGTGTTCTACTCAGGTGTAGTTGAACAGTTAAGGTGTTCTACTCAGGTGTAGTTGGACAGTTAAGGTGTTCTATTCAGGTGTGGTTGAACAGTTAAGGTGTTCTATTCAGGTGTGGTTGGTTAGTTAAGGTGGTCTACTCAGGTGTAGATGGACAGTTAAGGTGTTCTACTCAGGTGTGGTTGGTTACTTAAGGTGGTCTACTCAGGTGTAGATGGACAGTTAACGTGTTTTACTGATGTGTGGTTGGTTAGTTAAGGTGTTCTACTCAGGTGTATTTGGACAGTTAAGGTGTTCTACTCAGGTGTGGTGGGACAGTTAAGATGTTCTACTGATGTGTGGTTGGTTAGTTAAGGTGTTCTACTCAGGTGTGGTTGGACAGTTAAGGTGTTCTACTCAGGTGTGGTTGGACAGCTAAGGTGTTCTATTCTGGTGTAGTTGGACAGTTAAGGTGTTCTATTCAGGTGTAGTTGGACAGTTAAAGTGTTCTACTCAGGTGTAGTTGGACAGTTAAGGTGTTCTTCTGATGTTTGGTTGGTTAGTTAAGGTGTTCTACTCAGGTGTAGTTGGACAGTTAAAGTGTTCTACTCAGCTGTGGTTGGACAGTTAAGATGTTCTACTGATGTGTGGTTGGTTAGTTAAGGTGTTCTACTCAGGTGTAGTTGGACATTTAAGGTGTTCTATTCAGGTGTAGTTGGACAGTTAAGGTGTTCTACTCAGGTGTGGTTGAACAGTTAAGGTGTTCTACTCAGGTGTAGTTGAACAGTTAAGGTGTTCTACTCAGGTGTGGTTGGACAGTTAAGGTGTTCTACTCAGGTGTGGTTGAACAGTTAAGGTGTTCTACTCAGGTGTAGTTGGACAGTTAAGGTGTTCTATTCAGGTGTAGTTGGACAGTTAAGGTGTCCTACTCAGGTGTGGTTGAACAGTTAAGGTTTTCTACTCAGGTGTAGTTGGACAGTTAAGGTGTTCTATTCAGGTGTGGTTGAACAGTTAAGGTGTTCTACTGATGCGTGGTTGGACAGTTAAGGTGTTCTACTCAGGTGTAGTTGAACAGTTAAGGTGTTCTACTCAGGTGTAGTTGGACCGTTAAGGTGTTCTATTCAGGTGTGGTTGAACAGTTAAGGTGTTCTACTGATGTGTGGTTGGTCAGTTAAGGTGTTCTACTCAGGTGTAGTTTGACAGTTAAGGTATTCTACTCAGGTGTGGTTGGACAGTTAAGGTGTTCTACTGATATGTGGTTGGACAGTTAAGGTGTTCTACTGATATGTGGTTGGTTAGTTAACGTGTTCTACTCAGGTGAAGTTGAACAGTTAAGGTGTTCTATTTAGGTGTAGTTGGACAGTTAAGGTGTTCTACTCAGGTGTGGTTGAACAGTTAATGTGTTCTACTGAGGTGTAGTTGGACAGTTAAGGTGTTCTATTCAGGTGTTGTTGAACAGTTAAGGTGTTCTACTGATGTGTGGTTGGACAGTTAAGGTGTTCTACTCAGGTGTAGTTGAACAGTTAAGGTGTTCTACTCAGGTGTGTTTGGACAGTTAAGGTGTTCTATTCAGGTGTGGTTGAACAGTTAAGGTGTTCTACTGATGTGTGGTTGGACAGTTAAGATGTCCTACTCAGATGTAGTTGAACAGTTAAGGTGTTCTATTCAGGTGTGGTTGAACAGTTAAAGTGTTCTACTCAGGTGTAGTGGGACAGTTAAGGTGTTCTACTCAGGTGTAGTTGGACAGTTAAGGTGTTCTACTGGTGTGTGGTTGGTTAGTTAAGGTGTTCTACTCATGTGTAGTTGGACATTTAAGGTGTTCTATTCAGGTGTAGTTTGACAGTTAAGGTATTCTACTCAGGTGTGGTTGGACAGTTAAGGTGTTCTACTGATATGTGGTTGGACAGTTAAGGTGTTCTACTGATATGTGGTTGGTTAGTTAAGGTGTTCTACTCAGGTGAAGTTGAACAGTTAAGGTGTTCTATTCAGGTGTAGTTGGACAGTTAAGGTGTTCTACTCAGGTGTGGTTGAACAGTTAATGTGTTCTACTGAGGTGTAGTTGGACAGTTAAGGTGTTCTATTCAGGTGTTGTTGAACAGTTAAGGTGTTCTACTGATGTGTGGTTGGACAGTTAAGGTGTTCTACTCAGGTGTAGTTGAACAGTTAAGGTGTTCTACTCAGGTGTGTTTGGACAGTTAAGGTGTTCTACTGATGTGTGGTTGAACAGTTAAGGTGGTCTACTCAGGTGTAGTTGGACATTTAAGGTGTTCTATTCAGGTGTAGTTGGACAGTTAAGTTGTTCTACTGATGCGTGGTTGGTTAGTTAAGGTGTTATAATCAGGTGTGGTTGGACAGTTAAGGTGTTCTACTCATGTGTAGTTGAACAGTTAAGGTGTTCTATTCAGGTGTGGTTGGTTAGTTAAGGTGTACTATTCAGGTGTGGTTGGTTAGTTAAGGTGGTCTACTCAGGTGTAGATGGACAGTTAAGGTGTTCTACTCAGGTGTGGTTGGTTACTTAAGGTGGTCTACTCAGGTGTAGATGGACAGTTAACGTGTTCTACTGATGTGTGGTTGGTTAGTTAAGGTGTTCTACTCAGGTGTAGTTGAACAGTTAAGGTGTTCTACTCAGCTGTGGTTGGACAATTAAGGTGTTCTACTGATGTGTGGTTAGTTAGTTAAGGTGTTCTACTCAGGTGTATTTGGACAGTTAAGGTGTTCTACTCAGGTGTGGTTGGACAGTTAAGATGTTCTACTGATGTGTGGTTGGTTAGTTAAGGTGTTCTACTCAGGTGTGGTTGGACAGTTAAGGTGTTCTACTCAGGTGTGGTTGGACAGCTAAGGTGTTCTATTCTGGTGTAGTTGGACAGTTAAGGTGTTCTATTCAGGTGTAGTTGGACAGTTAAGGTGTTCTACTCAGGTGTAGTTGGACAGTTAAGGTGTTCTTCTGATGTGTGGTTGGTTAGTTAAGGTGTTCTACTCAGGTGTAGTTGGACAGTTAAAGTGTTCTACTCAGCTGTGGTTGGACAGTTAAGATGTTCTACTGATGTGTGGTTGGTTAGTTAAGGTGTTCTACTCAGGTGTAGTTGGACATTTAAGGTGTTCTATTCAGGTGTAGTTGGACAGTTAAGGTGTTCTACTCAGGTGTGGTTGAACAGTTAAGGTGTTCTACTCAGGTGTAGTTGAACAGTTAAGGTGTTCTACTCAGGTGTGGTTGGACAGTTAAGGTGTTCTACTCAGCTGTGGTTGAACAGTTAAGGTATTCTACTAAGGTGTAGTTGGACAGTTAAGGTGTTCTATTCAGGTGTGGTTGAACAGTTAAGGTGTTCTACTCAGGTGTAGTTGGACAGTTAAGGTGTTCTATTCAGGTGTGGTTGGACAGTTAAGGTGTTCTACTCAGGTGTAGTTGAACAGTTAAGGTGTTCTATTCAGGTGTAGTTGGACAGTTAAGGTGTTCTTCTCAGGTGTGGTTGAACAGTTAAGGTTTTCTACTCAGGTGTAGTTGGCCAGTTAAGGTGTTCTATTCAGGTGTGGTTGAACAGTTAAGGTGTTCTACTGATGCGTGGTTGGACAGTTAAGGTGTTCTACTCAGGTGTAGTTGAACAGTTAAGGTGTTCTACTCAGGTGTAGTTGGACAGTTAAGGTGTTCTATTCAGGTGTGGTTGAACAGTTAAGGTGTTCTATTCAGGTGTGGTTGGTTAGTTAAGGTGGTCTACTCAGGTGTAGATGGACAGTTAAGGTGTTCTACTCAGGTGTGGTTGGTTACTTAAGGTGGTCTACTCAGGTGTAGATGGACAGTTAACGTGTTTTACTGATGTGTGGTTGGTTAGTTAAGGTGTTCTACTCAGGTGTATTTGGACAGTTAAGGTGTTCTACTCAGGTGTGGTGGGACAGTTAAGATGTTCTACTGATGTGTGGTTGGTTAGTTAAGGTGTTCTACTCAGGTGTGGTTGGACAGTTAAGGTGTTCTACTCAGGTGTGGTTGGACAGCTAAGGTGTTCTATTCTGGTGTAGTTGGACAGTTAAGGTGTTCTATTCAGGTGTAGTTGGACAGTTAAAGTGTTCTACTCAGGTGTAGTTGGACAGTTAAGGTGTTCTTCTGATGTTTGGTTGGTTAGTTAAGGTGTTCTACTCAGGTGTAGTTGGACAGTTAAAGTGTTCTACTCAGCTGTGGTTGGACAGTTAAGATGTTCTACTGATGTGTGGTTGGTTAGTTAAGGTGTTCTACTCAGGTGTAGTTGGACATTTAAGGTGTTCTATTCAGGTGTAGTTGGACAGTTAAGGTGTTCTACTCAGGTGTGGTTGAACAGTTAAGGTGTTCTACTCAGGTGTAGTTGAACAGTTAAGGTGTTCTACTCAGGTGTGGTTGGACAGTTAAGGTGTTCTACTCAGGTGTGGTTGAACAGTTAAGGTGTTCTACTCAGGTGTAGTTGGACAGTTAAGGTGTTCTATTCAGGTGTAGTTGGACAGTTAAGGTGTCCTACTCAGGTGTGGTTGAACAGTTAAGGTTTTCTACTCAGGTGTAGTTGGACAGTTAAGGTGTTCTATTCAGGTGTGGTTGAACAGTTAAGGTGTTCTACTGATGCGTGGTTGGACAGTTAAGGTGTTCTACTCAGGTGTAGTTGAACAGTTAAGGTGTTCTACTCAGGTGTAGTTGGACCGTTAAGGTGTTCTATTCAGGTGTGGTTGAACAGTTAAGGTGTTCTACTGATGTGTGGTTGGACAGTTAAGGTGTTCTACTCAGGTGTAGTTTGACAGTTAAGGTATTCTACTCAGGTGTGGTTGGACAGTTAAGGTGTTCTACTGATATGTGGTTGGACAGTTAAGGTGTTCTACTGATATGTGGTTGGTTAGTTAACGTGTTCTACTCAGGTGAAGTTGAACAGTTAAGGTGTTCTATTTAGGTGTAGTTGGACAGTTAAGGTGTTCTACTCAGGTGTGGTTGAACAGTTAATGTGTTCTACTGAGGTGTAGTTGGACAGTTAAGGTGTTCTATTCAGGTGTTGTTGAACAGTTAAGGTGTTCTACTGATGTGTGGTTGGACAGTTAAGGTGTTCTACTCAGGTGTAGTTGAACAGTTAAGGTGTTCTACTCAGGTGTGTTTGGACAGTTAAGGTGTTCTATTCAGGTGTGGTTGAACAGTTAAGGTGTTCTACTGATGTGTGGTTGGACAGTTAAGATGTCCTACTCAGATGTAGTTGAACAGTTAAGGTGTTCTATTCAGGTGTGGTTGAACAGTTAAAGTGTTCTACTCAGGTGTAGTGGGACAGTTAAGGTGTTCTACTCAGGTGTAGTTGGACAGTTAAGGTGTTCTACTGGTGTGTGGTTGGTTAGTTAAGGTGTTCTACTCATGTGTAGTTGGACATTTAAGGTGTTCTATTCAGGTGTAGTTTGACAGTTAAGGTATTCTACTCAGGTGTGGTTGGACAGTTAAGGTGTTCTACTGATATGTGGTTGGACAGTTAAGGTGTTCTACTGATATGTGGTTGGTTAGTTAAGGTGTTCTACTCAGGTGAAGTTGAACAGTTAAGGTGTTCTATTCAGGTGTAGTTGGACAGTTAAGGTGTTCTACTCAGGTGTGGTTGAACAGTTAATGTGTTCTACTGAGGTGTAGTTGGACAGTTAAGGTGTTCTATTCAGGTGTTGTTGAACAGTTAAGGTGTTCTACTGATGTGTGGTTGGACAGTTAAGGTGTTCTACTCAGGTGTAGTTGAACAGTTAAGGTGTTCTACTCAGGTGTGTTTGGACAGTTAAGGTGTTCTATTCAGGTGTGGTTGAACAGTTAAGGTGTTCTACTGATGTGTGGTTGGACAGTTAAGATGTCCTACTCAGATGTAGTTGAACAGTTAAGGTGTTCTATTCAGGTGTGGTTGAACAGTTAAAGTGTTCTACTCAGGTGTAGTTGGACAGTTAAGGTGTTCTACTCAGGTGTAGTTGGACAGTTAAGGTGTTCTACTGGTGTGTGGTTGGTTAGTTAAGGTGTTCTACTCATGTGTAGTTGGACATTTAAGGTGTTCTATTCAGGTGTAGTTGGACAGTTAAGGTGTTCTACTCAGGTGTGGTTGAACAGTTAAGGTATTCTACTCAGGTGTAGTTGGACAGTTAAGGTGTTCTACTCAGGTGTGGTTGGACAGTTAAGGTGTTCTACTCAGGTGTGGTTGAACAGTTAAGGTGTTCTACTCAGGTGTGGTTGGACAGTTAAGATGTTCTACTCAGATGTAGTTGAACAGTTAAGGTGTTCTATTCAGGTGTAGTTGGACAGTTAAGGTGTTCTACTCAGGTGTAGTTGGACAGTTAAGGTGTTCTACTCAGGCGTAGTTGGACAGTTAAGGTGTTCTACTGATATGTGGTTGGTTAGTTAAGGTGTTCTACTCAGGTGAAGTTGGACATTTAAGGTGTTCTATTCAGGTGTAGTTGTACAGTTAAGGTGTTCTATTCAGGTGTGGTTGAACAGTTAAGGTGTTCTATTCAGGTGTGGTTGGACAGTTAAAGTGGTCTACTCAGGTGTGGTTGGTTAGTTAAGGTGTTCTACTCAGGTGTAGTTGATCAGTTAAGGTGTTCTATTCAGGTGTAGTTGGACAGTTAAGGTGGTCTACTCAGGTGTAGTTGGACAGTTAAGGTGTTCTACTGATGTGTGGTTGGTTAGTTAAGGTGTTCTACTCAGGTGTAGTTGAACAGTTAAGGTGTTCTGCTCAGCTGTGGTTGGACAGTTAAGGTGTTCTACTGATGTGTGGTTGGTTAGTTAAGGTGTTCTACTCAGGTGTAGTTGGACAGTTAAGGTGTTCTACTCAGGTGTGGTTGGACAGTTAACTTGTTCTACTGATGTGTGTTTGGTTAGTTAAGGTGTTCTACTCAGGTGTGGTTGAACAGTTGAGCTGTTCTACTCAGGTGTGGCTGGACAGCTAAGGTGTTCTACTCAGGTGTGGTTGGACAGTTAAGGTGTTCTACTGATGTGTGTTTGGTTAGTTAAGGTGTTCTACTCAGGTGTGGTTGAACAGTTGAGTTGTTCTTGGAGAGCTAAGGTGTTCTACTCAAGTGTAGTTGGACATTTAAGGTGTTCTACTCAGGTGTAGTTGAACAGTTAAGGTGTTCTATTCAGGTGTAGTTGAACAGTTAAGGTGTTCTATTCAGGTGTGGTTGGTTAGTTAAGGTGGTCTACTCAGGTGTAGATGGATAGTTAAGGTGTTCTACTCAGGTGTAGATGGACAGTTAAGGTGTTCTACTCAGGTCTAGTTGGACAGTTAAGGTGTTCTACTCAGGTGTGGTTGAACAGTTAAGGTGTTCTACTCAGGTGTGGGTGGACAGCTAAGGTGTTCTACGCAGGTGTGATTGGACAGTTAAGGTGTTCTACTCAGGTGTGGTTGGACAGCTAAGGTGTTCTACTCAGGTGTAGATGGACAGTTAAGGTGTTCTACTCAGGTGTGGTTGGACAGGTAAGGTGTTCTACTCAGGTGTAGGTGGACAGTTAAGGTGTTCTACTGATGTGTGGTTGGTTAGTTAAGGTGTTCTACTCAGGTGTAGTTGGACATTTAAGATGTTCTACGCAGGTGTAGTTGGACAGTTAATGTGTTCTCCTCATGTGTGATTGGACAGTTAAGGTGTTCTACTGATGCGTGGTTGGTTAGTTAAGGTGTTCTATTCAGGTGTAGTTGGACAGTTAAGGTGTTCTACTCAGGTGTAGTTGGACAGTTAAGGTGTTCTACTCAGGTGTAGTTGGACAGTTAAGGTGTTCTACTCAGGTGTGATTGGACAGTTAAGGTGTTCTACTCAGGTGTAGTTGGACAGTTAAGGTGTTCTCCTGATGTGTGGTTGGTTAGTTAAGGTGTTCTACTCAGGTGTAGTTGGACATTTAAGATGTTCTACGCAGGTGTAGTTGGACAGTTAATGTGTTCTCCTCATGTGTGATTGGACAGTTAAGGTGTTCTACTGATGCGTGGTTGGTTAGTTAAGGTGTTCTATTCAGGTGTAGTTGGACAGTTAAGGTGTTCTACTCAGGTGTAGTTGGACAGTTAAGGTGTTCTACTCAGGTGTAGTTGGACAGTTAAGGTGTTCTACTCAGGTGTGATTGGACAGTTAAGGTGTCCTACTCAGGTGTGGTTGAACAGTTAAGGTTTTCTACTCAGGTGTAGTTGGACAGTTAAGGTGTTCTATTCAGGTGTGGTTGAACAGTTAAGGTGTTCTACTGATGCGTGGTTGGACAGTTAAGGTGTTCTACTCAGGTGTAGTTGAACAGTTAAGGTGTTCTACTCAGGTGTAGTTGGACCGTTAAGGTGTTCTACTCAGGTGTGGTTGAACAGTTAAGGTGTTCTACTGATGTGTGGTTGGACAGTTAAGGTGTTCTACTCAGGTGTAGTTTGACAGTTAAGGTATTCTACTCAGGTGTGGTTGGACAGTTAAGGTGTTCTACTGATATGTGGTTGGACAGTTAAGGTGTTCTACTGATATGTGGTTGGTTAGTTAAGGTGTACTACTCAGGTGAAGTTGAACAGTTAAGGTGTTCTATTTAGGTGTAGTTGGACAGTTAAGGTGTTCTACTCAGGTGTGGTTGAACAGTTAATGTGTTCTACTGAGGTGTAGTTGGACAGTTAAGGTGTTCTATTCAGGTGTTGTTGAACAGTTAAGGTGTTCTACTGATGTGTGGTTGGACAGTTAAGGTGTTCTACTCAGGTGTAGTTGAACAGTTAAGGTGTTCTACTCAGGTGTGTTTGGACAGTTAAGGTGTTCTATTCAGGTGTGGTTGAACAGTTAAGGTGTTCTACTGATGTGTGGTTGGACAGTTAAGATGTCCTACTCAGATGTAGTTGAACAGTTAAGGTGTTCTATTCAGGTGTGGTTGAACAGTTAAAGTGTTCTACTCAGGTGTAGTTGGACAGTTAAGGTGTTCTACTCAGGTGTAGTTGGACAGTTAAGGTGTTCTACTGGTGTGTGGTTGGTTAGTTAAGGTGTTCTACTCATGTGTAGTTGGACATTTAAGGTGTTCTATTCAGGTGTAGTTTGACAGTTAAGGTATTCTACTCAGGTGTGGTTGGACAGTTAAGGTGTTCTACTGATATGTGGTTGGACAGTTAAGGTGTTCTACTGATATGTGGTTGGTTAGTTAAGGTGTTCTACTCAGGTGAAGTTGAACAGTTAAGGTGTTCTATTCAGGTGTAGTCGGACAGTTAAGGTGTTCTACTCAGGTGTGGTTGAACAGTTAATGTGTTCTACTGAGGTGTGTTTGGACAGTTAAGGTGTTCTATTCAGGTGTGGTTGAACAGTTAAGGTGTTCTACTGATGTGTGGTTGGACAGTTAAGGTGTTCTACTCAGGTGTAGTTGAACAGTTAAGGTGTTCTACTCAGGTGTGTTTGGACAGTTAAGGTGTTCTACTGATGTGTGGTTGAACAGTTAAGGTGGTCTACTCAGGTGTAGTTGGACATTTAAGGTGTTCTATTCAGGTGTAGTTGGACAGTTAAGTTGTTCTACTGATGCGTGGTTGGTTAGTTAAGGTGTTATAATCAGGTGTGGTTGGACAGTTAAGGTGTTCTACTCATGTGTAGTTGAACAGTTAAGGTGTTCTATTCAGGTGTGGTTGGTTAGTTAAGGTGTACTATTCAGGTGTGGTTGGTTAGTTAAGGTGGTCTACTCAGGTGTAGATGGACAGTTAAGGTGTTCTACTCAGGTGTGGTTGGTTACTTAAGGTGGTCTACTCAGGTGTAGATGGACAGTTAACGTGTTCTACTGATGTGTGGTTGGTTAGTTAAGGTGTTCTACTCAGGTGTAGTTGAACAGTTAAGGTGTTCTACTCAGCTGTGGTTGGACAATTAAGGTGTTCTACTGATGTGTGGTTAGTTAGTTAAGGTGTTCTACTCAGGTGTATTTGGACAGTTAAGGTGTTCTACTCAGGTGTGGTTGGACAGTTAAGATGTTCTACTGATGTGTGGTTGGTTAGTTAAGGTGTTCTACTCAGGTGTGGTTGGACAGTTAAGGTGTTCTACTCAGGTGTGGTTGGACAGCTAAGGTGTTCTATTCTGGTGTAGTTGGACAGTTAAGGTGTTCTATTCAGGTGTAGTTGGACAGTTAAGGTGTTCTACTCAGGTGTAGTTGGACAGTTAAGGTGTTCTTCTGATGTGTGGTTGGTTAGTTAAGGTGTTCTACTCAGGTGTAGTTGGACAGTTAAAGTGTTCTACTCAGCTGTGGTTGGACAGTTAAGATGTTCTACTGATGTGTGGTTGGTTAGTTAAGGTGTTCTACTCAGGTGTAGTTGGACATTTAAGGTGTTCTATTCAGGTGTAGTTGGACAGTTAAGGTGTTCTACTCAGGTGTGGTTGAACAGTTAAGGTGTTCTACTCAGGTGTAGTTGAACAGTTAAGGTGTTCTACTCAGGTGTGGTTGGACAGTTAAGGTGTTCTACTCAGCTGTGGTTGAACAGTTAAGGTATTCTACTAAGGTGTAGTTGGACAGTTAAGGTGTTCTATTCAGGTGTGGTTGAACAGTTAAGGTGTTCTACTCAGGTGTAGTTGGACAGTTAAGGTGTTCTATTCAGGTGTGGTTGGACAGTTAAGGTGTTCTACTCAGGTGTAGTTGAACAGTTAAGGTGTTCTATTCAGGTGTAGTTGGACAGTTAAGGTGTTCTTCTCAGGTGTGGTTGAACAGTTAAGGTTTTCTACTCAGGTGTAGTTGGCCAGTTAAGGTGTTCTATTCAGGTGTGGTTGAACAGTTAAGGTGTTCTACTGATGCGTGGTTGGACAGTTAAGGTGTTCTACTCAGGTGTAGTTGAACAGTTAAGGTGTTCTACTCAGGTGTAGTTGGACAGTTAAGGTGTTCTATTCAGGTGTGGTTGAACAGTTAAGGTGTTCTATTCAGGTGTGGTTGGTTAGTTAAGGTGGTCTACTCAGGTGTAGATGGACAGTTAAGGTGTTCTACTCAGGTGTGGTTGGTTACTTAAGGTGGTCTACTCAGGTGTAGATGGACAGTTAAGGTGTTCTACTCAGGTGTGGTGGGACAGTTAAGATGTTCTACTGATGTGTGGTTGGTTAGTTAAGGTGTTCTACTCAGGTGTGGTTGGACAGTTAAGGTGTTCTACTCAGGTGTGGTTGGACAGCTAAGGTGTTCTATTCTGGTGTAGTTGGACAGTTAAGGTGTTCTATTCAGGTGTAGTTGGACAGTTAAAGTGTTCTACTCAGGTGTAGTTGGACAGTTAAGGTGTTCTTCTGATGTTTGGTTGGTTAGTTAAGGTGTTCTACTCAGGTGTAGTTGGACAGTTAAAGTGTTCTACTCAGCTGTGGTTGGACAGTTAAGATGTTCTACTGATGTGTGGTTGGTTAGTTAAGGTGTTCTACTCAGGTGTAGTTGGACATTTAAGGTGTTCTATTCAGGTGTAGTTGGACAGTTAAGGTGTTCTACTCAGGTGTGGTTGAACAGTTAAGGTGTTCTACTCAGGTGTAGTTGAACAGTTAAGGTGTTCTACTCAGGTGTGGTTGGACAGTTAAGGTGTTCTACTCAGGTGTGGTTGAACAGTTAAGGTGTTCTACTCAGGTGTAGTTGGACAGTTAAGGTGTTCTATTCAGGTGTAGTTGGACAGTTAAGGTGTCCTACTCAGGTGTGGTTGAACAGTTAAGGTTTTCTACTCAGGTGTAGTTGGACAGTTAAGGTGTTCTATTCAGGTGTGGTTGAACAGTTAAGGTGTTCTACTGATGCGTGGTTGGACAGTTAAGGTGTTCTACTCAGGTGTAGTTGAACAGTTAAGGTGTTCTACTCAGGTGTAGTTGGACCGTTAAGGTGTTCTATTCAGGTGTGGTTGAACAGTTAAGGTGTTCTACTGATGTGTGGTTGGACAGTTAAGGTGTTCTACTCAGGTGTAGTTTGACAGTTAAGGTATTCTACTCAGGTGTGGTTGGACAGTTAAGGTGTTCTACTGATATGTGGTTGGACAGTTAAGGTGTTCTACTGATATGTGGTTGGTTAGTTAACGTGTTCTACTCAGGTGAAGTTGAACAGTTAAGGTGTTCTATTTAGGTGTAGTTGGACAGTTAAGGTGTTCTACTCAGGTGTGGTTGAACAGTTAATGTGCTCTACTGAGGTGTAGTTGGACAGTTAAGGTGTTCTATTCAGGTGTTGTTGAACAGTTAAGGTGTTCTACTGATGTGTGGTTGGACAGTTAAGGTGTTCTACTCAGGTGTAGTTGAACAGTTAAGGTGTTCTACTCAGGTGTGTTTGGACAGTTAAGGTGTTCTATTCAGGTGTGGTTGAACAGTTAAGGTGTTCTACTGATGTGTGGTTGGACAGTTAAGATGTCCTACTCAGATGTAGTTGAACAGTTAAGGTGTTCTATTCAGGTGTGGTTGAACAGTTAAAGTGTTCTACTCAGGTGTAGTGGGACAGTTAAGGTGTTCTACTCAGGTGTAGTTGGACAGTTAAGGTGTTCTACTGGTGTGTGGTTGGTTAGTTAAGGTGTTCTACTCATGTGTAGTTGGACATTTAAGGTGTTCTATTCAGGTGTAGTTTGACAGTTAAGGTATTCTACTCAGGTGTGGTTGGACAGTTAAGGTGTTCTACTGATATGTGGTTGGACAGTTAAGGTGTTCTACTGATATGTGGTTGGTTAGTTAAGGTGTTCTACTCAGGTGAAGTTGAACAGTTAAGGTGTTCTATTCAGGTGTAGTTGGACAGTTAAGGTGTTCTACTCAGGTGTGGTTGAACAGTTAATGTGTTCTACTGAGGTGTAGTTGGACAGTTAAGGTGTTCTATTCAGGTGTTGTTGAACAGTTAAGGTGTTCTACTGATGTGTGGTTGGACAGTTAAGGTGTTCTACTCAGGTGTAGTTGAACAGTTAAGGTGTTCTACTCAGGTGTGTTTGGACAGTTAAGGTGTTCTATTCAGGTGTGGTTGAACAGTTAAGGTGTTCTACTGATGTGTGGTTGGACAGTTAAGATGTCCTACTCAGATGTAGTTGGACAGTTAAGGTGTTCTACTCAGGCGTAGTTGGACAGTTAAGGTGTTCTACTGATATGTGGTTGGTTAGTTAAGGTGTTCTACTCAGGTGAAGTTGGACATTTAAGGTGTTCTATTCAGGTGTAGTTGTACAGTTAAGGTGTTCTATTCAGGTGTGGTTGAACAGTTAAGGTGTTCTATTCAGGTGTGGTTGGACAGTTAAAGTGGTCTACTCAGGTGTGGTTGGTTAGTTAAGGTGTTCTACTCAGGTGTAGTTGATCAGTTAAGGTGTTCTATTCAGGTGTAGTTGGACAGTTAAGGTGGTCTACTCAGGTGTAGTTGGACAGTTAAGGTGTTCTACTGATGTGTGGTTGGTTAGTTAAGGTGTTCTACTCAGGTGTAGTTGAACAGTTAAGGTGTTCTGCTCAGCTGTGGTTGGACAGTTAAGGTGTTCTACTGATGTGTGGTTGGTTAGTTAAGGTGTTCTACTCAGGTGTAGTTGGACAGTTAAGGTGTTCTACTCAGGTGTGGTTGGACAGTTAACTTGTTCTACTGATGTGTGTTTGGTTAGTTAAGGTGTTCTACTCAGGTGTGGTTGAACAGTTGAGCTGTTCTACTCAGGTGTGGCTGGACAGCTAAGGTGTTCTACTCAGGTGTGGTTGGACAGTTAAGGTGTTCTACTGATGTGTGTTTGGTTAGTTAAGGTGTTCTACTCAGGTGTGGTTGAACAGTTGAGTTGTTCTTGGACAGCTAAGGTGTTCTACTCAAGTGTAGTTGGACATTTAAGGTGTTCTACTCAGGTGTAGTTGAACAGTTAAGGTGTTCTATTCAGGTGTAGTTGAACAGTTAAGGTGTTCTATTCAGGTGTGGTTGGTTAGTTAAGGTGGTCTACTCAGGTGTAGATGGATAGTTAAGGTGTTCTACTCAGGTGTAGATGGACAGTTAAGGTGTTCTACTCAGGTCTAGTTGGACAGTTAAGGTGTTCTACTCAGGTGTGGTTGAACAGTTAAGGTGTTCTACTCAGGTGTGGGTGGACAGCTAAGGTGTTCTACGCAGGTGTGATTGGACAGTTAAGGTGTTCTACTCAGGTGTGGTTGGACAGCTAAGGTGTTCTACTCAGGTGTAGATGGACAGTTAAGGTGTTCTACTCAGGTGTGGTTGGACAGGTAAGGTGTTCTACTCAGGTGTAGGTGGACAGTTAAGGTGTTCTACTGATGTGTGGTTGGTTAGTTAAGGTGTTCTACTCAGGTGTAGTTGGACATTTAAGATGTTCTACGCAGGTGTAGTTGGACAGTTAATGTGTTCTCCTCATGTGTGATTGGACAGTTAAGGTGTTCTACTGATGCGTGGTTGGTTAGTTAAGGTGTTCTATTCAGGTGTAGTTGGACAGTTAAGGTGTTCTACTCAGGTGTAGTTGGACAGTTAAGGTGTTCTACTCAGGTGTAGTTGGACAGTTAAGGTGTTCTACTCAGGTGTGATTGGACAGTTAAGGTGTTCTACTCAGGTGTAGTTGGACAGTTAAGGTGTTCTCCTGATGTGTGGTTGGTTAGTTAAGGTGTTCTACTCAGGTGTAGTTGGACATTTAAGATGTTCTACGCAGGTGTAGTTGGACAGTTAATATGTTCTCCTCATGTGTGATTGGACAGTTAAGGTGTTCTACTGATGCGTGGTTGGTTAGTTAAGGTGTTCTATTCAGGTGTAGTTGGACAGTTAAGGTGTTCTACTCAGGTGTAGTTGGACAGTTAAGGTGTTCTACTCAGGTGTAGTTGGACAGTTAAGGTGTTCTACTCAGGTGTGATTGGACAGTTAAGGTGTTCTACTCAGGTGTAGTTGGACAGTTAAGGTGTTCTACTCAGGTGTGATTGGACAGTTAAAGTGTTCTACTCAGATGTGGTTGGACAGTTAATATGTTCTACTGATGTGTGGTTGGTTAGTTAAGGTGTTCTACTCAGGTGTAGTTGAACAGTTAAGGTGTTCTACTCAGCTGTGGTTGGACAGTTAAGGTGTTCTACTCAGGTGTGGTTGGACAGTTAAGGTGTTCTACTCAGGTGTAGTTGGACGGTTAAGGTGTTCTCCTGATGTGTGGTTGGTTAGTTAAGGTGTTCTACGCAGGTGTAGTTGGACAGTTAAAGTGTTCTACTCAGATGTGGTTGGACAGTTAAGATGTTCTACTGATGTGTGGTTGGTTAGTTAAGGTGTTCTACTCAGGGGTAGTTGAACAGTTAAGGTGTTCTACTCAGCTGTGGTTGGACAGTTAAGGTGTTCTACTGATGTGTGGTTGAACAGTTAAGGTGCTCTACTCAGGTGTAGTTGGACATTTAAGGTGTTCTATTCAGGTGTAATTGGACAGTTAAGGTGTTCTACTGATGTGTGGTTGGTTAGTTAAGGTGTTCTAATCAGGTGTGGTTGGACAGTTAAGGTGTTCTACTCATGTGTAGTTGAACAGTTAAGGTGTTCTATTCAGGTGTGGTTGGTTAGTTAATTTGTTCTATTCAGGTGTGGTTGGTTAGTTAAGGTGGTCTACTCAGGTGTAGATGGACAGTTTAGGTGTTCGACTCAGGTGTGGTTGGTTATATAAGGTGGTCTACTCAGGTGTAGATGGACAGTTAACGTGTTCTACTGATATGTGGTTGGTTAGTTAAGGTGTTCTACTCAGGTGTAGTTGAACAGTTAATGTGTTCTACTCAGCTGTGGTTGGACAATTAAGGTGTTCTACTGATGTGTGGTTAGTTAGTTAAGGTGTTCTACTCAGGTGTAGTTGGACAGTTAAAGTGGTCTACTCAGGTGTGGTTGGTTAGTTAAGGTGTTCTACTCAGGTGTAGTTGATCAGTTAAGGTGTTCTATTCAGGTGTAGTTGGACAGTTAAGGTGGTCTACTCAGGTGTAGTTGGACAGTTAAGGTGTTCTACTGATGTGTGGTTGGTTAGTTAAGGTGTTCTACTCAGGTGTAGTTGAACAGTTAAGGTGTTCTGCTCAGCTGTGGTTGGACAGTTAAGGTGTTCTACTGATGTGTGGTTGGTTAGTTAAGGTGTTCTACTCAGGTGTAGTTGGACAGTTAAGGTGTTCTACTCAGGTGTGGTTGGACAGTTAACTTGTTCTACTGATGTGTGTTTGGTTAGTTAAGGTGTTCTACTCAGGTGTGGTTGAACAGTTGAGCTGTTCTACTCAGGTGTGGCTGGACAGCTAAGGTGTTCTACTCAGGTGTGGTTGGACAGTTAAGGTGTTCTACTGATGTGTGTTTGGTTAGTTAAGGTGTTCTACTCAGGTGTGGTTGAACAGTTGAGTTGTTCTTGGACAGCTAAGGTGTTCTACTCAAGTGTAGTTGGACATTTAAGGTGTTCTACTCAGGTGTAGTTGAACAGTTAAGGTGTTCTATTCAGGTGTAGTTGAACAGTTAAGGTGTTCTATTCAGGTGTGGTTGGTTAGTTAAGGTGGTCTACTCAGGTGTAGATGGATAGTTAAGGTGTTCTACTCAGGTGTAGATGGACAGTTAAGGTGTTCTACTCAGGTCTAGTTGGACAGTTAAGGTGTTCTACTCAGGTGTGGTTGAACAGTTAAGGTGTTCTACTCAGGTGTGGGTGGACAGCTAAGGTGTTCTACGCAGGTGTGATTGGACAGTTAAGGTGTTCTACTCAGGTGTGGTTGGACAGCTAAGGTGTTCTACTCAGGTGTAGATGGACAGTTAAGGTGTTCTACTCAGGTGTGGTTGGACAGGTAAGGTGTTCTACTCAGGTGTAGGTGGACAGTTAAGGTGTTCTACTGATGTGTGGTTGGTTAGTTAAGGTGTTCTACTCAGGTGTAGTTGGACATTTAAGATGTTCTACGCAGGTGTAGTTGGACAGTTAATGTGTTCTCCTCATGTGTGATTGGACAGTTAAGGTGTTCTACTGATGCGTGGTTGGTTAGTTAAGGTGTTCTATTCAGGTGTAGTTGGACAGTTAAGGTGTTCTACTCAGGTGTAGTTGGACAGTTAAGGTGTTCTACTCAGGTGTAGTTGGACAGTTAAGGTGTTCTACTCAGGTGTGATTGGACAGTTAAGGTGTTCTACTCAGGTGTAGTTGGACAGTTAAGGTGTTCTCCTGATGTGTGGTTGGTTAGTTAAGGTGTTCTACTCAGGTGTAGTTGGACATTTAAGATGTTCTACGCAGGTGTAGTTGGACAGTTAATGTGTTCTCCTCATGTGTGATTGGACAGTTAAGGTGTTCTACTGATGCGTGGTTGGTTAGTTAAGGTGTTCTATTCAGGTGTAGTTGGACAGTTAAGGTGTTCTACTCAGGTGTAGTTGGACAGTTAAGGTGTTCTACTCAGGTGTAGTTGGACAGTTAAGGTGTTCTACTCAGGTGTGATTGGACAGTTAAGGTGTTCTACTCAGGTGTAGTTGGACAGTTAAGGTGTTCTACTCAGGTGTGATTGGACAGTTAAAGTGTTCTACTCAGATGTGGTTGGACAGTTAAGATGTTCTACTGATGTGTGGTTGGTTAGTTAAGGTGTTCTACTCAGGTGTAGTTGAACAGTTAAGGTGTTCTACTCAGCTGTGGTTGGACAGTTAAGGTGTTCTACTCAGGTGTGGTTGGACAGTTAAGGTGTTCTACTCAGGTGTAGTTGGACGGTTAAGGTGTTCTCCTGATGTGTGGTTGGTTAGTTAAGGTGTTCTACGCAGGTGTAGTTGGACAGTTAAAGTGTTCTACTCAGATGTGGTTGGACAGTTAAGATGTTCTACTGATGTGTGGTTGGTTAGTTAAGGTGTTCTACTCAGGGGTAGTTGAACAGTTAAGGTGTTCTACTCAGCTGTGGTTGGACAGTTAAGGTGTTCTACTGATGTGTGGTTGAACAGTTAAGGTGCTCTACTCAGGTGTAGTTGGACATTTAAGGTGTTCTATTCAGGTGTAGTTGGACAGTTAAGGTGTTCTACTGATGTGTGGTTGGTTAGTTAAGGTGTTCTAATCAGGTGTGGTTGGACAGTTAAGGTGTTCTACTCATGTGTAGTTGAACAGTTAAGGTGTTCTATTCAGGTGTGGTTGGTTAGTTAATTTGTTCTATTCAGGTGTGGTTGGTTAGTTAAGGTGGTCTACTCAGGTGTAGATGGACAGTTTAGGTGTTCGACTCAGGTGTGGTTGGTTATATAAGGTGGTCTACTCAGGTGTAGATGGACAGTTAACGTGTTCTACTGATGTGTGGTTGGTTAGTTAAGGTGTTCTACTCAGGTGTAGTTGAACAGTTAATGTGTTCTACTCAGCTGTGGTTGGACAATTAAGGTGTTCTACTGATGTGTGGTTAGTTAGTTAAGGTGTTCTACTCAGGTGTAGTTGGACAGTTAAGGTGTTCTACTCAGGTGTGGTTGGACAGTTAAGATGTTCTACTGATGTGTGGTTGGTTAGTTAATGTGTTCTACTCAGGTGTGTTTGGACAGTTAAGGTGTTCTACTCAGGTGTGGTTGGACAGCTAAGGTGTTCTATTCTGGTGTAGTTGGACAGTTAAGGTGTTCTATTCAGGTGTAGTTGGACAGTTAAGGTGTTCTACTCAGGTGTAGTTGGACAGTTAACGTGTTCTGCTGATGTGTGGTTGGTTAGTTAAGGTGTTCTACTCAGGTGTAGTTGGACAGTTAAAGTGTTCTACTCAGCTGTGGTTGGACAGTTAAGATGTTCTACTGATGTGTGGTTGGTTAGTTAAGGTGTTCTATTCAGGTGTAGTTGGACAGTTAAGGTGTTCTACTCAGGTGTGGTTGGACAGTTAAGGTGTTCTACTGATGTGTGGTTGGTTAGTTAAGGTGTTCTACTCAGGTGTGGTTGAACAGTTAAGGTGTTCTACTCAGGTGTGGTTGGACAGCTAAGGTGTTCTACTCAGGTGTGGTTGGACAGCTAAGGTATTCTACTCAAGTGTAGTTGGACATTTAAGGTGTTCTACTCAGGTGTAGTTGAACAGTTAAGGTGTTCTACTCAGGTGTGGTTGAACAGTTAAGGTGTTCTACTCAGGTGTAGTTGGACAGTTAAGGTGTTCTACTCAGGTGTAGTTGAACAGTTAAGGTGTTCTATTCAGGTGTAGTTGGACAGTTAATTTGTTCTACTCAGGTGTGGTTGAACAGTTAAGGTGTTCTACTGAGGTGTAGTTGGACAGTTAAGGTGTTCTATTCAGGTGTTGTTGAACAGTTAAGGTGTTCTACTGATGTGTGGTTGGACAGTTAAGGTGTTCTACTCAGGTGTAGTTGAACAGTTAAGGTGTTCTACTCAGGTGTGTTTGGACAGTTAAGGTGTTCTATTCAGGTGTGGTTGAACAGTTAAGGTGTTCTACTGATGTGTGGTTGGACAGTTAAGATGTCCTACTCAGATGTAGTTGAACAGTTAAGGTGTTCTATTCAGGTGTGGTTGAACAGTTAAAGTGTTCTACTCAGGTGTAGTTGGACAGTTAAGGTGTTCTACTCAGGTCTAGTTGGACAGTTAAGGTGTTCTACTGGTGTGTGGTTTGTTAGTTAAGGTGTTCTACTCATGTGTAGTTGAACAGTTAAGGTGTTCTACTCAGGTGTGGTTGGACAGTTAAGATGTTCTACTCAGATGTAGTTAAACAGTTAAGGTGTTCTATTCAGGTGTAGTTGGACAGTTAAGGTGTTCTACTCAGGTGTAGTTGGACAGTTAAGGTGTTCTACTCAGGCGTAGTTGGACAGTTAAGGTGTTCTACTGATATGTGGTTGGTTAGTTAAGGTGTTCTACTCAGGTGAAGTTGGACATTTAAGGTGTTCTATTCAGGTGTAGTTGGACAGTTAAGGTGTCCTATTCAGGTGTGGTTGAACAGTTAAGGTGTTCTATTCAGGTGTGGTTGGACAGTTAAAGTGGTCTACTCAGGTGTGGTTGGTTAGTTAAGGTGTTCTACTCAGGTGTAGTTGATCAGTTAAGGTGTTCTATTCAGGTGTAGTTGGACAGTTAAGGTGGTCTACTCAGGTGTAGTTGGACAGTTAAGGTGTTCTACTGATGTGTGGTTGGTTAGTTAAGGTGTTCTACTCAGGTGTAGTTGAACAGTTAAGGTGTTCTGCTCAGCTGTGGTTGGACAGTTAAGGTGTTCTACTGATGTGTGGTTGGTTAGTTAAGGTGTTCTACTCAGGTGTAGTTGGACAGTTAAGGTGTTCTACTCAGTTGTGGTTGGACAGTTAACTTGTTCTACTGATGTGTGTTTGGTTAGTTAAGGTGTTCTACTCAGGTGTGGTTGAACAGTTGAGCTGTTCTACTCAGGTGTGGCTGGACAGCTAAGGTGTTCTACTCAGGTGTGGTTGGACAGTTAAGGTGTTCTACTGATGTGTGTTTGGTTAGTTAAGGTGTTCTACTCAGGTGTGGTTGAACAGTTGAGTTGTTCTACTCAGGTGTGGCTGGACAGCTAAGGTGTTCTACTCAAGTGTAGTTGGACATTTAAGGTGTTCTACTCAGGTGTAGTTGAACAGTTAAGGTGTTCTATTCAGGTGTAGTTGAACAGTTAAGGTGTTCTATTCAGGTGTGGTTGGTTAGTTAAGGTGGTCTACTCAGGTGTAGATGGATAGTTAAGGTGTTCTACTCAGGTGTAGATGGACAGTTAAGGTGTTCTACTCAGGTCTAGTTGGACAGTTAAGGTGTTCTACTCAGGTGTGGTTGAACAGTTAAGGTGTTCTACTCAGGTGTGGGTGGACAGCTAAGGTGTTCTACGCAGGTGTGATTGGACAGTTAAGGTGTTCTACTCAGGTGTGGTTGGACAGCTAAGGTGTTCTACTCAGGTGTAGATGGACAGTTAAGGTGTTCTACTCAGGTGTGGTTGGACAGGTAAGGTGTTCTACTCAGGTGTAGGTGGACAGTTAAGGTGTTCTACTGATGTGTGGTTGGTTAGTTAAGGTGTTCTACTCAGGTGTAGTTGGACATTTAAGATGTTCTACGCAGGTGTAGTTGGACAGTTAATGTGTTCTCCTCATGTGTGATTGGACAGTTAAGGTGTTCTACTGATGTGTGGTTGGTAATTAAGGTGTTCTATTCAGGTGTAGTTGGAAAGTTAAGGTGTTCTACTCAGGTGTAGTTGGACAGTTAAGGTGTTCTACTCAGGTGTAGTTGGACAGTTAAGGTGTTCTACTCAGGTGTGGTTGGACAGTTAAGGTGTTCTACTCAGGTGTAGTTGGACGGTTAAGGTGTTCTTCTGATGTGTGGTTGGTTAGTTAAGGTGTTCTACGCAGGTGTAGTTGGACAGTTAAAGTGTTCTACTCAGATGTGGTTGGACAGTTAAGATGTTCTACTGATGTGTGGTTGGTTAGTTAAGGTGTTCTACTCAGGGGTAGTTGAACAGTTAAGGTGTTCTACTCAGCTGTGGTTGGACAGTTAAGGTGTTCTACTGATGTGTGGTTGAACAGTTAAGGTGGTCTACTCAGGTGTAGTTGGACATTTAAGGTGTTCTATTCAGGTGTAGTTGGACAGTTAAGGTGTTCTACTGATGTGTGGTTGGTTAGTTAAGGTGTTCTAATCAGGTGTGGTTGGACAGTTAAGGTGTTCTACTCATGTGTAGTTGAACAGTTAAGGTGTTCTATTCAGGTGTGGTTGGTTAGTTAATTTGTTCTATTCAGGTGTGGTTGGTTAGTTAAGGTGGTCTACTCAGGTGTAGATGGACAGTTTAGGTGTTCGACTCAGGTGTGGTTGGTTATATAAGGTGGTCTACTCAGGTGTAGATGGACAGTTAACGTGTTCTACTGATGTGTGGTTGGTTAGTTAAGGTGTTCTACTCAGGTGTAGTTGAACAGTTAAGGTGTTCTACTCAGCTGTGGTTGGACAATTAAGGTGTTCTACTGATGTGTGGTTAGTTAGTTAAGGTGTTCTACTCAGGTGTAGTTGGACAGTTAAGGTGTTCTACTCAGGTGTGGTTGGACAGTTAAGATGTTCTACTGATGTGTGGTTGGTTAGTTAATGTGTTCTACTCAGGTGTGTTTGGACAGTTAAGGTGTTCTACTCAGGTGTGGTTGGACAGCTAAGGTGTTCTATTCTGGTGTAGTTGGACAGTTAAGGTGTTCTATTCAGGTGTAGTTGGACAGTTAAGGTGTTCTACTCAGGTGTAGTTGGACAGTTAACGTGTTCTCCTGATGTGTGGTTGGTTAGTTAAGGTGTTCTACTCAGGTGTAGTTGGACAGTTAATGTGTTCTACTCAGCTGTGGTTGGACAGTTAAGATGTCCTACTGATGTGTGGTTGGTTAGTTAAGGTGTTCTACTCAGGTGTAGTTGGAGAGCTAAGGTGTTCTACTCAGGTCTGGTTGGACAGTTAAGGTGTTCTACTGATGTGTGGTTGGTTAGTTAAGGTGTTCTACTCAGGTGTGGTTGAACAGTTAAGGTGTTCTACTCAGGTGTGGTTGGACAGTTAAGGTGTTCTACTGATGTGTGGTTGGTTAGTTAAGGTGTTCTACTCAGGTGTGGTTGAACAGTTAAGGTGTTCTACTCAGGTGTGGTTGGACAGCTAAGGTGTTCTACTCAGGTGTGGTTGGACAGCTAAGGTCTTCTACTCAAGTGTAGTTGGACATTTAAGGTGTTCTACTCAGGTTTAGTTGAACAGTTAAGGTGTTCTACTCAGGTGTGGTTGAACAGTTAAGGTGTTCTACACAGGTGTATTTGGACAGTTAAGGTGTTCTACTCAGGTGTAGTTGAACAGTTAAGGTGTTCTATTCAGGTGTAGTTGGACAGTTAATGTGTTCTACTCAGGTGTGGTTGAACAGTTAAGGTGTTCTACTGAGGTGTAGTTGGACAGTTAAGGTGTTGTATTCAGGTGTTGTTGAACAGTTAAGGTGTTCTATTCAGGTGTGGTTGAACAGTTAAGGTGTTCTATTCAGGTGTGGTTGGACAGTTAAAGTGGTCTACTCAGGTGTGGTTGGTTAGTTAAGGTGTTCTACTCAGGTGTAGTTGATCAGTTAAGGTGTTCTATTCAGGTGTAGTTGGACAGTTAAGGTGGTCTACTCAGGTGTAGTTGGACAGTTAAGGTGTTCTACTGATGTGTGGTTGGTTAGTTAAGGTGTTCTACTCAGGTGTAGTTGAACAGTTAAGGTGTTCTGCTCAGCTGTGGTTGGACAGTTAAGGTGTTCTACTGATGTGTGGTTGGTTAGTTAAGGTGTTCTACTCAGGTGTAGTTGGACAGTTAAGGTGTTCTACTCAGGTGTGGTTGGACAGTTAACTTGTTCTACTGATGTGTGTTTGGTTAGTTAAGGTGTTCTACTCAGGTGTGGTTGAACAGTTGAGCTGTTCTACTCAGGTGTGGCTGGACAGCTAAGGTGTTCTACTCAGGTGTGGTTGGACAGTTAAGGTGTTCTACTGATGTGTGTTTGGTTAGTTAAGGTGTTCTACTCAGGTGTGGTTGAACAGTTGAGTTGTTCTTGGACAGCTAAGGTGTTCTACTCAAGTGTAGTTGGACATTTAAGGTGTTCTACTCAGGTGTAGTTGAACAGTTAAGGTGTTCTATTCAGGTGTAGTTGAACAGTTAAGGTGTTCTATTCAGGTGTGGTTGGTTAGTTAAGGTGGTCTACTCAGGTGTAGATGGATAGTTAAGGTGTTCTACTCAGGTGTAGATGGACAGTTAAGGTGTTCTACTCAGGTCTAGTTGGACAGTTAAGGTGTTCTACTCAGGTGTGGTTGAACAGTTAAGGTGTTCTACTCAGGTGTGGGTGGACAGCTAAGGTGTTCTACGCAGGTGTGATTGGACAGTTAAGGTGTTCTACTCAGGTGTGGTTGGACAGCTAAGGTGTTCTACTCAGGTGTAGATGGACAGTTAAGGTGTTCTACTCAGGTGTGGTTGGACAGGTAAGGTGTTCTACTCAGGTGTAGGTGGACAGTTAAGGTGTTCTACTGATGTGTGGTTGGTTAGTTAAGGTGTTCTACTCAGGTGTAGTTGGACATTTAAGATGTTCTACGCAGGTGTAGTTGGACAGTTAATGTGTTCTCCTCATGTGTGATTGGACAGTTAAGGTGTTCTACTGATGCGTGGTTGGTTAGTTAAGGTGTTCTATTCAGGTGTAGTTGGACAGTTAAGGTGTTCTACTCAGGTGTAGTTGGACAGTTAAGGTGTTCTACTCAGGTGTAGTTGGACAGTTAAGGTGTTCTACTCAGGTGTGATTGGACAGTTAAGGTGTTCTACTCAGGTGTAGTTGGACAGTTAAGGTGTTCTCCTGATGTGTGGTTGGTTAGTTAAGGTGTTCTACTCAGGTGTAGTTGGACATTTAAGATGTTCTACGCAGGTGTAGTTGGACAGTTAATGTGTTCTCCTCATGTGTGATTGGACAGTTAAGGTGTTCTACTGATGCGTGGTTGGTTAGTTAAGGTGTTCTATTCAGGTGTAGTTGGACAGTTAAGGTGTTCTACTCAGGTGTAGTTGGACAGTTAAGGTGTTCTACTCAGGTGTAGTTGGACAGTTAAGGTGTTCTACTCAGGTGTGATTGGACAGTTAAGGTGTTCTACTCAGGTGTAGTTGGACAGTTAAGGTGTTCTACTCAGGTGTGATTGGACAGTTAAAGTGTTCTACTCAGATGTGGTTGGACAGTTAAGATGTTCTACTGATGTGTGGTTGGTTAGTTAAGGTGTTCTACTCAGGTGTAGTTGAACAGTTAAGGTGTTCTACTCAGCTGTGGTTGGACAGTTAAGGTGTTCTACTCAGGTGTGGTTGGACAGTTAAGGTGTTCTACTCAGGTGTAGTTGGACGGTTAAGCTGTTCTCCTGATGTGTGGTTGGTTAGTTAAGGTGTTCTACGCAGGTGTAGTTGGACAGTTAAAGTGTTCTACTCAGATGTGGTTGGACAGTTAAGATGTTCTACTGATGTGTGGTTGGTTAGTTAAGGTGTTCTACTCAGGGGTAGTTGAACAGTTAAGGTGTTCTACTCAGCTGTGGTTGGACAGTTAAGGTGTTCTACTGATGTGTGGTTGAACAGTTAAGGTGCTCTACTCAGGTGTAGTTGGACATTTAAGGTGTTCTATTCAGGTGTAGTTGGACAGTTAAGGTGTTCTACTGATGTGTGGTTGGTTAGTTAAGGTGTTCTAATCAGGTGTGGTTGGACAGTTAAGGTGTTCTACTCATGTGTAGTTGAACAGTTAAGGTGTTCTATTCAGGTGTGGTTGGTTAGTTAATTTGTTCTATTCAGGTGTGGTTGGTTAGTTAAGGTGGTCTACTCAGGTGTAGATGGACAGTTTAGGTGTTCGACTCAGGTGTGGTTGGTTATATAAGGTGGTCTACTCAGGTGTAGATGGACAGTTAACGTGTTCTACTGATGTGTGGTTGGTTAGTTAAGGTGTTCTACTCAGGTGTAGTTGAACAGTTAATGTGTTCTACTCAGCTGTGGTTGGACAATTAAGGTGTTCTACTGATGTGTGGTTAGTTAGTTAAGGTGTTCTACTCAGGTGTAGTTGGACAGTTAAGGTGTTCTACTCAGGTGTGGTTGGACAGTTAAGATGTTCTACTGATGTGTGGTTGGTTAGTTAATGTGTTCTACTCAGGTGTGTTTGGACAGTTAAGGTGTTCTACTCAGGTGTGGTTGGACAGCTAAGGTGTTCTATTCTGGTGTAGTTGGACAGTTAAGGTGTTCTATTCAGGTGTAGTTGGACAGTTAAGGTGTTCTACTCAGGTGTAGATGGACAGTTAACGTGTTCTGCTGATGTGTGGTTGGTTAGTTAAGGTGTTCTACTCAGGTGTAGTTGGACAGTTAAAGTGTTCTACTCAGCTGTGGTTGGACAGTTAAGATGTTCTACTGATGTGTGGTTGGTTAGTTAAGGTGTTCTATTCAGGTGTAGTTGGACAGTTAAGGTGTTCTACTCAGGTGTGGTTGGACAGTTAAGGTGTTCTACTGATGTGTGGTTGGTTAGTTAAGGTGTTCTACTCAGGTGTGGTTGAACAGTTAAGGTGTTCTACTCAGGTGTGGTTGGACAGCTAAGGTGTTCTACTCAGGTGTGGTTGGACAGCTAAGGTATTCTACTCAAGTGTAGTTGGACATTTAAGGTGTTCTACTCAGGTGTAGTTGAACAGTTAAGGTGTTCTACTCAGGTGTGGTTGAACAGTTAAGGTGTTCTACTCAGGTGTAGTTGGACAGTTAAGGTGTTCTACTCAGGTGTAGTTGAACAGTTAAGGTGTTCTATTCAGGTGTAGTTGGACAGTTAAGTTGTTCTACTCAGGTGTGGTTGAACAGTTAAGGTGTTCTACTGAGGTGTAGTTGGACAGTTAAGGTGTTCTATTCAGGTGTTGGTGAACAGTTAAGGTGTTCTACTGATGTGTGGTTGGACAGTTAAGGTGTTCTACTCAGGTGTAGTTGAACAGTTAAGGTGTTCTACTCAGGTGTGTTTGGACAGTTAAGGTGTTCTATTCAGGTGTGGTTGAACAGTTAAGGTGTTCTACTGATGTGTGGTTGGACAGTTAAGATGTCCTACTCAGATGTAGTTGAACAGTTAAGGTGTTCTATTCAGGTGTGGTTGAACAGTTAAAGTGTTCTACTCAGGTGTAGTTGGACAGTTAAGGTGTTCTACTCAGGTCTAGTTGGACAGTTAAGGTGTTCTACTGGTGTGTGGTTTGTTAGTTAAGGTGTTCTACTCATGTGTAGTTGAACAGTTAAGGTGTTCTACTCAGGTGTGGTTGGACAGTTAAGATGTTCTACTCAGATGTAGTTAAACAGTTAAGGTGTTCTATTCAGGTGTAGTTGGACAGTTAAGGTGTTCTACTCAGGTGTAGTTGGACAGTTAAGGTGTTCTACTCAGGCGTAGTTGGACAGTTAAGGTGTTCTACTGATATGTGGTTGGTTAGTTAAGGTGTTCTACTCAGGTGAAGTTGGACATTTAAGGTGTTCTATTCAGGTGTAGTTGGACAGTTAAGGTGTCCTATTCAGGTGTGGTTGAACAGTTAAGGTGTTCTATTCAGGTGTGGTTGGACAGTTAAAGTGGTCTACTCAGGTGTGGTTGGTTAGTTAAGGTGTTCTACTCAGGTGTAGTTGATCAGTTAAGGTGTTCTATTCAGGTGTAGTTGGACAGTTAAGGTGGTCTAGTCAGGTGTAGTTGGACAGTTAAGGTGTTCTACTGATGTGTGGTTGGTTAGTTAAGGTGTTCTACTCAGGTGTAGTTGAACAGTTAAGGTGTTCTGCTCAGCTGTGGTTGGACAGTTAAGGTGTTCTACTGATGTGTGGTTGGTTAGTTAAGGTGTTCTACTCAGGTGTAGTTGGACAGTTAAGGTGTTCTACTCAGTTGTGGTTGGACAGTTAACTTGTTCTACTGATGTGTGTTTGGTTAGTTAAGGTGTTCTACTCAGGTGTGGTTGAACAGTTGAGCTGTTCTACTCAGGTGTGGCTGGACAGCTAAGGTGTTCTACTCAGGTGTGGTTGGACAGTTAAGGTGTTCTACTGATGTGTGTTTGGTTAGTTAAGGTGTTCTACTCAGGTGTGGTTGAACAGTTGAGTTGTTCTACTCAGGTGTGGCTGGACAGCTAAGGTGTTCTACTCAAGTGTAGTTGGACATTTAAGGTGTTCTACTCAGGTGTAGTTGAACAGTTAAGGTGTTCTATTCAGGTGTAGTTGAACAGTTAAGGTGTTCTATTCAGGTGTGGTTGGTTAGTTAAGGTGGTCTACTCAGGTGTAGATGGATAGTTAAGGTGTTCTACTCAGGTGTAGATGGACAGTTAAGGTGTTCTACTCAGGTCTAGTTGGACAGTTAAGGTGTTCTACTCAGGTGTGGTTGAACAGTTAAGGTGTTCTACTCAGGTGTGGGTGGACAGCTAAGGTGTTCTACGCAGGTGTGATTGGACAGTTAAGGTGTTCTACTCAGGTGTGGTTGGACAGCTAAGGTGTTCTACTCAGGTGTAGATGGACAGTTAAGGTGTTCTACTCAGGTGTGGTTGGACAGGTAAGGTGTTCTACTCAGGTGTAGGTGGACAGTTAAGGTGTTCTACTGATGTGTGGTTGGTTAGTTAAGGTGTTCTACTCAGGTGTAGTTGGACATTTAAGATGTTCTACGCAGGTGTAGTTGGACAGTTAATGTGTTCTCCTCATGTGTGATTGGACAGTTAAGGTGGTCTACTGATGTGTGGTTGGTAATTAAGGTGTTCTATTCAGGTGTAGTTGGAAAGTTAAGGTGTTCTACTCAGGTGTAGTTGGACAGTTAAGGTGTTCTACTCAGGTGTAGTTGGACAGTTAAGGTGTTCTACTCAGGTGTGGTTGGACAGTTAAGGTGTTCTACTCAGGTGTAGTTGGACGGTTAAGGTGTTCTTCTGATGTGTGGTTGGTTAGTTAAGGTGTTCTACGCAGGTGTAGTTGGACAGTTAAAGTGTTCTACTCAGATGTGGTTGGACAGTTAAGATGTTCTACTGATGTGTGGTTGGTTAGTTAAGGTGTTCTACTCAGGGGTAGTTGAACAGTTAAGGTGTTCTACTCAGCTGTGGTTGGACAGTTAAGGTGTTCTACTGATGTGTGGTTGAACAGTTAAGGTGGTCTACTCAGGTGTAGTTGGACATTTAAGGTGTTCTATTCAGGTGTAGTTGGACAGTTAAGGTGTTCTACTGATGTGTGGTTGGTTAGTTAAGGTGTTCTAATCAGGTGTGGTTGGACAGTTAAGGTGTTCTACTCATGTGTAGTTGAACAGTTAAGGTGTTCTATTCAGGTGTGGTTGGTTAGTTAATTTGTTCTATTCAGGTGTGGTTGGTTAGTTAAGGTGGTCTACTCAGGTGTAGATGGACAGTTTAGGTGTTCGACTCAGGTGTGGTTGGTTATATAAGGTGGTCTACTCAGGTGTAGATGGACAGTTAACGTGTTCTACTGATGTGTGGTTGGTTAGTTAAGGTGTTCTACTCAGGTGTAGTTGAACAGTTAAGGTGTTCTACTCAGCTGTGGTTGGACAATTAAGGTGTTCTACTGATGTGTGGTTAGTTAGTTAAGGTGTTCTACTCAGGTGTAGTTGGACAGTTAAGGTGTTCTACTCAGGTGTGGTTGGACAGTTAAGATGTTCTACTGATGTGTGGTTGTTTAGTTAATGTGTTCTACTCAGGTGTGTTTGGACAGTTAAGGTGTTCTACTCAGGTGTGGTTGGACAGCTAAGGTGTTCTATTCTGGTGTAATTGGACAGTTAAGGTGTTCTATTCAGGTGTAGTTGGACAGTTAAGGTGTTCTACTCAGGTGTAGTTGGACAGTTAACGTGTTCTCCTGATGTGTGGTTGGTTAGTTAAGGTGTTCTACTCAGGTGTAGTTGGACAGTTAAAGTGTTCTACTCAGCTGTGGTTGGACAGTTAAGATGTCCTACTGATGTGTGGTTGGTTAGTTAAGGTGTTCTACTCAGGTGTAGTTGGAGAGTTAAGGTGTTCTACTCAGGTCTGGTTGGACAGTTAAGGTGTTCTACTGATGTGTGGTTGGTTAGTTAAGGTGTTCTACTCAGGTGTGGTTGAACAGTTAAGGTGTTCTACTCAGGTGTGGTTGGACAGTTAAGGTGTTCTACTGATGTGTGGTTGGTTAGTTAAGGTGTTCTACTCAGGTGTGGTTGAACAGTTAAGGTGTTCTACTCAGGTGTGGTTGGACAGCTAAGGTGTTCTACTCAGGTGTGGTTGGACAGCTAAGGTCTTCTACTCAAGTGTAGTTGGACATTTAAGGTGTTCTACTCAGGTGTAGTTGAACAGTTAAGGTGTTCTACTCAGGTGTGGTTGAACAGTTAAGGTGTTCTACACAGGTGTATTTGGACAGTTAAGGTGTTCTACTCAGGTGTAGTTGAACAGTTAAGGTGTTC
This sequence comes from Eledone cirrhosa, assembly GCA_964016885.1. NCBI lineage: Eukaryota > Metazoa > Mollusca > Cephalopoda > Octopoda > Eledonidae > Eledone > Eledone cirrhosa. The sequence continues at coordinate 348,524,624 of OZ024742.1, forward strand.
TATTCAGGTGTAGTTGGACAGTTAAGGTGTTCTACTCAGGTGTAGTTGGACAGTTAACGTGTTCTCCTGATGTGTGGTTGGTTAGTTAAGGTGTTCTACTCAGGTGTAGTTGGACAGTTAAAGTGTTCTACTCAGCTGTGGTTGGACAGTTAAGATGTTCTACTGATGTGTGGTTGGTTAGTTAATGTGTTCTACTCAGGTGTGTTTGGACAGTTAAGGTGTTCTACTCAGGTGTGGTTGGACAGCTAAGGTGTTCTATTCTGGTGTAGTTGGACAGTTAAGGTGTTCTATTCAGGTGTAGTTGGACAGTTAAGGTGTTCTACTCAGGTGTAGTTGGACAGTTAACGTGTTCTCCTGATGTGTGGTTGGTTAGTTAAGGTGTTCTACTCAGGTGTAGTTGGACAGTTAAAGTGTTCTACTCAGCTGTGGTTGGACAGTTAAGATGTCCTACTGATGTGTGGTTGGTTAGTTAAGGTGTTCTACTCAGGTGTAGTTGGAGAGTTAAGGTGTTCTACTCAGGTCTGGTTGGACAGTTAAGGTGTTCTACTGATGTGTGGTTGGTTAGTTAAGGTGTTCTACTCAGGTGTGGTTGAACAGTTAAGGTGTTCTACTCAGGTGTGGTTGGACAGTTAAGGTGTTCTACTGATGTGTGGTTGGTTAGTTAAGGTGTTCTACTCAGGTGTGGTTGAACAGTTAAGGTGTTCTACTCAGGTGTGGTTGGACAGCTAAGGTGTTCTACTCAGGTGTGGTTGGACAGCTAAGGTCTTCTACTCAAGTGTAGTTGGACATTTAAGGTGTTCTACTCAGGTGTAGTTGAACAGTTAAGGTGTTCTACTCAGGTGTGGTTGAACAGTTAAGGTGTTCTACACAGGTGTATTTGGACAGTTAAGGTGTTCTACTCAGGTGTAGTTGAACAGTTAAGGTGTTCTATTCAGGTGTAGTTGGACAGTTAAGGTGTTCTACTCAGGTGTGGTTGAACAGTTAAGGTGTTCTACTGAGGTGTAGTTGGACAGTTAAGGTGTTGTATTCAGGTGTTGTTGAACAGTTAAGGTGTTCTATTCAGGTGTGGTTGAACAGTTAAGGTGTTCTATTCAGGTGTGGTTGGACAGTTAAAGTGGTCTACTCAGGTGTGGTTGGTTAGTTAAGGTGTTCTACTCAGGTGTAGTTGATCAGTTAAGGTGTTCTATTCAGGTGTAGTTGGACAGTTAAGGTGGTCTACTCAGGTGTAGTTGGACAGTTAAGGTGTTCTACTGATGTGTGGTTGGTTAGTTAAGGTGTTCTACTCAGGTGTAGTTGAACAGTTAAGGTGTTCTGCTCAGCTGTGGTTGGACAGTTAAGGTGTTCTACTGATGTGTGGTTGGTTAGTTAAGGTGTTCTACTCAGGTGTAGTTGGACAGTTAAGGTGTTCTACTCAGGTGTGGTTGGACAGTTAACTTGTTCTACTGATGTGTGTTTGGTTAGTTAAGGTGTTCTACTCAGGTGTGGTTGAACAGTTGAGCTGTTCTACTCAGGTGTGGCTGGACAGCTAAGGTGTTCTACTCAGGTGTGGTTGGACAGTTAAGGTGTTCTACTGATGTGTGTTTGGTTAGTTAAGGTGTTCTACTCAGGTGTGGTTGAACAGTTGAGTTGTTCTTGGACAGCTAAGGTGTTCTACTCAAGTGTAGTTGGACATTTAAGGTGTTCTACTCAGGTGTAGTTGAACAGTTAAGGTGTTCTATTCAGGTGTAGTTGAACAGTTAAGGTGTTCTATTCAGGTGTGGTTGGTTAGTTAAGGTGGTCTACTCAGGTGTAGATGGATAGTTAAGGTGTTCTACTCAGGTGTAGATGGACAGTTAAGGTGTTCTACTCAGGTCTAGTTGGACAGTTAAGGTGTTCTACTCAGGTGTGGTTGAACAGTTAAGGTGTTCTACTCAGGTGTGGGTGGACAGCTAAGGTGTTCTACGCAGGTGTGATTGGACAGTTAAGGTGTTCTACTCAGGTGTGGTTGGACAGCTAAGGTGTTCTACTCAGGTGTAGATGGACAGTTAAGGTGTTCTACTCAGGTGTGGTTGGACAGGTAAGGTGTTCTACTCAGGTGTAGGTGGACAGTTAAGGTGTTCTACTGATGTGTGGTTGGTTAGTTATGGTGTTCTACTCAGGTGTAGTTGGACATTTAAGATGTTCTACGCAGGTGTAGTTGGACAGTTAATGTGTTCTCCTCATGTGTGATTGGACAGTTAAGGTGTTCTACTGATGCGTGGTTGGTTAGTTAAGGTGTTCTATTCAGGTGTAGTTGGACAGTTAAGGTGTTCTACTCAGGTGTAGTTGGACAGTTAAGGTGTTCTACTCAGGTGTAGTTGGACAGTTAAGGTGTTCTACTAAGGTGTGATTGGACAGTTAAGGTGTTCTACTCAGGTGTAGTTGGACAGTTAAGGTGTTCTCCTGATGTGTGGTTGGTTAGTTAAGGTGTTCTACTCAGGTGTAGTTGGACATTTAAGATGTTCTACGCAGGTGTAGTTGGACAGTTAATGTGTTCTCCTCATGTGTGATTGGACAGTTAAGGTGTTCTACTGATGCGTGGTTGGTTAGTTAAGGTGTTCTATTCAGGTGTAGTTGGACAGTTAAGGTGTTCTACTCAGGTGTAGTTGGACAGTTAAGGTGTTCTACTCAGGTGTAGTTGGACAGTTAAGGTGTTCTACTCAGGTGTGATTGGACAGTTAAGGTGTTCTACTCAGGTGTAGTTGGACAGTTAAGGTGTTCTACTCAGGTGTGATTGGACAGTTAAAGTGTTCTACTCAGATGTGGTTGGACAGTTAAGATGTTCTACTGATGTGTGGTTGGTTAGTTAAGGTGTTCTACTCAGGTGTAGTTGAACAGTTAAGGTGTTCTACTCAGCTGTGGTTGGACAGTTAAGGTGTTCTACTCAGGTGTGGTTGGACAGTTAAGGTGTTCTACTCAGGTGTAGTTGGACGGTTAAGGTGTTCTCCTGATGTGTGGTTGGTTAGTTAAGGTGTTCTACGCAGGTGTAGTTGGACAGTTAAAGTGTTCTACTCAGATGTGGTTGGACAGTTAAGATGTTCTACTGATGTGTGGTTGGTTAGTTAAGGTGTTCTACTCAGGGGTAGTTGAACAGTTAAGGTGTTCTACTCAGCTGTGGTTGGACAGTTAAGGTGTTCTACTGATGTGTGGTTGAACAGTTAAGGTGCTCTACTCAGGTGTAGTTGGACATTTAAGGTGTTCTATTCAGGTGTAGTTGGACAGTTAAGGTGTTCTACTGATGTGTGGTTGGTTAGTTAAGGTGTTCTAATCAGGTGTGGTTGGACAGTTAAGGTGTTCTACTCATGTGTAGTTGAACAGTTAAGGTGTTCTATTCAGGTGTGGTTGGTTAGTTAATTTGTTCTATTCAGGTGTGGTTGGTTAGTTAAGGTGGTCTACTCAGGTGTAGATGGACAGTTTAGGTGTTCGACTCAGGTGTGGTTGGTTATATAAGGTGGTCTACTCAGGTGTAGATGGACAGTTAACGTGTTCTACTGATGTGTGGTTGGTTAGTTAAGGTGTTCTACTCAGGTGTAGTTGAACAGTTAATGTGTTCTACTCAGCTGTGGTTGGACAATTAAGGTGTTCTACTGATGTGTGGTTAGTTAGTTAAGGTGTTCTACTCAGGTGTAGTTGGACAGTTAAGGTGTTCTACTCAGGTGTGGTTGGACAGTTAAGATGTTCTACTGATGTGTGGTTGGTTAGTTAATGTGTTCTACTCAGGTGTGTTTGGACAGTTAAGGTGTTCTACTCAGGTGTGGTTGGACAGCTAAGGTGTTCTATTCTGGTGTAGTTGGACAGTTAAGGTGTTCTATTCAGGTGTAGTTGGACAGTTAAGGTGTTCTACTCAGGTGTAGTTGGACAGTTAACGTGTTCTGCTGATGTGTGGTTGGTTAGTTAAGGTGTTCTACTCAGGTGTAGTTGGACAGTTAAAGTGTTCTACTCAGCTGTGGTTGGACAGTTAAGATGTTCTACTGATGTGTGGTTGGTTAGTTAAGGTGTTCTATTCAGGTGTAGTTGGACAGTTAATGTGTTCTACTCAGGTGTGGTTGGACAGTTAAGGTGTTCTACTGATGTGTGGTTGGTTAGTTAAGGTGTTCTACTCAGGTGTGGTTGAACAGTTAAGGTGTTCTACTCAGGTGTGGTTGGACAGCTAAGGTGTTCTACTCAGGTGTGGTTGGACAGCTAAGGTATTCTACTCAAGTGTAGTTGGACATTTAAGGTGTTCTACTCAGGTGTAGTTGAACAGTTAAGGTGTTCTACTCAGGTGTGGTTGAACAGTTAAGGTGTTCTACTCAGGTGTAGTTGGACAGTTAAGGTGTTCTACTCAGGTGTAGTTGAACAGTTAAGGTGTTCTATTCAGGTGTAGTTGGACAGTTAATTTGTTCTACTCAGGTGTGGTTGAACAGTTAAGGTGTTCTACTGAGGTGTAGTTGGACAGTTAAGGTGTTCTATTCAGGTGTTGTTGAACAGTTAAGGTGTTCTACTGATGTGTGGTTGGACAGTTAAGGTGTTCTACTCAGGTGTAGTTGAACAGTTAAGGTGTTCTACTCAGGTGTGTTTGGACAGTTAAGGTGTTCTATTCAGGTGTGGTTGAACAGTTAAGGTGTTCTACTGATGTGTGGTTGGACAGTTAAGATGTCCTACTCAGATGTAGTTGAACAGTTAAGGTGTTCTATTCAGGTGTGGTTGAACAGTTAAAGTGTTCTACTCAGGTGTAGTTGGACAGTTAAGGTGTTCTACTCAGGTCTAGTTGGACAGTTAAGGTGTTCTACTGGTGTGTGGTTTGTTAGTTAAGGTGTTCTACTCATGTGTAGTTGAACAGTTAAGGTGTTCTACTCAGGTGTGGTTGGACAGTTAAGATGTTCTACTCAGATGTAGTTAAACAGTTAAGGTGTTCTATTCAGGTGTAGTTGGACAGTTAAGGTGTTCTACTCAGGTGTAGTTGGACAGTTAAGGTGTTCTACTCAGGCGTAGTTGGACAGTTAAGGTGTTCTACTGATATGTGGTTGGTTAGTTAAGGTGTTCTACTCAGGTGAAGTTGGACATTTAAGGTGTTCTATTCAGGTGTAGTTGGACAGTTAAGGTGTCCTATTCAGGTGTGGTTGAACAGTTAAGGTGTTCTATTCAGGTGTGGTTGGACAGTTAAAGTGGTCTACTCAGGTGTGGTTGGTTAGTTAAGGTGTTCTACTCAGGTGTAGTTGATCAGTTAAGGTGTTCTATTCAGGTGTAGTTGGACAGTTAAGGTGGTCTACTCAGGTGTAGTTGGACAGTTAAGGTGTTCTACTGATGTGTGGTTGGTTAGTTAAGGTGTTCTACTCAGGTGTAGTTGAACAGTTAAGGTGTTCTGCTCAGCTGTGGTTGGACAGTTAAGGTGTTCTACTGATGTGTGGTTGGTTAGTTAAGGTGTTCTACTCAGGTGTAGTTGGACAGTTAAGGTGTTCTACTCAGTTGTGGTTGGACAGTTAACTTGTTCTACTGATGTGTGTTTGGTTAGTTAAGGTGTTCTACTCAGGTGTGGTTGAACAGTTGAGCTGTTCTACTCAGGTGTGGCTGGACAGCTAAGGTGTTCTACTCAGGTGTAGTTGGACAGTTAACGTGTTCTCCTGATGTGTGGTTGGTTAGTTAAGGTGTTCTACTCAGGTGTAGTTGGACAGTTAAAGTGTTCTACTCAGCTGTGGTTGGACAGTTAAGATGTCCTACTGATGTGTGGTTGGTTAGTTAAGGTGTTCTACTCAGGTGTAGTTGGAGAGTTAAGGTGTTCTACTCAGGTCTGGTTGGACAGTTAAGGTGTTCTACTGATGTGTGGTTGGTTAGTTAAGGTGTTCTACTCAGGTGTGGTTGAACAGTTAAGGTGTTCTACTCAGGTGTGGTTGGACAGTTAAGGTGTTCTACTGATGTGTGGTTGGTTAGTTAAGGTGTTCTACTCAGGTGTGGTTGAACAGTTAAGGTGTTCTACTCAGGTGTGGTTGGACAGCTAAGGTGTTCTACTCAGGTGTGGTTGGACAGCTAAGGTCTTCTACTCAAGTGTAGTTGGACATTTAAGGTGTTCTACTCAGGTGTAGTTGAACAGTTAAGGTGTTCTACTCAGGTGTGGTTGAACAGTTAAGGTGTTCTACACAGGTGTATTTGGACAGTTAAGGTGTTCTACTCAGGTGTAGTTGAACAGTTAAGGTGTTCTATTCAGGTGTAGTTGGACAGTTAAGGTGTTCTACTCAGGTGTGGTTGAACAGTTAAGGTGTTCTACTGAGGTGTAGTTGGACAGTTAAGGTGTTGTATTCAGGTGTTGTTGAACAGTTAAGGTGTTCTACTGATGTGTGGTTGGACAGTTAAGGTGTTCTACTCAGGTGTAGTTGAACAGTTAAGGTGTTCTACTCAGGTGTGTTTGGACAGTTAAGGTGTTCTATTCAGGTATGGTTGAACAGTTAAGATGTTCTACTGATGTGTGGTTGGACAGTTAAGATGTCCTACTCAGATGTAGTTGAACAGTTAAGGTGTTCTATTCAGGTGTGGTTGAACAGTTAAAGTGTTCTACTCAGGTGTAGTTGGACAGTTAAGGTGTTCTACTCAGGTGTAGTTGGACAGTTAAGGTGTTCTACTGGTGTGTGGTTGGTTAGTTAAGGTGTTCTACTCATGTGTAGTTGAACAGTTAAGGTATTCTACTCAGGTGTAGTTGGACAGTTAAGGTGTTCTATTCAGGTGTGGTTTAACAGTTAAGGTGTTCTACTCAGGTGTGGTTGGACAGTTAAGATGTTCTACTCAGGTGTAGTTGAACAGTTAACGTGTTCTATTCAGGTGTAGTTGGACAGTTAAGGTGTTCTACTCAGGTGTAGTTGGACAGTTAAGGTGTTCTACTCAGGCGTGGTTGGACAGTTAAGGTGTTCTACTGATATGTGGTTGGTTAGTTAAGGTGTTCTACTCAGGTGAAGTTGGGCATTTAAGGTGTTCTATTCAGGTGTAGTTGGACAGTTAAGGTGTTCTATTCAGGTGTGGTTGAACAGTTAAGGTGTTCTATTCAGGTGTGGTTGGACAGTTAAAGTGGTCTACTCAGGTGTAGTTGATCAGTTAAGGTGTTCAATTCAGGTGTAGTTGGACAGTTAAGGTGGTCTTCTCAGGTGTAGTTAGACAGTTAAGGTGTTCTACTGATGTGTGGTTGGTTAGTTAAGGTGTTCTACTCAGGTGTAGTTGGAGAGTTAAAGTGTTCTACTCAGCTGTGGTTGGACAGTTAAGATGTTCTACTGATGTGTGGTTGGTTAGTTAAGGTGTTCTACTCAGGTGTAGTTGGAGAGTTAAGGTGTTCTACTCAGGTCTGGTTGGACAGTTAATGTGTTCTACTGATGTGTGGTTGGTTAGTTAAGGTGTTCTACTCAGGTGTGGTTGAACAGTTAAGGTGTTCTACTCAGGTGTGGTTGGACAGTTAAGGTGTTCTTCTGATGTGTGGTTGGTTAGTTAAGGTGTTCTACTCAGGTGTGGTTGAACAGTTAAGGTGTTCTACTCAGGTGTGGTTGGACAGCTAATGTGTTCTACTCAGGTGTGGTTGGACAGCTAAGGTGTTCTACTCAAGTGTAGTTGGACATTTAAGGTGTTCTACTCAGGTGTAGTTGAACAGTTAAGGTGTTCTACTAAGGTGTAGTTGGACAGTTAAGGTGTTCTATTCAGGTGTGGTTGAACAGTTAAGGTGTTCTACTCAGGTGTAGTTGGACAGTTAAGGTGTTCTACTCAGGTGTAGTTGGACAGTTAAGGTGTTCTACTCAGGTGTGGTTGGACAGTTAAGGTGTTCTACTCAGGTGTAGTTGGACGGTTAAGGTGTTCTTCTGATGTGTGGTTGGTTAGTTAAGGTGTTCTACGCAGGTGTAGTTGGACAGTTAAAGTGTTCTACTCAGATGTGGTTGGACAGTTAAGATGTTCTACTGATGTGTGGTTGGTTAGTTAAGGTGTTCTACTCAGGGGTAGTTGAACAGTTAAGGTGTTCTACTCAGCTGTGGTTGGACAGTTAAGGTGTTCTACTGATGTGTGGTTGAACAGTTAAGGTGGTCTACTCAGGTGTAGTTGGACATTTAAGGTGTTCTATTCAGGTGTAGTTGGACAGTTAAGGTGTTCTACTGATGTGTGGTTGGTTAGTTAAGGTGTTCTAATCAGGTGTGGTTGGACAGTTAAGGTGTTCTACTCATGTGTAGTTGAACAGTTAAGGTGTTCTATTCAGGTGTGGTTGGTTAGTTAATTTGTTCTATTCAGGTGTGGTTGGTTAGTTAAGGTGGTCTACTCAGGTGTAGATGGACAGTTTAGGTGTTCGACTCAGGTGTGGTTGGTTATATAAGGTGGTCTACTCAGGTGTAGATGGACAGTTAACGTGTTCTACTGATGTGTGGTTGGTTAGTTAAGGTGTTCTACTCAGGTGTAGTTGAACAGTTAAGGTGTTCTACTCAGCTGTGGTTGGACAATTAAGGTGTTCTACTGATGTGTGGTTAGTTAGTTAAGGTGTTCTACTCAGGTGTAGTTGGACAGTTAAGGTGTTCTACTCAGGTGTGGTTGGACAGTTAAGATGTTCTACTGATGTGTGGTTGGTTAGTTAATGTGTTCTACTCAGGTGTGTTTGGACAGTTAAGGTGTTCTACTCAGGTGTGGTTGGACAGCTAAGGTGTTCTATTCTGGTGTAGTTGGACAGTTAAGGTGTTCTATTCAGGTGTAGTTGGACAGTTAAGGTGTTCTACTCAGGTGTAGTTGGACAGTTAACGTGTTCTCCTGATGTGTGGTTGGTTAGTTAAGGTGTTCTACTCAGGTGTAGTTGGACAGTTAAAGTGTTCTACTCAGCTGTGGTTGGACAGTTAAGATGTCCTACTGATGTGTGGTTGGTTAGTTAAGGTGTTCTACTCAGGTGTAGTTGGAGAGTTAAGGTGTTCTACTCAGGTCTGGTTGGACAGTTAAGGTGTTCTACTGATGTGTGGTTGGTTAGTTAAGGTGTTCTACTCAGGTGTGGTTGAACAGTTAAGGTGTTCTACTCAGGTGTGGTTGGACAGTTAAGGTGTTCTACTGATGTGTGGTTGGTTAGTTAAGGTGTTCTACTCAGGTGTGGTTGAACAGTTAAGGTGTTCTACTCAGGTGTGGTTGGACAGCTAAGGTGTTCTACTCAGGTGTGGTTGGACAGCTAAGGTCTTCTACTCAAGTGTAGTTGGACATTTAAGGTGTTCTACTCAGGTGTAGTTGAACAGTTAAGGTGTTCTACTCAGGTGTGGTTGAACAGTTAAGGTGTTCTACACAGGTGTATTTGGACAGTTAAGGTGTTCTACTCAGGTGTAGTTGAACAGTTAAGGTGTTCTATTCAGGTGTAGTTGGACAGTTAAGGTGTTCTACTCAGGTGTGGTTGAACAGTTAAGGTGTTCTACTGAGGTGTAGTTGGACAGTTAAGGTGTTGTATTCAGGTGTATTTGAACAGTTAAGGTGTTCTACTGATGTGTGGTTGGACAGTTAAGGTGTTCTACTCAGGTGTAGTTGAACAGTTAAGGTGTTCTACTCAGGTGTGTTTGGACAGTTAAGGTGTTCTATTCAGGTATGGTTGAACAGTTAAGATGTTCTACTGATGTGTGGTTGGACAGTTAAGATGTCCTACTCAGATGTAGTTGAACAGTTAAGGTGTTCTATTCAGGTGTGGTTGAACAGTTAAAGTGTTCTACTCAGGTGTAGTTGGACAGTTAAGGTGTTCTACTCAGGTGTAGTTGGACAGTTAAGGTGTTCTACTGGTGTGTGGTTGGTTAGTTAAGGTGTTCTACTCATGTGTAGTTGAACAGTTAAGGTATTCTACTCAGGTGTAGTTGGACAGTTAAGGTGTTCTATTCAGGTGTGGTTTAACAGTTAAGGTGTTCTACTCAGGTGTGGTTGGACAGTTAAGATGTTCTACTCAGGTGTAGTTGAACAGTTAACGTGTTCTATTCAGGTGTAGTTGGACAGTTAAGGTGTTCTACTCAGGTGTAGTTGGACAGTTAAGGTGTTCTACTCAGGCGTGGTTGGACAGTTAAGGTGTTCTACTGATATGTGGTTGGTTAGTTAAGGTGTTCTACTCAGGTGAAGTTGGGCATTTAAGGTGTTCTATTCAGGTGTAGTTGGACAGTTAAGGTGTTCTATTCAGGTGTGGTTGAACAGTTAAGGTGTTCTATTCAGGTGTGGTTGGACAGTTAAAGTGGTCTACTCAGGTGTAGTTGATCAGTTAAGGTGTTCAATTCAGGTGTAGTTGGACAGTTAAGGTGGTCTTCTCAGGTGTAGTTAGACAGTTAAGGTGTTCTACTGATGTGTGGTTGGTTAGTTAAGGTGTTCTACTCAGGTGTAGTTGGAGAGTTAAAGTGTTCTACTCAGCTGTGGTTGGACAGTTAAGATGTTCTACTGATGTGTGGTTGGTTAGTTAAGGTGTTCTACTCAGGTGTAGTTGGAGAGTTAAGGTGTTCTACTCAGGTCTGGTTGGACAGTTAATGTGTTCTACTGATGTGTGGTTGGTTAGTTAAGGTGTTCTACTCAGGTGTGGTTGAACAGTTAAGGTGTTCTACTCAGGTGTGGTTGGACAGTTAAGGTGTTCTTCTGATGTGTGGTTGGTTAGTTAAGGTGTTCTACTCAGGTGTGGTTGAACAGTTAAGGTGTTCTACTCAGGTGTGGTTGGACAGCTAATGTGTTCTACTCAGGTGTGGTTGGACAGCTAAGGTGTTCTACTCAAGTGTAGTTGGACATTTAAGGTGTTCTACTCAGGTGTAGTTGAACAGTTAAGGTGTTCTACTAAGGTGTAGTTGGACAGTTAAGGTGTTCTATTCAGGTGTGGTTGAACAGTTAAGGTGTTCTACTCAGGTGTGGTTGGACAGATAAGGTGTTCTACTCAGGTGTAGTTGAACAGTTAAGGTGTTCTATTCAGGTGTAGTTGGACAGTTAAGGTGTTCTACTCAGGTATGGTTGAACAGTTAAGGTGTTCTACTCAGGTGTAGTTGGACAGTTAAGGTGTTCTACTCAGGTGTAGTTGAACAGTTAAGGTGTTCTATTCAGGTGTAGTTGGACAGTTAAGGTGTTCTACTCAGGTGTGGTTGAACAGTTAAGGTGTTCTACTGAGGTGTAGTTGGACAGTTAAGGTGTTCTATTCAGGTGTTGTTGAACAGTTAAGGTGTTCTACTGATGTGTGGTTGGACAGTTAAGGTGTTCTACTCAGGTGTAGTTGAACAGTTAAGGTGTTCTACTCAGGTGTGTTTGGACAGTTAAGGTGTTCTATTCAGGTGTGGTTGAACAGTTAAGGTGTTCTACTGATGTGTGGTTGGACAGTTAAGATGTCCTACTCAGGTGTAGTTGGACAGTTAAGATGTTCTACTCATGTGTAGTTGAACAGTTAAGGTGTTCTACTCAGGTGTAGTTGGACAGTTAAGGTGTTCTATTCAGGTGTAGTTGGACAGTTAAGGTGTTCTACTCAGGTGTAGTTGGAAAGTTAAGGTGTTCTACTCAGGTGTAGTTGGACAGTTAAGGTGTTCTACTCAGGTGTAGTTGGACAGTTAAGGTGTTCTACTCAGGTGTGGTTGGACAGTTAAGGTGTTCTACTCAGGTGTAGTTGGACGGTTAAGGTGTTCTTCTGATGTGTGGTTGGTTAGTTAAGGTGTTCTACGCAGGTGTAGTTGGACAGTTAAAGTGTTCTACTCAGATGTGGTTGGACAGTTAAGATGTTCTACTGATGTGTGGTTGGTTAGTTAAGGTGTTCTACTCAGGGGTAGTTGAACAGTTAAGGTGTTCTACTCAGCTGTGGTTGGACAGTTAAGGTGTTCTACTGATGTGTGGTTGAACAGTTAAGGTGGTCTACTCAGGTGTAGTTGGACATTTAAGGTGTTCTATTCAGGTGTAGTTGGACAGTTAAGGTGTTCTACTGATGTGTGGTTGGTTAGTTAAGGTGTTCTAATCAGGTGTGGTTGGACAGTTAAGGTGTTCTACTCATGTGTAGTTGAACAGTTAAGGTGTTCTATTCAGGTGTGGTTGGTTAGTTAATTTGTTCTATTCAGGTGTGGTTGGTTAGTTAAGGTGGTCTACTCAGGTGTAGATGGACAGTTTAGGTGTTCGACTCAGGTGTGGTTGGTTATATAAGGTGGTCTACTCAGGTGTAGATGGACAGTTAACGTGTTCTACTGATGTGTGGTTGGTTAGTTAAGGTGTTCTACTCAGGTGTAGTTGAACAGTTAAGGTGTTCTACTCAGCTGTGGTTGGACAATTAAGGTGTTCTACTGATGTGTGGTTAGTTAGTTAAGGTGTTCTACTCAGGTGTAGTTGGACAGTTAAGGTGTTCTACTCAGGTGTGGTTGGACAGTTAAGATGTTCTACTGATGTGTGGTTGGTTAGTTAATGTGTTCTACTCAGGTGTGTTTGGACAGTTAAGGTGTTCTACTCAGGTGTGGTTGGACAGCTAAGGTGTTCTATTCTGGTGTAATTGGACAGTTAAGGTGTTCTATTCAGGTGTAGTTGGACAGTTAAGGTGTTCTACTCAGGTGTAGTTGGACAGTTAACGTGTTCTCCTGATGTGTGGTTGGTTAGTTAAGGTGTTCTACTCAGGTGTAGTTGGACAGTTAAAGTGTTCTACTCAGCTGTGGTTGGACAGTTAAGATGTCCTACTGATGTGTGGTTGGTTAGTTAAGGTGTTCTACTCAGGTGTAGTTGGAGAGTTAAGGTGTTCTACTCAGGTCTGGTTGGACAGTTAAGGTGTTCTACTGATGTGTGGTTGGTTAGTTAAGGTGTTCTACTCAGGTGTGGTTGAACAGTTAAGGTGTTCTACTCAGGTGTGGTTGGACAGTTAAGGTGTTCTACTGATGTGTGGTTGGTTAGTTAAGGTGTTCTACTCAGGTGTGGTTGAACAGTTAAGGTGTTCTACTCAGGTGTGGTTGGACAGCTAAGGTGTTCTACTCAGGTGTGGTTGGACAGCTAAGGTCTTCTACTCAAGTGTAGTTGGACATTTAAGGTGTTCTACTCAGGTGTAGTTGAACAGTTAAGGTGTTCTACTCAGGTGTGGTTGAACAGTTAAGGTGTTCTACACAGGTGTATTTGGACAGTTAAGGTGTTCTACTCAGGTGTAGTTGAACAGTTAAGGTGTTCTATTCAGGTGTAGTTGGACAGTTAAGGTGTTCTACTCAGGTGTAGTTGGACAGTTAACGTGTTCTCCTGATGTGTGGTTGGTTAGTTAAGGTGTTCTACTCAGGTGTAGTTGGACAGTTAAAGTGTTCTACTCAGCTGTGGTTGGACAGTTAAGATGTTCTACTGATGTGTGGTTGGTTAGTTAATGTGTTCTACTCAGGTGTGTTTGGACAGTTAAGGTGTTCTACTCAGGTGTGGTTGGACAGCTAAGGTGTTCTATTCTGGTGTAGTTGGACAGTTAAGGTGTTCTATTCAGGTGTAGTTGGACAGTTAAGGTGTTCTACTCAGGTGTAGTTGGACAGTTAACGTGTTCTCCTGATGTGTGGTTGGTTAGTTAAGGTGTTCTACTCAGGTGTAGTTGGACAGTTAAAGTGTTCTACTCAGCTGTGGTTGGACAGTTAAGATGTCCTACTGATGTGTGGTTGGTTAGTTAAGGTGTTCTACTCAGGTGTAGTTGGAGAGTTAAGGTGTTCTACTCAGGTCTGGTTGGACAGTTAAGGTGTTCTACTGATGTGTGGTTGGTTAGTTAAGGTGTTCTACTCAGGTGTGGTTGAACAGTTAAGGTGTTCTACTCAGGTGTGGTTGGACAGTTAAGGTGTTCTACTGATGTGTGGTTGGTTAGTTAAGGTGTTCTACTCAGGTGTGGTTGAACAGTTAAGGTGTTCTACTCAGGTGTGGTTGGACAGCTAAGGTGTTCTACTCAGGTGTGGTTGGACAGCTAAGGTCTTCTACTCAAGTGTAGTTGGACATTTAAGGTGTTCTACTCAGGTGTAGTTGAACAGTTAAGGTGTTCTACTCAGGTGTGGTTGAACAGTTAAGGTGTTCTACACAGGTGTATTTGGACAGTTAAGGTGTTCTACTCAGGTGTAGTTGAACAGTTAAGGTGTTCTATTCAGGTGTAGTTGGACAGTTAAGGTGTTCTACTCAGGTGTGGTTGAACAGTTAAGGTGTTCTACTGAGGTGTAGTTGGACAGTTAAGGTGTTGTATTCAGGTGTTGTTGAACAGTTAAGGTGTTCTATTCAGGTGTGGTTGAACAGTTAAGGTGTTCTATTCAGGTGTGGTTGGACAGTTAAAGTGGTCTACTCAGGTGTGGTTGGTTAGTTAAGGTGTTCTACTCAGGTGTAGTTGATCAGTTAAGGTGTTCTATTCAGGTGTAGTTGGACAGTTAAGGTGGTCTACTCAGGTGTAGTTGGACAGTTAAGGTGTTCTACTGATGTGTGGTTGGTTAGTTAAGGTGTTCTACTCAGGTGTAGTTGAACAGTTAAGGTGTTCTGCTCAGCTGTGGTTGGACAGTTAAGGTGTTCTACTGATGTGTGGTTGGTTAGTTAAGGTGTTCTACTCAGGTGTAGTTGGACAGTTAAGGTGTTCTACTCAGGTGTGGTTGGACAGTTAACTTGTTCTACTGATGTGTGTTTGGTTAGTTAAGGTGTTCTACTCAGGTGTGGTTGAACAGTTGAGCTGTTCTACTCAGGTGTGGCTGGACAGCTAAGGTGTTCTACTCAGGTGTGGTTGGACAGTTAAGGTGTTCTACTGATGTGTGTTTGGTTAGTTAAGGTGTTCTACTCAGGTGTGGTTGAACAGTTGAGTTGTTCTTGGACAGCTAAGGTGTTCTACTCAAGTGTAGTTGGACATTTAAGGTGTTCTACTCAGGTGTAGTTGAACAGTTAAGGTGTTCTATTCAGGTGTAGTTGAACAGTTAAGGTGTTCTATTCAGGTGTGGTTGGTTAGTTAAGGTGGTCTACTCAGGTGTAGATGGATAGTTAAGGTGTTCTACTCAGGTGTAGATGGACAGTTAAGGTGTTCTACTCAGGTCTAGTTGGACAGTTAAGGTGTTCTACTCAGGTGTGGTTGAACAGTTAAGGTGTTCTACTCAGGTGTGGGTGGACAGCTAAGGTGTTCTACGCAGGTGTGATTGGACAGTTAAGGTGTTCTACTCAGGTGTGGTTGGACAGCTAAGGTGTTCTACTCAGGTGTAGATGGACAGTTAAGGTGTTCTACTCAGGTGTGGTTGGACAGGTAAGGTGTTCTACTCAGGTGTAGGTGGACAGTTAAGGTGTTCTACTGATGTGTGGTTGGTTAGTTAAGGTGTTCTACTCAGGTGTAGTTGGACATTTAAGATGTTCTACGCAGGTGTAGTTGGACAGTTAATGTGTTCTCCTCATGTGTGATTGGACAGTTAAGGTGTTCTACTGATGCGTGGTTGGTTAGTTAAGGTGTTCTATTCAGGTGTAGTTGGACAGTTAAGGTGTTCTACTCAGGTGTAGTTGGACAGTTAAGGTGTTCTACTCAGGTGTAGTTGGACAGTTAAGGTGTTCTACTCAGGTGTGATTGGACAGTTAAGGTGTTCTACTCAGGTGTAGTTGGACAGTTAAGGTGTTCTCCTGATGTGTGGTTGGTTAGTTAAGGTGTTCTACTCAGGTGTAGTTGGACATTTAAGATGTTCTACGCAGGTGTAGTTGGACAGTTAATGTGTTCTCCTCATGTGTGATTGGACAGTTAAGGTGTTCTACTGATGCGTGGTTGGTTAGTTAAGGTGTTCTATTCAGGTGTAGTTGGACAGTTAAGGTGTTCTACTCAGGTGTAGTTGGACAGTTAAGGTGTTCTACTCAGGTGTAGTTGGACAGTTAAGGTGTTCTACTCAGGTGTGATTGGACAGTTAAGGTGTTCTACTCAGGTGTAGTTGGACAGTTAAGGTGTTCTACTCAGGTGTGATTGGACAGTTAAAGTGTTCTACTCAGATGTGGTTGGACAGTTAAGATGTTCTACTGATGTGTGGTTGGTTAGTTAAGGTGTTCTACTCAGGTGTAGTTGAACAGTTAAGGTGTTCTACTCAGCTGTGGTTGGACAGTTAAGGTGTTCTACTCAGGTGTGGTTGGACAGTTAAGGTGTTCTACTCAGGTGTAGTTGGACGGTTAAGGTGTTCTCCTGATGTGTGGTTGGTTAGTTAAGGTGTTCTACGCAGGTGTAGTTGGACAGTTAAAGTGTTCTACTCAGATGTGGTTGGACAGTTAAGATGTTCTACTGATGTGTGGTTGGTTAGTTAAGGTGTTCTACTCAGGGGTAGTTGAACAGTTAAGGTGTTCTACTCAGCTGTGGTTGGACAGTTAAGGTGTTCTACTGATGTGTGGTTGAACAGTTAAGGTGCTCTACTCAGGTGTAGTTGGACATTTAAGGTGTTCTATTCAGGTGTAGTTGGACAGTTAAGGTGTTCTACTGATGTGTGGTTGGTTAGTTAAGGTGTTCTAATCAGGTGTGGTTGGACAGTTAAGGTGTTCTACTCATGTGTAGTTGAACAGTTAAGGTGTTCTATTCAGGTGTGGTTGGTTAGTTAATTTGTTCTATTCAGGTGTGGTTGGTTAGTTAAGGTGGTCTACTCAGGTGTAGATGGACAGTTTAGGTGTTCGACTCAGGTGTGGTTGGTTATATAAGGTGGTCTACTCAGGTGTAGATGGACAGTTAACGTGTTCTACTGATGTGTGGTTGGTTAGTTAAGGTGTTCTACTCAGGTGTGGTTGAACAGTTAAGGTGTTCTACTCAGGTGTGGTTGGACAGCTAAGGTGTTCTACTCAGGTGTGGTTGGACAGCTAAGGTCTTCTACTCAAGTGTAGTTGGACATTTAAGGTGTTCTACTCAGGTGTAGTTGAACAGTTAAGGTGTTCTACTCAGGTGTGGTTGAACAGTTAAGGTGTTCTACACAGGTGTATTTGGACAGTTAAGGTGTTCTACTCAGGTGTAGTTGAACAGTTAAGGTGTTCTATTCAGGTGTAGTTGGACAGTTAAGGTGTTCTACTCAGGTGTGGTTGAACAGTTAAGGTGTTCTACTGAGGTGTAGTTGGACAGTTAAGGTGTTGTATTCAGGTGTTGTTGAACAGTTAAGGTGTTCTATTCAGGTGTGGTTGAACAGTTAAGGTGTTCTATTCAGGTGTGGTTGGACAGTTAAAGTGGTCTACTCAGGTGTGGTTGGTTAGTTAAGGTGTTCTACTCAGGTGTAGTTGATCAGTTAAGGTGTTCTATTCAGGTGTAGTTGGACAGTTAAGGTGGTCTACTCAGGTGTAGTTGGACAGTTAAGGTGTTCTACTGATGTGTGGTTGGTTAGTTAAGGTGTTCTACTCAGGTGTAGTTGAACAGTTAAGGTGTTCTGCTCAGCTGTGGTTGGACAGTTAAGGTGTTCTACTGATGTGTGGTTGGTTAGTTAAGGTGTTCTACTCAGGTGTAGTTGGACAGTTAAGGTGTTCTACTCAGGTGTGGTTGGACAGTTAACTTGTTCTACTGATGTGTGTTTGGTTAGTTAAGGTGTTCTACTCAGGTGTGGTTGAACAGTTGAGCTGTTCTACTCAGGTGTGGCTGGACAGCTAAGGTGTTCTACTCAGGTGTGGTTGGACAGTTAAGGTGTTCTACTGATGTGTGTTTGGTTAGTTAAGGTGTTCTACTCAGGTGTGGTTGAACAGTTGAGTTGTTCTTGGACAGCTAAGGTGTTCTACTCAAGTGTAGTTGGACATTTAAGGTGTTCTACTCAGGTGTAGTTGAACAGTTAAGGTGTTCTATTCAGGTGTAGTTGAACAGTTAAGGTGTTCTATTCAGGTGTGGTTGGTTAGTTAAGGTGGTCTACTCAGGTGTAGATGGATAGTTAAGGTGTTCTACTCAGGTGTAGATGGACAGTTAAGGTGTTCTACTCAGGTCTAGTTGGACAGTTAAGGTGTTCTACTCAGGTGTGGTTGAACAGTTAAGGTGTTCTACTCAGGTGTGGGTGGACAGCTAAGGTGTTCTACGCAGGTGTGATTGGACAGTTAAGGTGTTCTACTCAGGTGTGGTTGGACAGCTAAGGTGTTCTACTCAGGTGTAGATGGACAGTTAAGGTGTTCTACTCAGGTGTGGTTGGACAGGTAAGGTGTTCTACTCAGGTGTAGGTGGACAGTTAAGGTGTTCTACTGATGTGTGGTTGGTTAGTTAAGGTGTTCTACTCAGGTGTAGTTGGACATTTAAGATGTTCTACGCAGGTGTAGTTGGACAGTTAATGTGTTCTCCTCATGTGTGATTGGACAGTTAAGGTGTTCTACTGATGCGTGGTTGGTTAGTTAAGGTGTTCTATTCAGGTGTAGTTGGACAGTTAAGGTGTTCTACTCAGGTGTAGTTGGACAGTTAAGGTGTTCTACTCAGGTGTAGTTGGACAGTTAAGGTGTTCTACTCAGGTGTGATTGGACAGTTAAGGTGTTCTACTCAGGTGTAGTTGGACAGTTAAGGTGTTCTCCTGATGTGTGGTTGGTTAGTTAAGGTGTTCTACTCAGGTGTAGTTGGACATTTAAGATGTTCTACGCAGGTGTAGTTGGACAGTTAATGTGTTCTCCTCATGTGTGATTGGACAGTTAAGGTGTTCTACTGATGCGTGGTTGGTTAGTTAAGGTGTTCTATTCAGGTGTAGTTGGACAGTTAAGGTGTTCTACTCAGGTGTAGTTGGACAGTTAAGGTGTTCTACTCAGGTGTAGTTGGACAGTTAAGGTGTTCTACTCAGGTGTGATTGGACAGTTAAGGTGTTCTACTCAGGTGTAGTTGGACAGTTAAGGTGTTCTACTCAGGTGTGATTGGACAGTTAAAGTGTTCTACTCAGATGTGGTTGGACAGTTAAGATGTTCTACTGATGTGTGGTTGGTTAGTTAAGGTGTTCTACTCAGGTGTAGTTGAACAGTTAAGGTGTTCTACTCAGCTGTGGTTGGACAGTTAAGGTGTTCTACTCAGGTGTGGTTGGACAGTTAAGGTGTTCTACTCAGGTGTAGTTGGACGGTTAAGGTGTTCTCCTGATGTGTGGTTGGTTAGTTAAGGTGTTCTACTCAGGTGTAGTTGGACATTTAAGATGTTCTACGCAGGTGTAGTTGGACAGTTAATGTGTTCTCCTCATGTGTGATTGGACAGTTAAGGTGTTCTACTGATGCGTGGTTGGTTAGTTAAGGTGTTCTATTCAGGTGTAGTTGGACAGTTAAGGTGTTCTACTCAGGTGTAGTTGGACAGTTAAGGTGTTCTACTCAGGTGTAGTTGGACAGTTAAGGTGTTCTACTCAGGTGTGATTGGACAGTTAAGGTGTTCTACTCAGGTGTAGTTGGACAGTTAAGGTGTTCTACTCAGGTGTGATTGGACAGTTAAAGTGTTCTACTCAGATGTGGTTGGACAGTTAAGATGTTCTACTGATGTGTGGTTGGTTAGTTAAGGTGTTCTACTCAGGTGTAGTTGAACAGTTAAGGTGTTCTACTCAGCTGTGGTTGGACAGTTAAGGTGTTCTACTCAGGTGTGGTTGGACAGTTAAGGTGTTCTACTCAGGTGTAGTTGGACGGTTAAGGTGTTCTCCTGATGTGTGGTTGGTTAGTTAAGGTGTTCTACGCAGGTGTAGTTGGACAGTTAAAGTGTTCTACTCAGATGTGGTTGGACAGTTAAGATGTTCTACTGATGTGTGGTTGGTTAGTTAAGGTGTTCTACTCAGGGGTAGTTGAACAGTTAAGGTGTTCTACTCAGCTGTGGTTGGACAGTTAAGGTGTTCTACTGATGTGTGGTTGAACAGTTAAGGTGCTCTACTCAGGTGTAGTTGGACATTTAAGGTGTTCTATTCAGGTGTAGTTGGACAGTTAAGGTGTTCTACTGATGTGTGGTTGGTTAGTTAAGGTGTTCTAATCAGGTGTGGTTGGACAGTTAAGGTGTTCTACTCATGTGTAGTTGAACAGTTAAGGTGTTCTATTCAGGTGTGGTTGGTTAGTTAATTTGTTCTATTCAGGTGTGGTTGGTTAGTTAAGGTGGTCTACTCAGGTGTAGATGGACAGTTTAGGTGTTCGACTCAGGTGTGGTTGGTTATATAAGGTGGTCTACTCAGGTGTAGATGGACAGTTAACGTGTTCTACTGATGTGTGGTTGGTTAGTTAAGGTGTTCTACTCAGGTGTGGTTGAACAGTTAAGGTGTTCTACTCAGGTGTGGTTGGACAGCTAAGGTGTTCTACTCAGGTGTGGTTGGACAGCTAAGGTCTTCTACTCAAGTGTAGTTGGACATTTAAGGTGTTCTACTCAGGTGTAGTTGAACAGTTAAGGTGTTCTACTCAGGTGTGGTTGAACAGTTAAGGTGTTCTACACAGGTGTATTTGGACAGTTAAGGTGTTCTACTCAGGTGTAGTTGAACAGATAAGGTGTTCTATTCAGGTGTAGTTGGACAGTTAAGGTGTTCTACTCAGGTGTGGTTGAACAGTTAAGGTGTTCTACTGAGGTGTAGTTGGACAGTTAAGGTGTTGTATTCAGGTGTTGTTGAACAGTTAAGGTGTTCTATTCAGGTGTGGTTGAACAGTTAAGGTGTTCTATTCAGGTGTGGTTGGACAGTTAAAGTGGTCTACTCAGGTGTGGTTGGTTAGTTAAGGTGTTCTACTCAGGTGTAGTTGATCAGTTAAGGTGTTCTATTCAGGTGTAGTTGGACAGTTAAGGTGGTCTACTCAGGTGTAGTTGGACAGTTAAGGTGTTCTACTGATGTGTGGTTGGTTAGTTAACGTGTTCTACTCAGGTGTAGTTGAACAGTTAAGGTGTTCTGCTCAGCTGTGGTTGGACAGTTAAGGTGTTCTACTGATGTGTGGTTGGTTAGTTAAGGTGTTCTACTCAGGTGTAGTTGGACAGTTAAGGTGTTCTACTCAGGTGTGGTTGGACAGTTAACTTGTTCTACTGATGTGTGTTTGGTTAGTTAAGGTGTTCTACTCAGGTGTGGTTGAACAGTTGAGCTGTTCTACTCAGGTGTGGCTGGACAGCTAAGGTGTTCTACTCAGGTGTGGTTGGACAGTTAAGGTGTTCTACTGATGTGTGTTTGGTTAGTTAAGGTGTTCTACTCAGGTGTGGTTGAACAGTTGAGTTGTTCTTGGACAGCTAAGGTGTTCTACTCAAGTGTAGTTGGACATTTAAGGTGTTCTACTCAGGTGTAGTTGAACAGTTAAGGTGTTCTATTCAGGTGTAGTTGAACAGTTAAGGTGTTCTATTCAGGTGTGGTTGGTTAGTTAAGGTGGTCTACTCAGGTGTAGATGGATAGTTAAGGTGTTCTACTCAGGTGTAGATGGACAGTTAAGGTGTTCTACTCAGGTCTAGTTGGACAGTTAAGGTGTTCTACTCAGGTGTGGTTGAACAGTTAAGGTGTTCTACTCAGGTGTGGGTGGACAGCTAAGGTGTTCTACGCAGGTGTGATTGGACAGTTAAGGTGTTCTACTCAGGTGTGGTTGGACAGCTAAGGTGTTCTACTCAGGTGTAGATGGACAGTTAAGGTGTTCTACTCAGGTGTGGTTGGACAGGTAAGGTGTTCTACTCAGGTGTAGGTGGACAGTTAAGGTGTTCTACTGATGTGTGGTTGGTTAGTTAAGGTGTTCTACTCAGGTGTAGTTGGACATTTAAGATGTTCTACGCAGGTGTAGTTGGACAGTTAATGTGTTCTCCTCATGTGTGATTGGACAGTTAAGGTGTTCTACTGATGCGTGGTTGGTTAGTTAAGGTGTTCTATTCAGGTGTAGTTGGACAGTTAAGGTGTTCTACTCAGGTGTAGTTGGACAGTTAAGGTGTTCTACTCAGGTGTAGTTGGACAGTTAAGGTGTTCTACTCAGGTGTGATTGGACAGTTAAGGTGTTCTACTCAGGTGTAGTTGGACAGTTAAGGTGTTCTCCTGATGTGTGGTTGGTTAGTTAAGGTGTTCTACTCAGGTGTAGTTGGACATTTAAGATGTTCTACGCAGGTGTAGTTGGACAGTTAATGTGTTCTCCTCATGTGTGATTGGACAGTTAAGGTGTTCTACTGATGCGTGGTTGGTTAGTTAAGGTGTTCTATTCAGGTGTAGTTGGACAGTTAAGGTGTTCTACTCAGGTGTAGTTGGACAGTTAAGGTGTTCTACTCAGGTGTAGTTGGACAGTTAAGGTGTTCTACTCAGGTGTGATTGGACAGTTAAGGTGTTCTACTCAGGTGTAGTTGGACAGTTAAGGTGTTCTACTCAGGTGTGATTGGACAGTTAAAGTGTTCTACTCAGATGTGGTTGGACAGTTAAGATGTTCTACTGATGTGTGGTTGGTTAGTTAAGGTGTTCTACTCAGGTGTAGTTGAACAGTTAAGGTGTTCTACTCAGCTGTGGTTGGACAGTTAAGGTGTTCTACTCAGGTGTGGTTGGACAGTTAAGGTGTTCTACTCAGGTGTAGTTGGACGGTTAAGGTGTTCTCCTGATGTGTGGTTGGTTAGTTAAGGTGTTCTACGCAGGTGTAGTTGGACAGTTAAAGTGTTCTACTCAGATGTGGTTGGACAGTTAAGATGTTCTACTGATGTGTGGTTGGTTAGTTAAGGTGTTCTACTCAGGGGTAGTTGAACAGTTAAGGTGTTCTACTCAGCTGTGGTTGGACAGTTAAGGTGTTCTACTGATGTGTGGTTGAACAGTTAAGGTGCTCTACTCAGGTGTAGTTGGACATTTAAGGTGTTCTATTCAGGTGTAGTTGGACAGTTAAGGTGTTCTACTGATGTGTGGTTGGTTAGTTAAGGTGTTCTAATCAGGTGTGGTTGGACAGTTAAGGTGTTCTACTCATGTGTAGTTGAACAGTTAAGGTGTTCTATTCAGGTGTGGTTGGTTAGTTAATTTGTTCTATTCAGGTGTGGTTGGTTAGTTAAGGTGGTCTACTCAGGTGTAGATGGACAGTTTAGGTGTTCGACTCAGGTGTGGTTGGTTATATAAGGTGGTCTACTCAGGTGTAGATGGACAGTTAACGTGTTCTACTGATGTGTGGTTGGTTAGTTAAGGTGTTCTACTCAGGTGTGGTTGAACAGTTAAGGTGTTCTACTCAGGTGTGGTTGGACAGCTAAGGTGTTCTACTCAGGTGTGGTTGGACAGCTAAGGTCTTCTACTCAAGTGTAGTTGGACATTTAAGGTGTTCTACTCAGGTGTAGTTGAACAGTTAAGGTGTTCTACTCAGGTGTGGTTGAACAGTTAAGGTGTTCTACACAGGTGTATTTGGACAGTTAAGGTGTTCTACTCAGGTGTAGTTGAACAGTTAAGGTGTTCTATTCAGGTGTAGTTGGACAGTTAAGGTGTTCTACTCAGGTGTGGTTGAACAGTTAAGGTGTTCTACTGAGGTGTAGTTGGACAGTTAAGGTGTTGTATTCAGGTGTTGTTGAACAGTTAAGGTGTTCTATTCAGGTGTGGTTGAACAGTTAAGGTGTTCTATTCAGGTGTGGTTGGACAGTTAAAGTGGTCTACTCAGGTGTGGTTGGTTAGTTAAGGTGTTCTACTCAGGTGTAGTTGATCAGTTAAGGTGTTCTATTCAGGTGTAGTTGGACAGTTAAGGTGGTCTACTCAGGTGTAGTTGGACAGTTAAGGTGTTCTACTGATGTGTGGTTGGTTAGTTAAGGTGTTCTACTCAGGTGTAGTTGAACAGTTAAGGTGTTCTGCTCAGCTGTGGTTGGACAGTTAAGGTGTTCTACTGATGTGTGGTTGGTTAGTTAAGGTGTTCTACTCAGGTGTAGTTGGACAGTTAAGGTGTTCTACTCAGGTGTGGTTGGACAGTTAACTTGTTCTACTGATGTGTGTTTGGTTAGTTAAGGTGTTCTACTCAGGTGTGGTTGAACAGTTGAGCTGTTCTACTCAGGTGTGGCTGGACAGCTAAGGTGTTCTACTCAGGTGTGGTTGGACAGTTAAGGTGTTCTACTGATGTGTGTTTGGTTAGTTAAGGTGTTCTACTCAGGTGTGGTTGAACAGTTGAGTTGTTCTTGGACAGCTAAGGTGTTCTACTCAAGTGTAGTTGGACATTTAAGGTGTTCTACTCAGGTGTAGTTGAACAGTTAAGGTGTTCTATTCAGGTGTAGTTGAACAGTTAAGGTGTTCTATTCAGGTGTGGTTGGTTAGTTAAGGTGGTCTACTCAGGTGTAGATGGATAGTTAAGGTGTTCTACTCAGGTGTAGATGGACAGTTAAGGTGTTCTACTCAGGTCTAGTTGGACAGTTAAGGTGTTCTACTCAGGTGTGGTTGAACAGTTAAGGTGTTCTACTCAGGTGTGGGTGGACAGCTAAGGTGTTCTACGCAGGTGTGATTGGACAGTTAAGGTGTTCTACTCAGGTGTGGTTGGACAGCTAAGGTGTTCTACTCAGGTGTAGATGGACAGTTAAGGTGTTCTACTCAGGTGTGGTTGGACAGGTAAGGTGTTCTACTCAGGTGTAGGTGGACAGTTAAGGTGTTCTACTGATGTGTGGTTGGTTAGTTAAGGTGTTCTACTCAGGTGTAGTTGGACATTTAAGATGTTCTACGCAGGTGTAGTTGGACAGTTAATGTGTTCTCCTCATGTGTGATTGGACAGTTAAGGTGTTCTACTGATGCGTGGTTGGTTAGTTAAGGTGTTCTATTCAGGTGTAGTTGGACAGTTAAGGTGTTCTACTCAGGTGTAGTTGGACAGTTAAGGTGTTCTACTCAGGTGTAGTTGGACAGTTAAGGTGTTCTACTCAGGTGTGATTGGACAGTTAAGGTGTTCTACTCAGGTGTAGTTGGACAGTTAAGGTGTTCTCCTGATGTGTGGTTGGTTAGTTAAGGTGTTCTACTCAGGTGTAGTTGGACATTTAAGATGTTCTACGCAGGTGTAGTTGGACAGTTAATGTGTTCTCCTCATGTGTGATTGGACAGTTAAGGTGTTCTACTGATGCGTGGTTGGTTAGTTAAGGTGTTCTATTCAGGTGTAGTTGGACAGTTAAGGTGTTCTACTCAGGTGTAGTTGGACAGTTAAGGTGTTCTACTCAGGTGTAGTTGGACAGTTAAGGTGTTCTACTCAGGTGTGATTGGACAGTTAAGGTGTTCTACTCAGGTGTAGTTGGACAGTTAAGGTGTTCTACTCAGGTGTGATTGGACAGTTAAAGTGTTCTACTCAGATGTGGTTGGACAGTTAAGATGTTCTACTGATGTGTGGTTGGTTAGTTAAGGTGTTCTACTCAGGTGTAGTTGAACAGTTAAGGTGTTCTACTCAGCTGTGGTTGGACAGTTAAGGTGTTCTACTCAGGTGTGGTTGGACAGTTAAGGTGTTCTACTCAGGTGTAGTTGGACGGTTAAGGTGTTCTCCTGATGTGTGGTTGGTTAGTTAAGGTGTTCTACTCAGGTGTAGTTGGACATTTAAGATGTTCTACGCAGGTGTAGTTGGACAGTTAATGTGTTCTCCTCATGTGTGATTGGACAGTTAAGGTGTTCTACTGATGCGTGGTTGGTTAGTTAAGGTGTTCTATTCAGGTGTAGTTGGACAGTTAAGGTGTTCTACTCAGGTGTAGTTGGACAGTTAAGGTGTTCTACTCAGGTGTAGTTGGACAGTTAAGGTGTTCTACTCAGGTGTGATTGGACAGTTAAGGTGTTCTACTCAGGTGTAGTTGGACAGTTAAGGTGTTCTACTCAGGTGTGATTGGACAGTTAAAGTGTTCTACTCAGATGTGGTTGGACAGTTAAGATGTTCTACTGATGTGTGGTTGGTTAGTTAAGGTGTTCTACTCAGGTGTAGTTGAACAGTTAAGGTGTTCTACTCAGCTGTGGTTGGACAGTTAAGGTGTTCTACTCAGGTGTGGTTGGACAGTTAAGGTGTTCTACTCAGGTGTAGTTGGACGGTTAAGGTGTTCTCCTGATGTGTGGTTGGTTAGTTAAGGTGTTCTACGCAGGTGTAGTTGGACAGTTAAAGTGTTCTACTCAGATGTGGTTGGACAGTTAAGATGTTCTACTGATGTGTGGTTGGTTAGTTAAGGTGTTCTACTCAGGGGTAGTTGAACAGTTAAGGTGTTCTACTCAGCTGTGGTTGGACAGTTAAGGTGTTCTACTGATGTGTGGTTGAACAGTTAAGGTGCTCTACTCAGGTGTAGTTGGACATTTAAGGTGTTCTATTCAGGTGTAGTTGGACAGTTAAGGTGTTCTACTGATGTGTGGTTGGTTAGTTAAGGTGTTCTAATCAGGTGTGGTTGGACAGTTAAGGTGTTCTACTCATGTGTAGTTGAACAGTTAAGGTGTTCTATTCAGGTGTGGTTGGTTAGTTAATTTGTTCTATTCAGGTGTGGTTGGTTAGTTAAGGTGGTCTACTCAGGTGTAGATGGACAGTTTAGGTGTTCGACTCAGGTGTGGTTGGTTATATAAGGTGGTCTACTCAGGTGTAGATGGACAGTTAACGTGTTCTACTGATGTGTGGTTGGTTAGTTAAGGTGTTCTACTCAGGTGTGGTTGAACAGTTAAGGTGTTCTACTCAGGTGTGGTTGGACAGCTAAGGTGTTCTACTCAGGTGTGGTTGGACAGCTAAGGTCTTCTACTCAAGTGTAGTTGGACATTTAAGGTGTTCTACTCAGGTGTAGTTGAACAGTTAAGGTGTTCTACTCAGGTGTGGTTGAACAGTTAAGGTGTTCTACACAGGTGTATTTGGACAGTTAAGGTGTTCTACTCAGGTGTAGTTGAACAGTTAAGGTGTTCTATTCAGGTGTAGTTGGACAGTTAAGGTGTTCTACTCAGGTGTGGTTGAACAGTTAAGGTGTTCTACTGAGGTGTAGTTGGACAGTTAAGGTGTTGTATTCAGGTGTTGTTGAACAGTTAAGGTGTTCTATTCAGGTGTGGTTGAACAGTTAAGGTGTTCTATTCAGGTGTGGTTGGACAGTTAAAGTGGTCTACTCAGGTGTGGTTGGTTAGTTAAGGTGTTCTACTCAGGTGTAGTTGATCAGTTAAGGTGTTCTATTCAGGTGTAGTTGGACAGTTAAGGTGGTCTACTCAGGTGTAGTTGGACAGTTAAGGTGTTCTACTGATGTGTGGTTGGTTAGTTAACGTGTTCTACTCAGGTGTAGTTGAACAGTTAAGGTGTTCTGCTCAGCTGTGGTTGGACAGTTAAGGTGTTCTACTGATGTGTGGTTGGTTAGTTAAGGTGTTCTACTCAGGTGTAGTTGGACAGTTAAGGTGTTCTACTCAGGTGTGGTTGGACAGTTAACTTGTTCTACTGATGTGTGTTTGGTTAGTTAAGGTGTTCTACTCAGGTGTGGTTGAACAGTTGAGCTGTTCTACTCAGGTGTGGCTGGACAGCTAAGGTGTTCTACTCAGGTGTGGTTGGACAGTTAAGGTGTTCTACTGATGTGTGTTTGGTTAGTTAAGGTGTTCTACTCAGGTGTGGTTGAACAGTTGAGTTGTTCTTGGACAGCTAAGGTGTTCTACTCAAGTGTAGTTGGACATTTAAGGTGTTCTACTCAGGTGTAGTTGAACAGTTAAGGTGTTCTATTCAGGTGTAGTTGAACAGTTAAGGTGTTCTATTCAGGTGTGGTTGGTTAGTTAAGGTGGTCTACTCAGGTGTAGATGGATAGTTAAGGTGTTCTACTCAGGTGTAGATGGACAGTTAAGGTGTTCTACTCAGGTCTAGTTGGACAGTTAAGGTGTTCTACTCAGGTGTGGTTGAACAGTTAAGGTGTTCTACTCAGGTGTGGGTGGACAGCTAAGGTGTTCTACGCAGGTGTGATTGGACAGTTAAGGTGTTCTACTCAGGTGTGGTTGGACAGCTAAGGTGTTCTACTCAGGTGTAGATGGACAGTTAAGGTGTTCTACTCAGGTGTGGTTGGACAGGTAAGGTGTTCTACTCAGGTGTAGGTGGACAGTTAAGGTGTTCTACTGATGTGTGGTTGGTTAGTTAAGGTGTTCTACTCAGGTGTAGTTGGACATTTAAGATGTTCTACGCAGGTGTAGTTGGACAGTTAATGTGTTCTCCTCATGTGTGATTGGACAGTTAAGGTGTTCTACTGATGCGTGGTTGGTTAGTTAAGGTGTTCTATTCAGGTGTAGTTGGACAGTTAAGGTGTTCTACTCAGGTGTAGTTGGACAGTTAAGGTGTTCTACTCAGGTGTAGTTGGACAGTTAAGGTGTTCTACTCAGGTGTGATTGGACAGTTAAGGTGTTCTACTCAGGTGTAGTTGGACAGTTAAGGTGTTCTCCTGATGTGTGGTTGGTTAGTTAAGGTGTTCTACTCAGGTGTAGTTGGACATTTAAGATGTTCTACGCAGGTGTAGTTGGACAGTTAATGTGTTCTCCTCATGTGTGATTGGACAGTTAAGGTGTTCTACTGATGCGTGGTTGGTTAGTTAAGGTGTTCTATTCAGGTGTAGTTGGACAGTTAAGGTGTTCTACTCAGGTGTAGTTGGACAGTTAAGGTGTTCTACTCAGGTGTAGTTGGACAGTTAAGGTGTTCTACTCAGGTGTGATTGGACAGTTAAGGTGTTCTACTCAGGTGTAGTTGGACAGTTAAGGTGTTCTACTCAGGTGTGATTGGACAGTTAAAGTGTTCTACTCAGATGTGGTTGGACAGTTAAGATGTTCTACTGATGTGTGGTTGGTTAGTTAAGGTGTTCTACTCAGGTGTAGTTGAACAGTTAAGGTGTTCTACTCAGCTGTGGTTGGACAGTTAAGGTGTTCTACTCAGGTGTGGTTGGACAGTTAAGGTGTTCTACTCAGGTGTAGTTGGACGGTTAAGGTGTTCTCCTGATGTGTGGTTGGTTAGTTAAGGTGTTCTACGCAGGTGTAGTTGGACAGTTAAAGTGTTCTACTCAGATGTGGTTGGACAGTTAAGATGTTCTACTGATGTGTGGTTGGTTAGTTAAGGTGTTCTACTCAGGGGTAGTTGAACAGTTAAGGTGTTCTACTCAGCTGTGGTTGGACAGTTAAGGTGTTCTACTGATGTGTGGTTGAACAGTTAAGGTGCTCTACTCAGGTGTAGTTGGACATTTAAGGTGTTCTATTCAGGTGTAGTTGGACAGTTAAGGTGTTCTACTGATGTGTGGTTGGTTAGTTAAGGTGTTCTAATCAGGTGTGGTTGGACAGTTAAGGTGTTCTACTCATGTGTAGTTGAACAGTTAAGGTGTTCTATTCAGGTGTGGTTGGTTAGTTAATTTGTTCTATTCAGGTGTGGTTGGTTAGTTAAGGTGGTCTACTCAGGTGTAGATGGACAGTTTAGGTGTTCGACTCAGGTGTGGTTGGTTATATAAGGTGGTCTACTCAGGTGTAGATGGACAGTTAACGTGTTCTACTGATGTGTGGTTGGTTAGTTAAGGTGTTCTACTCAGGTGTAGTTGAACAGTTAATGTGTTCTACTCAGCTGTGGTTGGACAATTAAGGTGTTCTACTGATGTGTGGTTAGTTAGTTAAGGTGTTCTACTCAGGTGTAGTTGGACAGTTAAGGTGTTCTACTCAGGTGTGGTTGGACAGTTAAGATGTTCTACTGATGTGTGGTTGGTTAGTTAATGTGTTCTACTCAGGTGTGTTTGGACAGTTAAGGTGTTCTACTCAGGTGTGGTTGGACAGCTAAGGTGTTCTATTCTGGTGTAGTTGGACAGTTAAGGTGTTCTATTCAGGTGTAGTTGGACAGTTAAGGTGTTCTACTCAGGTGTAGTTGGACAGTTAACGTGTTCTGCTGATGTGTGGTTGGTTAGTTAAGGTGTTCTACTCAGGTGTAGTTGGACAGTTAAAGTGTTCTACTCAGCTGTGGTTGGACAGTTAAGATGTTCTACTGATGTGTGGTTGGTTAGTTAAGGTGTTCTATTCAGGTGTAGTTGGACAGTTAAGGTGTTCTACTCAGGTGTGGTTGGACAGTTAAGGTGTTCTACTGATGTGTGGTTGGTTAGTTAAGGTGTTCTACTCAGGTGTGGTTGAACAGTTAAGGTGTTCTACTCAGGTGTGGTTGGACAGCTAAGGTGTTCTACTCAGGTGTGGTTGGACAGCTAAGGTATTCTACTCAAGTGTAGTTGGACATTTAAGGTGTTCTACTCAGGTGTAGTTGAACAGTTAAGGTGTTCTACTCAGGTGTGGTTGAACAGTTAAGGTGTTCTACTCAGGTGTAGTTGGACAGTTAAGGTGTTCTACTCAGGTGTAGTTGAACAGTTAAGGTGTTCTATTCAGGTGTAGTTGGACAGTTAATTTGTTCTACTCAGGTGTGGTTGAACAGTTAAGGTGTTCTACTGAGGTGTAGTTGGACAGTTAAGGTGTTCTATTCAGGTGTTGTTGAACAGTTAAGGTGTTCTACTGATGTGTGGTTGGACAGTTAAGGTGTTCTACTCAGGTGTAGTTGAACAGTTAAGGTGTTCTACTCAGGTGTGTTTGGACAGTTAAGGTGTTCTATTCAGGTGTGGTTGAACAGTTAAGGTGTTCTACTGATGTGTGGTTGGACAGTTAAGATGTCCTACTCAGATGTAGTTGAACAGTTAAGGTGTTCTATTCAGGTGTGGTTGAACAGTTAAAGTGTTCTACTCAGGTGTAGTTGGACAGTTAAGGTGTTCTACTCAGGTCTAGTTGGACAGTTAAGGTGTTCTACTGGTGTGTGGTTTGTTAGTTAAGGTGTTCTACTCATGTGTAGTTGAACAGTTAAGGTGTTCTACTCAGGTGTGGTTGGACAGTTAAGATGTTCTACTCAGATGTAGTTAAACAGTTAAGGTGTTCTATTCAGGTGTAGTTGGACAGTTAAGGTGTTCTACTCAGGTGTAGTTGGACAGTTAAGGTGTTCTACTCAGGCGTAGTTGGACAGTTAAGGTGTTCTACTGATATGTGGTTGGTTAGTTAAGGTGTTCTACTCAGGTGAAGTTGGACATTTAAGGTGTTCTATTCAGGTGTAGTTGGACAGTTAAGGTGTCCTATTCAGGTGTGGTTGAACAGTTAAGGTGTTCTATTCAGGTGTGGTTGGACAGTTAAAGTGGTCTACTCAGGTGTGGTTGGTTAGTTAAGGTGTTCTACTCAGGTGTAGTTGATCAGTTAAGGTGTTCTATTCAGGTGTAGTTGGACAGTTAAGGTGGTCTACTCAGGTGTAGTTGGACAGTTAAGGTGTTCTACTGATGTGTGGTTGGTTAGTTAAGGTGTTCTACTCAGGTGTAGTTGAACAGTTAAGGTGTTCTGCTCAGCTGTGGTTGGACAGTTAAGGTGTTCTACTGATGTGTGGTTGGTTAGTTAAGGTGTTCTACTCAGGTGTAGTTGGACAGTTAAGGTGTTCTACTCAGTTGTGGTTGGACAGTTAACTTGTTCTACTGATGTGTGTTTGGTTAGTTAAGGTGTTCTACTCAGGTGTGGTTGAACAGTTGAGCTGTTCTACTCAGGTGTGGCTGGACAGCTAAGGTGTTCTACTCAGGTGTAGTTGGACAGTTAACGTGTTCTCCTGATGTGTGGTTGGTTAGTTAAGGTGTTCTACTCAGGTGTAGTTGGACAGTTAAAGTGTTCTACTCAGCTGTGGTTGGACAGTTAAGATGTCCTACTGATGTGTGGTTGGTTAGTTAAGGTGTTCTACTCAGGTGTAGTTGGAGAGTTAAGGTGTTCTACTCAGGTCTGGTTGGACAGTTAAGGTGTTCTACTGATGTGTGGTTGGTTAGTTAAGGTGTTCTACTCAGGTGTGGTTGAACAGTTAAGGTGTTCTACTCAGGTGTGGTTGGACAGTTAAGGTGTTCTACTGATGTGTGGTTGGTTAGTTAAGGTGTTCTACTCAGGTGTGGTTGAACAGTTAAGGTGTTCTACTCAGGTGTGGTTGGACAGCTAAGGTGTTCTACTCAGGTGTGGTTGGACAGCTAAGGTCTTCTACTCAAGTGTAGTTGGACATTTAAGGTGTTCTACTCAGGTGTAGTTGAACAGTTAAGGTGTTCTACTCAGGTGTGGTTGAACAGTTAAGGTGTTCTACACAGGTGTATTTGGACAGTTAAGGTGTTCTACTCAGGTGTAGTTGAACAGTTAAGGTGTTCTATTCAGGTGTAGTTGGACAGTTAAGGTGTTCTACTCAGGTGTGGTTGAACAGTTAAGGTGTTCTACTGAGGTGTAGTTGGACAGTTAAGGTGTTGTATTCAGGTGTTGTTGAACAGTTAAGGTGTTCTACTGATGTGTGGTTGGACAGTTAAGGTGTTCTACTCAGGTGTAGTTGAACAGTTAAGGTGTTCTACTCAGGTGTGTTTGGACAGTTAAGGTGTTCTATTCAGGTATGGTTGAACAGTTAAGATGTTCTACTGATGTGTGGTTGGACAGTTAAGATGTCCTACTCAGATGTAGTTGAACAGTTAAGGTGTTCTATTCAGGTGTGGTTGAACAGTTAAAGTGTTCTACTCAGGTGTAGTTGGACAGTTAAGGTGTTCTACTCAGGTGTAGTTGGACAGTTAAGGTGTTCTACTGGTGTGTGGTTGGTTAGTTAAGGTGTTCTACTCATGTGTAGTTGAACAGTTAAGGTATTCTACTCAGGTGTAGTTGGACAGTTAAGGTGTTCTATTCAGGTGTGGTTTAACAGTTAAGGTGTTCTACTCAGGTGTGGTTGGACAGTTAAGATGTTCTACTCAGGTGTAGTTGAACAGTTAACGTGTTCTATTCAGGTGTAGTTGGACAGTTAAGGTGTTCTACTCAGGTGTAGTTGGACAGTTAAGGTGTTCTACTCAGGCGTGGTTGGACAGTTAAGGTGTTCTACTGATATGTGGTTGGTTAGTTAAGGTGTTCTACTCAGGTGAAGTTGGGCATTTAAGGTGTTCTATTCAGGTGTAGTTGGACAGTTAAGGTGTTCTATTCAGGTGTGGTTGAACAGTTAAGGTGTTCTATTCAGGTGTGGTTGGACAGTTAAAGTGGTCTACTCAGGTGTAGTTGATCAGTTAAGGTGTTCAATTCAGGTGTAGTTGGACAGTTAAGGTGGTCTTCTCAGGTGTAGTTAGACAGTTAAGGTGTTCTACTGATGTGTGGTTGGTTAGTTAAGGTGTTCTACTCAGGTGTAGTTGGAGAGTTAAAGTGTTCTACTCAGCTGTGGTTGGACAGTTAAGATGTTCTACTGATGTGTGGTTGGTTAGTTAAGGTGTTCTACTCAGGTGTAGTTGGAGAGTTAAGGTGTTCTACTCAGGTCTGGTTGGACAGTTAATGTGTTCTACTGATGTGTGGTTGGTTAGTTAAGGTGTTCTACTCAGGTGTGGTTGAACAGTTAAGGTGTTCTACTCAGGTGTGGTTGGACAGTTAAGGTGTTCTTCTGATGTGTGGTTGGTTAGTTAAGGTGTTCTACTCAGGTGTGGTTGAACAGTTAAGGTGTTCTACTCAGGTGTGGTTGGACAGCTAATGTGTTCTACTCAGGTGTGGTTGGACAGCTAAGGTGTTCTACTCAAGTGTAGTTGGACATTTAAGGTGTTCTACTCAGGTGTAGTTGAACAGTTAAGGTGTTCTACTAAGGTGTAGTTGGACAGTTAAGGTGTTCTATTCAGGTGTGGTTGAACAGTTAAGGTGTTCTACTCAGGTGTAGTTGGACAGTTAAGGTGTTCTACTCAGGTGTAGTTGGACAGTTAAGGTGTTCTACTCAGGTGTGGTTGGACAGTTAAGGTGTTCTACTCAGGTGTAGTTGGACGGTTAAGGTGTTCTTCTGATGTGTGGTTGGTTAGTTAAGGTGTTCTACGCAGGTGTAGTTGGACAGTTAAAGTGTTCTACTCAGATGTGGTTGGACAGTTAAGATGTTCTACTGATGTGTGGTTGGTTAGTTAAGGTGTTCTACTCAGGGGTAGTTGAACAGTTAAGGTGTTCTACTCAGCTGTGGTTGGACAGTTAAGGTGTTCTACTGATGTGTGGTTGAACAGTTAAGGTGGTCTACTCAGGTGTAGTTGGACATTTAAGGTGTTCTATTCAGGTGTAGTTGGACAGTTAAGGTGTTCTACTGATGTGTGGTTGGTTAGTTAAGGTGTTCTAATCAGGTGTGGTTGGACAGTTAAGGTGTTCTACTCATGTGTAGTTGAACAGTTAAGGTGTTCTATTCAGGTGTGGTTGGTTAGTTAATTTGTTCTATTCAGGTGTGGTTGGTTAGTTAAGGTGGTCTACTCAGGTGTAGATGGACAGTTTAGGTGTTCGACTCAGGTGTGGTTGGTTATATAAGGTGGTCTACTCAGGTGTAGATGGACAGTTAACGTGTTCTACTGATGTGTGGTTGGTTAGTTAAGGTGTTCTACTCAGGTGTAGTTGAACAGTTAAGGTGTTCTACTCAGCTGTGGTTGGACAATTAAGGTGTTCTACTGATGTGTGGTTAGTTAGTTAAGGTGTTCTACTCAGGTGTAGTTGGACAGTTAAGGTGTTCTACTCAGGTGTGGTTGGACAGTTAAGATGTTCTACTGATGTGTGGTTGGTTAGTTAATGTGTTCTACTCAGGTGTGTTTGGACAGTTAAGGTGTTCTACTCAGGTGTGGTTGGACAGCTAAGGTGTTCTATTCTGGTGTAGTTGGACAGTTAAGGTGTTCTATTCAGGTGTAGTTGGACAGTTAAGGTGTTCTACTCAGGTGTAGTTGGACAGTTAACGTGTTCTCCTGATGTGTGGTTGGTTAGTTAAGGTGTTCTACTCAGGTGTAGTTGGACAGTTAAAGTGTTCTACTCAGCTGTGGTTGGACAGTTAAGATGTCCTACTGATGTGTGGTTGGTTAGTTAAGGTGTTCTACTCAGGTGTAGTTGGAGAGTTAAGGTGTTCTACTCAGGTCTGGTTGGACAGTTAAGGTGTTCTACTGATGTGTGGTTGGTTAGTTAAGGTGTTCTACTCAGGTGTGGTTGAACAGTTAAGGTGTTCTACTCAGGTGTGGTTGGACAGTTAAGGTGTTCTACTGATGTGTGGTTGGTTAGTTAAGGTGTTCTACTCAGGTGTGGTTGAACAGTTAAGGTGTTCTACTCAGGTGTGGTTGGACAGCTAAGGTGTTCTACTCAGGTGTGGTTGGACAGCTAAGGTCTTCTACTCAAGTGTAGTTGGACATTTAAGGTGTTCTACTCAGGTGTAGTTGAACAGTTAAGGTGTTCTACTCAGGTGTGGTTGAACAGTTAAGGTGTTCTACACAGGTGTATTTGGACAGTTAAGGTGTTCTACTCAGGTGTAGTTGAACAGTTAAGGTGTTCTATTCAGGTGTAGTTGGACAGTTAAGGTGTTCTACTCAGGTGTGGTTGAACAGTTAAGGTGTTCTACTGAGGTGTAGTTGGACAGTTAAGGTGTTGTATTCAGGTGTATTTGAACAGTTAAGGTGTTCTACTGATGTGTGGTTGGACAGTTAAGGTGTTCTACTCAGGTGTAGTTGAACAGTTAAGGTGTTCTACTCAGGTGTGTTTGGACAGTTAAGGTGTTCTATTCAGGTATGGTTGAACAGTTAAGATGTTCTACTGATGTGTGGTTGGACAGTTAAGATGTCCTACTCAGATGTAGTTGAACAGTTAAGGTGTTCTATTCAGGTGTGGTTGAACAGTTAAAGTGTTCTACTCAGGTGTAGTTGGACAGTTAAGGTGTTCTACTCAGGTGTAGTTGGACAGTTAAGGTGTTCTACTGGTGTGTGGTTGGTTAGTTAAGGTGTTCTACTCATGTGTAGTTGAACAGTTAAGGTATTCTACTCAGGTGTAGTTGGACAGTTAAGGTGTTCTATTCAGGTGTGGTTTAACAGTTAAGGTGTTCTACTCAGGTGTGGTTGGACAGTTAAGATGTTCTACTCAGGTGTAGTTGAACAGTTAACGTGTTCTATTCAGGTGTAGTTGGACAGTTAAGGTGTTCTACTCAGGTGTAGTTGGACAGTTAAGGTGTTCTACTCAGGCGTGGTTGGACAGTTAAGGTGTTCTACTGATATGTGGTTGGTTAGTTAAGGTGTTCTACTCAGGTGAAGTTGGGCATTTAAGGTGTTCTATTCAGGTGTAGTTGGACAGTTAAGGTGTTCTATTCAGGTGTGGTTGAACAGTTAAGGTGTTCTATTCAGGTGTGGTTGGACAGTTAAAGTGGTCTACTCAGGTGTAGTTGATCAGTTAAGGTGTTCAATTCAGGTGTAGTTGGACAGTTAAGGTGGTCTTCTCAGGTGTAGTTAGACAGTTAAGGTGTTCTACTGATGTGTGGTTGGTTAGTTAAGGTGTTCTACTCAGGTGTAGTTGGAGAGTTAAAGTGTTCTACTCAGCTGTGGTTGGACAGTTAAGATGTTCTACTGATGTGTGGTTGGTTAGTTAAGGTGTTCTACTCAGGTGTAGTTGGAGAGTTAAGGTGTTCTACTCAGGTCTGGTTGGACAGTTAATGTGTTCTACTGATGTGTGGTTGGTTAGTTAAGGTGTTCTACTCAGGTGTGGTTGAACAGTTAAGGTGTTCTACTCAGGTGTGGTTGGACAGTTAAGGTGTTCTTCTGATGTGTGGTTGGTTAGTTAAGGTGTTCTACTCAGGTGTGGTTGAACAGTTAAGGTGTTCTACTCAGGTGTGGTTGGACAGCTAATGTGTTCTACTCAGGTGTGGTTGGACAGCTAAGGTGTTCTACTCAAGTGTAGTTGGACATTTAAGGTGTTCTACTCAGGTGTAGTTGAACAGTTAAGGTGTTCTACTAAGGTGTAGTTGGACAGTTAAGGTGTTCTATTCAGGTGTGGTTGAACAGTTAAGGTGTTCTACTCAGGTGTGGTTGGACAGATAAGGTGTTCTACTCAGGTGTAGTTGAACAGTTAAGGTGTTCTATTCAGGTGTAGTTGGACAGTTAAGGTGTTCTACTCAGGTATGGTTGAACAGTTAAGGTGTTCTACTCAGGTGTAGTTGGACAGTTAAGGTGTTCTACTCAGGTGTAGTTGAACAGTTAAGGTGTTCTATTCAGGTGTAGTTGGACAGTTAAGGTGTTCTACTCAGGTGTGGTTGAACAGTTAAGGTGTTCTACTGAGGTGTAGTTGGACAGTTAAGGTGTTCTATTCAGGTGTTGTTGAACAGTTAAGGTGTTCTACTGATGTGTGGTTGGACAGTTAAGGTGTTCTACTCAGGTGTAGTTGAACAGTTAAGGTGTTCTACTCAGGTGTGTTTGGACAGTTAAGGTGTTCTATTCAGGTGTGGTTGAACAGTTAAGGTGTTCTACTGATGTGTGGTTGGACAGTTAAGATGTCCTACTCAGGTGTAGTTGGACAGTTAAGATGTTCTACTCATGTGTAGTTGAACAGTTAAGGTGTTCTACTCAGGTGTAGTTGGACAGTTAAGGTGTTCTATTCAGGTGTAGTTGGACAGTTAAGGTGTTCTACTCAGGTGTAGTTGGACAGTTAAGGTGTTCTACTCAGGCGTGGTTGGACAGTTAAGATGTTCTACTGATATGTGGTTGGTTAGTTGAGGTGTTCTACTCAAGTAAAGTTGGGCATTTAAGGTGTTCTATTCAGGTGTAGTTGAACAGTTAAGGTGTTCTATTCAGGTTTGGTTGGACAGTTAAAGTGGTCTACTCAGGTGTGGTTGGTTAGTTAAGGTGTTCTACTCAGGTGTAGTTGATCAGTTAAGGTGTTCAATTCAGGTGTAGTTGGACAGTTAAGGTGGTCTTCTCAGGTGTAGTTGGACAGTTAAGGTGTTCTACTGATGTGTGGTTGGTTAGTTAAGGTGTTCTACTCAGGTGTAGTTGAACAGTTAAGGTGTTCTACTCAGGTGTGGTTGGACAGTTAAGGTGTTCTACTGATGTGTGTTTGGTTAGTTAAGGTGTTCTACTCAGGTGTGGTTGAACAGTTGAGTTGTTCTACTCAGGTGTGGCTGGACAGCTAAGGTGTTCTACTCAAGTGTAGCTGGACATTTAAGGTGTTCTACTCAGGTGTAGTTGAACAGTTAAGGTGTTCTATTCAGGTGTAGTTGAACAGTTAAGGTGTTCTATTCAGGTGCGGTTGGTTAGTTAAGGTGGTCTACTCAGGTGTAGATGGATAGTTAAGGTGTTCTACTCAGGTGTAGATGGACAGTTAAGGTGTTCTACTCAAGTCTAGTTGGACAGTTAAGGTGTTCTACTCAGGTGTGGTTGAACAGTTAAGGTGTTCTACTCAGGTGTGGGGGGACAGCTAAGGTGTTCTATGCAGGTGTGGTTGAGCAGTTAAGGTGTTCTACTCAGGTGTGGTTGGACAGCTAAGGTGTTCAACTCAGGTGTAGTTGGACAGTTAATGTGTTCTACTCAGGTGTGGTTGGACAGGTAAGGTGTTCTACTCAGGTGTGGTTGAACAGTTAATGTGTTCTACTGAGGTGTAGTTGGACAGTTAAGGTGTTCAATTCAGGTGTTGTTGAACAGTTAAGGTGTTCTACTGATGTGTGGTTGGACAGTTAAGGTGTTCTACTCAGGTGTAGTTGAACAGTTAAGGTGTTCTACGCAGGTGTGTTTGGACAGTTAAGGTGTTCTATTCAGGTGTGGTTGAACAGTTAAGGTGTTCTACTGATGTGTGGTTGGACAGTTAAATGTCCTACTCAGATGTAGTTGAACAGTTAAGGTGTTCTATTCAGGTGTGGTTGAACAGTTAAAGTGTTCTACTCAGGTGTAGTTGGACAGTTAAGGTGTTCTACTCAGGTGTAGTTGGACAGTTAAGGTGTTCTACTGGTGTGTTTGGTTAGTTAAGGTGTTCTACTCATGTGTAGTTGGACATTTAAGGTTTTCTATTCAGGTGTAGTTTGACATGTTAAGGTATTCTACTCAGGTGTGGTTGGACAGTTAAGGTGTTCTACTGATATGTGGTTGGACAGTTAAGGTGTTCTACTGATATGTGGTTGGTTAGTTAAGGTGTTCTACTCAGGTGAAGTTGAACAGTTAAGGTGTTCTATTCAGGTGTAGTTGGACAGTTAAGGTGTTCTACTCAGGTGTGGTTGAACAGTTAGTGTGTTCTACTGAGGTGTAGTTGGACAGTTAAGGTGTTCTATTCAGGTGTTGTTGAACAGTTAAGGTGTTCTACTGATGTGTGGTTGGACAGTTAAGGTGTTCTACTCAGGTGTAGTTGAACAGTTAAGGTGTTCTACTCAGGTGTGTTTGGACAGTTAAGGTGTTCTATTCAGGTGTGGTTGAACAGTTAAGGTGTTCTACTGATGTGTGGTTGGACAGTTAAGATGTCCTACTCAGATGTAGTTGAACAGTTAAGGTGTTCTATTCAGGTGTGGTTGAACAGTTAAAGTGTTCTACTCAGGTGTAGTTGGACAGTTAAGGTGTTCTACTCAGGTGTAGATGGACAGTTAAGGTGTTCTACTGATGTGTGGTTGGTTAGTTAAGGTGTTCTACTCATGTGTAGTTGGACATTTAAGGTGTTATATTCAGGTGTAGTTGGACAGTTAAGGTGTTCTACTCAGGTGTGGTTGAACAGTTAAGGTATTCTACTCAGGTGTAGTTGGACAGTTAAGGTGTTCTACTCAGGTGTGGTTGGACAGTTAAGGTGTTCTACTCAGGTGTGGTTGAACAGTTAAGGTATTCTACTCAGGTGTAGTTGGACAGTTAAGGTGTTCTATTCAGGTGGGGTTGAACAGTTAAGGTGTTCTACTCAGGTGTGGTTGGACAGTTAAGATGTTCTACTCAGATGTAGTTGAACAGTTAAGGTGTTCTATTCAGGTGTAGTTGGACAGTTAAGGTGTTCTACTCAGGTGTAGTTGGACAGTTAAGGTGTTCTACTCAGGCGTAGTTGGACAGTTAAGGTGTTCTACTGATATGTGGTTGGTTAGTTAAGGTGTTCTACTCAGGTGAAGTTGGACATTTAAGGTGTTCTATTCAGGTGTAGTTGGACAGTTAAGGTGTTCTATTCAGGTGTGGTTGAACAGTTAAGGTGTTCTATTCAGGTGTGGTTGGACAGTTAAAGTGGTCTACTCAGGTGTGGTTGGTTAGTTAAGGTGTTCTACTCAGGTGTAGTTGATCAGTTAAGGTGTTCTATTCAGGTGTAGTTGGACAGTTAAGGTGGTCTACTCAGGTGTAGTTGGACAGTTAAGGTGTTCTACTGATGTGTGGTTGGTTAGTTAAGGTGTTCTACTCAGGTGTAGTTGAACAGTTAAGGTGTTCTACTCAGCTGTGGTTGGACAGTTAAGGTGTTCTACTGATGTGTGGTTGGTTAGTTAAGGTGTTCTACTCAGGTGTAGTTGGACAGTTAAGGTGTTCTACTCAGGTGTGGTTGGACAGTTAACGTGTTCTACTGATGTGTGTTTGGTTAGTTAAGTTGTTCTACTCAGGTGTGGTTGAACAGTTGAGCTGTTCTACTCAGGTGTGGCTGGACAGCTAAGGTGTTCTACTCAGGTGTGGTTGGACAGTTAAGGTGTTCTACTGATGTGTGTTTGGTTAGTTAAGGTGTTCTACTCAGGTGTGGTTGAACAGTTGAGTTGTTCTACTCAGGTGTGGCTGGACAGCTAAGGTGTTCTACTCAAGTGTAGTTGGACATTTAAGGTGTTCTACTCAGGTGTAGTTGAACAGTTAAGGTGTTCTATTCAGGTGTAGTTGAACAGTTAAGGTGTTCTATTCAGGTGTGGTTGGTTAGTTAAGGTGGTCTACTCAGGTGTAGATGGATAGTTAAGGTGTTCTACTCAGGTGTAGATGGACAGTTAAGGTGTTCTACTCAGGTCTAGTTGGACAGTTAAGGTGTTCTACTCAGGTGTGATTGAACAGTTAAGGTGTTCTACTCAGGTGTGGGTGGACAGCTAATGTGTTCTACGCAGGTGTGATTGGACAGTTAAGGTGTTCTACTCAGGTGTGGTTGGACAGCTAAGGTGTTCTACTCAGGTGTAGATGGACAGTTAAGGTGTTCTACTCAAGTGTGGTTGGACAGGTAAGGTGTTCTACTCAGGTGTAGGTGGACAGTTAAGGTGTTCTACTGATGTGTGGTTGGTTAGTTAAGGTGTTCTACTCAGGTGTAGTTGGACATTTAAGATGTTCTACGCAGGTGTAGTTGGACAGTTAATGTGTTCTCCTCATGTGTGATTGGACAGTTAAGGTGTTCTACTGATGTGTGGTTGGTTAGTTAAGGTGTTCTACGCAGGTGTAGTTGGACAGTTAAAGTGTTCTACTCAGATGTGGTTGGACAGTTAAGATGTTCTACTGATGTGTGGTTGGTTAGTTAAGGTGTTCTACTCAGGTGCAGTTGAACAGTTAAGGTGTTCTACTCAGCTGTGGTTGGACAGTTAAGGTGTTCTACTCAGGTGTGGTTGGACAGTTAACGTGTTCTACTCAGGTGTAGTTGGACAGTTAAGGTGTTCTCCTGATGTGTGGTTGGTTAGTTAAGGTGTTCTACGCAGGTGTAGTTGGACAGTTAAAGTGTTCTACTCAGATGTGGTTGGACAGTTAAGATGTTCTACTGATGTGTGGTTGGTTAGTTAAGGTGTTCTACGCAGGTGTAGTTGGACAGTTAAAGTGTTCTACTCAGATGTGGTTGGACAGTTAAGATGTTCTACTGATGTGTGGTTGGTTAGTTAAGGTGTTCTACTCAGGTGTAGATGGACAGTTAAGGTGTTCTATTCAGGTGTAGTTGGACAGTTAAGGTGTTCTACTCAGGTGTAGTTGGACAGTTAAGGTGTTCTACTCAGGTGTGATTGGACAGTTAAGGTGTTCTACTCAGGTGTAGTTGGACAGTTAAGGTGTTCTCCTGATGTGTGGTTGGTTAGTTAAGGTGTTCTACGCAGGTGTAGTTGGACAGTTAAAGTGTTCTACTCAGATGTGGTTGGACAGTTAAGATGTTCTACTGATGTGTGGTTGGTTAGTTAAGGTGTTCTACTCAGGTGCAGTTGAACAGTTAAGGTGTTCTACTCAGCTGTGGTTGGACAGTTAAGGTGTTCTACTCAGGTGTGGTTGGACAGTTAAGGTGTTCTACTCAGGTGTAGTTGGAAAGTTAAGGTGTTCTCCTGATGTGTGGTTGGTTAGTTAAGGTGTTCTACGCAGGTGTAGTTGGACAGTTAAAGTGTTCTACTCAGATGTGGTTGGACAGTTAAGATGTTCTACTGATGTGTGGTTGGTTAGTTAAGGTGTTCTACTCAGGTGTAGTTGAACAGTTAAGGTGTTCTACTCAGCTGTGGTTGGACAGTTAAGGTGTTCTACTGATGTGTGGTTGAACAGTTAAGGTGGTCTACTCAGGTGTAGTTGGACATTTAAGGTGTTCTATTCAGGTGTAGTTGGACAGTTAAGGTGTTCTACTGATGTGTGGTTGGTTAGTTAAGGTGTTCTAATCAGGTGTGGTTGGACAGTTAAGGTGTTCTACTCATGTGTAGTTGAACAGTTAAGGTGTTCTATTCAGGTGTGGTTGGTTAGTTAAGGTGTTCTATTCAGGTGTGGTTGGTTAGTTAAGGTGGTCTACTCAGGTGTAGATGGACAGTTTAGGTGTTCTACTCAGGTGTGGTTGGTTATATAAGGTGGTCTACTCAGGTGTTAGATGGACAGTTAACGTGTTCTACTGATGTCTGGTTGGTTAGTTAAGGTGTTCTACTCAGGTGTAGTTGAACAGTTAAGGTGTTCTACTCAGCTGTGGTTGGACAATTAAGGTGTTCTACTGATGTGTGGTTGGTTAGTTAAGGTGTTCTACTCAGGTGTAGTTGAACAGTTAAGGTGTTCTATTCAGGTGTAGTTGGACACTTAAGGTGTTCTACTCAGGTGTAGTTGGACAGTTAAGGTGTTCTACTCAGGTGTAGTTGAACAGTTAAGGTGTTCTATTCAGGTGTAGTTGGACAGTTAAGGTGTTCTACTCAGGTGTGGTTGAACAGTTAAGGTGTTCTACTGAGGTGTAGTTGGACAGTTAAGGTGTTCTATTCAGGTGTTGTTGAACAGTTAAGGTGTTCTACTGATGTGTGGTTGGACAGTTAAGGTGTTCTACTCAGGTGTAGTTGAACAGTTAAGGTGTTCTACTCAGGTGTGTTTGGACAGTTAAGGTGTTCTATTCAGGTGTGGTTGAACAGTTAAGGTGTTCTACTGATGTGTGGTTGGACAGTTAAGATGTCCTA
This sequence comes from Eledone cirrhosa, assembly GCA_964016885.1. Taxonomy (NCBI): domain Eukaryota; kingdom Metazoa; phylum Mollusca; class Cephalopoda; order Octopoda; family Eledonidae; genus Eledone; species Eledone cirrhosa. Next base: position 348,567,395 of record OZ024742.1, read on the forward strand.
CTCAGGTGTAGTTGGACAGTTAAGGTGTTCTACTCAGGTGTAGTTGAACAGTTAAGGTGTTCTATTCAGGTGTAGTTGAACAGTTAAGGTGTTCTATTCAGGTGTGGTTGAACAGTTAAAGTGTTCTACTGGTGTGTGGTTGGTTAGTTAAGGTGTTCTACTCATGTGTAGTTGAACAGTTAAGGTATTCTACTCAGGTGTAGTTGGACAGTTAATATGTTCTACTCAGGTGTAGTTGAACAGTTAAGGTGTTCTACTCAGGTGTAGTTGGACAGTTAAGATGTTCTACTCATGTGTAGTTGAACAGTTAAGGTGTTCTACTCAGGTGTAGTTGGACAGTTAAGGTGTTCTATTCAGGTGTAGTTGGACAGTTAAGGTGTTCTACTCAGGTGTAGTTGGACAGTTAAGGTGTTCTACTCAGGCGTGGTTGGACAGTTAAGATGTTCTACTGATATGTGGTTGGTTAGTTGAGGTGTTCTACTCAGGTGTAGTTGAACAGTTAAGGTATTCTACTCAGGTGTAGTTGGACAGTTAAGATGTTCTACTGAGGTGTAGTTGAACAGTTAAGGTGTTCTACTCAGGTGTAGTTGGACAGTTAAGGTGTTCTACTCAGGTGTAGTTGATCAGTTAAGGTGTTCAATTCAGGTGTAGTTGGACAGTTAAGGTGGTCTTCTCAGGTGTAGTTGGACAGTTAAGGTGTTCTACTGATGTGTGGTTGGTTAGTTAAGGTGTTCTACTCAGGTGTAGTTGAACAGTTAAGGTGTTCTACTCAGGTGTGGTTGGACAGTTAAGGTGTTCTACTGATGTGTGTTTGGTTAGTTAAGGTGTTCTACTCAGGTGTGGTTGAACAGTTGAGTTGTTCTACTCAGGTGTGGCTGGACAGCTAAGGTGTTCTACTCAAGTGTAGTTGGACATTTAAGGTGTTCTACTCAGGTGTAGTTGAACAGTTAAGGTGTTCTATTCAGGTGTAGTTGAACAGTTAAAGTGTTCTATTCAGGTGCGGTTGGTTAGTTAAGGTGGTCTACTCAGGTGTAGATGGATAGTTAAGGTGTTCTACTCAGGTGTAGATGGACAGTTAAGGTGTTCTACTCAAGTCTAGTTGGACAGTTAAGGTGTTCTACTCAGGTGTGGTTGAACAGATAAGGTGTTCTACTCAGGTGTGGGGGGACAGCTAAGGTGTTCTACGCAGGTGTGGTTGGACAGTTAAGGTGTTCTACTCAGGTGTGGTTGGACAGCTAAGGTGTTCAACTCAGGTGTAGTTGGACAGGTAAGGTGTTCTACTCAGGTGTGGTTGAACAGTTAATGTGTTCTACTGAGGTGTAGTTGGACAGTTAAGGTGTTCTATTCAGGTGTTGTTGAACAGTTAAGGTGTTCTACTGATGTGTGTGGTTGGACAGTTAAGGTGTTCTACTCAGGTGTAGTTGAACAGTTAAGGTGTTCTACTCAGGTGTGTTTGGACAGTTAAGGTGTTCTATTCAGGTGTGGTTGAACAGTTAAGGTGTTCTACTGATGTGTGGTTGGACAGTTAAGATGTCCTACTCAGATGTAGTTGAACAGTTAAAGTGTTCTATTCAGGTGTGGTTGAACAGTTAAAGTGTTCTACTCAGGTGTAGTTGGACAGTTAAGGTGTTCTACTCAGGTGTAGTTGGACAGTTAAGGTGTTCTACTGGTGTGTGGTTGGTTAGTTAAGGTGTTCTACTCATGTGTAGTTGGACATTTAAGGTTTTCTATTCAGGTGTAGTTTGACATGTTAAGGTATTCTACTCAGGTGTGGTTGGACAGTTAAGGTGTTCTACTGATATGTGGTTGGACAGTTAAGGTGTTCTACTGATATGTGGTTGGTTAGTTAAGATGTTCTACTCAGGTGAAGTTGAACAGTTAAGGTGTTCTATTCAGGTGTAGTTGGACAGTTAAGGTGTTCTACTCAGGTGTGGTTGAACAGTTAATGTGTTCTACTGAGGTGTAGTTGGACAGTTAAGGTGTTCTATTCAGGTGTTGTTGAACAGTTAAGGTGTTCTACTGATGTGTGGTTGGACAGTTAAGGTGTTCTACTGATGTGTGATTGGTTAGTTAAGGTGTTCTACTCAGGTGTGTTTGGACAGTTAAGGTGTTCTATTCAGGTGTGGTTGAACAGTTAAGGTGTTCTACTGATGTGTGGTTGGACAGTTAAGATGTCCTACTCAGATGTAGTTGAACAGTTAAGGTGTTCTATTCAGGTGTGGTTGAACAGTTAAAGTGTTCTACTCAGGTGTAGTTGGACAGTTAAGGTGTTCTACTCAGGTGTAGTTGGACAGTTAAGGTGTTCTACTGGTGTGTGGTTGGTTAGTTAAGGTGTTCTACTCATGTGTAGTTGGACATTTAAGGTGTTCTATTCAGGTGTAGTTGGACAGTTAAGGTGTTCTACTCAGGTGTGGTTGAACAGTTAAGGTATTCTACTCAGGTGTAGTTGGACAGCTAAGGTGTTCTACTCAGGTGTGGTTGGACAGTTAAGGTGTTCTACTCAGGTGTGGTTGAACAGTTAAGGTATTCTACTCAGGTGTAGTTGGACAGTTAAGGTGTTCTATTCAGGTGGGGTTGAACAGTTAAGGTGTTCTACTCAGGTGTGGTTGGACAGTTAAGATGTTCTACTCAGATGTAGTTGAACAGTTAAGGTGTTCTATTCAGGTGTAGTTGGACAGTTAAGGTGTTCTACTCAGGTGTAGTTGGACAGTTAAGGTGTTCTACTCAGGCGTAGTTGGACAGTTAAGGTGTTCTACTGATATGTGGTTGGTTAGTTAAGGTGTTCTACTCAGGTGAAGTTGGACATTTAAGGTGTTCTATTCAGGTGTAGTTGGACAGTTAAGGTGTTCTATTCAGGTGTGGTTGAACAGTTAAGGTGTTCTATTCAGGTGTGGTTGGACAGTTAAAGTGGTCTACTCAGGTGTGGTTGGTTAGTTAAGGTGTTCTACTCAGGTGTAGTTGATCAGTTAAGGTGTTCTATTCAGGTGTAGTTGGACAGTTAAGGTGGTCTACTCAGGTGTAGTTGGACAGTTAAGGTGTTCTACTGATGTGTGGTTGGTTAGTTAAGGTGTTCTACTCAGGTGTAGTTGAACAGTTAAGGTGTTCTACTCAGCTGTGGTTGGACAGTTAAGGTGTTCTACTGATGTGTGGTTGGTTAGTTAAGGTGTTCTACTCAGGTGTAGTTGGACAGTTAAGGTGTTCTACTCAGGTGAGGTTGGACAGTTAACGTGTTCTACTGATGTGTGTTTGGTTAGTTAAGGTGTTCTACTCAGGTGTGGTTGAACAGTTGAGCTGTTCTACTCAGGTGTGGCTGGACAGCTAAGGTGTTCTACTCAGGTGTGGTTGGACAGTTAATGTGTTCTACTGATGTGTGTTTGGTTAGTTAAGGTGTTCTACTCAGGTGTGGTTGAACAGTTGAGTTGTTCTACTCAGGTGTGGCTGGACAGCTAAGGTGTTCTACTCAAGTGTAGTTGGACATTTAAGGTGTTCTACTCAGGTGTAGTTGAACAGTTAAGGTGTTCTATTCAGGTGTAGTTGAACAGTTAAGGTGTTCTATTCAGGTGTGGTTGGTTAGTTAAGGTGGTCTACTCAGGTGTAGATGGATAGTTAAGGTGTTCTACTCAGGTGTAGATGGACAGTTAAGGTGTTCTACTCAGGTCTAGTTGGACAGTTAAGGTGTTCTACTCAGGTGTGATTGAACAGTTAAGGTGTTCTACTCAGGTGTGGGTGGACAGCTAAGGTGTTCTACGCAGGTGTGATTGGACAGTTAAGGTGTTCTACTCAGGTGTGGTTGGACAGCTAAGGTGTTCTACTCAGGTGTAGATGGACAGTTAAGGTGTTCTACTCAGGTGTGGTTGGACAGGTAAGGTGTTCTACTCAGGTGTAGGTGGACAGTTAAGGTGTTCTACTGATGTGTGGTTGGTTAGTTAAGGTGTTCTACTCAGGTGTAGTTGGACATTTAAGATGTTCTACGCAGGTGTAGTTGGACAGTTAATGTGTTCTCCTCATGTGTGATTGGACAGTTAAGGTGTTCTACTGATGTGTGGTTGGTTAGTTAAGGTGTTCTATTCAGGTGTAGTTGGACAGTTAAGGTGTTCTACTCAGGTGTAGTTGGACAGTTAAGGTGTTCTACTCAGGTGTAGTTGGACAGTTAAGGTGTTCTACTCAGGTGTGATTGGACAGTTAAGGTGTTCTACTCAGGTGTAGTTGGACAGTTAAGGTGTTCTCCTGATGTGTGGTTGGTTAGTTAAGGTGTTCTACGCAGGTGTAGTTGGACAGTTAAAGTGTTCTACTCAGATGTGGTTGGACAGTTAAGATGTTCTACTGATGTGTGGTTGGTTAGTTAAGGTGTTCTACTCAGGTGCAGTTGAACAGTTAAGGTGTTCTACTCAGCTGTGGTTGGACAGTTAAGGTGTTCTACTCAGGTGTGGTTGGACAGTTAAGGTGTTCTACTCAGGTGTAGTTGGACAGTTAAGGTGTTCTCCTGATGTGTGGTTGGTTAGTTAAGGTGTTCTACGCAGGTGTAGTTGGACAGTTAAAGTGTTCTACTCAGATGTGGTTGGACAGTTAAGATGTTCTACTGATGTGTGGTTGGTTAGTTAAGGTGTTCTACTCAGGTGTAGTTGAACAGTTAAGGTGTTCTACTCAGCTGTGGTTGGACAGTTAAGGTGTTCCACTGATGTGTGGTTGAACAGTTAAGGTGGTCTACTCAGGTGTAGTTGGACATTTAAGGTGTTCTATTCAGGTGTAGTTGGACAGTTAAGGTGTTCTACTGATGTGTGGTTGGTTAGTTAAGGTGTTCTAATCAGGTGTGGTTGGACAGTTAAGGTGTTCTAATCATGTGTAGTTGAACAGTTAAGGTGTTCTATTCAGGTGTGGTTGGTTAGTTAAGGTGTTCTATTCAGGTGTGGTTGGTTAGTTAAGGTGGTCTACTCAGGTGTAGATGGACAGTTTAGGTGTTCTACTCAGGTGTGGTTGGTTATATAAGGTGGTCTACTCAGGTGTTAGATGGACAGTTAACGTGTTCTACTGATGTCTGGTTGGTTAGTTAAGGTGTTCTACTCAGGTGTAGTTGAACAGTTAAGGTGTTCTACTCAGCTGTGGTTGGACAATTAAGGTGTTCTACTGATGTGTGGTTAGTTAGTTAAGGTGTTCTACTCAGGTGTAGTTGGACAGTTAAGGTGTTCTACTCAGGTGTGGTTGGACAGTTAAGATGTTCTACTGATGTGTGGTTGGTTAGTTAATGTGTTCTACTCAGGTGTGGTTGGACAGTTAAGGTGTTCTACTCAGGTGTGGTTGGACAGCTAAGGTGTTCTATTCTGGTGTAGTTGGACAGTTAAGGTGTTCTATGCAGGTGTAGTTGGACAGTTAAGGTGTTCTACTCAGGTGTAGTTGGACAGTTAACGTGTTCTCCTGATGTGTGGTTGGTTAGTTAAGGTGTTCTACTCAGGTGTAGTTGGACAGTTAAAGTGTACTACTCAGCTGTGGTTGGACAGTTAAGATGTTCTACTGATGTGTGGTTGGTTAGTTAAGGTGTTCTACTCAGGTGTAGTTGGAGAGTTAAGGTGTTCTACTCAGGTCTGGTTGGACAGTTAAGGTGTTCTACTGATGTGTGGTTGGTTAGTTAAGGTGTTCTACTCAGGTGTGGTTGAACAGTTAAGGTGTTCTACTCAGGTGTGGTTGGACAGTTAAGGTGTTCTACTGATGTGTGGTTGGTTAGTTAAGGTGTTCTACTCAGGTGTGGTTGAACAGTTAAGGTGTTCTACTCAGGTGTGGTTGGACAGCTAATGTGTTCTACTCAGGTGTGGTTGGACAGCTAAGGTGTTCTACTCAAGTGTAGTTGGACATTTAAGGTGTTCTACTCAGGTGTAGTTGAACAGTTAAGGTGTTCTACTCAGGTATGTTTGAACAGTTAAGGTGTTCTACTCAGGTGTAGTTGGACAGTTAAGGTGTTCTACTCAGGTGTAGTTGAACAGTTAAGGTGTTCTACTCAGGTGTGTTTGGACAGTTAAGGTGTTCTATTCAGGTGTGGTTGAACAGTTAAGGTGTTCTACTGATGTGTGGTTGGACAGTTAAGATGTCCTACTCAGATGTAGTTGAACAGTTAAGGTGTTCTATTCAGGTGTGGTTGAACAGTTAAAGTGTTCTACTCAGGTGTAGTTGGACAGTTTAGGTGTTCTACTCAGGTGTAGTTGGACAGTTAAGGTGTTCTACTGGTGTGTGGTTGGTTAGTTAATGTGTTCTACTCATGTGTAGTTGGACATTTAAGGTTTTCTATTCAGGTGTAGTTTGACATGTTAAGGTATTCTACTCAGGTGTGGTTGGACAGTTAAGGTGTTCTACTGATATGTGGTTGGACAGTTAAGGTGTTCTACTGATATGTGGTTGGTTAGTTAAGGTGTTCTACTCAGGTGAAGTTGAACATTTAAGGTGTTCTATTCAGGTGTAGTTGGACAGTTAAGGTGTTCTACTCAGGTGTGGTTGAACAGTTAATGTGTTCTACTGAGGTGTAGTTGGACAGTTAAGGTGTTCTATTCAGGTGTTGTTGAACAGTTAAGGTGTTCTACTGATGTGTGGTTGGACAGTTAAGGTGTTCTACTCAGGTGTAGTTGAACAGTTAAGGTGTTCTACTCAGGTGTGTTTGGACAGTTAAGGTGTTCTATTCAGGTGTGGTTGAACAGTTAAGGTGTTCTACTGATGTGTGGTTGGACAGTTAAGATGTCCTACTCAGATGTAGTTGAACAGTTAAGGTGTTCTATTCAGGTGTGGTTGAACAGTTAAAGTGTTCTACTCAGGTGTAGTTGGACAGTTAAGGTGTTCTACTCAGGTGTAGTTGGACAGTTAAGGTGTTCTACTGGTGTGTGGTTGGTTAGTTAAGGTGTTCTACTCATGTGTAGTTGGACATTTAAGGTGTTCTATTCAGGTGTAGTTGGACAGTTAAGGTGTTCTACTCAGGTGTGGTTGAACAGTTAAGGTATTCTACTCAGGTGTAGTTGGACAGTTAAGGTGTTCTACTCAGGTGTGGTTGGACAGTTAAGGTGTTCTACTCAGGTGTGGTTGAACAGTTAAGGTATTCTACTCAGGTGTAGTTGGACAGTTAAGGTGTTCTATTCAGGTGGGGTTGAACAGTTAAGGTGTTCTACTCAGGTGTGGTTGGACAGTTAAGATGTTCTACTCAGATGTAGTTGAACAGTTAAGGTGTTCTATTCAGGTGTAGTTGGACAGTTAAGGTGTTCTACTCAGGTGTAGTTGGACAGTTAAGGTGTTCTACTCAGGCGTAGTTGGACAGTTAAGGTGTTCTACTGATATGTGGTTGGTTAGTTAAGGTGTTCTACTCAGGTGAAGTTGGACATTTAAGGTGTTCTATTCAGGTGTAGTTGGACAGTTAAGGTGTTCTATTCAGGTGTGGTTGAACAGTTAAGGTGTTCTATTCAGGTGTGGTTGGACAGTTAAAGTGGTCTACTCAGGTGTGGTTGGTTAGTTAAGGTGTTCTACTCAGGTGTAGTTGATCAGTTAAGGTGTTCTATTCAGGTGTAGTTGGACAGTTAAGGTGGTCTACTCAGGTGTAGTTGGACAGTTAAGGTGTTCTACCGATATGTGGTTGGTTAGTTAAGGTGTTCTACTCAGGTGAAGTTGGACATTTAAGGTGTTCTATTCAGGTGTAGTTGGACAGTTAAGGTGTTCTATTCAGGTGTGGTTGAACAGTTAAGGTGTTCTATTCAGGTATGGTTGGACAGTTAAAGTGGTCTACTCAGGTGTGGTTGGTTAGTTAAGGTGTTCTACTCAGGTGTAGTTGATCAGTTAAGGTGTTCTATTCAGGTGTAGTTGGACAGTTAAGGTGGTCTACTCAGGTGTAGTTGGACAGTTAAGGTGTTCTACTGATGTGTGGTTGGTTAGTTAAGGTGTTCTACTCAGGTGTAGTTGAACAGTTAAGGTGTTCTACTCAGCTGTGGTTGGACAGTTAAGGTGTTCTACTGATGTGTGGTTGGTTAGTTAAGGTGTTCCACTCAGGTGTAGTTGGACAGTTAAGGTGTTCTACTCAGGTGTAGTTGGACAGTTAACGTGTTCTACTGATGTGTGTTTGGTTAGTTAAGGTGTTCTACTCAGGTGTGGTTGAACAGTTGAGCTGTTCTACTCAGGTGTGGCTGGACAGCTAAGGTGTTCTACTCAGGTGTGGTTGGACAGTTAATGTGTTCTACTGATGTGTGTTTGGTTAGTTAAGGTGTTCTACTCAGGTGTGGTTGAACAGTTGAGTTGTTCTACTCAGGAGTGGCTGGACAGCTAAGGTGTTCTACTCAAGTGTAGTTGGACATTTAAGGTGTTCTACTCAGGTGTAGTTGAACAGTTAAGGTGTTCTATTCAGGTGTAGTTGAACAGTTAAGGTGTTCTATTCAGGTGTGGTTGGTTAGTTAAGGTGGTCTACTCAGGTGTAGATGGATAGTTAAGGTGTTCTACTCAGGTGTAGATGGACAGTTAAGGTGTTCTACTCAGGTCTAGTTGGACAGTTAAGGTGTTCTACTCAGGTGTGATTGAACAGTTAAGGTGTTCTACTCAGGTGTGGGTGGACAGCTAAGGTGTTCTACGCAGGTGTGATTGGACAGTTAAGGTGTTCTACTCAGGTGTGGTTGGACAGCTAAGGTGTTCTACTCAGGTGTAGATGGACAGTTAAGGTGTTCTACTCAGGTGTAGGTGGACAGTTAAGGTGTTCTACTGATGTGTGGTTGGTTAGTTAAGGTGTTCTACTCAGGTGTAGTTGGACATTTAAGATGTTCTACGCAGGTGTAGTTGGACAGTTAATGTGTTCTCCTCATGTGTGATTGGACAGTTAAGGTGTTCTACTGATGTGTGGTTGGTTAGTTAAGGTGTTCTATTCAGGTGTAGTTGGACAGTTAAGGTGTTCTACTCAGGTGTAGTTGGACAGTTAAGGTGTTCTACTCAGGTGTAGTTGGACAGTTAAGGTGTTCTACTCAGGTGTGATTGGACAGATAAGGTGTTCTACTCAGGTGTAGTTGGACAGTTAAGGTGTTCTCCTGATGTGTGGTTGGTTAGTTAAGGTGTTCTACGCAGGTGTAGTTGGACAGTTAAAGTGTTCTACTCAGATGTGGTTGGACAGTTAAGATGTCCTACTGATGTGTGGTTGGTTAGTTAAGGTGTTCTACTCAGGTGTAGTTGAACAGTTAAGGTGTTCTACTCAGCTGTGGTTGGACAGTTAAGGTGTTCTACTGATGTGTGGTTGAACAGTTAAGGTGGTCTACTCAGGTGTAGTTGGACATTTAATGTGTTCTATTCAGGTGTAGTTGGACAGTTAATGTGTTCTACTGATGTGTGGTTGGTTAGTTAAGGTGTTCTAATCAGGTGTGGTTGGACAGTTAAGGTGTTCTACTCATGTGTAGTTTAACAGTTAAGGTGTTCTATTCAGGTGTGGTTGGTTAGTTAAGGTGTTCTATTCAGGTGTGGTTGGTTAGTTAAGGTGGTCTACTCAGGTGTAGATGGACAGTTTAGGTGTTCTACTCAGGTGTGGTTGGTTATATAAGGTGGTCTACTCAGGTGTTAGATGGACAGTTAACGTGTTCTACTGATGTCTGGTTGGTTAGTTAAGGTGTTCTACTCAGGTGTAGTTGAACAGTTAAGGTGTTCTACTCAGCTGTGGTTGGACAATTAAGGTGTTCTACTGATGTGTGGTTAGTTAGTTAAGGTGTTCTACTCAGGTGTAGTTGGACAGTTAAGGTGTTCTACTCAGGTGTGGTTGGACAGTTAAGATGTTCTACTGATGTGTGGTTGGTTAGTTAATGTGTTCTACTCAGGTGTGGTTGGACAGTTAAGGTGTTCTACTCAGGTGTGGTTGGACAGCTAAGGTGTTCTATTCTGGTGTAGTTGGACAGTTCAGGTGTTCTATTCAGGTGTAGTTGGACAGTTAAGGTGTTCTACTCAGGTGTAGTTGGACAGTTAACGTGTTCTCCTGATGTGTGGTTGGTTAGTTAAGGTGTTCTACTCAGGTGTAGTTGGACAGTTAAAGTGTACTACTCAGCTGTGGTTGGACAGTTAAGATGTTCTACTGATGTGTGGTTGGTTAGTTAAGGTGTTCTACTCAGGTGTAGTTGGACATTTAAGATGTTCTACGCAGGTGTAGTTGGACAGTTAATGTGTTCTCCTCATGTGTGATTGGACAGTTAAGGTGTTCTACTGATGTGTGGTTGGTTAGTTAAGGTGTTCTATTCAGGTGTAGTTGGACAGTTAAGGTGTTCTACTCAGGTGTAGTTGGACAGTTAAGGTGTTCTACTCAGGTGTAGTTGGACAGTTAAGGTGTTCTACTCAGGTGTGATTGGACAGATAAGGTGTTCTACTCAGGTGTAGTTGGACAGTTAAGGTGTTCTCCTGATGTGTGGTTGGTTAGTTAAGGTGTTCTACGCAGGTGTAGTTGGACAGTTAAAGTGTTCTACTCAGATGTGGTTGGACAGTTAAGATGTTCTACTGATGTGTGGTCGGTTAGTTAAGGTGTTCTACTCAGGTGCAGTTGAACAGTTAAGGTGTTCTACTCAGCTGTGGTTGGACAGTTAAGGTGTTCTACTCAGGTGTGGTTGGACAGTTAAGGTGTTCTACTCAGGTGTAGTTGGACAGTTAAGGTGTTCTCCTGATGTGTGGTTGGTTAGTTAAGGTGTTCTACGCAGGTGTAGTTGGACAGTTAAAGTGTTCTACTCAGATGTGGTTGGACAGTTAAGATGTTCTACTGATGTGTGGTTGGTTAGTTAAGGTGTTCTACTCAGGTGTAGTTGAACAGTTAAGGTGTTCTACTCAGCTGTGGTTGGACAGTTAAGGTGTTCTACTGATGTGTGGTTGAACAGTTAAGGTGGTCTACTCAGGTGTAGTTGGACATTTAAGGTGTTCTATTCAGGTGTAGTTGGACAGTTAAGGTGTTCTACTGATGTGTGGTTGGTTAGTTAAGGTGTTCTAATCAGGTGTGGTTGGACAGTTAAGGTGTTCTACTCATGTGTAGTTGAACAGTTAAGGTGTTCTATTCAGGTGTGGTTGGTTAGTTAAGGTGTTCTATTCAGGTGTGGTTGGTTAGTTAAGGTGGTCTACTCAGGTGTAGATGGACAGTTTAGGTGTTCTACTCAGGTGTGGTTGGTTATATAAGGTGGTCTACTCAGGTGTTAGATGGACAGTTAACGTGTTCTACTGATGTCTGGTTGGTTAGTTAAGGTGTTCTACTCAGGTGTAGTTGAACAGTTAAGGTGTTCTACTCAGCTGTGGTTGGACAATTAAGGTGTTCTACTGATGTGTGGTTAGTTAGTTAAGGTGTTCTACTCAGGTGTAGTTGGACAGTTAAGGTGTTCTACTCAGGTGTGGTTGGACAGTTAAGATGTTCTACTGATGTGTGGTTGGTTAGTTAATGTGTTCTACTCAGGTGTGGTTGGACAGTTAAGGTGTTCTACTCAGGTGTGGTTGGACAGCTAAGGTGTTCTATTCTGGTGTAGTTGGACAGTTCAGGTGTTCTATTCAGGTGTAGTTGGACAGTTAAGGTGTTCTACTCAGGTGTAGTTGGACAGTTAACGTGTTCTCCTGATGTGTGGTTGGTTAGTTAAGGTGTTCTACTCAGGTGTAGTTGGACAGTTAAAGTGTACTACTCAGCTGTGGTTGGACAGTTAAGATGTTCTACTGATGTGTGGTTGGTTAGTTAAGGTGTTCTACTCAGGTGTGGTTGAACAGTTAAAGTGTTCTACTCAGGTGTGGTTGGACAGCTAAGGTGTTCTACTCAGGTGTGGTTGGACAGCTAAGGTGTTCTACTCAAGTGTAGTTGGACATTTAAGGTGTTCTACTCAGGTGTATTTGAACAGTTAAGGTGTTCTACTCAGGTGTGTTTGAACAGTTAAGGTGTTCTACTCAGGTGTAGTTGGACAGTTAAGGTGTTCTACTCAGGTGTAGTTGAACAGTTAAGGTGTCCTATTCAGGTGTGGTTGAACAGTTAAGGTGTTCTACTGAGGTGTAGTTGGACAGTTAAGGTGTTCTATTCAGGTGTTGTTGAACAGTTAAGGTGTTCTACTGATGTGTGGTTGGACACTTAAAGTGTTCTACTCAGGTGTAGTTGAACAGTTAAGGTGTTCTACTCAGGTATGTTTGGACAGTTAAGGTGTTCTATTCAGGTGTGGTTGAACAGTTAAGGTGTTCTACTGATGTGTGGTTGGACAGTTAAGATGTCCTACTCAGATGTAGTTGAACAGTTAAGGTGTTCTATTCAGGTGTGGTTGAACAGTTAAAGTGTTCTACTCAGGTGTAGTTGGACAGGTAAGGTGTTCTACTCAGGTGTAGTTGGACAGTTAAGGTGTTCTACTGGTGTGTGGTTGGTTAGTTAAGGTGTTCTACTCATGTGTAGTTGAACAGTTAAGGTATTCTACTCAGGTGTAGTTGGACAGTTAAGGTGTTCTATTCAGGTGTGGTTTAACAGTTAAGGTGTTCTACTCAGGTGTGGTTGGACAGTTAAGATGTTCTACTCAGGTGTAGTTGAACAGTTAACGTGTTCTATTCAGGTGTAGTTGGACAGTTAATGTGTTCTACTCAGGTGTAGTTGGACAGTTAAGGTGTTCTACTCAGGCGTGGTTGGACAGTTAAGGTGTTCTACTGATATGTGGTTGGTTAGTTAAGGTGTTCTACTCAGGTGAAGTTGGGCATTTAAGGTGTTCTATTCAGGTGTAGTTGGACAGTTAAGGTGTTCTATTCAGGTGTGGTTGAACAGTTAAGGTGTTCTATTCAGGTGTGGTTGGACAATTAAAGTGGTCTACTCAGGTGTGGTTGGTTAGTTAAGGTGTTCTACTCAGGTGTAGTTGATCATTTAAGGTGTTCAATTCAGGTGTAGTTGGACAGTTAATGTGGTCTTCTCAGGTGTAGTTGGACAGTTAAGGTGTTCTACTGATGTGTGGTTGGTTAGTTAAGGTGTTCTACTCAGGTGTAGTTGGACAGTTAAAGTGTTCTACTCAGCTGTGGTTGGACAGTTAAGATGTTCTACTGATGTGTGGTTGGTTAGTTAAGGTGTTCTACTCAGGTGTAGTTGGAGAGTTAAGGTGTTCTACTCAGGTCTGGTTGGACAGTTAAGGTGTTCTACTGATGTGTGGTTGGTTAGTTAAGGTGTTCTACTCAGGTGTGGTTGAACAGTTAAGGTGTTCTACTCAGGTGTGGTTGGACAGTTAAGGTGTTCTACTGATGTGTGGTTGGTTAGTTACGGTGTTCTACTCAGGTGTGGTTGAACAGTTAAGGTGTTCTACTCAGGTGTAGTTGGACAGTTAAGGTGTTCTACTCAGGTGTGGTTGAACAGTTAAGGTGTTCTACTCAGGTGTAGTTGAACAGTTAAGGTGTTCTATTCAGGTGTAGTTGGACAGTTAAGGTGTTCTACTCAGGTGTGGTTGAACAGTTAAGGTGTTCTACTGAGGTGTAGTTGGACAGTTAAGGTGTTCTACTCAGGTGTGGTTGAACAGTTAAGGTGTTCTACTGAGGTGTAGTTGGACAGTTAATGTGTTCTATTCAGGTGTTGTTGAACAGTTAAGGTGTTCTACTGATGTGTGGTTGGACAGTTAAGGTGTTCTACTCAGGTGTAGTTGAACAGTTAAGGTGTTCTACTCAGGTGTGTTTGGACAGTTAAGGTGTTCTATTCAGGTGTGGTTGAACAGTTAAGGTGTTCTACTGATGTGTGGTTGGACAGTTAAGATGTCCTACTCAGATGTAGTTGAACAGTTAAGGTGTTCTATTCAGGTGTGGTTGAACAGTTAAAGTGTTCTAGTCAGGTGTAGTTGGACAGTTAAGGTGTTCTACTCAGGTGTAGTTGGACAGTTAAGGTGTTCCACTGGTGTGTGGTTGGTTAGTTAAGGTGTTCTACTCATGTGTAGTTGAACAGTTAAGGTATTCTACTCAGGTGTAGTTGGACAGTTAAGGTGTTCTATTCAGGTGTGGTTTAACAGTAAGGTGTTCTACTCAGGTGTGGTTGGACAGTTAAGATGTTCTACTCAGGTGTAGTTGAACAGTTAAGGTGTTCTATTCAGGTGTAGTTGGACAGTTAAGGTGTTCTACTCAGGTGTAGTTGGACAGTTAAGGTGTTCTACTCAGGCGTGGTTGGACAGTTAAGGTGTTCTACTGATATGTGGTTGGTTAGTTAAGGTGTTCTACTCAGGTGAAGTTGGGCATTTAAGGTGTTCTATTCAGGTGTAGTTGGACAGTTAAGGTGTTCTATTCAGGTGTGGTTGAACAGTTAAGGTGTTCTATTCAGGTGTGGTTGGACAGTTAAAGTGGTCTACTCAGGTGTGGTTGGTTAGTTAAGGTGTTCTACTCAGGTGTAGTTGATCAGTTAAGGTGTTCAATTCAGGTGTAGTTGGACAGTTAAGGTGGTCTTCTCAGGTGTAGTTGGACAGTTAAGGTGTTCTACTGATGTGTGGTTGGTTAGTTAAGGTGTTCTACTCAGGTGTAGTTGAACAGTTAAGGTGTTCTACTCAGCTGTGGCTGGACAGTTAAGGTGTTCTACTGATGTGTGGTTGGTTAGTTAAGGTGTTCTACTAAGGTGTAGTTGGACAGTTAAGGCGTTCTACTCAGGTGTGGTTGGACAGTTAAGGTGTTCTACTGATGTGTGTTTGGTTAGTTAAGGTGTTCTACTCAGGTGTGGTTGAACAGTTGAGTTGTTCTACTCAGGTGTGGCTGGACAGCTAAGGTGTTCTACTCAAGTGTAGTTGGACATTTAAGGTGTTCTACTCAGGTGTAGTTGAACAGTTAAGGTGTTCTATTCTGGTGTAGTTGAACAGTTAAGGTGTTCTATTCAGGTGTGGTTGGACAGTTAAGGTGTTCTACTCAAGTCTAGTTGGACAGTTAAGGCGTTCTACTCAGGTGTGGTTGAACAGTTAAGGTGTTCTACTCAGGTGTAGTTGGACAGTTAAGGTGTTCTACTCAAGTCTAGTTGGACAGTTAAGGTGTTCTACTCAGGTGTGGTTGAACAGTTAAGGTGTTCTACTCAGGTGTGGGGGGACAGCTAAGGTGTTCTACGCAGGTGTGGTTGGACAGTTAAGGTGTTCTACTCAGGTGTGGTTGGACAGCTAAGGTGTTCAACTCAGGCGTAGTTGGACAGTTAAGGTGTTCTACTCAGGTGTGGTTGAACAGTTAAGGTGTTCTACTCAGGTGTAGTTGGACAGTTAAGGTGTTCTACTCAGGTGTAGTTGGACATTTAAGATGTTCTACGCAGGTGTAGTTGGACAGTTAATGTGTTCTCCTCATGTGTGATTGGACAGTTAAGGTGTTCTATTCAGGTGTAGTTGGACAGTTAAGGTGTTCTACTCAGGTGTAGTTGGACAGTTAAGGTGTTCTACTCAGGTGTAGTTGGACAGTTAAGGTGTTCTACTCAGGTGTAGTTGGACAGTTAAGGTGTTCTCCTGATGTGTGGTTGGTTAGTTAAGGTGTTCTACGCAGGTGTAGTTGGACAGTTAAAGTGTTCTACTCAGATGTGGTTGGACAGTTAAGATGTTCTACTGATGTGTGGTTGGTTAGTTAAGGTGTTCTACTCAGGTGTAGTTGAACAGTTAAGGTGTTCTACTCAGCTGTGGTTGGACAGTTAAGGTGTTCTACTGATGTGTGGTTGAACAGTTAAGGTGGTCTACTCAGGTGTAGTTGGACATTTAAGGTGTTCTATTCAGGTGTAGTTGGACAGTTAAGGTGTTCTACTGATGTGTGGTTGGTTAGTTAAGATGTTCTAATCAGGTGTGGTTGGAAGTTAAGGTGTTCTACTCATGTGTAGTTGAACAGTTAAGGTGTTCTATTCAGGTGTGGTTGGTTAGTTAAGGTGTTCTATTCAGGTGTGGTTGGTTAGTTAAGGTGGTCTACTCAGGTGTAGATGGACAGTTAAGGTGTTCTACTCAGGTGTGGTTGGTTACTTAAGGTGGTCTACTCAGGTGTAGATGGACAGTTAACGTGTTCTACTGATGTGTGGTTGGTTAGTTAAGGTGTTCTACTCAGGTGTAGTTGAACAGTTAAGGTGTTCTACTCAGGTGTGGTTGGACAGTTAAGATGTTCTACTGATGTGTGGTTGGTTATTTAAGGTGTTCTACTCAGGTGTGGTTGGACAGTTAAGGTGTTCTACTCAGGTGTGGTTGGACAGCTAAGGTGTTCTATTCTGGTGTAGTTGGACAGTTAAGGTGTTCTATTCAGGTGTAGTTGGACAGTTAAGGTGTTCTACTCAGGTGTAGTTGAACAGTTAAGGTGTTCTACTCAGGTGTGGTTGAACAGTTAAGGTGTTCTACTCAGGTGTAGTTGGACAGTTAAGGTGTTCTACTCAGGTGTAGTTGAACAGTTAAGGTGTTCTATTCAGGTGTAGTTGGACAGTTAAGGTGTTCTACTCAGGTGTGGTTGAACAGTTAAGGTGTTCTACTGAGGTGTAGTTGGACAGTTAAGGTGTTCTATTCAGGTGTTGTTGAACAGTTAAGGTGTTCTACTGATGTGTGGTTGGACAGTTAAAGTGTTCTACTCAGGTGTAGTTGAACAGTTAAGGTGTTCTACTCAGGTGTGTTTGGACAGTTAAGGTGTTCTATTCAGGTGTGGTTGAACAGTTAAGGTGTTCTACTGATGTGTGGTTGGACAGTTAAGATGTCCTACTCAGATGTAGTTGAACAGTTAAGGTGTTCTATTCAGGTGTGGTTGAACAGTTAAATTGTTCTACTCAGGTGTAGTTGGACAGTTAAGGTGTTCTACTGGTGTGTGGTTGGTTAGTTAAGGTGTTCTACTCATGTGTAGTTGAACAGTTAAGGTATTCTACTCAGGTGTAGTTGGACAGTTAAGGTGTTCTATTCAGGTGTGGTTTAACAGTTAAGGTGTTCTACTCAGGTGTGGTTGGACAGTTAATATGTTCTACTCAGGTGTAGTTGAACAGTTAACGTGTTCTATTCAGGTGTAGTTGGACAGTTAAGGTGTTCTACTCAGGTGTAGTTGGACAGTTAAGGTGTTCTACTCAGGCGTGGTTGGACAGTTAAGGTGTTCTACTGATATGTGGTTGGTTAGTTAAGGTGTTCTACTCAGGTGAAGTTGGACATTTAAGGTGTTCTATTCAGGTGTAGTTGGACAGTTAAGGTGTTCTATTCAGGTGTGGTTGAACAGTTAAGGTGTTCTATTCAGGTGTGGTTGGACAGTTAAAGTGGTCTACTCAGGTGTGGTTGGTTAGTTAAGGTGTTCTACTCAGGTGTAGTTGATCAGTTAAGGTGTTCAATTCAGGTGTAGTTGGACAGTTAAGGTGGTCTTCTCAGGTGTAGTTGGACAGTTAAGGTGTTCTACTGACGTGTGGTTGGTTAGTTAAGGTGTTCTACTCAGGTGTAGTTGGACAGTTAAAGTGTTCTACTCAGCTGTGGTTGGACAGTTAAGATGTTCTACTGATGTGTGGTTGGTTAGTTAAGGTGTTCTACTCAGGTGTAGTTGGAGAGTTAAGGTGTTCTACTCAGGTCTGGTTGGACAGTTAAGGTGTTCTACTGATGTGTGGTTGGTTAGTTAAGGTGTTCTACTCAGGTGTGGTTGAACAGTTAAGGTGTTCTACTCAGGTGTGGTTGGACAGTTAAGGTGTTCTACTGATGTGTGGTTGGTTAGTTAAGGTGTTCTACTCAGGTGTGGTTGAACAGTTAAGGTGTTTTCCTCAGGTGTGGTTGGACAGCTAAGGTGTTCTACTCAGGTGTGGTTGGACAGCTAAGGTGTTCTACTCAAGTGTAGTTGGACATTTAAGGTGTTCTACTCAGGTGTAGTTGAACAGTTAAGGTGTTCTACTAAGGTGTAGTTGGACAGTTAAGGTGTTCTATTCAGGTGTGGTTGAACAGTTAAGGTGTTCTACTCAGGTGTGGTTGGACAGATAAGGTGTTCTACTCAGGTGTAGTTGAACAGTTAAGGTGTTCTATTCAGGTGTAGTTGGACAGTTAAGGTGTTCTACTCAGGTGTGGTTGAACAGTTAAGGTGTTCTACTCAGGTGTAGTTGGACAGTTAAGGTGTTCTACTCAGGTGTAGTTGAACAGTTAAGGTGTTCTATTCAGGTGTAGTTGGACAGTTAAGGTGTTCTACTCAGTTGTGGTTGAACAGTTAAGGTGTTCTACTGAGGTGTAGTTGGACAGTTAAGGTGTTCTACTCAGGTGTTGTTGAACAGTTAAGGTGTTCTACTGATGTGTGGTTGGACAGTTAATGTGTTCTACTCAGGTGTAGTTGAACAGTTAAGGTGTTCTACTCAGGTGTGTTTGGACAGTTAAGGTGTTCTATTCAGGTGTGGTTGAACAGTTAAGGTGTTCTACTGATGTGTGGTTGAACAGTTAAGATGTCCTACTCAGATGTAGTTGAACAGTTAAGGTGTTCTATTCAGGTGTGGTTGAACAGTTAAAGTGTTCTACTCAGGTGTAGTTGGACAGTTAATGTGTTCTACTCAGGTGTAGTTGGACAGTTAAGGTGTTCTACTGGTGTGTGGTTGGTTAGTTAAGGTGTTCTACTCATGTGTAGTTGAACAGTTAAGGTATTCTACTCAGGTGTAGTTGGACAGTTAAGGTGTTCTATTCAGGTGTGGTTTAACAGTTAAGGTGTTCTACTCAGGTGTGGTTGGACAGTTAAGATGTTCTACTCAGGTGTAGTTGAACAGTTAAGGTGTTCTATTCAGGTGTAGTTGGACAGTTAAGGTGTTCTACTCAGGTGTAGTTGGACAGTTAAGGTGTTCTACTCAGGCGTGGTTGGACAGTTAAGGTGTTCTACTGATATGTGGTTGGTTAGTTAAGGTGTTCTACTCAGGTGAAGTTGGGCATTTAAGGTGTTCTATTCAGGTGTGGTTGAGCAGTTAAGGTGTTCTATTCAGGTGTGGTTGGACAGTTAAAGTGGTCTACTCAGGTGTGGTTGGTTAGTTAAGGTGTTCTACTCAGGTGTAGTTGATCAGTTAAGGTGTTCAATTCAGGTGTAGTTGGACAGTTAAGGTGGTCTTCTCAGGTGTAGTTGGACAGTTAAGGTGTTCTACTGATGTGTGGTTGGTTAGTTAAGGTGTTCTACTCAGGTGTAGTTGAACAGTTAAGGTGTTCTACTCAGCTGTGGTTGGACAGTTAAGGTGTTCTACTGATGTGTGTTTGGTTAGTTAAGGTGTTCTACTCAGGTGTGGTTGAACAGTTGAGTTGTTCTACTCAGGTGTGGCTGGACAGCTAAGGTGTTCTACTCAGGTGTAGTTGGACATTTAAGGTGTTCTACTCAGGTGTAGTTGAACAGTTAAGGTGTTCTATTCAGGTGTAGTTGAACAGTTAAGGTGTTCTATTCAGGTGTGGTTGGTTAGTTAAGGTGGTCTACTCAGGTGTAGATGGATAGTTAAGGTGTTCCTCTCAGGTGTAGATGGACAGTTAAGGTGTTCTACTCAAGTCTAGTTGGACAGTTAAGGTGTTCTACTCAGGTGTGGTTGAACAGTTAAGGTGTTCTACTCAGGTGTGGGGGGACAGCTAAGGTGTTCTACGCAGGTGTGCTTGGACAGTTAAGGTGTTCTACTCAGGTGTGGTTGGACAGCTAAGATGTTCAACTCAGGTGTAGTTGGACAGTTAAGGTGTTCTACTCAGGTGTGGTTGGACAGGTAAGGTGTTCTACTCAGGTGTAGGTGGACAGTTAAGGTTTTCTACTGATGTGTGTTTGGTTAGTTAAGGTGTTCTACTCAGGTGTAGTTGGACATTTAAGATGTTCTACGCAGGTGTAGTTGGACAGTTAATGTGTTCTCCTCATGTGTGATTGGACAGTTAAGGTGTTCTATTCAGGTGTAGTTGGACAGTTAAGGTGTTCTACTCAGGTGTAGTTGGACAGTTAAGGTGTTCTACTCAGGTGTAGTTGGACAGTTAAGGTGTTCTACTCAGGTGTGATTGGACAGTTAAGGTGTTCTACTCAGGTGTAGTTGGACAGTTAAGGTGTTCTCCTGATGTGTGGTTGGTTAGTTAAGGTGTTCTACGCAGGTGTAGTTGGACAGTTAAAGTGTTCTACTCAGATGTGGTTGGACAGTTAAGATGTTCTACTGATGTGTGGTTGGTTAGTTAAGGTGTTCTACTCAGGTGTAGTTGAACAGTTAAGGTGTTCTACTCAGCTGTGGTTGGACAGTTAAGGTGTTCTACTGATGTGTGGTTGAACAGTTAAGGTGGTCTACTCAGGTGTAGTTGGACATTTAAGGTGTTCTATTCAGGTGTAGTTGGACAGTTAAGGTGTTCTACTGATGTGTGGTTGGTTAGTTAAGGTGTTCTAATCAGGTGTGGTTGGAAGTTAAGGTGTTCTACTCATGTGTAGTTGAACAGTTAAGGTGTTCTATTCAGGTGTGGTTGGTTAGTTAAGGTGTTCTATTCAGGTGTGGTTGGTTAGTTAAGGTGGTCTACTCAGGTGTAGATGGACAGTTAAGTTGTTCTACTCAGGTGTGGTTGGTTACTTAAGGTGGTCTACTCAGGTGTAGATGGACAGTTAACGTGTTCTACTGATGTGTGGTTGGTTAGTTAAGGTGTTCTACTCAGGTGTAGTTGAACAGTTAAGGTGTTCTACACAGCTGTGGTTGGACAATTAAGGTGTTCTACTGATGTGTGGTTAGTTAGTTAAGGTGTTCTACTCAGGTGTATTTGGACAGTTAAGGTGTTCTACTCAGGTGTGGTTGGACAGTTAAGATGTTCTACTGATGTGTGGTTGGTTAGTTAAGGTGTTCTACTCAGGTGTGGTTGGACAGTTAAGGTGTTCTACTCAGGTGTGGTTGGACAGCTAAGGTGTTCTATTCTGGTGTAGTTGGACAGTTAAGGTGTTCTACTCAGGTGTAGTTGGACAGTTAAGGTGTTCTACTCAGGTGTGGTTGGACAGTTAAGGTGTTCTACTGATGTGTGGTTGATTAGTTAAGGTGTTCTACTCAGGTGTGGTTGAACAGTTAAGGTGTTCTACTCAGGTGTGGCTGGACAGTTAAGGTGTTCTACTGATGTGTGGTTGGTTAGTTAAGGTGTTCTACTCAGGTGTGGTTGAACAGTTAAGGTGTTCTACTCAGGTGTGGTTGGACAGCTAAGGTGTTCTACTCAGGTGTAGTTGGACAGTTAAGGTGTTCTACTCAGGTGTAGTTGAACAGTTAAGGTGTTCTACTCAGGTGTAGTTGGACAGTTAAGGTGTTCTACTCAGGTGTAGATGGACAGTTAAGGTGTTCTATTCAGGTGTGGTTGAACAGTTAAGGTGTTCTACTCAGGTGTGGTTGGACAGTTAAGGTGTTCTACTCAGGTGTAGTTGAACAGTTAAGGTGTTCTATTCAGGTGTAGTTGGACAGTTAAGGTGTTCTACTCAGGTGTGGTTGAACAGTTAAGGTGTTCTACTCAGGTGTAGTTGGACAGTTAAGGTGTTCTACTCAGGTGTAGTTGGACAGTTAAGGTGTTCTATTCAGGTGTGGTTGAACAGTTAAGGTGTTCTACTGATGCGTGGTTGGACAGTTAAGGTGTTCTACTCAGGTGTAGTTGAACAGTTAAGGTGTTCGACTGATGTGTGGTTGGACAGTTAAGGTGTTCTACTCAGGTGTTGTTTGACAGTTAAGGTATTCTACTCAGGTGTGGTTGGACAGTTAAGGTGTTCTACTGATATGTGGTTGGACAGTTAAGGTGTTCTACTGATATGTGGTTGGTTAGTTAAGGTGTTCTACTCAGGTGAAGTTGAACAGTTAAGGTGTTCTACTCAGGTGTAGTTGGACAGTTAAGGTGTTCTACTCAGGTGTGATTGAACAGTTAAGGTGTTCTACTCAGGTGTAGTAGGAAAGTTAAGGTGTTCTACTCAGGTGTAGTTGGACAGTTAAGGTGTTCTACTCAGGTGTGGTTGGACAGTTAAGGTGTTCTACTGATATGTGGTTGGTTAGATAAGATGTTCTACTCAGGTGAAGTTGGACATTTAAGGTGTTCTATTCAGGTGTAGTTGGACAGTTAAGATGTTCTACTGTTGTGTGGTTGGTTAGTTAAGGTGTTCTACTCAGGTGTGGTTGGACAGTTAAGGTGTTCTACTCAGGTGTGGTTGGACAGCTAAGGTGTTCTATTCTGGTGTAGTTGGACAGTTAAGGTGTACTACTCAGGTGTAGTTGGACAGTTAAGCTGTTCTCCTGATGTGTGGTTGGTCAGTTAAGGTGTTCTACTCAGGTGTAGTTGGACAGTTAAAGTGTTCTACTCAGCTGTGGTTGGACAGTTAAGATGTTCTACTGATGTGTGGTTGGTTAGTTAAGGTGTTCTACTCAGGTGTAGTTGGAGAGTTAAGGTGTTCTACTCAGGTGTGGTTGGACAGTTAATGTGTTCTACTGATGTGTGGTTGGTTAGTTAAGGTGTTCTACTCAGGCGTGGTTGAACAGTTAAGGTGTTCTACTCAGGTGTGGTTGGACAGTTAAGGTCTTCTACTGATGTGTGGTTGGTTAGTTAAGGTGTTCTACTCAGGTGTGGTTGAACAGTTAAGGTGTTCTACTCAGGTGTGTTTGGACAGCTAAGGTGTTCTACTCAGGTGTAGTTGGACAGTTAAGGTGTTCTACTCAGGTGTAGTTGAACAGTTAAGGTGTTCTACTCAGGTGTAGTTGGACAGTTAAGGTGTTCTACTCAGGTGTAGATGGACAGTTAAGGTGTTCTACTCAGGTGTAGTTGGACAGTTAAGGTGTTCTATTCAGGTGTGGCTGAACAGTTAAGGTGTTCTACTCAGGTGTGGTTGGACAGTTAAGGTGTTCTACTCAGGTGTAGTTGAACAGTTAAGGTGTTCTATTCAGGTGTAGTTGGACAGTTAAGGTGTTCTACTCAGGTGTGGTTGAACAGTTAAGGTGTTCTACTCAGGTGTAGTTGGACAGTTAATGTGTTCTACTCAGGTGTAGTTGGACAGTTAAGGTGTTCTATTCAGGTGTGGTTGAACAGTTAAGGTGTTCTACTGATGCGTGGTTGGACAGTTAAGGTGTTCTGCGCAGGTGTAGTTGAACAGTTAAGGTGTTCTACTCAGGTGTAGTTGGACAGTTAAGGTGTTCTATTCAGGTGTGGTTGAACAGTTAAGGTGTTCTACTGATGTGTGGTTGGACAGTTAAGGTGTTCTACTCAGGTGTTGTTTGACAGTTAAGGTATTCTACTCAGGTGTGGTTGGACAGTTAAGGTGTTCTACTGATATGTGGTTGGACAGTTAAGGTGTTCTACTGATATGTGGTTGGTTAGTTAAGGTGTTCTACTCAGGTGAAGTTGAACAGTTAAGGTGTTCTACTCAGGTGTAGTTGGACAGTTAAGGTGTTCTACTCAGGTGTGATTGAACAGTTAAGGTGTTCTACTCAGGTGTAGTTGGACAGTTAAGGTGTTCTACTCAGGTGTAGTTGGACAGTTAAGGTGTTCTACTCAGGTGTGGTTGGACAGTTAAGGTGTTCTACTGATATGTGGTTGGTTAGATAAGGTGTTCTACTCAGGTGAAGTTGAACATTTAAGGTGTTCTATTCAGGTGTAGTTGGACAGTTAAGGTGTTCTATTCAGGTGTGGTTGAACAGTTAAGGTGTTCTATTCAGGTGTGGTTGGACAGTTAAAGTGGCCTACTCAGGTGTGGTTGGTTAGTTAAGGTGTGTTCTACTCAGGTGGAGTTGATCAGTTAAGGTGTTCTATTCAGGTGTATTTGGACAGTTAAGGTGGTCTACTCAGGTGTAGTTGGACAGTTAAGGTGTTCTACTGATGTGTGGTTGGTTAGTTAAGGTGTTCTACTCAGCTGTGGTTGGACAGTTAAGGTGTTCTACTGATGTGTGGTTGGTTAGTTAAGGTGTTCTACTCAGGTGTAGTTGGATAGTTAAGGTGATTTACTCAGGTGTGGTTGGACAGTTAAGGTGTTCTACTGATGTGTGTTTGGTTAGTTAAGGTGTTCTACTCAGGTGTGGTTGAACAGTTGAGTTGTTCTACTCAGGTGTGGCTGGACAGCTAAGGTGTTCTACTCAGGTGTAGTTGGACAGTTAAGGTGTTCTACTGATGTGTGGTTGGTTAGTTAAGGTGTTCTACTCAGGTGTAGTTGAACAGTTAAGGTGTTCTACTCAGCTGTGGTTG
The DNA here is from genome assembly GCA_964016885.1 of Eledone cirrhosa. Taxonomy (NCBI): domain Eukaryota; kingdom Metazoa; phylum Mollusca; class Cephalopoda; order Octopoda; family Eledonidae; genus Eledone; species Eledone cirrhosa. Next base: position 348,591,415 of record OZ024742.1, read on the forward strand.
GACAGTTAAGGTGTTCTACTGATGTGTGGTTGGTTAGTTAAGGTGTTCTAATCAGGTGTGGTTGGAAGTTAAGGTGTTCTACTCATGTGTAGTTGAACAGTTAAGGTGTTCTATTCAGGTGTGGTTGGTTAGTTAAGGTGTTCTATTCAGGTGTGGTTGGTTAGTTAAGGTGGTCTACTCAGGTGTAGATGGACAGTTAAGGTGTTCTACGCAGGTGTGGTTGGTTACTTAAGGTGGTCTACTCAGATGTAGATGGACAGTTAACGTGTTCTACTGATGTGTGGTTGGTTAGTTAAGGTGTTCTACTCAGGTGTAGTTGAACAGTTAAGGTGTTCTACTCAGCTGTGGTTGGACAATTAAGGTGTTCTACTGATGTGTGGTTAGTTAGTTAAGGTTTTCTACTCAGGTGTATTTGGACAGTTAAGGTGTTCTACTCAGGTGTGGTTGGACAGTTAAGATGTTCTACTGATGTGTGGTTGGTTAGTTAAGGTGTTCTACTCAGGTGTGGTTGGACAGTTAAGGTGTTCTACTCAGGTTTGGTTGGACAGCTAAGGTGTTCTATTCTGATGTAGTTGGACAGTTAAGGTGTTCTATTCAGGTGTAGTTGGACAGTTAAGGTGTTCTACTCAGGTGTAGTTGGACAGTTAAGGTGTTCTACTCAGGTGTGGTTGGACAGTTAAGGTGTTCTACTGACGTGTGGTTGATTAGTTAAGGTGTTCTACTCAGGTGTGGTTGAACAGTTAAGGTGTTCTACTCAGGTGTGGTTGGACAATTAAGGTGTTCTACTGATGTGTGGTTGGTTAGTTAAGGTGTTCTACTCAGGTGTGGTTGAACAGTTAAGGTGTTCTACTCAGGTGTGGTTGGACAGCTAAGGTGTTCTACTCAGGTGTAGTTGGACAGTTAAGGTGTTCTACTCAGGTGTAGTTGAACAGTTAAGGTGTTCTACTCAGGTGTAGCTGGACAGTTAAGGTGGTCTACTCAGGTGTAGATGGACAGTTAAGGTGTTCTATTCAGGTGTGGTTGAACAGTTAAGGTGTTCTACTCAGGTGTGGTTGGACAGTTAAGGTGTTCTACTCAGGTGTAGTTGAACAGTTAAGGTGTTCTATTCAGGTGTAGTTGGACAGTTAAGGTGTTCTACTCAGGTGTGGTTGAACAGTTAAGGTGTTCTACTCAGGTGTAGTTGGACAGTTAAGGTGTTCTACTCAGGTGTAGTTGGACAGTTAAGGTGTTCTATTCAGGTGTGGTTGAACAGTTAAGGTGTTCTACTGATGCGTGGTTGGACAGTTAAGGTGTTCTACGCAGGTGTAGTTGAACAGTTAAGGTGTTCGACTGATGTGTGGTTGGACAGTTAAGGTGTTCTACTCAGGTGTTGTTTGAGAGTTAAGGTATTCTACTCAGGTGTGGTTGGACAGTTAAGGTGTTCTACTGATATGTGGTTGGACAGTTAAGGTGTTCTACTGATATGTGGTTGGTTAGTTAAGGTGTTCTACTCAGGTGAAGTTGAACAGTTAAGGTGTTCTACTCAGGTGTAGTTGGACAGTTAAGGTGTTCTACTCAGGTGTGATTGAACAGTTAAGGTGTTCTACTCAGGTGTATTTGGACAGTAAAGGTGTTCTACTCAGGTGTAGTTGGACAGTTAAGGTGTTCTACTCAGGTGTGGTTGGACAGTTAAGGTGTTCTACTGATATGTGGTTGGTTAGATAAGATGTTCTACTCAGGTGAAGTTGGACATTTAAGGTGTTCTATTCAGGTGTAGTTGGACAGTTAAGATGTTCTACTGTTGTGTGGTTGGTTAGTTAAGGTGTTCTACTCAGGTGTGGTTGGACAGTTAAGGTGTTCTACTCAGGTGTGGTTGGACAGCTAAGGTGTTCTATTCTGGTGTAGTTGGACAGTTAAGGTGTACTACTCAGGTGTAGTTGGACAGTTAAGCTGTTCTCCTGATGTGTGGTTGGTTAGTTAAGGTGTTCTACTCAGGTGTAGTTGGACAGTTAAAGTGTTCTACTCAGCTGTGGTTGGACAGTTAAGATGTTCTACTGATGTGTGGTTGGTTAGTTAAGGTGTTCTACTCAGGTGTAGTTGGAGAGTTAAGGTGTTCTACTCAGGTGTGGTTGGACAGTTAAGGTGTTCTACTGATGTGTGGTTGGTTAGTTAAGGTGTTCTACTCAGGTGTGGTTGAACAGTTAAGGTGTTCTACTCAGGTGTGTTTGGACAGCTAAGGTGTTCTACTCAGGTGTAGTTGGACAGTTAAGGTGTTCTACTCAGGTGTAGTTGAACAGTTAAGGTGTTCTACTCAGGTGTAGTTGGACAGTTAAGGTGTTCTACTCAGGTGTAGATGGACAGTTAAGGTGTTCTACTCAGGTGTAGTTGGACAGTTAAGGTGTTCTATTCAGGTGTGGTTGAACAGTTAAGGTGTTCTACTCAGGTGTGGTTGGACAGTTAAGGTGTTCTACTCAGGTGTAGTTGAACAGTTAAGGTGTTCTATTCAGGTGTAGTTGGACAGTTAAGGTGTTCTACTCAGGTGTGGTTGAACAGTTAAGGTGTTCTACTCAGGTGTAGTTGGACAGTTAAGGTGTTCTACTCAGGTGTAGTTGGACAGTTAAGGTGTTCTATTCAGGTGTGGTTGAACAGTTAAGGTGTTCTACTGATGCGTGGTGGGACAGTTAAGGTGTTCTACGCAGGTGTAGTTGAACAGTTAAGGTGTTCTACTCAGGTGTAGTTGGACAGTTAAGTTGTTCTATTCAGGTGTGGTTGAACAGTTAAGGTGTTCTACTGATGTGTGGTTGGACAGTTAAGGTGTTCTACTCAGGTGTTGTTTGACAGTTAAGGTATTCTACTCAGGTGTGGTTGGACAGTTAAGGTGTTCTACTGATATGTGGTTGGACAGTTAAGGTGTTCTACTGATATGTGGTCGGTTAGTTAAGGTGTTCTACTCAGATGAAGTTGAACAGTTAAGGTGTTCTACTCAGGTGTAGTTGGACAGTTAAGGTGTTCTACTCAGGTGTGATTGAACAATTAAGGTGTTCTACTCAGGTGTAGTTGGACAGCTAAGGTGTTCTACTCAGGTGTAGTTGGACAGTTAAGGTGTTCTACTCAGGTGTGGTTGGACAGTTAAGGTGTTCTACTGATATGTGGTTGGTTAGATAAGGTGTTCTACTCAGGTGAAGTTGAACATTTAAGGTGTTCTATTCAGGTGTAGTTGGACAGTTAAGGTGTTCTATTCAGGTGTGGTTGAAGAGTTAAGGTGTTCTATTCAGGTGTGGTTGGACAGTTAAAGTGGCCTACTCAGGTGTGGTTGGTTAGTTAAGGTGTGTTCTACTCAGGTGGAGTTGATCAGTTAAGGTGTTCTATTCAGGTGTATTTGGACAGTTAAGGTGGTCTACTCATGTGTAGTTGGACGGTTAAGGTGTTCTACTGATGTGTGGTTGGTTAGTTAAGGTGTTCTACTCAGGTGTAGTTGAACAGTTAAGGTGTTCTACTCAGCTGTGGTTGGACAGTTAAGGTGTTCTACTGATGTGTGGTTGGTTAGTTAAGGTGTTCTACTCAGGTGTAGTTGGATAGTTAAGGTGTTCTACTCAGGTGTGGTTGGACAGTTAAGGTGTTCTACTGATGTGTGTTTGGTTAGTTAAGGTGTTCTACTCAGGTGTGGTTGAACAGTTGAGTTGTTCTACTCAGGTGTGGCTGGACAGCTAAGGTGTTCTACTCAGGTGTAGTTGGACAGTTAAGGTGTTCTACTGATGTGTGGTTGGTTAGTTAAGGTGTTCTACTCAGGTGTAGTTGAACAGTTAAGGTGTTCTACTCAGCTGTGGTTGGACAGTTAAGGTGTTCTACTGATGTTATGGTTGGTTAGTTAAGGTGTTCTACTCAGGTGTAGTTGATCAGTTAAGGTGTTCAATTCAGGTGTAGTTGGACAGTTAAGGTGGTCTTCTCAGGTGTAGTTGGACAGTTAAGGTGTTCTACTGATGTGTGGTTGGTTAGTTAAGGTGTTCTACTCAGGTGTAGTTGGACAGTTAAAGTGTTCTACTCAGCTGTGGTTGGACAGTTAAGATGTTCTACTGATGTGTGGTTGGTTAGTTAAGGTGTTCTACTCAGGTGTAGTTGGAGAGTTAAGGTGTTCTACTCAGGTCTGGTTGGACAGTTAAGGTGTTCTACTGATGTGTGGTTGGTTAGTTAAGGTGTTCTACTCAGGTGTGGTTGAACAGTTAAGGTGTTCTACTCAGGTGTGGTTGGACAGTTAAGGTGTTCTACTGATGTGTGGTTGGTTAGTTAAGGTGTTCTACTCAGGTGTGGTTGAACAGTTAAGGTGTTCTCCTCAGGTGTGGTTGGACAGCTAAGGTGTTCTACTCAGGTGTGGTTGGACAGCTAAGGTGTTCTACTCAAGTGTAGTTGGACATTTAAGGTGTTCTACTCAGGTGTAGTTGAACAGTTAAGGTGTTCTCCTAAGGTGTAGTTGGACAGTTAAGGTGTTCTATTCAGGTGTGGTTGAACAGTTAAGGTGTTCTACTCAGGTGTGGTTGGACAGATAAGGTGTTCTACTCAGGTGTAGTTGAACAGTTAAGGTGTTCTATTCAGGTGTAGTTGGACAGTTAAGGTGTTCTACTCAGGTGTGGTTGAACAGTTAAGGTGTTCTACTCAGGTGTAGTTGGACAGTTAAGGTGTTCTACTCAGGTGTAGTTGAACAGTTAAGGTGTTCTATTCAGGTGTAGTTGGACAGTTAAGGTGTTCTACTCAGGTGTGGTTGAACAGTTAAGGTGTTCTACTGAGGTGTAGTTGGACAGTTAAGGTGTTCTATTCAGGTGTTGTTGAACAGTTAAGGTGTTCTACTGATGTGTGGTTGGACAGTTAATGTGTTCTACTCAGGTGTAGTTGAACAGTTAAGGTGTTCTACTCAGGTGTGTTTGGACAGTTAAGGTGTTCTATTCAGGTGTGGTTGAACAGTTAAGGTGTTCTACTGATGTGTGGTTGGACAGTTAAGATGTCCTACTCAGATGTAGTTGAACAGTTAAGGTGTTCTATTCAGGTGTGGTTGAACAGTTAATGTGTTCTACTCAGGTGTAGTTGGACAGTTAATGTGTTCTACTCAGGTGTAGTTGGACAGTTAAGGTGTTCTACTGGTGTGTGGTTGGTTAGTTAAGGTGTTCTACTCATGTGTAGTTGAACAGTTAAGGTATTCTACTCAGGTGTAGTTGGACAGTTAAGGTGTTCTATTCAGGTGTGGTTTAACAGTTAAGGTGTTCTACTCAGGTGTGGTTGGACAGTTAAGATGTTCTACTCAGGTGTAGTTGAACAGTTAAGGTGTTCTATTCAGGTGTAGTTGGACAGTTAAGGTGTTCTACTCAGGTGTAGTTGGACAGTTAAGGTGTTCTACTCAGGCGTGGTTGGACAGTTAAGGTGTTCTACTGATATGTGGTCGGTTAGTTAAGGTGTTCTACTCAGGTGAAGTTGGGCATTTAAGGTGTTCTATTCAGGTGTAGTTGGACAGTTAAGCTGTTCTATTCAGGTGTGGTTGAACAGTTAAGGTGTTCTATTCAGGTGTGGTTGGACAGTTAAAGTGGTCTACTCAGGTGTGGTTGGTTAGTTAAGGTGTTCTACTCAGGTGTAGTTGATCAGTTAAGGTGTTCAATTCAGGTGTAGTTGGACAGTTAAGGTGGTCTTCTTAGGTGTAGTTGGACAGTTAAGGTGTTCTACTGATGTGTGGTTGGTTAGTTAAGGTGTTCTACTCAGGTGTAGTTGAACAGTTAAGGTGTTCTACTCAGCTGTGGTTGGACAGTTAAGGTGTTCTACTGATGTGTGGTTGGTTAGTTAAGGTGTTCTACTAAGGTGTAGTTGGACAGTTAAGGCGTTCTACTCAGGTGTGCTTGGACAGTTAAGGTGTTCTAATGATGTGTGTTTGGTTAGTTAAGGTGTTCTACTCAGGTGTGGTTGAACAGTTGAGTTGTTCTACTCAGGTGTGGCTGGACAGCTAAGGTGTTCTACTCAAGTGTAGTTGGACATTTAAGATGTTCTACTCAGGTGTAGGTGAACAGTTAAGGTGTTCTATTCAGGTGTAGTTGAACAGTTAAGGTGTACTACTCAGGTGTAGTTGGACAGTTAAGCTGTTCTCCTGATGTGTGGTTGGTTAGTTAAGGTGTTCTACTCAGGTGTAGTTGGACAGTTAAAGTGTTCTACTCAGCTGTGGTTGGACAGTTAAGATGTTCTACTGATGTGTGGTTGGTTAGTTAAGGTGTTCTACTCAGGTGTAGTTGGAGAGTTAAGGTGTTCTACTCAGGTGTGGTTGGACAGTTAAGGTGTTCTACTGATGTGTGGTTGGTTAGTTAAGGTGTTCTACTCAGGTGTGGTTGAACAGTTAAGGTGTTCTACTCAGGTGTGTTTGGACAGCTAAGGTGTTCTACTCAGGTGTAGTTGGACAGTTAAGGTGTTCTACTCAGGTGTAGTTGAACAGTTAAGGTGTTCTACTCAGGTGTAGTTGGACAGTTAAGGTGTTCTACTCAGGTGTAGATGGACAGTTAAGGTGTTCTACTCAGGTGTAGTTGGACAGTTAAGGTGTTCTATTCAGGTGTGGTTGAACAGTTAAGGTGTTCTACTCAGGTGTGGTTGGACAGTTAAGGTGTTCTACTCAGGTGTAGTTGAACAGTTAAGGTGTTCTATTCAGGTGTAGTTGGACAGTTAAGGTGTTCTACTCAGGTGTGGTTGAACAGTTAAGGTGTTCTACTCAGGTGTAGTTGGACAGTTAAGGTGTTCTACTCAGGTGTAGTTGGACAGTTAAGGTGTTCTATTCAGGTGTGGTTGAACAGTTAAGGTGTTCTACTGATGCGTGGTGGGACAGTTAAGGTGTTCTACGCAGGTGTAGTTGAACAGTTAAGGTGTTCTACTCAGGTGTAGTTGGACAGTTAAGTTGTTCTATTCAGGTGTGGTTGAACAGTTAAGGTGTTCTACTGATGTGTGGTTGGACAGTTAAGGTGTTCTACTCAGGTGTTGTTTGACAGTTAAGGTATTCTACTCAGGTGTGGTTGGACAGTTAAGGTGTTCTACTGATATGTGGTTGGACAGTTAAGGTGTTCTACTGATATGTGGTTGGTTAGTTAAGGTGTTCTACTCAGATGAAGTTGAACAGTTAAGGTGTTCTACTCAGGTGTAGTTGGACAGTTAAGGTGTTCTACTCAGGTGTGATTGAACAATTAAGGTGTTCTACTCAGGTGTAGTTGGACAGCTAAGGTGTTCTACTCAGGTGTAGTTGGACAGTTAAGGTGTTCTACTCAGGTGTGGTTGGACAGTTAAGGTGTTCTACTGATATGTGGTTGGTTAGATAAGGTGTTCTACTCAGGTGAAGTTGAACATTTAAGGTGTTCTATTCAGGTGTAGTTGGACAGTTAAGGTGTTCTATTCAGGTGTGGTTGAAGAGTTAAGGTGTTCTATTCAGGTGTGGTTGGACAGTTAAAGTGGCCTACTGATGTGTGTTTGGTTAGTTAAGGTGTTCTACTCAGGTGTGGTTGAACAGTTGAGTTGTTCTACTCAGGTGTGGCTGGTCAGCTAAGGTGTTCTACTCAAGTGTAGTTGGACATTTAAGATGTTCTACTCAGGTGTAGGTGAACAGTTAAGGTGTTCTATTCAGGTGTAGTTGAACAGTTAAGGTGTTCTATTCAGGTGTGGTTGGTTAGTTAATATGGTCTACTCAGGTGTAGATGGATAGTTAAGGTGTTCTACTCAGGTGTAGATGGACAGTTAAGGTGTTCTACTCAGGTGTGGTTGAACAGTTAAGGTGTTCTACTCAGGTGTGGGGGGACAGCTAAGGTGTTCTACGCAGGTGTGGTTGGACAGTTAAGGTATTCTACTCAGGTGTGGTTGGACAGCTAACATGTTCAACTCAGGTGTAGTTGGACAGTTAAGGTGTTCTACTCAGGTGTGGTTGGACAGGTAAGGTGTTCTACTCAGGTGTAGGTGGACAGTTAAGGTGTTCTACTGATGTGTGTTTGGTTAGTTAAGGTGTTCTACTCAGGTGTAGTTGGACATTTAAGATGTTCTACGCAGGTGTAGTTGGACAGTTAATGTGTTCTCCTCATGTGTGATTGGACAGTTAAGGTGTTCTATTCAGGTGTAGTTGGACAGTTAAGGTGTTCTACTCAGGTGTAGTTGGACAGTTAAGGTGTTCTACTCAGGTGTAGTTGGACAGTTAAGGTGTTCTACTCAGGTGTGATTGGACAGTTAAGGTGTTCTACTCAGGTGTAGTTGGACAGTTAAGGTGTTCTCCTGATGTGTGTTTGGTTAGTTAAGGTGTTCTACGCAGGTGTAGTTGGACAGTTAAAGTGTTCTACTCAGATGTGGTTGGACAGTTAAGATGTTCTACTGATGTGTGGTTGGTTAGTTAAGGTGTTCTACTCAGGTGTAGTTGAACAGTTAAGGTGTTCTACTCAGCTGTGGTTGGACAGTTAAGGTGTTCTACTGATGTGTGGTTGAACAGTTAAGGTGGTCTACTCAGGTGTAGTTGGACATTTAAGGTGTTCTATTCAGGTGTAGTTGGACAGTTAAGGTGTTCTACTGATGTGTGGTTGGTTAGTTAAGGTGTTCTAATCAGGTGTGGTTGGAAGTTAAGGTGTTCTACTCATGTGTAGTTGAACAGTTAAGGTGTTCTATTCAGGTGTGGTTGGTTAGTTAAGGTGTTCTATTCAGGTGTGGTTGGTTAGTTAAGGTGGTCTACTCAGGTGTAGATGGACAGTTAAGGTGTTCTACTCAGGTGTGGTGGGTTACTTAAGGTGGTCTACTCAGGTGTAGATGGACAGTTAACGTGTTCTACTGATGTGTGGTTGGTTAGTTAAGGTGTTCTACTCAGGTGTAGTTGAACAGTTAAGGTGTTCTACTCAGCTGTGGTTGGACAATTAAGGTGTTCTACTGATGTGTGGTTAGTTAGTTAAGGTGTTCTACTCAGGTGTATTTGGACAGTTAAGGTGTTCTACTCAGGTGTGGTTGGACAGTTAAGATGTTCTACTGATGTGTGGTTGGTTAGTTAAGGTGTTCTACTCAGGTGTGGTTGGACAGTTAAGGTGTTCTACTCAGGTGTGGTTGGACAGCTAAGGTGTTCTATTCTGGTGTAGTTGGACAGTTAAGGTGTTCTATTCAGGTGTAGTTGGACAGTTAAGGTGTTCTACTCAGGTGTAGTTGGACAGTTAAGGTGTTCTACTCAGGTGTGGTTGGACAGTTAAGGTGTTCTACTGATGTGTGGTTGATTAGTTAAGGTGTTCTACTCAGGTGTGGTTGAACAGTTAAGGTGTTCTACTCAGGTGTGGTTGGACAGTTAAGGTGTTCTACTGATGTGTGGTTGGTTAGTTAAGGTGTTCTACTCAGGTGTGGTTGAACAGTTAAGGTGTTCTACTCAGGTGTGGTTGGACAGCTAAGGTGTTCTACTCAGGTGTAGTTGGACAGTTAAGGTGTTCTACTCAGGTGTAGTTGAACAGTTAAGGTGTTCTACTCAGGTGTAGTTGGACAGTTAAGGTGTTCTACTCAGGTGTAGATGGACAGTTAAGGTGTTCTATTCAGGTGTGGTTGAACAGTTAAGGTGTTCTACTCAGGTGTGGTTGGACAGTTAAGGTGTTCGACTGATGTGTTTGGACAGTTAAGGTGTTCTACTCAGGTGTTGTTTGACAGTTAAGGTATTCTACTCAGGTGTGGTTGGACAGTTAAGGTGTTCTACTGATATGTGGTTGGACAGTTAAGGTGTTCTACTGATATGTGGTTGGTTAGTTAAGGTGTTCTACTCAGGTGAAGTTGAACAGTTAAGGTGTTCTACTCAGGTGTAGTTGGACATTTAAGGTGTTCTACTCAGGTGTGATTGAACAGTTAAGGTGTTCTACTCAGGTGTAGTTGGACAGTTAAGGTGTTCTACTCAGGTGTAGTTGGACAGTTAAGGTGTTCTACTCAGGTGTGGTTGGACAGTTAAGGTGTTCTACTTATATGTGGTTGGTTAGATAAGATGTTCTACTCAGGTGAAGTTGGACATTTAAGGTGTTCTATTCAGGTGTAGATGGACAGTTAAGATGTTCTACTGTTGTGTGGTTGGTTAGTTAAGGTGTTCTACTCAGGTGTGGTTGGACAGTTAAGGTGTTCTACTCAGGTGTGGTTGGAAAGCTAAGGTGTTCTATTCTGGTGTAGTTGGACAGTTAAGGTGTACTACTCAGGTGTAGTTGGACAGTTAAGCTGTTCTCCTGATGTGTGGTTGGTTAGTTAAGGTGTTCTACTCAGGTGTAGTTGGACAGTTAAAGTGTTCTACTCAGCTGTGGTTGGACAGTTAAGATGTTCTACTGATGTGTGGTTCGTTAGTTAAGGTGTTCTACTCAGGTGTAGTTGGAGAGTTAAGGTGTTCTACTCAGGTGTGGTTGGACAGTTAAGGTGTTCTACTGATGTGTGGTTGGTTAGTTAAGGTGTTCTACTCAGGCGTGGTTAAACAGTTAAGGTGTTCTACTCAGGTGTGGTTGGACAGTTAAGGTGTTCTACTGATGTGTGGTTGGTTAGTTAAGGTGTTCTACTCAGGTGTGGTTGAACAGTTAAGGTGTTCTACTCAGGTGTGTTTGGACAGCTAAGGTGTTCTACTCAGGTGTAGTTGGACAGTTAAGGTGTTCTACTCAGGTGTAGTTGAACAGTTAAGGTGTTCTACTCAGGTGTAGTTGGACAGTTAAGGTGTTCTACTCAGGTGTAGATGGACAGTTAAGTTGTTCTACTCAGGTGTAGTTGGACAGTTAAGGTGTTCTATTCAGGTGTGGTTGAACAGTTAAGGTGTTCTACTCAGGTGTGGTTGGACAGTTAAGGTGTTCTACTCAGGTGTAGTTGAACAGTTAAGGTGTTCTATTCAGGTGTAGTTGGACAGTTAAGGTGTTCTACTCAGGTGTGGTTGAACAGTTAAGGTGTTCTACTCAGGTGTAGGTGGACAGTTAAGGTGTTCTACTCAGGTGTAGTTGGACAGTTAAGGTGTTCTATTCAGGTGTGGTTGAACAGTTAAGGTGTTCTACTGATGCGTGGTTGGACAGTTAAGGTGTTCTACGCAGGTGTAGTTGAACAGTTAAGGTGTTCTACTCAGGTGTAGTTGGACAGTTAAGGTGTTCTATTCAGGTGTGGTTGAACAGTTAAGGTGTTCTACTGATGTGTGGTTGGACAGTTAAGGTGTTCTACTCAGGTGTTGTTTGACAGTTAAGGTATTCTACTCAGGTGTGGTTGGACAGTTAAGGTGTTCTACTGATATGTGGTTGGACAGTTAAGGTGTTCTACTGATATGTGGTTGGTTAGTTAAGGTGTTCTACTCAGGTGAAGTTGAACAGTTAAGGTGTTCTACTCAGGTGTAGTTGGACAGTTAAGGTGTTCTACTCAGGTGTGATTGAACAGTTAAGGTGTTCTACTCAGGTGTAGTTGGACAGTTAAGGTGTTCTACTCAGGTGTAGTTGGACAGTTAAGGTGTTCTACTCAGGTGTGGTTGGACAGTTAAGGTGTTCTACTGATATGTGGTTGGTTAGATAAGGTGTTCTACTCAGGTGAAGTTGAACATTTAAGGTGTTCTATTCAGGTGTAGTTGGACAGTTAAGGTGTTCTATTCAGGTGTGGTTGAACAGTTAAGGTGTTCTATTCAGGTGTGGTTGGACAGTTAAAGTGGCCTACTCAGGTGTGGTTGGTTAGTTAAGGTGTGTTCTACTCAGGTGGAGTTGATCAGTTAAGGTGTTCTATTCAGGTGTATTTGGACAGTTAAGGTGGTCTACTCAGGTGTAGTTGGACAGTTAAGGTGTTCTACTGATGTGTGGTTGGTTAGTTAAGGTGTTCTACTCAGGTGTAGTTGAACAGTTAAGGTGTTCTACTCAGCTGTCGTTGGGCAGTTAAGGTGTTCTACTGATGTGTGGTTGGTTAGTTAAGGTGTTCTACTCAGGTGTAGTTGGATAGTTAAGGTGATTTACTCAGGTGTGGTTGGACAGTTAAGGTGTTCTACTGATGTGTGTTTGGTTAGTTAAGGTGTTCTACTCAGGTGTGGTTGAACAGTTGAGTTGTTCTACTCAGGTGTGGCTGGACAGCTAAGGTGTTCTACTCAGGTGTAGTTGGACAGTTAAGGTGTTCTACTGATGTGTGGTTGGTTAGTTAAGGTGTTCTACTCAGGTGTAGTTGAACAGTTAAGGTGTTCTACTCAGCTGTGGTTGGACAGTTAAGGTGTTCTACTGATGTGTGGTTGGTTAGTTAAGGTCTTCTAATCAGGTGTGGTTGGAAGTTAAGGTGTTCTACTCATGTGTAGTTGAACAGTTAAGGTGTTCTATTCAGGTGTGGTTGGTTAGTTAAGGTGTTCTATTCAGGTGTGGTTGGTTAGTTAAGGTGGTCTACTCAGGTGTAGATGGACAGTTAAGGTGTTCTACTCAGGTGTGGTTGGTTACTTAAGGTGGTCTACTCAGGTGTAGATGGACAGTTAACGTGTACTACTGATGTGTGGTTGGTTAGTTAAGGTGTTCTACTCAGGTGTAGTTGAACAGTTAAGGTGTTCTACTCAGCTGTGGTTGGACAATTAAGGTGTTCTACTGATGTGTGGTTAGTTAGTTAAGGTGTTCTACTCAGGTGTATTTGGACAGTTAAGGTGTTCTACTCAGGTGTGGTTGGACAGTTAAGATGTTCTACTGATGTGTGGTTGGTTAGTTAAGGTGTTCTACTCAGGTGTGGTTGGACAGTTAAGGTGTTCTACTCAGGTGTGGTTGGACAGCTAAGGTGTTCTATTCTGGTGTAGTTGGACAGTTAAGGTGTTCTATTCAGGTGTAGTTGGACAGTTAAGGTGTTCTACTCAGGTGTAGTTGGACAGTTAAGGTGTTCTACTCAGGTGTGGTTGGACAGTTAAGGTGTTCTACTGATGTGTGGTTGATTAGTTAAGGTGTTCTACTCAGGTGTGTTTGAACAGTTAAGGTGTTCTACTCAGGTGTGGTTGGACAGTTAAGGTGTTCTACTGATGTGTGGTTGGTTAGTTAAGGTGTTCTACTCAGGTGTGGTTGAACAGTTAAGGTGTTCTACTCAGGTGTGGTTGGACAGCTAAGGTGTTCTACTCAGGTGTAGTTGGACAGTTAAGGTGTTCTACTCAGGTGTAGTTGAACAGTTAAGGTGTTCTACTCAGGTGTAGTTGGACAGTTAAGGTGTTCTACTCAGGTGTAGATGGACAGTTAAGGTGTTCTATTCAGGTGTGGTTGAACAGTTAAGGTGTTCTACTCAGGTGTGGTTGGACAGTTAAGGTGTTCTATTCAGGTGTAGTTGGACAGTTAAGGTGTTCTACTCAGGTGTGGTTGAACAGTTAAGGTGTTCTACTCAGGTGTAGTTGGACAGTTAAGGTGTTCTACTCAGGTGTAGTTGGACAGTTAAGGTGTTCTATTCAGGTGTGGTTGAACAGTTAAGGTGTTCTACTGATGCGTGGTTGGACAGTTAAGGTGTTCTACGCAGGTGTAGTTGAACAGTTAAGGTGTTCGACTGATGTGTGGTTGGACAGTTAAGGTGTTCTACTCAGGTGTTGTTTGACAGTTAAGGTATTCTACTCAGGTGTGGTTGGACAGTTAAGGTGTTCTACTGATATGTGGTTGGACAGTTAAGGTGTTCTACTGATATGTGGTTGGTTAGTTAAGGTGTTCTACTCAGGTGAAGTTGAACAGTTAAGGTGTTCTACTCAGGTGAAGTTGGTCATTTAAGGTGTTCTATTCAGGTGTAGTTGGACAGTTAAGATGTTCTACTGTTGTGTGGTTGGTTAGTTAAGGTGTTCTACTCAGGTGTGGTTGGACAGTTAAGGTGTTCTACTCAGGTGTGGTTGGACAGCTAAGGTGTTCTATTCTGGTGTAGTTGGACAGTTAAGGTGTACTACTCAGGTGTAGTTGGACAGTTAAGCTGTTCTCCTGATGTGTGGTTGGTTAGTTAAGGTGTTCTACTCAGGTGTAGTTGGACAGTTAAAGTGTTCTACTCAGCTGTGGTTGGACAGTTAAGATGTTCTACTGATGTGTGGTTGGTTAGTTAAAGTGTTCTACTCAGGTGTAGTTGGAGAGTTAAGGTGTTCTACTCAGGTGTGGTTGGACAGGTAAGGTGTTCTACTGATGTGTGGTTGGTTAGTTAAGGTGTTCTACTCAGGTGTGGTTGAACAGTTAAGGTGTTCTACTCAGGTGTGTTTGGACAGCTAAGGTGTTCTACTCAGGTGTAGTTGGACAGTTAAGGTGTTCTACTCAGGTGTAGTTGGACAGTTAAGGTGTTCTACTCAGGTGTGGTTGGACAGTTAAGGTGTTCTACTGATGTGTGGTTGATTAGTTAAGGTGTTCTACTCAGGTGTGTTTGAACAGTTAAGGTGTTCTACTCAGGTGTGGTTGGACAGTTAAGGTGTTCTACTGATGTGTGGTTGGTTAGTTAAGGTGTTCTACTCAGGTGTGGTTGAACAGTTAAGGTGTTCTACTCAGGTGTGGTTGGACAGCTAAGGTGTTCTACTCAGGTGTAGTTGGACAGTTAAGGTGTTCTACTCAGGTGTAGTTGAACAGTTAAGGTGTTCTACTCAGGTGTAGTTGGACAGTTAAGGTGTTCTACTCAGGTGTAGATGGACAGTTAAGGTGTTCTATTCAGGTGTGGTTGAACAGTTAAGGTGTTCTACTCAGGTGTGGTTGGACAGTTAAGGTGTTCTATTCAGGTGTAGTTGGACAGTTAAGGTGTTCTACTCAGGTGTGGTTGAACAGTTAAGGTGTTCTACTCAGGTGTAGTTGGACAGTTAAGGTGTTCTACTCAGGTGTAGTTGGACAGTTAAGGTGTTCTATTCAGGTGTGGTTGAACAGTTAAGGTGTTCTACTGATGCGTGGTTGGACAGTTAAGGTGTTCTACGCAGGTGTAGTTGAACAGTTAAGGTGTTCGACTGATGTGTGGTTGGACAGTTAAGGTGTTCTACTCAGGTGTTGTTTGACAGTTAAGGTATTCTACTCAGGTGTGGTTGGACAGTTAAGGTGTTCTACTGATATGTGGTTGGACAGTTAAGGTGTTCTACTGATATGTGGTTGGTTAGTTAAGGTGTTCTACTCAGGTGAAGTTGAACAGTTAAGGTGTTCTACTCAGGTGAAGTTGGTCATTTAAGGTGTTCTATTCAGGTGTAGTTGGACAGTTAAGATGTTCTACTGTTGTGTGGTTGGTTAGTTAAGGTGTTCTACTCAGGTGTGGTTGGACAGTTAAGGTGTTCTACTCAGGTGTGGTTGGACAGCTAAGGTGTTCTATTCTGGTGTAGTTGGACAGTTAAGGTGTACTACTCAGGTGTAGTTGGACAGTTAAGCTGTTCTCCTGATGTGTGGTTGGTTAGTTAAGGTGTTCTACTCAGGTGTAGTTGGACAGTTAAAGTGTTCTACTCAGCTGTGGTTGGACAGTTAAGATGTTCTACTGATGTGTGGTTGGTTAGTTAAAGTGTTCTACTCAGGTGTAGTTGGAGAGTTAAGGTGTTCTACTCAGGTGTGGTTGGACAGGTAAGGTGTTCTACTGATGTGTGGTTGGTTAGTTAAGGTGTTCTACTCAGGTGTGGTTGAACAGTTAAGGTGTTCTACTCAGGTGTGTTTGGACAGCTAAGGTGTTCTACTCAGGTGTAGTTGGACAGTTAAGGTGTTCTACTCAGGTGTAGTTGAACAGTTAAGGTGTTCTACTCAGGTGTAGTTGGACAGTTAAGGTGTTCTACTCAGGTGTAGATGGACAGTTAAGGTGTTCTACTCAGGTGTAGTTGGACAGTTAAGGTGTTCTATTCAGGTGTGGTTGAACAGTTAAGGTGTTCTACTCAGGTGTGGTTGGACAGTTAAGGTGTTCTACTCAGGTGTAGTTGAACAGTTAAGGTGTTCTATTCAGGTGTAGTTGGACAGTTAAGGTGTTCTACTCAGGTGTGGTTGAACAGTTAAGGTGTTCTACTCAGGTGTAGTTGGACAGTTAAGGTACTCTACTCAGGTGTAGTTGGACAGTTAAGGTGTTCTATTCAGGTGTGGTTGAACAGTTAAGGTGTTCTACTGATGCGTGGTGGGACAGTTAAGGTGTTCTACGCAGGTGTAGTTGAACAGTTAAGGTGTTCTACTCAGGTGTAGTTGGACAGTTAAGTTGATCTATTCAGGTGTGGTTGAACAGTTAAGGTGTTATACTGATGTGTGGTTGGACAGTTAAGGTGTTCTACTCAGGTGTTGTTTGACAATTAAGGTATTCTACTCAGGTGTGGTTGGACAGTTAAGGTGTTCTACTGATATGTGGTTGGACAGTTAAGGTGTTCTACTGATATGTGGTTGGTTAGTTAAGGTGTTCTACTCAGGTGAAGTTGAACAGTTAAGGTGTTCTACTCAGCTGTAGTTGGACAGTTAAGGTGTTCTACTCAGGTGTGATTGAACAGTTAAGGTGTTCTACTCAGGTGTAGTTGGACAGTTAAGGTGTTCTACTCAGGTGTAGTTGGACAGTTAAGGTGTTCTACTTAGGTGTGGTTGGACAGTTAAGGTGTTCTACTGATATGTGGTTGGTTAGATAAGGTGTTCTACTCAGGTGAAGTTGAACATTTAAGGTGTTCTATTCAGGTGTAGTTGGACAGTTAAGGTGTTCTATTCAGGTGTGGTTGAAGAGTTAAGGTGTTCTATTCAGGTGTGGTTGGACAGTTAAAGTGGCCTACTCAGGTGTGGTTGGTTAGTTAAGGTGTGTTCTACTCAGGTGGAGTTGATCAGTTAAGGTGTTCTATTCAGGTGTATTTGGACAGTTAAGGTGGTCTACTCATGTGTAGTTGGACAGTTAAGGTGTTCTACTGATGTGTGGTTGGTTAGTTAAGGTGTTCTACTCAGGTGTAGTTTAACAGTTAAGGTGTTCTACTCAGCTGTGGTTGGACAGTTAAGGTGTTCTACTGATGTGTGGTTGGTTAGTTAAGGTGTTCTACTCAGGTGTAGTTGGATAGTTAAGGTGTTCTACTCAGGTGTGGTTGGACAGTTAAGGTGTTCTACTGATGTGTGTTTGGTTAGTTAAGGTGTTCTACTCAGGTGTGGTTGAACAGTTGAGTTGTTCTACTCAGGTGTGGCTGGACAGCTAAGGTGTTCTACTCAGGTGTAGTTGGACAGTTAAGGTGTTCTACTGATGTGTGGTTGGTTAGTTAAGGTGTTCTACTCAGGTGTAGTTGAACAGTTAAGGTGTTCTACTCAGCTGTGGTTGGACAGTTAAGGTGTTCTACTGATGTTATGGTTGGTTAGTTAAGGTGTTCTACTCAGGTGTAGTTGGACAGTTAAGGTGTTCTACTCAGGTGTGGTTGGACAGTTAAGGTGTTCTACTGATGTGTGTTTGGTTAGTTAAGGTGTTCTATTCAGGTGTAGTTGAACAGTTAAGGTGTTCTATTCAGGTGTGGTTGGTTAGTTAAGTTGGTCTACTCAGGTGCAGATGGATAGTTAAGTTGTTCTACTCAGGTGTAGATGGACAGTTAAGGTGTTCTACTCAGGTCTATTTTGACAGTTAAGGTGTTCTACTCAGGTGTGGTTGAACAGTTAAAATGTTCTACTCAGGTATGGGTGGACAGCTAAGTTGTTCTACGCAGGTCTAGTTGGAGATTTAATGTGTTCTACTCAGGTGTAGTTGGACAGTTAATGTGTTCTCCTCATGTGTGATTGGACAGTTAAGGTGTTCTACTGATGTGTGGTTGGTTAGTTAAGGTGTTCTATTCAGGTGTAGTTGGACAGTTAAGGTGTTCTACTCAGGTGTAGTTGGACAGTTAATGTGTTCTACTCAGGTTTAGTTGGACAGTTAAGGTGTTCTACTCAGGTGTGATTGGACAGTTAAGGTGTTCTACTCAGGTGTAGTTGGACAGTTAAGGTGTTCTCCTGATGCGTGGTTGGTTAGTTAAGGTGTTCTACTCAGGTGTAGTTGGACAGTTAAAGTGTTCTACTCAGCTGTGGTTGGACAGTTAAGATGTTCTACTGATGTGTGGTTGGTTAGTTAAGGTGTTCTACTCAGGTGTAGTTGAACAGTTAAGGTGTTCTACTCAGCTGTGGTTGGATAGTTAAGGTGTTCGACTGATGTGTGGTTGAACAGTTAAGGTGGTCTACTCAGGTGTAGTTGGACATTTAAGGTGTTCTATTCAGGTGTAGTTGGACAGTTAAGTTGTTCTACTGATGTGTGGTTGAACAGTTAAGGTGTTCTAATCAGGTGTGGTTGGACAGTTAAGGTATTCTACTCATGTGTAGTTGAACAGTTAAGGTGTTCTATTCAGGTGTGGTTGGTTAGTTAAGGTGTTCTATTCAGGTGTGGTTGGTTAGTTAAGGTGGTCTACTCAGGTGTAGATGGACAGTTAAGGTGTTCTACTAAGGTGTGGTTGGTTACTTAAGGTGGTCTACTCAGGTGTAGATGGAGAGTTAAGGTGTTCCACTGATGTGTGGTTGGTTAGTTAATGTGTTCTACTCAGGTGTAGTTGAACAGTTAAGGTGTTCTACTCAGCTGTGGTTGGACAATTAAGGTGTTCTACTGATGTGTGGTTGGTTAGTTAAGGTGTTCTACTCAGGTGTAGTTGGACAGTTAAGGTGTTCTACTCAGGTGTGGTTGGACAGTTAAGATGTTCTACTGATGTGTGGTTGGTTAGTTAAGGTGTTCTACTCAGGTGTGGTTGGACAGTTAAGGTGTTCTACTCAGGTGTGGTTGGACAGCTAAGGTGTTCTATTCAGGTGTAGTTGGACAGTTAAGGTGTTCTATTCAGGTGTAGTTGGACAGTTAAGGTGTTCTACTCAGGTGTAGATGGACAGTTAAGGTGTTCTCCTGATGTGTGGTTGGTTAGTTAAGGTGTTCTACTCAGGTGTAGTTGGACAGTTAAAGTGTTCTACTCAGCTGTGTTTGGACAGTTAAGATGTTCTACTGATGTGTGGTTGGTTAGTTAAGGTGTTCTACTCAGGTGTAGTTGGAGAGTTAAGGTGTTCTACTCAGGTGTGGTTGGACAGTTAAGGTGTTCTACTGATGTGTGGTTGGTTAGTTAAGTTGTTCTACTCAGGTGTGGTTGAACAGTTAAGGTGTTCTACTCAGGTGTGTTTGGACAGTTAAGGTGTTCTACTGATGTGTGGTTGGTTAGTTAAGGTGTTCTACTCAGGTGTGGTTGAACAGTTAAGGTGTTCTACTCAGGTGTGGTTGGACAGCTAAGGTGTTCTACTCAGGTGTGGTTGGACAGTAAATGTGTTCTACTGATGTGTGGTGGTTGGTTAGTTAAGGTATTCTACTCAGGTGTAGTTGAACAGTTAATGTGTTCTACTCAGGTGTAGTTGGACAGTTAAGGTGTTCTACTCAGGTGTAGATGGACAGTTAAGGTGTTCTACTCAGGTGTAGTTGGACAGTTTAGGTGTTCTACTCAGGTATGGTTGAACAGTTAATGTGTTCTACTCAGGTGTGGGTGGACAGCTAAGGTGTTCTACTCAGGTGTAGTTGGACAGTTAAGATGTTCTACTCAGGTGTCGTTGGACAGGTAAGGTGTTCTACTCAGGTGTAGATGGACAGTTAAGGTGTTCTACTCAGGTGTAGTTGGACAGTTAAGGTGTTCTCCTCAGGTGTGATTGGGCAGTTAAGGTGTGCTACTGATGTGTGGTTGGTTAGTTAAGGTGTTCTATTCAGGTGTAGTTGGACAGTTAAGGTGTTCTACTCAGGTGTAGTTGGACAGTTAAGGTGTTCTACTCAGGTGTAGTTGGACAGTTAAGGTGTTCTACTCAGGTGTGATTGGACAGTTAAGGTGTTCTACTGATGTGTGGTTGGTTAGTTAAGGTGTTCTACTCAGGTGTAGTTGGACATTTAAGGTGTTCTATTCAGGTGTAGTTGGACAGTTAAGGTGTTCTACTGATGTGTGGTTGAACAGTTAAAGTGTTCTAATCAGGTGTGGTTGGACAGTTAAGGTGTTCTACTCATGTGTAGTTGAACAGTTAAGGTGTTCTATTCAGGTGTGGTTGGTTAGTTAAGGTGTTCTATTCAGGTGTGGTTGGTTAGTTAAGGTGGTCTACTCAGGTGTAGATGGACAGTTAATGTGTTCTACTCAGGTGTGGTTGGTTACTTAAGGTGGTCTACTCAGGTGTAGATGGACAGTTAATGTGTTCTACTGATGTGTGGTAGGTTAGTTAAGGTGTTCTACTCAGGTGTAGTTGAACAGTTAAGGTGTTCTACTCAGGTGTGGTTGAACAGTTAAGGTGTTCTACTCAGGTGTGGTTGGACAGCTAAGGTGTTATACTCAGGTGTGGTTGGACAGTTAAGGTGTTCTACTCAGGTGTGGTTGGTTAGTTAAGGTGTTCTACTCAAGTGTAGTTGGACATTTAAGGTGTTCTACTCAGGTGTAGTTGAACAGTTAATGTGTTCTATTCAGGTGTAGTTGAACAGTTAAGGTGTTCTATTCAGGTGTGATTGGACAGTTAAGGTGTTCTACTCAGGTATGGTTGAACAGTTAAGGTGTTCTACTCAGGTGTGGGTGGACAGCTAATGTGTTCTACTCAGGTGTAGATGGACATTTAAGGTGTTCTACTCAGGTGTAGTTGGACAGTTATTATGTTCTACGCAGGTGTAGATGGACAATTAAGGTGTTATACTCAGGTGTAGTTGGACAGTTAAGGTGTTCTACTCAGGTGTGGTTGAACAGTTAAGGTGTTCTACTCAGGTGTGGGTGGACAGCTAAGGTGTTCTACTCAGGTGTAGATGGACAGTTAAGGTGTTCTACTCAGGTGTAGTTGGACAGTTAAGGTGTTCTCCTCAGGTGTGATTGGGCAGTTAAGGTGTTCTACTGATGTGTGGTTGGTTAGTTAAGGTGTTCTATTCAGGTGTAGTTGGACAGTTAAGGTGTTCTACTCAGGTGTAGTTGGACAGTTAAGGTGTTCTACTCAGGTGTGATTGGACAGT
This sequence comes from Eledone cirrhosa, assembly GCA_964016885.1. Taxonomy (NCBI): domain Eukaryota; kingdom Metazoa; phylum Mollusca; class Cephalopoda; order Octopoda; family Eledonidae; genus Eledone; species Eledone cirrhosa. The sequence goes on from OZ024742.1 coordinate 348,612,259, forward strand.
TAAGGTGTTCTACCGATGTGTGGTTGGTTAGTTAAGGTGTTCTACTCAGGTGTAGTTGGACATTTAAGGTGTTCTATTCAGGTGTAGTTGGACAGTTAAGGTGTTCTACTGATGTGTGGTTGAACAGTTAAGGTGTTCTAATCAGGTGTGGTTGGACAGTTAGGGGGTTCTACTCATGTGTAGTTGAACAGTTAAGGTGTTCTATTCAGGTGTGGTTGGTTAGTTAAGGTGTTCTATTCAGGTGTGGTTGGTTAGTTAAGGTGGTCTACTCAGGTGTAGATGGACAGTTAATGTGTTCTACTCAGGTGTGGTTGGTTACTTAAGGTGGTCTACTCAGGTGTAGATGGACAGTTAAGTTGTTCTACTGATGTGTGGTTGGTTAGTTATGGTGTTCTACTCAGGTGTAGTTGAACAGTTAAGGTGTTCTACTCAGCTGTGGTTGGACAGTTAAGGTGTTCTACAGATGTGTGGTTGGTTAGTTAAGGTGTTCTACTCAGGTGTAGTTGGACAGTTAATGTGTTCTACTGAGGTGTGTTTGAACAGTTAAGGTGTTCTACTCAGGTGTAGTTGGACAGTTAACGTGTTCTAATGATGTGTGGTTGTTTAGTTAAGGTGTTCTATTCAAGTGTAGTTGGACATTTAAGGTGTTCTACTCAGCTGTGGTTGGACAGTTAAGGTGTTCTACTGATGTTATGGTTGGTTAGTTAAGGTGTTCTACTCAGGTGTGGTTGGTTAGTTAAGGTGGTCTACGTAGGTGTGGTTGGTTAGTTAAGGTGGTCTACTTAGGTGTAGATGGACAGTTAAGATGTTCTACGCAGGTGTAGATGGACAGTTAAGGTGTTCTACTCAGGTCTAGTTGGACAGTTAAGGTGTTCTACTCAGGTGTGGTTGAACAGTTAATGTGTTCTACTCAGGTGTGGGTTGACAGCTACGGTGTTCTACTCAGGTGTAGTTGGACAGTTAAGGTGTTCTACTCAGGTGTGGTTGGACAGGTAAGGTGGTCTACGTAGGTGTGGTTGGTTAGTTAATGTGGTCTACTTAGGTGTAGATGGACAGTTAAGATGTTCTACGCAGGTGTAGTTGGACAGTTAAGGTGTTATCGTCAGGTGTGATTGGACAGTTAAGGTGTTCTTCTGATGTGTGGTTGGTTAGTTAAGGTGTTCTATTCAGGTGTAGTTGGACAGTTAAGGTGTTCTACTCAGGTGTAGTTGGACAGTTAAGGTGTTCTACTCAGGTGTAGTTGGACAGTTAAGTTGTTCTACTCAGGTGTGATTGGACAGTTAAGGTATTCTACTGATGTGTGGTTGGTTAGTTAAGGTGTTCTACTCAGGTGTAGTTGGACATTTAAGGTGTTCTATTCAGGAGTAGTTGGACAGTTAAGGTGTTCTACAGATGTGTGGTTGAACAGTTAAGGTGTTCTAATCAGGTGTGGTTGGACAATTAAGGTTTTCTACTCAGGTGTAGATGGACAGTTAAGGTGTTCTATTCAGGTGTCGTTGGTTAGTTAAGGTGGTCTACTCAGGTGTAGATGGACAGTTAATGTGTTCTACTCAGGTGTGGTTGGTTACTTAAGGTGGTCTACTCAGGTGTAGATGGACAGTTAAGGTGTTCTACTCAGGTGTGGTTGGTTAGTTAAGGTGGTCTACTCAGGTGTAGATGGACAGTTAAGGTGTTCTACTCAGGCGTGGTTGGACAGTTAAGGTATTCTATTCATGTGTGGTTGGACAGTTAAGGTGTTCTATTCAGGTGTAGTTGGACAGTTAAGGTGTTCTATTCAGGTGTAGTTGGACAGTTAAGGTGTTCTACTCAGGTGTAGTTGGACAGTTAAGGTGTTCTACTGATGTGTGGTTGGTTAGTTAAGGTGTTCTACTCAGATGTAGTTGGACAGTTAAGGTGTTCTACTCAGGTGTGGTTGGACAGGTAAGGTGTTCTACTCAGCTCTGGTTGGACAGTTAAGGTGTTCTACTGATGTGTGGTTGGTTAGTTAAGGTGTTCTACTCAGGTGTGGTTGAACAGTTAAGGTGTTCTACTCAGGTGTGGTTGGACAGCTAAGGTGTTCTACTCAGGTGTGGTTGGACAGTTAAGGTGTTCTACTGATGTGTGGTTGGTTAGTTAAGGTGTTCTACTCAAGTGTAGTTGGACATTTAAGGTGTTCTACTCAGGTGTAGTTGAACAGTTAAGGTGTTCTATTCAGGTGTAGTTGGACAGTTAAGGTGTTCTACTCAGGTGTAGTTGGACAGTTAATGTGTTCTACTCATGTGTAGTTGAACAGGTAAGGTGTTCTCCTCAGGTGTGATTGGGCAGTTAAGGTGTTCTACTCAGGTGTGGTTGAACAGTTAAGGTGTTCTACTCAGGTGTAGGTGGACAGTTAAGGTATTCTACTCAGGTGTGATTGGAGAGTTAAGGTATTCTACTGATGTGTGGTTGGTTAGTTAAGGTGTTCTACTCAGGTGTAGTTGGACATTTAAGGTTTTCTATTCGGGTGTAGTTGGACAGTTAATGTGTTCTATTCAGGTGTGGTTGGTTAGTTAAGGTGTTCTATTCAGGTGTGGTTGGTTAGTTAATGTGGTCTACTCAGGTGTAGATGGACAGTTAAGGTGTTCTACTCAGGTGTGGTTGGTTACTTAAGGTGGTCTACTCAGGTGTAGATGGACAGTTAAGATGTTCTACTGATGTGTGGTTGGTTAGTTAAGGTGTTCTACTCAGGTGTAGTTGGACAGTTAAGGTGTTCTACTCAGGTGTAGTTGGACAGTTCAGGTGTTCTACTGATGTGTGGTTGGTTAGTTAAGGTGTTCTACTCAGGTGTAGTTGGACATTTAAGCTGTTCTATTCAGGTGTAGTTGGACAGTTAAGGTGTTCTACTGATGTGTGGTTGAACAGTTAAGGTGTTCTACTCAGGTGTAGTTGAACAGTTAAGGTATCCTACTGATGTGTGGTTGGTTAGTTAAGGTGTTCTACTTATGTGTAGTTGAACAGTTAAGGTGTTCTATTCAGGTGTAGTTGAACAGTTAAGGTGGTCTATTCAGGTGTGGTTGTTTAGTTAAGGTGGTCTACTCAGGTGTAGATGGACAGTTAAGGTGTTCTACTCAGGTGTGGTTGGTTAGTTAAGGTGGTTTACTCAGGTGTATATGGACAGTTAAGGTGTTCTTCTCAGGTGTGGTTGGTTAGTTAAGGTGGTCTACTCAGGTGTAGATGGACAGTTAAGGTGTTCTACTCAGGTGTGGTTGGACAGTTAAGGTGTTCTACTCAGGTGTGGTTGGACAGTTAAGGTGTTCTACTCAGGTGTGGTCGGACAGTTAAGGTGTTCTACTGATGTATGGTTGGAGAGTTAAGGTGTTCTACTCAGGTGTGGTTGGACAGTTAAGGTGTTCTACTCAAGTGTAGGTGAACAGCTAAGGTGTTCTATTCAGGTGTAGTTGGACAGTTAAGGTGTTCTACTCAGGTGTAGTTGGACAGTTAAGGTGTTCTACTCAGGTGTGGATGGACAGTTAAGGTGTTCTACTGATGTATGGTTGGAGAGTTAAGGTGTTCTACTCAGGTGTGGTTGGACAGTTAAGGTGTTCTACTCAAGTGTAGGTGAACAGTTAAGGTGTTCTATTCAGGTGTAGTTGGACAGTTAAGGTGTTGTACTCAGGTGGGGCTGAACAGTTAAGGTGTTCTACTCAGGTGTAGTTGGACAGTTAAGGTGTTCTATTCAGGTGTGGTTGAACAGTTAAGGTGTTCTACTGATGTGTGTTTGGACAGTTAAGGTGTTCTACTCAGGTGTAGTTGAACAGTTAAGGTGTTCTACTCAGGTGTGGATGGACAGTTAAGGTGTTCTACTGATGTATGGTTGGAGAGTTAAGGTGTTCTACTCAGGTGTGGTTGGACAGTTAAGGTGTTCTACTCAAGTGTAGGTGAACAGTTAAGGTGTTCTATTCAGGTGTGGTTGAACAGTTAAGGTGTTCTACTGATGTGTGGTTGGACAGTTAAGGTGTTCTACTCAGGTGTAGTTGGACAGTTAAGGTGTTCTACTTAAGTGTGGTTGGTTAGTTAAGGTGTTCTACTCAGGTGTAGTTGGACATGTAAGGTGTTCTATTCAGGTGTAGTTGGACAGTTAAGGTGTTCTACTCAGGTGTGGTTGAACAGTTAATGTGTTCTACTCAGGTGTAGTTGAACAGTTAAGGTGTTCTACTCAGGTGTAGTTGGACAGTTAAGGTGTTCTATTGAGGTGTGGTTGAACAGTTAAGGTGTTCGACTGATGTGTGGTTGGACAGTTAAGGTGTACTACTCAGGTGTAGTTGAACAGGTAAGGTGTTCTACTCAGGTGTAGTTGGACAGTTAAGGTGTTCTATTCAGGTGTGGTTGAACAGTTAAGGTGTTCTACTGATGTGTGGTTGGACAGTTAAGGTGTTCTACTCAGGTGTAGTTGAACAGTTAAGGTGTTCTATTCAGGTGTAGTTGGACAGTTAAGGTGTTCTACTCAGGTGTGGTTGAACAGTTAAGGTGTTCTACTCAGGTGTAGTCGGACAGTTAAGATGTTCTACTCAGGTGTAGGTGGACATTTAAGGTGTTTTATTCAGGTGTAGTTGGACAGTTAAGGTGTTCTATTCAGGTGTGGTTGAACAGTTAAGGTGTTCTATTCAGGTGTGGTTGGACAGCTAAAGTAGTCTATTCAGGTGTGGTTGGTTAGTTAATGTGTTCTACTCAGGTGTAGATGAACAGTTAAGGTGTTCTATTCAGGTGTAGTTGGATAGTTAATGTGTTCTACTCAGGTGTAGTTGGACAGTTAAGGTGTTCTACTGATGTGTGGTTGGTTAGTTAAGGTGTTCTATTCAGGTGTAGTTGGACAGTTAAGGTGTTCTACTCAGGTGTAGTTGGACAGTTAAGGTGTTCTACTCAGGTGTGGTTGGACAGTTAAAGTGTTCTACTCAGGTGTAGGTGAACAGTTAAAGTGTTCTATTCAGGTGTAGTTGGACAGTTAAGGTGTTGTACTCAGGTGGGGTTGAACAGTTAAGGTGTTCTACTCAGGTGTGGTTGAACAGTTAAGGTTTTCTACTGATGTGTGGTTGGACAGTTAAGGTGTTCTACTCAGGTGTAGTTGAACAGTTAAGGTGTTCTACTCAGGTGTGGTTGGACAGTTAAGGTGTTCTATTCAGGTGTGGTTGAACAGTTAAGGTGTTCTACTGATGTGTGGTTGCTTAGTTAAGGTGTTCTACTCAGGTGTAGTTGGACATGTAAGGTGTTCTATTCAGGTGTAGTTGGACAGTTAAGGTGTTCTACTCAGGTGTGGTTGAACAGTTAATGTGTTCTACTCAGGTGTAGTTGGACAGCTAAGGTGTTCTACTCAGGTGTAGTTGGACATGTAAGGTGTTCTATTCAGGTGTAGTTGGACAGTTAAGGTGTTCTACTCAGGTGTGGTTGAACAGTTAATGTGTTCTACTCAGGTGTAGTTGAACAGTTAAGGTGTTCTACTCAGGTGTAGTTGGACAGTTAAGGTGTTCTATTCAGGTGTGGTTGAACAGTTAAGGTGTTCTACTGATGTGTGGTTGGACAGTTAAGGTGTTCTATTCAGGTGTAGTTGAACAGTTAAGGTGTTCTATTCAGGTGTAGTTGGACAGTTAAGGTGTTCTACTCAGGTGTGGTTGAACAGTTAAGGTGTTCTACTCAGGTGTAGTCGGACAGTTAAGATGTTCTACTCAGGTGTAGGTGGACATTTAAGGTGTTTTATTCAGGTGTAGTTGGACAGTTAAGGTGTTCTATTCAGGTGTGGTTGAACAGTTAAGGTGTTCTATTCAGGTGTGGTTGGACAGTTAAAGTGGTCTATTCAGGTGTGGTTGGTTAGTTAATGTGTTCTACTCAGGTGTAGATGAACAGTTAAGGTGTTCTATTCAGGTGTAGTTGGATAGTTAATGTGTTCTTCTCAGGTGTAGTTGGACAGTTAAGGTGTTCTACTGATGTGTGGTTGGTTAGTTAAGGTGTTCTATTCAGGTGTAGTTGGACAGTTAAGGTGTTCTACTCAGGTGTAGTTGGACAGTTAAGGTGTTCTACTCAGGTGTGGTTGGACAGTTAAAGTGTTCTACTCAGGTGTAGGTGAACGGTTAAGGTGTTCTATTCAGGTGTAGTTGGACAGTTAAGGTGTTGTACTCAGGTGGGGTTGAACAGTTAAGGTGTTCTACTCAGGTGTAGTTGGACGGTTAAGGTGTTCTATTCAGGTGTGGTTGAACAGTTAAGGTGTTCTACTGATGTGTGGTTGGACAGTTAAGGTGTCCTACTCAGCTGTAGTTGAACAGTTAAGGTGTTCTATTCAGGTGTGGTTGAACAGTTAAGGTGTTCTACTCAGGTGTAGTTGGACAGTTAAGGTGTTCTACTCAGGTGTAGTTGGACAGTTAAGGTGTTCTACTTAAGTGTGGTTGGTTAGTTAAGGTGTTCTACTCAGGTGTAGTTGGACATGTAAGGTGTTCTATTCAGGTGTAGTTGGACAGTTAAGGTGTTCTACTCAGGTGTGGTTGAACAGTTAATGTGTTCTACTCAGGTGTAGTTGAACAGTTAAGGTGTTCTACTCAGGTGTAGTTGGACAGTTAAGGTGTTCTATTGAGGTGTGGTTGAACAGTTAAGGTGTTCGACTGATGTGTGGTTGGACAGTTAAGGTGTACTACTCAGGTGTAGTTGAACAGGTAAGGTGTTCTACTCAGGTGTAGTTGGACAGTTAAGGTGTTCTATTCAGGTGTGGTTGAACAGTTAAGGTGTTCTACTGATGTGTGGTTGGACAGTTAAGGTGTTCTACTCAGGTGTAGTTGAACAGTTAAGGTGTTCTATTCAGGTGTAGTTGGACAGTTAAGGTGTTCTACTCAGGTGTGGTTGAACAGTTAAGGTGTTCTACTCAGGTGTAGTCGGACAGTTAAGATGTTCTACTCAGGTGTAGGTGGACATTTAAGGTGTTTTATTCAGGTGTAGTTGGACAGTTAAGGTGTTCTATTCAGGTGTGGTTGAACAGTTAAGGTGTTCTATTCAGGTGTGGTTGGACAGTTAAAGTGGTCTATTCAGGTGTGGTTGGTTAGTTAATATGTTCTACTCAGGTGTAGATGAACAGTTAAGGTGTTCTATTCAGGTGTAGTTGGATAGTTAATGTGTTCTACTCAGGTGTAGTTGGACAGTTAAGGTGTTCTACTGATGTGTGGTTGGTTAGTTGAGGTGTTCTATTCAGGTGTAGTTGGACAGTTAAGGTGTTCTACTCAGGTGTAGTTGGACAGTTAAGGTGTTCTACTCAGGTGTGGTTGGACAGTTAAAGTGTTCTACTCAGGTGTAGGTGAACAGTTAAGGTGTTCTATTCAGGTGTAGTTGGACAGTTAAGGTGTTGTACTCAGGTGGGGTTGAACAGTTAAGGTGTTCTACTCAGGTGTGGTTGAACAGTTAAGGTTTTCTACTGATGTGTGGTTGGACAGTTAAGGTGTTCTACTCAGGTGTAGTTGAACAGTTAAGGTGTTCTACTCAGGTGTGGTTGGACAGTTAAGGTGTTCTATTCAGGTGTGGTTGAACAGTTAAGGTGTTCTACTGATGTGTGGTTGGACAGTTAAGGTGTCCTACTCAGGTGTAGTTGAACAGTTAAGGTGTTCTATTCAGGTGTGGTTGAACAGTTAAGGTGTTCTACTCAGGTGTGGTTGGACAGTTAAGGTGTTCTACTCAGGTGTAGTTGGACAGTTAAGGTGTTCTACTGATGTGTGGTTGCTTAGTTAAGGTGTTCTACTCAGGTGTAGTTGGACATGTAAGGTGTTCTATTCAGGTGTAGTTGGACAGTTAAGGTGTTCTACTCAGGTGTGGTTGAACAGTTAATGTGTTCTACTCAGGTGTAGTTGGACAGCTAAGGTGTTCTACTCAGGTGTAGTTGGACATGTAAGGTGTTCTATTCAGGTGTAGTTGGACAGTTAAGGTGTTCTACTCAGGTGTGGTTGAACAGTTAATGTGTTCTACTCAGGTGTAGTTGAACAGTTAAGGTGTTCTACTCAGGTGTAGTTGGACAGTTAAGGTGTTCTATTCAGGTGTGGTTGAACAGTTAAGGTGTTCTACTGATGTGTGGTTGGACAGTTAAGGTGTTCTATTCAGGTGTAGTTGAACAGTTAAGGTGTTCTATTCAGGTGTAGTTGGACAGTTAAGGTGTTCTACTCAGGTGTGGTTGAACAGTTAAGGTGTTCTACTCAGGTGTAGTCGGACAGTTAAGATGTTCTACTCAGGTGTAGGTGGACATTTAAGGTGTTTTATTCAGGTGTAGTTGGACAGTTAAGGTGTTCTATTCAGGTGTGGTTGAACAGTTAAGGTGTTCTATTCAGGTGTGGTTGGACAGTTAAAGTGGTCTATTCAGGTGTGGTTGGTTAGTTAATGTGTTCTACTCAGGTGTAGATGAACAGTTAAGGTGTTCTATTCAGGTGTAGTTGGATAGTTAATGTGTTCTACTCAGGTGTAGTTGGACAGTTAAGGTGTTCTACTGATGTGTGGTTGGTTAGTTAAGGTGTTCTATTCAGGTGTAGTTGGACAGTT